>CM060990.1:699160184-700360184 GCA_030765065.1 Deroplatys truncata
CTCATCCCGATAAACAAGTGAATTGGACATCGCTTCAAAATATGAAAAGGATTTTGAAAACTTAAAACCAATAATTACGGATATATTCGAAATGCCTAGTGGCACAAAAAAGTTATTTGAAATAAATTTGAAGAAATTTGCGTTAATTGTGCAGTAACTGCGTCTATCTCTTACGGTTTACCAGTTACACCAAATTATGCAAAATTTGTACCGAATGAAGAGGACTTCACAAGCTATTCCCGCAAAATTCAAGATATAGATTTTATTTCACCTTTAAATATCCAGATGCGAAGCATCATGGGGGACAGGGTAGACAGCACCTACCCAAGACACTTTGTGAATGAAAAGCTATTTGATTCCATTGCGTTATTACGTCATTAGTTACGCTTCCCGTTATACAGGGAGAGCCAAAAGACTACGAACCGGCTGCGCGCTGTTTTTTCTGTCCGCGTCCTCGGCGCTCGTTGGCGTCTGCCGCTATCATAGAAAGGCGCGGATGAAACCATACAACATTTTAAAAACTACTTTTAGAGGCTTTACTTAACTTGATGAAAGTGTGTTTCAGGACAGAATTATTAGTAGAGATTTCCGGTCCGCCGATCTAACCCTCTGCGATTTCTATCTCTGGGTTAATTAAAACAAAATATCCTCCAGGAAATTGCCAGCATTTCTCAACGTGAACTACGGCGAGTGATGGATAGTTTCCTAAAGAGATGCCAAAAATGTATGGACAACGACGGTGGCCAGTTTCAGCATCTCCTTTCATAAAATTGGCAAGTAAAGTGTTTAAAAGTAGTTTTAAAAATGTTGTATGGTTTCATCGGCGCCTTTCTATGATAGCGACAGACGGCAACGAGCGCCGAGGACGCGGACAGGAAAACACCGCGCATCCGGTTCGTAGTTTTTTGGCTCTCTCTGTATTGCCCATTTAGCAAGTGTTCGGCTCTCTTTGGGGATTTGCACGTCTATGACACGAACATAAAGATGCAGGACTATCACGATAGGCCCATTTGTGCACCGCCATAGCTCAGAACTATTTCTCCTTCCAGTAATTCCCGCCTCCTCTTATTATGATTTTTGTGGTCAGCGCTCTAATTGACTACAGAGGTAGAGGATATTAGAGCATATATTTTTGCAATTTGAACTCGTCGACTAAAGTACCTTATAAACAAAATAATATACCACTGTGTGAGCACAAATTCAAGCTTATATATAAACCGCAACTTAAGCTCCAAAAGCATATAAACTTTTTGCCGCCAACATTGATAAAGGAACACAAAAATAAGCAATTTCTTAACAGGAAAGTGATCTAGTTTGTTCTGCGGTTTAATGAGCTCAGTTGGTTGCTCATCAGAGAGAATATAACTAAATGCGCAGGGTGTTTGTCACGTGTATATGTGTGTCGTCCAATTGTGCTTCTTAGCACAATGCCTTGTGAATTTAAACCTAATAATCCTTATTTCGATGCAATTTTGTACCTTCATCACTTTTGCCAGAGCAAACGTTTCTAACAAAAAAGGTGGCACAGAGGACCT
Source organism: Deroplatys truncata (assembly GCA_030765065.1). Classification (NCBI taxonomy): domain Eukaryota; kingdom Metazoa; phylum Arthropoda; class Insecta; order Mantodea; family Mantidae; genus Deroplatys; species Deroplatys truncata. The sequence goes on from CM060990.1 coordinate 699,161,720, forward strand.
TATCGCAGCAGGATGGAACATTTGTGCAAACATTTAAAAAAAGTTAATAGGATAAATATCAGTGGTTGTGTGGAGCTGAGAAAGGAACTCAACCTTCTGTATTTTTTGTTTTATGTTTGGCGGTAAGGGGGAAGTACCTTGGCGCAAAACTGGCGCGAACATAGTGAACAAGAAAGAAAGAAAAGAAAGCCAAGAGTCACGCGGCATCTGAAAACCATATGAAATGGGCAGAGAAGGTTCAACGGTGTTGTTGCATTGCACCGATGATCAAAATCCATTAGGAACCGCCTAATGAGAGTCGTTAGGAAGGAACTGTCAATCACCGCGGTTTAGGAAAACAACTGGTTACTCAAATGGGACCACAGGTACAAGAAAGAGGACAGGCTTTGGTACATCAGAATAAAGTTTAAAAGTTTATTTGCTGCAAAGGTTTCGTTAAAGTGTTAAACTTATATCCAACTTTTCCCTTGTCGATGAAAATCTTAAAAGTTAATTTGCAGGAAAGATTTTCGCTAACAGTTTAAATTTATATCAACTAGGTAGTGGTATTGCGCCGACGATCAAGACGTTCTCAGACTTCATCTTACTTTTTATACTGTGTTTACTAATAAATATCTATTCCATGTACAGCAAACGGAACCGCGAGTTGCGGGTTATTGAAATTTTCAAATATGCAAAGTGCAGCTTACACTGGCCGCTCAGAAATGGCGGTGTATACGTAAAAACTGAAACGCGCATTTCTTCTCTGAGGTATATAACGACGTGAATTACAGACTTGTTGGGGAACATAATCACGAATCAGCAATAAATAAATAAATAAAATAAAATAAAATTGCTAGGGAATATATTTTCAACAGCTTATATATGTTTGACCACTTGAATTAAACTTTCAGCAAAACTTAGGAATTCTTACAAAGTAAACAGTCCCGTTTTTACTTCCTCTAGATGGTAGGTAAGAAAGTATTGTATTCCAACCAAACGTTGCATTGTCCTTGCATTTATAGTATTCGTCTCAAAAGTGATGCTTCAAATCCTGCCTTAATAATGCTCAAAATGTTTGGCTAGAAGTGATTTCAAATGAAGCTACATGACTTTGCTATGTTAATTTCGCCTTGTTCTTGCTTATGCAAGAAAGTCGGCTTGCTTTCTCTACAACCTACCTAAGGCGAGTTTTCACTCGAAAATACATGTTTTGAGGTCCCTGATTCAATTAAGTTCTACATCTACCAAGTATGTGACATGAACATTTTCACAAAATTTTATCCACCCCAAACTACTTTTTTGTTATTTTTCATTTTGTTAAAAACGAATGTTAACGACTTTGATTAAAGTACGAGGTACCATATATTTGTGAATATTACAAAACTGCATTTAACTGAGAAACCATTAGAGATAGGCAAAACAATTTCAGGAAAAACGTGAAGCTCATTAAAAACATACCTTGCCAAAATAACTTTTTTCCTAGTGTCAACAATATTTCATGCTGTAATACATTTATATTTTGCCAAGTTAAGTACATTTGGCAGATATAGATTGAAAATTCTCGAACTGTTCATTTGTTTACCTCCTGATCTCATCACAGAAACACACACACACACAGATACAGAGGGTTGTAACACCTCACTGCCTTGAACATAAACATGTAGAAACTACTAATGCCGCTAAACTTGAAATCATTTCCACCCAAATATTTTGTCCTAGTGAACGTAAGGAAAAGGAAGAATTGCATTTTGTATGAATAGTAAATAACTGTGAAATTGTAAGGAATAGGGAAAGTCATGACTAGTATGTTATTGGGAGTTCACCATCAGTTTAATGGTTATTTAATTAGCTTTAATTGGGTTTAATTGGTCTTTCGGGCAAAGGGGACCTAAAGTACATAAGAGTTCACCATCAAACTCAAGGTTACTGGTGGAGTTGGTGGTCTTAAATCGGGTTTAATTGGCTTTAATTGGCTTTCAAGCAAAGGGGACATAAACGACACCTTCCTTCTAGCAGAAGAACCGACGCAAGGGACAATTTCCCTTTCCGCGTGGTGGCTTTTAGAGGAAGACCCGACCTAAACGCCATGAGAGTTCACCATCAAACTCAAGGTTACTGCTGGAGTTTGTCGGTTTTAGTAGCATTCCCGGCCACGTGGAGGGCTTTAGAGCAAGACCCGACCTAAACGCCATGAGATTTGAGCATCAAACTCAAGGTTATTGCTGGAGTTGGTAATTGTGAGGGTCGCTTACATGGCCACATGGTGACATTTAGTGGAAGAAACGTTTAAAAGTCGCGTCCCTCCTCTAGCAAAGTACTGGCTTTGGGTGGGGGAGGTAATTACTTTAAGGATGAGACATGGTTCAGCCGCCATAAAGTACACAGCGTTAATTCTAATTACGCAACTCATATTCGGGTGGTAAAGTATATAAAAAATACAAGTTTCAATTTTTATTGCGAACACGCCTAACGACTGAAAATGTTTTTAAAAATCAAAAGGTTTAATTTTCACCATCCTGCCGGGACTTGTTGCTTTGTACGGGTCGAATAACATGCTAGGGTATACGGTGTTCGCTAACTAAAGTATGCTGCTTTATTACGGTGAGAAATCACAAGCAATGAAAAAAATAAAACACGCTCGAGTCTGCTCACCGTTACAGGACACACCACAAAGGAATAATGGTCGGGCCCCTATGTCTGGGAGTTTCAATCAGCGAGGGTGGCTCCCCTTAGCATATAAGGCTGGTATCTATTGTATTGTCCCCTACTACTAAAAGTTCGCATTATCCACGGCAGAGGCCAGAAGGCTACAGAAATAACACTTGTAATTCATATCTGGCAGTACAGATACCGACAGTATCCAATCCGCTATTGATTTTTCATTAAAACTGCATGAGAGTCAAACACACATTAAATTATAATGAAAAAAAAGTTTCTTTATAGAGATAGCTAATTACACTGTTACAAGGTGTATGTACAGTGAAATAAAAACGAATCACATTTAAAAAAATTCTCATATGTTACACTCACATGACTTTCTCTACTCTTGTACAAACTTTTTTTACAAACGCTTATTCTCCTTTGCTTCTTGTAGGTGCAAGGGGAATGTGGTAGGCTTTAAGCATTAGCCAAATCTTTTAAGAGCTGGTTGCTATGTGACGCATTCCGTTCTCTTTGCATGCTCACGACATAAAAATGAATAACGAATTCGAGAAAATATAATTATTGGAAAATTTAAGGGAATAACAAGCAATATCTCGAAAATAGTTCTCAATTAAACAGGGACCTCAAAACATATATTTCCGGTGAAATCTCGGTATCGAATTTTTGGGTGAAATACAATACTTCTACTTACTTACTCTACATAGTAGAGAAACTTAAAATACTTAGTTATAACAGCGGGAAAGATGACTTGTATCTTTTCCCACGAGGTGTATGATTCATACAAGATAATTGAACACTGCCTTTATTATTTCATTAACAGTACACCAAAGGCAGCTGCAATCATAAAAAAGTTCCCAACATTAAGTTACTTAAGTTCATGAAGATTTACAATTTCCTGTCTAAGCACAATTTTGCTTAACAGTTCTCACGAAAAAATAGGACTCCCGCCCGTATACATGTTCACAGCGTAAAATAATACGTGTTAACTTTTGGCATTTATCATACATTTAAAGCCTCCCTCTCAGATGTACGTGGGATATGGATATCATCCCTATGCTGGCGGCATTCAATAAGGATCGGGTTCTGCACAGCAAGCCAATGAATTCCCCATTAAAGCTTTTTGTTTCTCGCAGAGACCCCAGAGATAAGTTAAGAGACTTTTACGGACACGTCACTATTCTTATAGCAAGAAACATTTAAATGACACCCTCATGTTTCTATTATAGTTTCATACTCATTTAGGCGGTCTAGGTAATAATAATAATAATAATAATAATAATAATAAAAAATTGTATACATTTCCAGATTGTCAGGGGACATGTGACATTCATCCCTCCCTGTTTCTCACCAATGAACTGGCAGAAGCTACTAAAAATGATTTTTTTTCTTTCCTTAGCCCACGCGGAGGGGGTGTGATATTGAAAGACGCACTATATAAACCCTCTACATTGCCCCGCACTTCACAGTTTTCATTAAGGGACTCCTTACTTGTGCCAGTTTCTGAATAGAAACCACAAAGAGTTTAAAAACCTATTGAAGTGCTTCACTACTATTTTTGGAAAAGAGTTCTTCATTTTTATCATCAATTGGATATACACTTTGCAAGGTAAGAAATTGCTTATGTTGTCTTATCATTCGGCTAATCAATTGTCATCATCCTTTCATTGCAAGGCATTAAATATTTCTCTTTAAGCAGCAAATTTACAACTACTTAACTACACCCGAGTGATACGTTTCATATATATAGGTAGGCTAAATGCATACACTGAGGGAGCTATATATTAATCATAAATCATCACATCGATTTCAGCCATCAATAATATCACGATAGAGATAATCGAGACTGTAATACTCATGATGCTTCTAGAATTGATTTTTACTTTCTCTATTTTTAATTAGCATCTGTAGCGAAATTAAATTCAATTTTTAGATTCTTACACATCTTCTTGCTTCAATTTTTTAAGCAATTACATGCATTATTACATGAATAAGCTATCCAATCTGAAAGATTCCCTAATTTGGATGTTTCTTTTTACGCATACTCTAGAAATGGAGAATACAGTGACAAGCAAACCCTACAGCGCAGCAGTCGCTTGCGACATCTCCATTATGGAGAAATTCCTCAAGGATCTAGTCCAGTTAGATCAACGCTCATCACAGTATCATGATCACCAGGAATTCAACCAATACGCAGACAGTGCACCAAATCTTTTCACCCGAAGACATTGCCCACCCACTGAACCAAATCTTTTCACACGAAGATATTGCCCACCCTCTGAACCAAATCTTTTCACACGAAGACATTGCACACCCTCTGAACCAAATCTTTTCACACGAAGACATCAGCATTTCACAAACATCCGACACCAAAACATAAATCCATACGATTTGAATTCACAAACCACCGCCAACACCACCACCACCGCCACCACCAACACCACCACCACCACCGCCACCACCATCACCACTACTACACGTCCTAGATCAATATCATCCCAAACCACAATTCATATCATTGAGATTTCACCACCCCCCATTAATCATAATAACATAGAGATCATTGATCTCACTCATCCGACTCCAGAAGAAACAAAACACAACCACGCATTATCATCAGAACCACAGCATATTTCACCACTATCAGGCATTATACCATTATCATCATCACCACCCCATTCCAGGAATGTACACGCGATTCGAAGACGTGTCACACGGAGAAAGCTAAATTTTGAACATACGCAACCTCTCCTACCTCCATTACCCCCATTAGTCCGCAACCCCTCCTACGTTAGAAGAAAACACCGTAACAACCCACAATAAAAACAAACAAACACACACTTACATTCATGCATTCACAGTTTCATTAATATCTATTCTTAACAGGACCAAACTAAGGAAAGAAACAAGGTAACATTCATCACGGCTATTATTCTATTAAATATTAGAATCATAGAACAATATAAAAACATTACTGATAATTGTCAATATGAGGTCCCTCACATCTAGTTCTCTACAGGAGAACACTTATTACAACGATAAATGCAATTCTTTCAACACAATGTGTAATGTTTCAGGACTGCCAGCAACGATTCATCTTTACCTCAGCAAAAGACCCAGGCCCCCACCGCATCGCTCAATGCCTGCAATGAATAATATATCAATCAGCCATTGTTTCAATCGATTAAAAATACAAAAAGGTGAGAATTACTCTTACATTATTTGAACATTGCTCTAGTTATTGTTTCTCTTAATAGAGACATTCTCATTAAAGATCATTCACGCCTAAAAGACATCACCTTATTATCTTTAATCCTATAACGATGTATTTCTTTCAGGACACCTGCCATTTATCTTTCAAATCATGACAACTAATGGTTCATTTGTTATGTTTCAGACTCCTAGGAAAAGCAACAAATAAGAAGAACGCCAAGAATACCATATTGATGTCCACTGAGTTCGCTTCTGAAAGAGCGAAATATCCACGTCTTCACACGTCGACAGATGAAAACGCCACCAATACATCAAGATCAGCGAATCACAATGCAGCAGTGACAAATTGGATTATTCTGTGAATACTACGGTGTGACTGATAAAAAATGTAATAATGAAATCATATACACACCATTATTTGTGTGGGGAAAAAGACGCATAGTATTCGAAGAATATCTGATTATGAAACAGCAAGGGGACAGTTAATTCACTTAACTTATTGTGTTATATAATTTCATTCATTCTGGAAATGAAACAAATAGACTTTTATCATACTGAACTCATGAATACAGTAAAAAAGTAAAAACTTTATTTAATAAAAATAACAGTGAAATTTATTGCTAGGTATTGTATTTATTCACTCATATTGTATAAAGGCATGCTAATAGTTATTTTGCTGGAATGAATGCCATGTATCAATGTAAAAATCAATAAAGTGAAAAATAATAGATTACACAACATTTCCAGGCATTATCATTCGCTTCAATACTTAGAATACGTTCGAAAATTTTATAAAGGTGCATTAAAATTCCTGGATCCCAAACACAGCCTACAAATATAATCAGATTACCTATACAAGACCCGAAATACCCACATAGATGTAAATTTCACCAATAAAATACAACCGTACTTATACCCTGAAATTGCATGCTACAATTTTCTAAAAAATCCTCTGAAACACCTGAAACTTTCATTCAAGTGTAACAGAATGTCCAAAAACCTGTACTCATAGCTGATTCCATAAGCTGAAATACCTTTAAAGAGTCACAAATACGCACATGAAAACTTCGGAATGGAATACCCTCGGAAGTGTTACAATAATTTAAAAGAACATAAAATGACTCAGGATAATCTAAAAACAGGTCATTCTAAAACAGTTAACATACTTTAAAAGCATATACCAATGACATAAAAAACAGCCACTACGCTTCCCAAAAGCCAATAAAACAGTCACTACACTTTCCAAAACCCGATAAAACAGCCACTTCACTTTCCAAAAACCGATAAAACAGCCACTACGCTTTCCAAAAGCCGATAAAACAGCCACTACACTTTCCAAAAGCCGATAAAACAGCCACTACACTTATCCAAAAGCCGATAAAACAGATACTACACTTATACAAAAGCCGATAAAACAGCCACTACACTTATCCAAAAGCCGATAAAACAGCCACTACACTTATCCAAAAGCCGATAAAGCAGCCACTAAACTTATCCAAAAGCCGATAAAACAGCCACTACACTTATCCAAAAGCCGATAAAACAGCCACTACACTTATCCAAAACCCGATAAAACAGCCACTACACTTCCCAAAAGCCGATAAAACAGCCACTACACTTCCCAAAAGCCAATAAAACAGTCACTACACTTCCCAAAAGCCACTAAAACATCCACTACACTTTCAAAAAGCCGATAAAACAGCCACTTCACTTTCCAAAAGCCGATAAAACAGCCACTTCACTTTCCAAAAGCCGATAAAACAGCCACTATACTTATCCAAAAGCCGATAAAACAGCCACTACACTTATCCAAAAGCCGATAAAACAGCCACTACACTTTACAAAAGCCGATAAAACAGCCACTACACTTCCCAAAGGCCAATAAAACAGCCACTACACTTTCCAAAAGCCGATAAAACAGCCACTACACTTTCCAAAAGCCGATAAAACAGCCACTACACTTATCCAAAAGCCGATAGAACAGATACTACACTTATACAAAAGCCGATAAAACAGCCACTACTTATCCAAAAGCCGATAAAACAGCCACTACACTTTCCAAAAGCCGATAAAGCAGCCACTAAACTTATCCAAAAGCCGATAAAACAGCCACTACACTTATCCAAAAGCCGATACAACAGCCACTATACTTATCCAAAAGCCGATAAAACAGCCACTACACTTATCCAAAAGCCGATAAAACAGCCACTACACTTTCCAAAAGTCGATAAAACAGCCACTTCACTTCCCAAAATCCAATAAAACAGCCACTACACTTCCCAAAAGCCGATAAAACAGCCACTACACTTTCCAAAAGCCGATAAAACAGCCACTACACTTCCCAAAAGCCAATAAAACAGCCACAACACTTTCCAAAAGCCGATAAAACAGCCACTTCACTTTCCAAAAGCCGATAAAACAGCCACTAGGCTTTCCAAAAGCCAATAAAACAGCCACTACACTTTCCAAAAGCCAATAAAACAGTCACTACACTTTCCAAAACCCGATAAAACAGCCACTACACTTTCCAAATGCCGATAAAACAGCCACTACGCTTTCCAAAAGCCGATAAAACAGCCACTACACTTCCCAAAAGCCGATACAGTTTTGGGAAGTGTAGTGGCTGTTTTATCGGCTTTTGGATAAGTGTAGTGGCTGTTTTATCGGCTTTTGGATAAGTGTAGTGGCTGTTTTATCGGCTTTTGGGAAGTGTAGTGGCTGTTTTATCGGCTTTTGGATAGTGTAGTGGCTGTTTTATCGGCTTTTGGATAAGTGTAGTGGCTGTTTTATCGGCTTTTGGATAAGTGTAGTATCTGATTTATCGGCCTTTGAATAAGTGTAGTGGCTGTTTTATCGGCTTTTGGAAAGTGTAGTGGCTGTTTTATCGGCCTTTGAATAAGTGTAGTGGCTGTTTTATCGGCTTTTGGAAAGTGTAGTGGCTGTTTTATCTGCTTTTGGAAAGCGTAGTGGCTGCTTTATCGGTTTTTGGAAAGTGAAGTGGCTGTTTTATCGGCTTTTGGAAAGTGTAGTGACTGTTTTATTGGCTTTTGGGAAGTGTACTGGCTGTTTTATCGGCTTTTGGAAAGCGTAGTGGCTGTTTTTTATGTCATTGGTATATGCATTTAAAGTATGTTAACTGTTTTAGAATGACCTGTTTTTAGATTATCCTGAGTCATTTTATGTTCTTTTAAATTATTGTAACACTTCCGAGGGTATTCCTTTCCGAAGTTTTCATGTGCGTATTTGTGACTCTTTAAAGGTATTTCAGCTTATGGAATCAGCTATGAGTACAGGTTTTTGGACATTCTTTTACACTTGAATGAAAGTTTCAGGTGTTTCAGAGGATTTTTTAGAAAATTGTAGCATGCAATTTCAGGGTATAAGTACGGTTGTATTTTATTGGTGAAATTTACATCTATGTGGGTATTTCGGGTCTTGTATAGGTAATCCGATTATATTTGTAGGCTGTGTTTGGGATCCAGGAATTTTAATGCACCTTTATAAAATTTTCGAACGTATTCTAAGTATTGAAGCGGATGATAATGCCTGGAAATGTTGTGTAATCTATTATTTTTCACTTTATTGATTTTTACATTGATACATGGCATTCATTCCAGCAAAATAACTATTAGCATGCCTTTATACAATGAGTGAATAAATACAATACCTGGCAATAAATGTCACTGTTATTTTTTTAAATAAAGTTTTTATTTTTTTACTGTATTCATGAGTTCAGTATGATAAAAGTCTATTAGTTTCACTTCCAGAATCAATGAAATTATATAACACAATAAGTTAAGTGAATTAACTGTCCCCTTGCTGTTTCATAATCAGATATTCTTCGAATACTATGAGTCTTTTTCCCCACACAAATAATGATGTGTATATGATTTCATTATTACATTTTTTATCAGTCACACCGTAGTATTCACAGAATAATCCAATTTGTCACTGCTGCATTGTGATTCGCTGATCTTGAAGCATTGGTGGCGTTTTCATTTGTCGACGCGTGAAGACGTGGATATTTCGCTCTTTCAGAAGCGAACTCAGTGGACATCATTATGGTATTCTTGGCGTTCTTCTTATTTGTTGCTTTTCCTAGGATTCTGAAACATAACAAATGAACCATTAGTTGTCATGATTTGAAAGATAAATGGCAGGTGTCCTGAAAGAAATACATCGTTATAGGATTAAAGATAATAAGGTGATGTCTTTTAGGCGTGAATGATCTTTAATGAGAATGTCTCTATTAAGAGAAACAATAACTAGAGCAATGTTCAAATAATGTAAGAGTAATTCTCACCTTTTTGTATTTTTAATCGATTGAAACAATGGCTGATTGATATATTATTCATTGCAGGCATTGAGCGATGCGGTGGGGGCCTGGGTCTTTTGCTGAGGTAAAGATGAATCGTTGCTGGCAGTCCTGAAACATTACACATTGTGTTGAAAGAATTGCATTTATCGTTGTAATAAGTGTTCTCCTGTAGAGAACTAGATGTGAGGGACCTCATATTGACAATTATCAGTAATGTTTTTATATTGTTCTATGATTCTAATATTTAATAGAATAATAGCCGTGATGAATGTTACCTTGTTTCTTTCCTTAGTTTGGTCCTGTTAAGAATAGATATTAATGAAACTGTGAATGCATGAATGTAAGTGTGTGTTTGTTTGTTTTTATTGTGGGTTGTTACGGTGTTTTCTTCTAACGTAGGAGGGGTTGCGGACTAATGGGGGTAATGGAGGTAGGAGAGGTTGCGTATGTTCAAAATTTAGCTTTCTCCGTGTGACACGTCTTCGAATCGCGTGTACATTCCTGGAATGGGGTGGTGATGATGATAATGGTATAATGCCTGATAGTGGTGAAATATGCTGTGGTTCTGATGATAATGCGTGGTTGTGTTTTGTTTCTTCTGGAGTCGGATGAGTGAGATCAATGATCTCTATGTTATTATGATTAATGGGGGGTGGTGAAATCTCAATGATATGAATTGTGGTTTGGGATGATATTGATCTAGGACGTGTAGTAGTGGTGATGGTGGTGGCGGTGGTGGTGGTGGTGTTGGTGGTGGCGGTGGTGGTGGTGTTGGCGGTGGTTTGTGAATTCAAATCGTATGGATTTATGTTTTGGTGTCGGATGTTTGTGAAATGCTGATGTCTTCGTGTGAAAAGATTTGGTTCAGAGGGTGTGCAATGTCTTCGTGTGAAAAGATTTGGTTCAGAGGGTGGGCAATATCTTCGTGTGAAAAGATTTGGTTCAGTGGGTGGGCAATGTCTTCGGGTGAAAAGATTTGGTGCACTGTCTGCGTATTGGTTGAATTCCTGGTGATCATGATACTGTGATGAGCGTTGATCTAACTGGACTAGATCCTTGAGGAATTTCTCCATAATGGAGATGTCGCAAGCGACTGCTGCGCTGTAGGGTTTGCTTGTCACTGTATTCTCCATTTCTAGAGTATGCGTAAAAAGAAACATCCAAATTAGGGAATCTTTCAGATTGGATAGCTTATTCATGTAATAATGCATGTAATTGCTTAAAAAATTGAAGCAAGAAGATGTGTAAGAATCTAAAAATTGAATTTAATTTCGCTACAGATGCTAATTAAAAATAGAGAAAGTAAAAATCAATTCTAGAAGCATCATGAGTATTACAGTCTCGATTATCTCTATCGTGATATTATTGATGGCTGAAATCGATGTGATGATTTATGATTAATATATAGCTCCCTCAGTGTATGCATTTAGCCTACCTATATATATGAAACGTATCACTCGGGTGTAGTTAAGTAGTTGTAAATTTGCTGCTTAAAGAGAAATATTTAATGCCTTGCAATGAAAGGATGATGACAATTGATTAGCCGAATGATAAGACAACATAAGCAATTTCTTACCTTGCAAAGTGTATATCCAATTGATGATAAAAATGAAGAACTCTTTTCCAAAAATAGTAGTGAAGCACTTCAATAGGTTTTTAAACTCTTTGTGGTTTCTATTCAGAAACTGGCACAAGTAAGGAGTCCCTTAATGAAAACTGTGAAGTGCGGGGCAATGTAGAGGGTTTATATAGTGCGTCTTTCAATATCACACCCCCTCCGCGTGGGCTAAGGAAAGAAAAAAAATCATTTTTAGTAGCTTCTGCCAGTTCATTGGTGAGAAACAGGGAGGGATGAATGTCACATGTCCCCTGACAATCTGGAAATGTATACAATTTTTTATTATTATTATTATTATTATTATTATTATTATTATTATTATTATTATTATTATTATTATTATTACCTAGACCGCCTAAATGAGTATGAAACTATAATAGAAACATGAGGGTGTCATTTAAATGTTTCTTGCTATAAGAATAGTGACGTGTCCGTAAAAGTCTCTTAACTTATCTCTGGGGTCTCTGCGAGAAACAAAAAGCTTTAATGGGGAATTCATTGGCTTGCTGTGCAGAACCCGATCCTTATTGAATGCCGCCAGCATAGGGATGATATCCATATCCCACGTACATCTGAGAGGGAGGCTTTAAATGAATGATAAATGCCAAAAGTTAACACGTATTATTTTACGCTGTGAACATGTATACGGGCGGGAGTCCTATTTTTTCGTGAGAACTGTTAAGCAAAATTGTGCTTAGACAGGAAATTGTAAATCTTCATGAACTTAAGTAACTTAATGTTGGGAACTTTTTTATGATTGCAGCTGCCTTTGGTGTACTGTTAATGAAATAATAAAGGCAGTGTTCAATTATCTTGTATGAATCATACACCTCGTGGGAAAAGATACAAGTCATCTTTCCCGCTGTTATAACTAAGTATTTTAAGTTTCTCTACTATGTAGAGTAAGTAAGTAGAAGTATTGTATTTCACCCAAAAATTCGATACCGAGATTTCACCGGAAATATATGTTTTGAGGTCCCTGTTTAATTGAGAACTATTTTCGAGATATTGCTTGTTATTCCCTTAAATTTTCCAATAATTATATTTTCTCGAATTCGTTATTCATTTTTATGTCGTGAACATGCAAAGAGAACGGAATGCGTCACATAGCAACCAGCTCTTAAAAGATTTGGCTAATGCTTAAAGCCTACCACATTCCCCTTGCACCTACAAGAAGCAAAGGAGAATAAGCGTTTGTAAAAAAAGTTTGTACAAGAGTAGAGAAGGTCATGTGAGTGCAACATATGAGAATTTTTTTTAAATGTGATTCGTTTTTATTTCACTGTACATACACCTTGTAACAGTGTAATTAGCTATCTCTATAAAGAAACTTTTTTTCATTATAATTTAATGTGTTTGACTCTCATGCAGTTTTAATGAAAAATCAATAGGGGATTGGATACTGTCGGTATCTGTACTGCCAGATATGAATTACAAGTGTTATTTCTGTAGCCTTCTGGCCTCTGCCGTGGATAATGCGAACTTTTAGTAGTAGGGGACAATACAATAGATACCAGCCTTATATGCCAGGGGGAGCCACCCTCGCTGATTGAAACTCCCAGACATAGGGACCCGAGCATTATTCCTTTGTGGTGTGTCCTGTAACGGTGAGCAGACTCGAGCGTGTTTTATTTTTTTCATTGCTTGTGATTTCTCACCGTAATAAAGCAGCATACTTTAGTTAGCGAACACCGTATACCCTAGCATGTTATTCGACCCGTACAAAGCAACAAGTCCCGGCAGGATGGTGAAAATTAAACCTTTTGATTTTTAAAAACATTTTCAGTCGTTAGGCGTGTTCGCAATAAAAAGTGAAACTTGTATTTTTATATACTTTACCACCCGAATATGAGTTGCGTAATTAGAATTAACGCTGTGTACTTTATGGAGGCTGAACCATGTCTCATCCTTAAAGTAATTACCTCCCCCACCCAAAGCCAGTACTTTGCTAGAGGAGGGACGCGACTTTTAAACGTTTCTTCCACTAAATGTCACCACGTGGCCATGTAAGCGACCCTCACAATTACCAACTCCAGCAATAACCTTGAGTTTGATGCTCAAATCTCATGGCGTTTAGGTCGGGTCTTGCTCTAAAGCCCTCCACGTGGCCGGGAATGCTACTAAAACCGACAAACTCCAGCAGTAACCTTGAGTTTGATGGTGAACTCTCATGGCGTTTAGGTCGGGTCTTCCTCTAAAAGCCACCACGCGGAAAGGGAAATTGTCCCTTGCGTCGGTTCTTCTGCTAGAAGGAAGGTGTCGTTTATGTCCCCTTTGCTTGAAAGCCAATTAAAGCCAATTAAACCCGATTTAAGACCACCAACTCCACCAGTAACCTTGAGTTTGATGGTGAACTCTTATGTACTTTAGGTCCCCTTTGCCCGAAAGACCAATTAAACCCAATTTAAGCCAATTAAATAGCCATTAATCTGATGGTGAATTCCCAATAACATACTACTGTCATGTAAGTGTACGCATCATATTTCTCGTTTTTGATGAGAGTATGCGGGTGGAAAAAAACAAGAATCGCATACTGTGCAGATATACTTACATGTGGGAACTGTAAACATACCACAAGAAATATTTCTATAATACATTAGGAAAAAAATTAATTTGAAAATTTGCTTGAGATTACATTTTTTATATAAAAGGTTTTTGCCTATTCATTATGGTTTTAAGTTGCATGAAATTCACATAAAGTAAAGATTTCTTTGTAGACTATTCCTAGAGAATTCAAGATATACAATTTATTTCCCATTCTAATATCTGAAACATTTGGTGGGCGCTTTTATGAAAAGCAATAGGTAGGCTGCAGAGAAATTAAAATGTCGCACTGATATGCTGCATCGTAACGAGCATTTTAAGAGCGAAAAATTATAATATACAATTTCTGAGAACATTGGGTTTTAAGTTATGTAATACAACATGCAAACAGGAAACTTTGCTACAATTTTTTTAGCAAATGCGGGATAAATGAGGAGTAGAGATTTCGAGAAACGTACAATTTCCCTACCACGTCTCTCAGTAACACCATCACAGATGTTCGATATTGTTATTTCAAATTCATCGAGGTAAACTGTTTTACACAAAACTGTGCCTAAATAATGAGTATTAATATTAACTAAATCAAATTAAATCTTTTATTTACTATTTTTCACAATTTCTGCTTGCATGTACTTTTATACATTGGTATGCATGTACGTATATTCATTCATTCATTATCTGTTTACCCTCCTCTCATGTAGGACTTACACCCCCCAGGACTTACAAGCGGGTGCCTGGGGTCAGAGGCCCGTCGAGGAGCAGACACTCATGGATCAGACAGAGCATCCAGGATGGGTGATCAGCCCGATGCCTGGTATGGGATGAAGGAAGTAGATGAAGCGAAATGTTGGTGAAATGGATGAAAGGAAAGGTGATGATAGAGCAGTTGGTGGAATGAATGGCGGGGGAAACCGGAGAACCCGGAGAAAACCCGCCCAGACGCCGCTTCGTCCACCACAAATCCCACATGCAGGTCCCTGGGATTGAACCCGGTCCGCCTCGGTGGGAGGCGAGCGGTCTAACCACTCGGCCACGGCGCCGCCTTGCATGTACGTATATAACGCATAAAATTATTACTTTGCAGAAATATACAGTTATAAGTACTAATGTTTTGTGAAGATTTGCTTAATCCTTTTCTTCCTTCTATCTGTGGTCTTAGTTGTCTAACGGTAATATTTCCTTAAACCGCATTGATTGACAGCTCCTTTATAATGACCTGATTAGCCGGGTGGCCATCGGCGCAATACGAATACACCGAATGGGATTCCTGGAATAGAGGTCGGGGGAGAAGCGACCGTCGGCGAAATGCAGTGTTACCCAGTTTCAAACGTAAGGACGGTGCTGCATAGACAATGCTGATTCAGAGGGACACAGGTTACAAGTCATTAGACACAATCAAACTGTCAAAAACTGGTAAATTGTTGGGAGATTAGTAGATGATGTTTCTTATTAGGATATACCTACAAGAATTGCCGTAGGAGTCATAGAGAAAGCCAAAGCTAACTTAATGAAGGGAACTACTTGGTTACTCTTGATTTAATGACTTTGGAAGAATCTTTCATGAGAGATGATGGAATCAGCTAAGTCAGGGCACCTCTAGTGACTTTCAATATGATTTAATTCGGGCTGTGACGCTCGTTGTTCAGGAGCTATTCAAAGAGAAATCGAATTCGTTTCCGTCCACTAATATGTTTCAGTAAAATCTCAGTCGAGTATAATTGTGAGGGACATAGCACCGTGACCCCTGGGAGGGAGGGAGGGATCACGCGAGAAACCCGAAGGGCGACGGGCGCAAGCATGGACATTTCGAATGCATCCGTCGCCGCCGCCCACCCACAAGCCCCTAACCCCCGGCGGTCCCCCAAGGGGCACTGGCTCGAGAACGCCCTGAGGCGGGTCCTAACTGAGTAGCTCCGCAACGACGCAGGGAAGAAACTCTACTGAACACACATCACCCGCCCAGCCGCAACCCTCCGAACACCGATACCTGGTCCTACAAACCTCGAACAGATGACAATGAAGAAAGTCGTGGCAGAAGATGAATCACATCAGCTTTCGCCTGTCGACCCGGGGAAACCACGAAAAATCCATGGGTCATAGTGGGCGGTAGTCGGAGATCGAACCCGGGACCTTCCGAATGGAAGGCGTCACCTCGCTCGGTTGAAGAGAGGTCAATAATTTATTTATTTGTTATGAGTCTTCCGATAAACTGCTAAGGTTTCAGCTGACATATAATCATAAATATGGAGTGGAACATTGGTGAAAAGAAACTAATATGACGGAGCTACAGTTATGTGAGGTCATAAGGGTGTGTTCTTGCAATCTGGTTCTTCTTCAGCTGCTAAATCTCTAAAAGAGGTGAAGTGGTGCAGCACTGCTTAGAGACTAAGGTTTACCCTCTCTTAACCGAGGAATTTTCATTCTCGTGGTGTTATCACTGTAAAAAGGTATCATTCCGAATTGAAAACAGCATGCATAACGTTAAATCTGACAATTGCGATCAAGAATCAGTTCAGGCAGACTTACGTATGGGTAACATACTATTGAGCAGTTATGATTTTTATTTTTCCTTTGTCTGTTTTCTAGAATTGTATACTGATTTTGTTTTGTCTAGAATCCAAAACAATAAGTCGTGTAAATTTGTGTCTTAAGAAGGTGAAGGTTGCAACAGAGAATATCAGGTCCCTAAGAAGTGATAAGGTAATTGAAGAAATTTAAGAAGAATGTAGTAATTTGTGTTTCAATATGACAACTGCTAACAATATTCAAGGAGGAGTTGTCTATGAAATTCTGGATACACTGCTGGTTCGACTGGATATACGTTTCGGTAATTTCGAGGAGCTTGCTTTTGTCAAACTTCTTGAAGAAATAAATGCAACAGTTACCACTCACAGTTTTTAAAACAACATTTAAACCAACTAGTCCATGTATATCCTAACCTCCTCTATGCAGATCAACTTAAGAACGGACTCATAAATATTCGTTATGATCCTGCTGGCTTATATACTTGACAATAAAATTCGGAACGTGTGTACAGAAACAATTGCTGCGACATCTGTACCCAGCAAACCTCTTATGAATACATTGAAATGAGTTAAAGCATATTTAATAAATTCCACTACCGATCGAGACTGCCTATCTATAGAGAAGGAACTATTTTGGTACCTTGTAGGTTATGTAACGGAGGGGGATATCTCGGTGGCTACCACCCCCACGAGGAAGGGATGAGACTCAAGGCTCGAAGACCCGTCCCACTGCTGGAGCTACCTAGAGAGGGCGATGAACGACCCGTCGATCAAGCAGCCCCCTTTCCTTTGAGGAAGCATCCGCGCCAACTGTCCTGCACCACCATACGCCATGAATACTAGAATCACGCCTGAAATGTGAGAAGGAAACGGAATGAAAGGGAAATTACAGAAAGGAAAACGTGGTAGATGAGAAACCACCCCAGCATTCGCCTACCGAACAGAGGAAACCATGAAAAAATCCAAGGTCACAGTGGGCGGTCGACGGGAATCCAACCCGGGAGCCCCCAATGCGAACCTCACACGGAGCCATTTCGCTCGGTGCTTTGGCACCTTAGTAAGACACCTGGCTTCAGGACAGGCGGATATAAGGATGTCCTTTAAGGTGACTTGAAGCAATATTTTTATTATATTGTTAACTATTCGCAAGCGAATGCAGAAATGTCTATTTTCTTTTTGTATTTTTACCTGTGTACCTGAAATAGTTTATACGCACAGAGTCTTCCATTTCTTAGCCCTTGCAATCGCGATAAAATTATTAGACTAAAGACTAAACGTTCCACAGTTTGCACTCTGTAGTATAATAATAGAAAACACCGTCGTGGTTGTTGCATTTAAGTCATTAAAAGTTAGTCTCTGACTATTAATAATGTGAACGGATCATCTACGATACAGTAATTTTGTACGTGGGCCATATGCGCCAGAGGAATGTATTCATTAGTCGACGTTTCAAAACTGCAGCGAAGCGCAGTAATATTCGCAATGCGCCAAAGATATAAAGGTACGTAGTGTACAAATAGATAACTGGATAATAACAATTTTCAGTCGATTAATCTGAATACGATTGAATATCGTTGACAACTACCAGTCTGTAATTTTGCAAAAAGCAAATTAACTTTGATCCATGGTCTCTTATATATTAAAATCTACATGTATACGTGGTCGTGTCGAAAAATATATTTCTTGGATAAGGGCTCGCCCTGAGATTGTCCTTAAAAAGCAGAGTACCGTTATATATACAACCCCTCTGTGAAAATGAAGACATCTCAGGCGTGGTCATGACCCCATGGTATTGTTGCCAACAAGGCTGGGTCGAATCGTCGATTCATCGGAAAAACCTTTGTCCCTAAACCAAGTGTCTACCATACTAGTTAGACCACGCTTCGCCACTGTAAATATTTAAAGCATGTGGTGTGTTAATCAACATCCTTAGAACCCTTTCTGAAATAATATAAAATAACAACTTTCCCATATTAAGGAAATTTTGGGTGGGGAATTTTCTTGGAAAACTTCGTATCGCATCTTCGGAATATACTGAACTTAGATACCAAGTTTGGAATTTATCCACTAATCTAACCACTCGGCCACGGCGCCGCCTAACCAGAACTTCTAAAGAGATTTAAATATTTGTGTGAAAGTTTTCATCTATTTCTTGCGGTTTAGCAGTTATACCTAGGTACAGAATTATTCAACATTTCCTCTAAATGAAAACGACCTCACAAGCTACATCCATAAAATTTAACATACATGCAAATATACTAAGTATGTAGTAATTTAATCAAAATATTTAGAGGTATTTTTAATAACTAATAAATAATGAAATATTTTCCATGTTAAAGGCTAAGTTTAGGGAGGAGGATTTTTCTTGAAATGTTCGTGCCACATCTTTAGGAGATACTAAATCAACGCTCGGTATCTATTCAACATTTTGTTTGTTATGCTGTTCACACACATACGACGTTTTTTAAAAAAATATTTTGGGATTCAGGGGTCTCAAGAGATATATTTCAGGCGAAAACTTGACATCGAATTTTTGGGTGGAATGCGATAGTTCCTCTACCTATTAGGTATGTTACATTCATATGACTTTCTCCACCACATACCTAGAGGAAGTATTGCATTCTACCCAAAAATGGATATCGAGATTTCACCGGATAAACGTGTTTTGAGGCCCCTGAATAAAAGAAAGTGTGTGTGAACACCATAACTGAAAAATGAAATGCTGGACAAATACCAGACCATTCATACCTTCAAAAGATGCAGCATGAAGACGTTCAACAATATCTCTCCTATCCCAAAGCACACTTTACATAAAAAAAATGTATTTATTTTCTCAAAAATGGCTCTAATTATTTTGATTTAAATGCCAATGTTTAAGATACCTACACGACAAATAGAACATATATCTTGAATTTCCTGAAAATTACCTGTGATGTTTAACGAATTATGTATAGCTGATAAACCATAAGAGATTGACGTAAGCTTAGTACACAAAAATGTGCAGCTCTTTTAAACACACAATTTATTTGAAATTAATAACCTTTTGTGGCATCCGAGACACTCGCTTCTGGCATGAGTTTTTCCATAATCTGTCATTTTTTGAAAGGCTCATCCTTCAGAAAAGTGGGCGTAGAAAGGCATGTGATTGTTTTATTTAGCTTTTAGAAATAAAAATACAAAAATAAAATATCAAAATAATAACAAGATATATGTCCGAAATGACTACACTTTATTCGTAATTAAATACATGGTATTTAATCAAAACTGTTACGAGTTGTTTTTGAGAAAATAAAAAATAACCAAAAGTTTTCCAAGTAAAGGGTCGTTTGAGATGGGGGGATTTTCTTGAAAATCTTTCTGTCTCGCATGTTTAGATGATGTTGAATAGATTTATGCTATCCGAAGTTTTGTTTTTTAGTTATGCACGCGTACACACACGGGGATTTCTCATAACATTTGTGGGAGAATTCAGGAGGTTTTAAAACATGTATTTCTGTTGAACTTCTCGACATAGAACTTTTGGGTGGAATGCAAGGGCAAAGAGAAAACAATGCTCATAATCATGGCACTGAGATCTGCGAATCATGTCACATGAAAGAGACAGTTTTTGAATAGTCTTAAGTTTTGTATTGACATTTCTTAGCCGAGGTTTATTATATGTAAGAATTGGGCTTACTCCTACCGGACGTCCATAATTATTAGCAGGACATGTCCGTTTCTAAACGTCTGTTCTGCCGTCATATTTATTCTTGAAAATTTAATGAATGTAGATATTTGGTAATGTTTCTGCTATATGTTCCCGGCATGGCCGACCCATAAATTCGCAAGCGCAATTCCCAACGTAACAAACGCAAACCAGCGAATGCGAGAGGCGTCCTATAAGGATAAACCACAGCCCAACGACAGAGATACATAACATTGTGCGAACTTAAATATTCTGTAAACGTGAAATGCCTTTGCTCAGCCATTTGGCAAATAGTTGAGGCAATTCTTCTCGTTGCGTTAGGAGTTTCCGAAATATTCCATGTTGTATGATTACTACTCTCCAATAAAAACGCAAGTCAGATGCTTGAAAGTTTGCATTAGTTACTTTACTCCTTTCAAATAGTTACTTATGCAACAAGTACAGTTTGCATAACTTACTTCACTGCTTTCAAATAGTTACTGTGCAACACATTCAGTTTGCCTAAGTTACTTTACTCTTTTCAAATAGTTACTTATGCAACAAGTTCAGTTTGCTTAAGTTACTTTACTCTTTTCAAATAGTTACTTATGCAACAAGTTCAGTTTGCTTAAGTTACTTTACACCTTTCAAATAGATACTTATTCAAAAATTTCAGTTTGCATAATTTACTTTACTGCTTTCAAATACTTACTGTGCAACAAGTTCAGTTTGCATAAGTTACTTTACTTCTATCAAATACTTACTGTTCAACAAGTTCAGTTTGCATACGTTCCTTTACTTCTTTCAAAAACTTAACTGTGCAACAAGTTCAGTTTGCACACCTTACTTTACTTCTTTCAAATACTTAACTGTGCAACAAGTTCAGTTTGCACACCTTACTTTACTTCTTTCAAATACTTAACTGTGCAACAAGTTCAGTTTACATAAGTTACTTTACTTCTTTCAAATACTTACTGTGCAAAAAATTCAGTTTAAATAAGTTACTTTACTTCTTTCAAATACTTACTGTGCAACGAATTCAGTTTACATAAGTTACTTTACTTCTTTCAAATATTTACTGTGCAACAAGTTCAGTATACATAAGTTACTTTACTGCTTTAAAATACTTACTGTGCAACAAGTTCAGTTTACATAAGCTACTTTACTTCTTCCAAATACTTACTGTGCCACAAGTTCAGTTTGCATAAGTTACTTTATTCTTTTCAAATACTTACTGTGCAGCAAGTTCAGTTTGCATACGTTACTTTACTACTTTCAAATACTTACTGTGCAACAAGTTCAGTTTTGCATAAGTTACTTTACTCCTTTTAAATGGTTACTGTGCAAAAAAGTTCAGTTTACATAAGTTACTTTACTCCTTTCAAATAGTTACTGTGCAACAATTACAGTTTGCATAAGTTACTTTACTGGTTTCAAATAGGTACTTATTCAACAAGTTCAGTTTGCATAAGTTACTTTACTCCTTTCAAATAGTTACTTATTCAAAAGTTCAGTTTGCATAAGTTACTTTACTGGTTTCAAATAGTTACTGTGCAACAAGATCTGTTTGCATAAGTTACTTTACTGGTTTCAAATAGTTACTGTGCAACAAGTTCAGTTTACATAAATTACTTTACTCCTTTCAAATAGTTACTTATGCAGCAAGTTCAGTTTGCATAAGTTACTTCACTGCTTTCAAATAATTATTGTGCAATAAGTTCAGTTTGCATAAGTTACTTTACTCCTTTCAAATAGTTACTGTGCCACAAGTTCAGTTTAAATAGGTTACTTTACTGGTTTCAAATAGTTACTGGGCAACAAGTTCAGTTTGCATAAGTTACTTTACTTCTTTCAAATAGTTACTGTGCCACAAGTTCAGTTTGCCTAAGTTACTTTACTCTTTTCAAATAGTTACTTATGCAAGAAGTTCAGTTTGCATTAGATACTTTAATCTTTCAAATAGTTACTTATGCAACCAGTTCAGTTTGTATAAGTTACTTTGCTTCTTTCAAATAGTTACTGTGCCACAAGTTCAGTTTGCATAAGTTACTTTACTGATTTCAAATAGTTACTGTGGAACACGTTCAGTTTGCCTAAGTTACTTTATTCTTTTCAAATAGTTACTTATGCAACAAGTTCAGTTTGCTTAAGTTACTTTACTCCTTTCAAAAAGGTACTTATGCAACAAGTTCAATTTGCTTAGGTTACTTCACTGCTTTCAAATAGGTACTTATGCAACTAGCTCAGTTTGCATAAGTTACTTTATTCCTTTCAAATTGTTATGGTGCAAAAAGTTCAGTTTGCATAGGTTACTTTACTCCTTTCAAATAGTTACTGTGCAACAATTTCAGTTTGCATAAGTTACTTTACTTCTTTCAAATAGTTGCTGTGCAACAAGTTCAGTTTGCCTAAGTTGCTTTATTCCTTTCAAATAGTTACTTATGCAACAAGTTCAGTTTGCTTAAATTACTTTACTACTTTCAAATAGTTACTTATTCAAAAATTTCAGTTTGCATAATTTACTTTACTGCTTTCAAATATTTACTGTGCAACAAGTTCAGTTTGCATAAGTTACTTTACTTCTATCAAATACTTACTGTTCAACAAGTTCAGTTTGCATAAGTTGCTTTACTCTATTCAAATACTTACTGTGCAACAAGTTCTGTTTACATAAGTTACTTTACTTCTTTCAAATACTTACAGTGCAGCAAGTTCAGTTTACATAAGTTACTTTACTCTATTCAAATACTTACTGTGCAACAAGTTCAGTTTACATAAGTTACCTTACTTCTTTCAAATACTTACTGTGCAAAAACTTCAGTTTACATAAGTTACTTTGCTGGTTTCAAAGGTACTTATTCAACAAGTTCAGTTTGCATAAGTTACTTTACTCCTTTCAAATAGGTACTTATGCAACAAGTTCAGTTTCCTTAAGTTACTTTACTCCTTTCAAATAGTTACTTATGCAACATGTTCAGTTTGCATAAGTTACTTCACTGCTTTCAGATAGTTACTGTGCAATATGTTCAGTTTGCATAAGTTACTTTACTTCTTTCAAATTGTTACTGTGCCACAAGTTCAGTTTGCATAAGTTACTTTAGTGGTTTCAAATAGTTACTGTGCTAAAAGTTCAGTTTGCGTAAGTTACTTTACTCCTTTCAAATAGTTACTGTGCAACAACTTCAGTTAGCATAAGTTACTTTACTGGTTTCAAATAGTTACTTATGCAACAAGATCAGTTTGCTTAAGTTACTTTACTCCTTTCAAATAGTTACTGTGCAACAAGTTCAGTTTGCATAAGTTACTTTACTGGTTTCAAATAGCTACTTATGCAACAAGTTCAGTTTGCTTATGTTACTTTACTCCTTTCAAATAGTTACTGTGCAACAAGTTCAGTTTGCATAAGTTACTTTACTGGTTTCAAATAGTTACTTATGCAACAAGTTCAGTTTGCATAAGTTACTTTACTGGTTTCAAATAGTTACTTATGCAACAAGTTCAGTTTGCTTATGTTACTTTACTACTTCCAAATAGTTACTTATGCAAAGGGTTCAGTTTGCATAAGTTACTTCACTGCTTTCAAATATTTACTGTGCAATAATTTCAGTTTGCATAAGTTAATTTACTCCTTTCAAATAGTTACTGTGCCACAAGTTGAGTTTACATAGGTTATTTTACTGGTTTCAAATAGTTACTGTGCAACAAGTTCAGTTTGCATAAGTTACTTTACTCCTTTCAAATAGTTACTGTGCAACAATTTCAGTTTGCATAAGTTACTTTACTGCTTTCAAATTGTATGTTATGCAACATGTTCAGTTTGCATAAGTTACTTTACTCCTTCCAAATAGTTACTGTGCAAGAAGTTCAGTTTGCATAAGTTACTTTACTCCTTTCAAGTAGTTACTGTGCAACAACTTCAGTTTGCGTAAGTTACTTTACTCCTTTCAAATACGTACTGTGCAGCAAGTTCAGTTTGCATAAGTTACTTTACTCCTTTCAAATAGTTACAGTGCTACAAGTTCAGTTTGCATAAGTTACTTTACTCCTTTCAAATAGTTAATGTGCAACTAGTTCAGTTTGCATAAGTTACTTTAGTGGTTTCAAATAGTTACTGCGCAACAAGTTCAGATTGAATAAGTTACTTCTCTGCTTTCAAATAGTTATTTATGCAACTAGGTCAGTTTGCATAAGCTACTTTACTGGTTTCAAATAGTTACTTATGCAACAAGTTCAGTTTGCATAAGTTACTTTACTTCTTTCAAATAGTTACTAATGCAACAAGTTCAGTTTGCATAAGTTAGTTTACTGGTTTCAAATAGTTACTTATGCAACAAGTTCAGTTTGCATAAGTTAGTTTACTGGTTTCAAATAGTTACTTATGCAATAAGTTCAGTTTGCATAAATTACTTTACTGGTTTCAAGTAGTTACTTATGCAACAAGTTCAGTTTGCATAAGTTACTTTACTTCTTTCAAATAGTTACTTATTCAACAAGTTCAGTTTGCATAAGTTACTTTACTCCTTTCAAATAGTTACTTATTCAAAAAGTGCAGTTTGCATAAGTTACTTTACTCCTTTCAAATAGTTACACATTCAACAACTTCAGTTTACATAAGTTACTTTACTCCTTTCAAATAGTTACTGGGCAACAATTTCAGTTTACATAAGTTACTTTACTCCTTTCAAATAGTTACTTATTCAACAATTTCAGTTTACATAAGTTACTTTACTCCTTTCAAATAGTTACTTATTCAACAAGTTCAGTTTACATAAGTTACTTTACTCCTTTCAAATAGTTACCTATTCAACAAGTTCAGTTTACATAAGTTACTTTACTGCTTTCAAATAGTTACCTATTCAACAAGTTCAGTTTACATATGTTACTTTAGTCCTTTCAAATAGTTACTTATTCAACAAGTTCAGTTTACTTAAGTTGCTTTACTGCTTTCAAATAGTTACTTATTCAACAAGTTCAGTTAGCATAAGTTACTTTACTCCTTTCAAATAGTTACTTATTCAAAAAGTTCAGTTTGCATATGTTACTTTACTGCTCTCACATACTTACTTATGCAACAAGTTCAGTTTGCATAAGCTACTTTACTGCTTTCAAATAGTTCCATAGGTAATAAGTTTAGTTTACGTAAGTTACTTTACTGCTTTCAAATATTTATTTATTTGTGCAACAAATTCTGAAGGAGGCTCTTTTTATGCACGCGATGATAAAATATTTTAATTTTCTAAGGAGCTCTAGGCGAGATCTGTAATCTCGTCCATTGCCAAACGACGTTTTCTGTGGGTGTTGCTATTAAATTTTTCCCGCTACCAGGAATTTCAAACTTATCAAGGGCATCGAGGTGTTCATGTTAGGTGTCATTGCAATGACACGCCAATAAACGTGTTTCTTCACCATTAATTAGGGCATTATATTATTCAATACTTGGCGAAAGCGTTGAAGAAGGTACGTTTGCCATAGTAAATGCCTACAATAGAGTCGGAAAGCCTTTTTGTATTAGAGCTGCTTTTCTCCAAAATTGCCTGCTTTAATAACCTCTTTCTTTGAATACAGTGCAAAGAACCCTAATTTTGCGCGGCGTGTAAAAAGGACAACCTTAGTAACTCAAAACAGTTCACAATGGCATTATTTGGAGCTTGGTGGCGGAAAAAGTTACTTTGCTTTCAACTCCTTAGATAAAAAGAAACAATGATAATAAACATTAACAGATTTGGACTTTAGGATTCGGCGGAAATAGGATTATGTAAAAGTTGGAGGGATAAAAGCACATAGAGGGCTCGTCATGAGTCAGAGACCTAAATTTATAGATACACGTATCTCACCAAGATTAATACACTTAATAAAATATTAGTCTGAAAATGCACATTTCTGCACACAGAAATCAGCATACACCTGCAATACGCGAGCCATTTGAATTACAGCCTTTAGAGCCATTCTTTGTAAAATTGAAGTAGAAACATTTCGCCAGGAAAGGGTTGTTTTTCCCGCATTACATCCTAAAATTATGCAGCTTACGTACTATTGTCCATTCCAAACCAGAGTTCCCTCTGATGTAAACAGAAGCACGTGCTTCGGCTTGTCACGAACCCAAGAATATACTCTTACGCCAACGTAAGTAGTTCCTTAATACATGTATTGTATTATGAAATATTAGAGCAGGAAAGGTATAGAAGTGCACATTTTATTGATGTTATCATAAGAACTCATCGTTAAAGGTAATGGATATATACTAGCTGTTAAGAGATTACAAAATATGATTTTCGCCTGCTGTTGCGCTAACGCAGAGAGCATCTTGCTTGTTAACACCAACCGACATGCACGACTGCCAATCTCTTACATACACAAGAAATGCAGCAATGAATTCCCAGAGGTGCTATCTGAGTACCAAATAAACACTTTGCGTAACACAGGATATATGATAAGCGAACAGTCATTCATAATACACTAACACACATATGCTCAGCTCAGGTCAAATCTTATGATTTAGTATTAAAGCTCACATGGCAGAGGAAGGTGTGTGTAGTGCGAACACAGTGCGAATAAACTGTTCAAACACAGAAGCGGGAAACATTTAAAAAGTGGCTAAAAACAAACAACACTTCACCTATTCAACTCACTATTACAAAAATACCCGACACTTGCATTATTGCATATTACGAAACTAATATCAGATTTTACAGGCGTTTCAGTGAGAAGTGTAACGAAAGCTAGCAGGGAATATAAACAGACATAATACAACATAGAAGAGGATAAAATGTGGGAACTTGTTTTAAGTTCGACAGTGCTGTGGAATTGTGGATAAGCTTGTCATTATTTTGGAGAGTAGTTGTGATTCTGATACGGCAGCTGAGTCATCTTCGGAGGATTCGGATTTGGGTGTTGCACTTTTGCCCGAGGATTGTGATTAACCCAAGTAAAATGTTCATTGCCGCATACTTATAACATCGATTATTATCTCAGGTTGCATTTTGAACTATGATTCTCACGCAGGGCGCCTTTTTATAGATTAAATAGTGTTCAACAAGCACGTGGGAGGGGAACAAGCAGACATTATGGGCGGGGATTGCGAACTACTTTCGCGCGGATATTACAAAGAGTTTGTTTTCAGTGAAAGGCACCCTGGTTTGGAATGGACAGTAGGTGGAAATATCACGTGACCTGCTGCTGCTGAAAGAGGTTTAAGCAGTGTAGTTGTAGTTTAAACTGTTTCTTAAAATTGGTTTCAAGTAAATGTGTGGCGCATTATTACGTAAGGTACAGAAAAACTACTTGTAGAATTTTGTAGTTTTTTCTTCGCTTGCTGTTTTCATCCTAATTGCCCTGTAGATACTGCATTCATTCCAATCTGGTGGTCTGCAAGTTTCAGCAATTATTGTTTTCGATAAGTTTACAGCCTGACGTTGTGCGTACATCTTCATGCTTCTGAAGATTAACAGCAACATTAACAAAGCGTCCAATGGCCATAATGTCAAACAGGCACTTATGAAAAATGAACATAGCATAATTGCTGCATAAAGTGA
Source organism: Deroplatys truncata (assembly GCA_030765065.1). NCBI lineage: Eukaryota > Metazoa > Arthropoda > Insecta > Mantodea > Mantidae > Deroplatys > Deroplatys truncata. The sequence goes on from CM060990.1 coordinate 699,189,777, forward strand.
ATGCTGTACGAAGCATTTATTTGATATAACGTATGCACTGCTTCCGCATGTGTGAAGGAGCAAAATGCTACGATTGCTCAAGATGGCGATTGTTATTATTATTATTATTATTATTATTATTATTATTATTATTATTATTATTCCTAGTATTACTTTCTTTCATTACGACTTTTACTGCTCTATTTGTATCATGCCCGTACCCAGAAATAATTTTCGGGGGGGGGGTTTCCACAAGTAGATCTAAACTTAACTGTACCCCACACAGTTATCATGTACCTACTCCGCAGTATACAGACGTTACATGGATAAGAAAATTGCTTGGAGACATTATATAGACAAGAAAAACTCACCAGACCTTACAGCACAAAACATGGAGACTGCTTCAAAAACCGGGATGTATGGCGACGATATTAAGTTTCCCTTTTTCTTGTAAATGTGCTACTAGCAATAGACTTACTGTTATCTAACAACATTTTCCCACATCGGTTTGCTATGAATTTAAATAAATAAAACTGTCAGAAGTTTCGGGGGGGTGGGGTTGAACCCTAGAAACCCCTCCTCTAAATGCGACCCTGAGTTGTATGCGTTAACTGTAACCATCACATGGTTTTCCTTCGATAGTGCCATGTTTAGCTATGCACTGCATTCGTAAATTCATCCAAATGTAAAACTGGGCACTGGAATTACAGAATAAGTAAGGGCCCCTTCATATTGTGATGAGATAAACTTTGGCTTATCATTTACCGTATAACCTGAGATAACTATTAAATCATAACCTTAGGCAATTTTGCAATAGGTATATAACCTTTAATATGTGGTTGTATTTAGTAATACATAAATATTTATTTAACAAGTACAAAGTTCCGCTATAGAGTAGCATGTGGCAGTGTGATTAACAAGCGGTATACTTTAACAATCCAATATTATTAGAATTCATTTTCATAAATTACTGTTGGCTATAACCAGGCATGGCTAGTCGAGAAGAAGTTTCTTCCCCCTCTTCCTCTACACTCCTTGGCCCATCGGAAAACATTTGAAGCCCACTGTACTGATAATGATGATGTCTGAGCATCCTTCCTGAAGAATGTATGATTACTAATAGAATGTGGGCAGATACACACGTTTTAAAAATATCCCGTGACTGTTACACATCAGACAATTAATATCAGAAGCAGCAACATGCGCTATCTAGGATTTCTGCGTCTGTTCGCCGCGCTGCTTTCGAAGCTAAAACGATACGCCATTACAACATGCTAAGATGTTGAAAACGTAGATAATTCATGCTACATATGCCAGTCTGCACATAAAATCATTTTATACGATAACATTTGGTCCTAGATGCTCAATTTCTTAACCCTTAGTAGTATAAGTTCCGGATGAGCCAATTGGATTAACGATAATCCTGCCGCTAGGGGCGCTTGTGTCGCTAGTGTCGCCGCGAGCGACGGCGGTAAGTTTGAAAAGCGCCATGAGCGGAAGGATTATCGTTATTGCAATTGGCTAATCCGGGACGAGATAAAAGAATTGAGGATTAGGGAAAGATGAACGAAAAACAGGAAGTGCCGTGGAGGGTTTTGATTGGTAAAAATAAGACGAAATGTGATTGGTTCGTTAATTCGGGTGGAAGATGAAGGAAGGAAGATAAAAGAGTATGGAGGACACGTGATGGAGAGGAGCGGGGTGGCGAGGTGTTGTCTGTGCGGAGGTCGGGACTGAAAGAGGGAAAAGATGGCGAACGAGGGATAAAAAGTATAACAGAAAGTGACGTGTGAAGTTGTGATTGGTGGGAATAAGAAATGATGTTATTGGTGGAAAGGAACAAATGAAAGTTGTTGATTGGTAAGAATAAGAGAGATTATGATTGGTGGAAAGAAAAAGGTGTGGGAGTGGGGTATGTTGGAGGTGATGGGAAAGGTAAGTTTTCCTACCAACAAGATTTGCAAAAGCCTCTCCAAAACTCATCAGCAATTTTTGAACGTTGGATGGTAGTTTTCTTGAGTGGATAGAGAGATGGGGCGACATGAGACGCGGTGGCGAAAATGGTAGAGAAGTCCATAGATACAATTATGGAAGTGTTTGACGATAGTGCTGGTGTGCTCCCCAGATCTAACAGTCTCTGATTTCTACCTGTGGAGTATCCTTAAGGACAAAGTATACCAAACAAATCCTCACACATTGGAGCAACTATTTAAGGAAAACATACGAACTTATATACGAAGCATTACAGTGGCGGAGCTCGGTACAATGCTTGTTTAGCTGAGGAGGACCAATTTAAGAACTGGCAGCTCTTCGCGGATTTCGTTGCCTACGATTGACACGGTTTAGCGAGATTGCGCGCGTAGACACATTGCCACATTTCTAGCTTTTGCTATGAGGTAAGAGTTAATTTTATGCACAGGTTTACAGGAACTCGGATTTAAAAAGCGAAGAGAGAATGATGGCACGGCCTCTGTGGCATGTCATACTACACAGACCAGAAACCCTGCGAGGGTCAGGTTTTATACCGAAGACTCTGTAGGAGACCAATGCTATATTGTCCCCAAATCCAAATAATGAAGAATCAGTATACAATATGACATTTTTATTCCCTTAATGTCCATTTATCACAGAAAACCACGCTGAATACGCAGTTATCACAGCAAACCGCTACATTTGACTCTAATTACGAGCAAATTAATTTTTTTTCCAGAGTTACACGGATTTTAATCTCGTAGGATTGTATTACAAAATGTATCATATTTTTCCAGTTCAAAGTGGGTACACATTGTTAAAGTCATCGATTCCAGCTATTTACACTTAGCGTAAAGATTATCATATATCATTTTTAAAGCCGTCTTGTTAAATATAATGTCTCGCAATCAATTTTTAAAATCAGATCATACATGCGTTTAATGCATATAATGGATGTATTCATATACCCAATATGGCTGCCTTGCGCATTAAACCTTTCAATATTGCTGCTTCCTCACAGCTACTCATGGTGAGTGGGAGAGCGTGCTTTCGACTCTCTCGGCTAGACGTGCGCGCTCTGTAGGTTGCGAGCCGCAACTTGAGGGTAGGGACAGGAGGCTGCCGTTGCTAGCGAGAGTGGGGCAGGAATAACCAACCCTAATTACGGGCGCGGTATAGAGGGCACTTCAGTGTGTCCGAGAGGCTCGTCCAGGGAGAAAGTACAGTTCTCGCATTCACTTTAAGACGCGTCGACGTATCGCGTGTTCGTTACGTTATTTTTACTTTTTTAGTCATGCATTCATCCAAGAGATGTAATTTCGTCAGGGCGACAGTAGTCAAATATGCACTACAAAGAAACTAGTTTCATTTATAAACCTTTTTTCGACATATATTCTTAATTACTTTTTAATGTTATTCGAAGATAAATTTGTATTCACGGCACGGGATTCAGCCCAAGACCACCGGGTCAACTTTGAACAGCAGACAACGACGCATCAAATTCAAAGGATATAATCACCCTTTACTGCATATCGCTATCTCTTTCCATTCAGGAGATATAAGCATTTAATGGTAATAATAATTTTTGTGACGCACCGCCAAATAAAATAACCTGTAAAAATAACGTATAAAAATGTCATATTGTATACTGATTCTTTAGGGTGAATGAGAGGGACGAGGGAAAGAAGGTACTGAAAACATGAAATAATAGGATATATTCATGAATTTAATTAAATAAGGAGAGAAAGTGTTATAATAAAAATTAAATTTGCTGTGTAATGGATTGCGGTGTTGGTATGGTAGTCATTGAATTTAAACATTTGTCTGAACGATCGAGAGCGTTTCAACATGTCGGACTGATCCCCGACAGTCTGTCTACAGGTATGACGTCATCTGGCATGGCATCCTATTGTTATGATTTGTATGGTATAAACCTGTTTTTACGGTCTGGTTCAGACGATAACGTCTGTGGTTTGCATTCGGAGGTCTCTGGTTCGATTTCTGTAGGGATGGTCACTCTGACCTTAGGTTCCTCGCAGTTTTCGCTGGTCTGCCTGCGAATGCCTGTGCGGTTTCTCATATCACGATTTACTTTCCCATTCATTTACATCTTTCACGTGTATAATCCGTTGGTCTCCCTGGTTCGATTGCCATCGAATGTTCAATCTGACCTCAGATTTTTCGCGGGTTTCCCTGGTCTGCGGGCGAATGCCTGGCTGGTTTCTCATCTATCGCAATTTCCTTACATTCTATATAATTTACATCTTTCACTGTACAATCTGAAGATCTCCCTGGTTCGATTGCCGTTGGTTGTTCACTCTGACATCAGATTTTTCTCGATTTCCCTGGTCTGCAGGCGAATGCCTGAGTGGTTTCTCATCGATTTATATTTTCTTTCATTTTATTTGATTTACAGCTTTCGCATGTGCTTCTAGAGTCCTTTGTTTGATTTCCCTGTCGGTCGCTCACTGTATTCTGCGATTTTTCATGGTTTTCCCTGGTCTACAGGCGAATGCCTGAGTGGTTTCCCATCTATCACGATTTTCTTTCATTTTATTTGATTTATATCTTTCACGTGTACAATCTGAAGGTTTCCCTGGTTCGATTACCGTCAACCACTCGCTCAGAGCTGAGATTTTTCGCAGTTTTTCCTGGTCTGTAGGCGAATGCCTGATTGGTTTCTCATCGATTCCGATTTCTTTTCATTCTATATAATTTGCATCTTTTACGTGTGCTTTTAGGGTTCAGGAGTTGGATTCCCGTTGATTGTTCACTCTGACATATTTTTCATGATTTCCCCTGGTCTACAGGTGAATGTCTGGATGGTTTCCCATCTATCACGATTTCCTTTCATTGTATATAATTTGCATCTTTTCGTGTGTTTTTAAGGTTCAGGAGTTCGATACCCACTGGTTGCTCACTACGACATCATATTTTTTATGGTTTGTCTTGGTCTGCAGGCGAATGCCTGGGTGGTTTCTCGCCGATTCCGTTTTCCTTTCCCTTTAAATCTTTTTCATTTATATCTTTCACGTGTGCTTCTATAGTCCCTGGTTCGAGTCCCGTTCAACGCTCACTCTAGCCTGGGATTTTTCATGGTTTTCCTTGGTCTGCAGGCGAATGCCTGAAGGGTGTATGTTATCACGATTTCCTTCCATTCTATATAATTTACATCTTTAACGTCTATAATCTGAAGGTCTCCCTGGTTCGATTCCCGTTGGTCGCTCACTCTGGTCACGGATTTTTGATGGTTTTCCCTGGTCTGCACACGAATGCTGGAGTGGTGTATGCTACCAAGATTTACTTTCACTCACATCTTTTTTGCTTCTAGGTTTCGTTGCGCAGGGGGAATGCTTGCCTCTTGCTTGGTCAACGGATCGTTCACCTTCACGAGTCAAGCACCCGAATCTGTACGATTAGACCCGAACAATACATCATCCTCGCAATACATTACACTTTCTCTAAGCACACGAACCTGTATGGAGACTCTCGAACATCGGTGTAACACGAATTGAAATATAAGAGCTTACACGCTTCATCACCGTTTTTAGTATTAATATTCAGTATAATTGATCTAAAAAGGTTCGTGCCTCCTCTATAAATAGTGTGATATCGAGCATTGCACTTCATTCTGCTAAATAACTCTGAGGTGACAACAACGTTATTTCCTCAGAGAATAATCGGATTTCTAAAGTGTTATCAAGGTAAAGAGGCGTACATTTCCTTGAAGAAAGGTTAATTTGTCATTATATCAAGAAAAACAATGAATAAGTCCTCATATAAGGATATCATTCCTAGTGCCTCCGGATATTTTTGTGGTAAATGCTGTAATAAGTTCCTCCGTGGATATGATAAAAGACGACATGAGCTACGTTGTAAAAAGCTCTTCAAGTATAAATATTGTGATGTAGCCTTCAAAGACAGTTATAAGTGTCGCCGACACGAAGATGGTGTGAAATAAACAGACCTGAGAAGAAACGTAGATTAGAAGCATCTAAGCATGAGTTATTTTCTACAATGGATGACTGTGACATGAAAGAATATGAAACTTCATTCAATGGACGCTTGAAATCATATTTTATAAGTTGTGAATCAGCTAAGGACCTGAATATGTACCTGCATGAGGCGAAACAGCGGATAATCCTGGCTGTACATAAAGAGCTTGGTATTCACAAAAGTGTGAAAATTAATCTGCTAGCTGAGTGTAGATTTGTTAACAGTGTCGCAGAAACCTGTGACAAAACATTTAAAATACGAAATCAAGCTGTTTTCCTAGAAACGGATCTGGACTCTATGTTGGAAACGAAAATGAAGAAGATGGATACTACAATGGAGGAGTCTCAGCTTAAGGGTAGCAACGGGGCTTTGCTTGCTGTGGAAGGAGTTCGACTCCGTATCAACAAGTACAATCCGTTACGAGGAAGTAGCTACATACCACTACCGCCATCTGTTGAAGCAAGAAAAGCCTGCGTAAACATCCAGAACTTTACCGACGAGAAATGTTTCATGTACTCTATATTAGCTAAATTCATAGGGAAGAATGCACAGTGTGTGAACAAATACAAGAAGCTTCAAAATAAATATGACTTCAGCTGTGTTTCCTACCCTACGCCACTTTCTCAAATACCTAAATTTGAGAAGCTTAGCCCTAGAGAGGTGGCGCATGTACGTCTTACATTAGTGGTGGCGCGGGGTCATTTGCGACCCCAGGAATAAAACGATTGTTGTAAATGGGCCGAATTAATACTTTTGTTTAATTATTGCTCACATATGCCGAGTAATACATGATTATTAAAATAACTGTTGGTTGTAGAAATCTACTTTAAAAAATAAAACAAAAACTTTGAATTGACAGTTACCGTGTTAAATCCCAGAAACTTGCACTGAATTTCCTATGAATTTCCGAATTGGTGAATGTAACGATACTTTGGAGCATATCATCGGTAAAAAACACCTTCCAGGCCTCTATAGGAGGTTTTGCATTTTTAGCTGCAGATTTTACACCTGGTAAGTGAGTCGCTATCTTGTGGAAGCGAGTACGTGAATTTTGAGGAGGCTGAACCATTTTCCATGCCGTAACTCGATCCTTTCCATAAATATTGCACATTGTTTGTGATAGTGGAATGTCATCACTCATATGTTCTTCCTCTTCTGCACTTTGCTCACTTTCACTATTTGAACTCAGTATTTCAAGTTCATCTTTGGTTTCACTGCCTTCACCACCTAATGCTTCCTCTTCTTCCACTTCCCTTATTAGGGCTAATAACCTTGCCTGATGTTCATCGTAATTTTTATTGAGATATAAAAACAGCACTACGTTTAAGACTAAAAAATACGTATATATTATATCCACAACTTCCTTAAGATTCAGCTGAAAACGCACTGTAACTACAGAAACAATATGCAGAGAAGACACATAACAGGCAACGGGAGAGGTGGCGTGGGGTATTTTCTGCCCTCCTTTCAGCCGAAGAACACAAATAGCCTATATTCTAGGAATGTATGGCCTGTAATCCAATACTAATGACCTCAAACAAAAGCCAAGGAATGCAGCGAAAGGTAAGGGAAAGGCAGGGTTTAGGTATCCGAAATCATTATATATAACTTGCAAATAAAACTGACTGGGGTCAGAAAATACCCCGCGCCACCTCTCTAGGGTTAACAGGATGTCTATCAACGTCTTCGGTCTGGATGAGAAGCATATAGTGTGTCCGATAAAGGTCGCTGAGACTGAACTACCTGAACACCGTGACCTCCTGCTATTGAGTGACAGTAGTGAGAGACAAAGAATTTTGAAAGACTTATTCGACGTCAGAAAACTCCGCATAAGGAACGTGTTTATGCCTGTAAGCGTTGTTTTACACATTTTGATGATCAGTGCGGTCGAAGTGGACTGGAAAAACTACAAGAACATGCCCCATCTGTAATAAGCATGGTGTTGCAAGGGTAGTTATCCCTACAAAGGAGAAATCAATTGTACAATTTAAAAATTTTGAAAGGATGTTGAAACTACCTTACGTCATCTACGCAGACTTTGAAAGCATTCTCGCCCCATGTCATACATGCATACCCAATCCTGAAACTTCATATACATCCCCTTATCAGCAGCATGTTCCCATGAGTTTCTGCGTTTATGTTAAACCATCAACCGACGTTGAACATCTGGAAACTGGCCTTCCTAAGCATCCCTATGTAGATCGAGGTGCTCAGAAGTTTATGGAATACCTGTCGTTCATTGCAAAGGAAATTAATAATATATAAAAATCTGTCATGCCTCTGAAACTTGCAGATCAACAGAAGATGGATGTCAACGCCTCTACAGTATGCTACTTGTGTGGAAAAACCTTTACTGAAGAGAACTATAAAGTACGCGACCATGATCACATCAGTGGTGAATATCGGGGAAGTCTACATAATGAATGTAATTTAGCCTGTAAAACACCTAAATATATTCAGTCTTCATGCACAACCTCAGCGCGTATGACTCACACTTAATTGTTAAGGAGCTGGGATGTACAAGTGAGCGGGTGGAAGTAATTCCTAGCTCTGAAGAAAGCTATATATCATTCTCCAAGTATGTAGGAGATATAAAGCTTCGGTTCGTAGATAGTTTTCGGTTTCTCAGTACAAGCTTGGATAAGCTGGTGAAGAATCTAACATCGTACCCTGAAACACTGAAACACTTCGAAGAGGACAAGATAAAGTTGATGACACCTAAGGGTGTATTTCCCTATGATTACGTCACTTCATGGGACGTCTTGAACGAAACCTGTCTGCCTTCTAAGAACTACTTCTACAATAAATTGAATGAAGAAGAAATTAGTGATGCTGACTACGATCACGCTAGAAGTGTATGGGAGCTGTTTAATGCAAGAATCCTGGGTGAGTACAGCGACCTCTACTTAATATCTGATGTACTTCTTCTAACTGATGTCTTTGAGACATTTAGAGATCAAACCCTCAAAACACATAAAGTCGACCCTCCTCATTATTTTACCTCTACGGGACTTACATGGGACGCCATGTTGCTGTATACAAGAATTCAGCTGGAATTGTTACAAGATTATGACCAATTGCTCATGGTGGAATCCGGCATAAGAGGGGGTTTATGTCAAGTCTCCCACCGTTATGCTGAAGCAAACAACGTCTACATGGAGAAGTATGATCCGTCGAGACCAACCCAATTCATTACATATGAGGACGCTAATGACCAATATGGGTGGGCCATGTGTCACGTCCTCCCTTATGGTGGATTTGAGTGGATATCACCTGAAAAAATCGACTTAGAAAGACTACAAGAAGATGATCCTCATGGATATATATTAGAAGTCGATATCGAGTATCCTGCAGAACCTCACGATCTGCATAATGATTTACCATTCCTGCCTGAGTGTATGAAGCCTAAGGACTCGAGTACAAAGAAACTGATACCTCATCTTGGACCTCGAAAGAAGTATATAGTACATTACATGGCTTTGAAGCAAGCACTTAATCATCGACTACGGTTAACAAAAATTCATTGTGTGCTACAATTCCGCCAGTCGAGTGGTTAAAACCGTATGTGGAATTTAACAACAGACTACGACAACAAGCTGCAAATGATTTTGAGAAGGACCTCTACAAACTGTTTAACAACGCCATGTTTGGAAAAACAATGGAAAACCTTCGTAACCGTATGGATGTACGACTGGTGACAAATGAGAAGACTCCAAAGAAGCTGACCGCCAAGCCTACGTTTATCGATCGAACAATATATGCTGCTAATCTAGCCTCTGTACATATGGCCTCTCTCAGATCGTGTTCAACAAGCCTATATACATTGGTATGAGTGTGCTGGACATCTCCAAGACATTAATGTACCACTATCATTATGATGTGTTGGTGCCATATTATGGATCTGAAAACCTGAAGCTCATGTATATGGATACTGATTCGTTCATTCATCGTGTGATGACTGAAGATGTGTACCAGGACAAGCTACGTTTTCTCGAACACCTAGATACAGCTGATTAATCCGTCAACTATATATGCTATTCAGCTCTAAACAAGAAGGTGTTGGGAAAATTTAAAGATGAGGCTAATGGTAAAATCATCCAACGCTTTGTCCGACTATGACCTAAGATGTATGCACTAAATATCAATGGCTCAATGATAAAAAAGATTAAAGGCATTAAACGTAATGCTATTAATCAGTACATTACATATGAGAGTTATACTGATTGTCTTAAAACCGGAGAAATCATCAGAAAACCCATGAATCTGATCCTGTCCCGGGAGCATGCTCTTGCCACAGTGCAAGTGAATAAAATCACATTGACTCAGTTTGATGATAAAAGAGTTTTTGCTGAGGATGGAATAACGACATACGCGTATGGACATTACAGCATTACAACCAGCGTTTAAGAGAATGTAAGTCGAAGCAGAAAATTTTCTCGTGAGTCTACAATCTTAAAAATTGAAGGTTATCCGTGTGGTGTATATGCAACTAGCTGACGCCTGATGAAGAAAGAAGAAGATGGAAGGGATGGTGGTAACCCTGCCATTAGGAGCAATCCTAGTGCTAGTCTCAAGGCTAGATAAAAAGATGAGAGAGACACCTACAACGAACTAAAATAAAGGTATTTTGACGTAAACTTTTCAATTAAAACTCTCGAATAATAAAACCTGAATAAAACATTGCAATTTCGCTAAAAGAAAGTCGAGGTTATCTCTGGTTAGCCAGATTAGGTTAGACGATGAGAGGAACGTTTGGGATTGGTTAGGTTAATCTAGGCTAGGTCCTCGTACTTATTGTCTAAGTTATGAAGGATGGGTTAGTTTAGTTTGCCTTAGTAATGTGCTGGTTACGTGTTGTTCTTACGTTTTTTTACATGGTTACGTAGTTGCTACGTGTTGTTGCGTCGTGTGACGTTTCTGGTTACGTCATGTCACGTGATGTTACGTGGATACGTGCTTATGTTACTTAGTGTGACGTCTTGTTAGGTGGTGTTACGTCTTGACACGTGGTTACGTGTTTATGTTACGTAGTGTAACGTCTTGTCATGCTGTTATGTTACGTTGTGTTACGTCTTGTTACGTGGTTACGTTTGTTGGTTACGTCTTGTTACGTGATTATGTTAGATGATGATAGGAATGAATAGACAATGAGAAGATCCAGAGCATACAAGGTGGGAATAGGTTAGGACGTATACTTCACTGTAAACCGATATACAGTTTGTCCCTCTCCGTCTCGCGCACTACTGTTTAACATATAAAAAGTTTGTAAGGTTTAGAAAAAAAGTATACAAAAGTGTTGTAACGTTGGATGAGAAATGTTTTATAATCGAATTACTCGCTATATTACTGTATAAACCTACATTCCTCCTCTTCCTCCTTCAACTCCTGTCTATCCTTGTATCTCTCCCGTTTTCCATATTTCTCCCATATAAACGTATACTCTACTCCTCAACCCAAGTCTAGACTAGCACCTCTCCTCGTATTCCCTATCGCTCTCATATAAATGCATTTTCCTCCTTGAAGACTCTCTCAACCTAGCACCTACCTTCGTTTTCCTCGTCTCTCCATATAAACGCATACTCTGTCATTCAAACCTTCCTGTCTAATACCTCTCCTCGGTTTGCTAGCTCTCGCATATAAAAATGCCATATTCTACCCTTCAAGTCCTGTATGGTCTAGTACCTCCCTCGTATTCCCTATCTCTTCCGTATAAAGCGTACCCCCTCCTCCTTCAGCATCTGTCTAGTCTAGCACCTCTCCTCGTATTCCCTATCTCTCCCGTATAAACTTACATCCCCCTCCTTCATTATCTGTCTAGCCTATTATCTGTTCACGTTTTCCCTATCTTTCCCATAAAAGTCATACTCCACACCTCAAACCCTGTCTAGCCTAGCACTTCTCCTCATATTCCCCTACCTCTCTCATATAAGGCGCATTCCCCTACTTCAACCCTGTCTAGCCTAGCATCGACCTTCGCATTCCCTGTCTCTCGCATATAAACGCCTACTCTATCATTCAAACCTCCTAGCCTAATACCTATCCTCGGTTCGCTGTCTCTCCCATATAAAACGCCATATTCTACCCTTCAAGTCCTGTTTAGTATAGCATCTTTCCTTGTATTCCCTATCTCTCTCGTATAAAGCATATCCCTCCCTCCTTCAGCATCTGACTAGCCTAGCGTCAGCCCTGGTATTCCCTATCTCTCCCATATAAACGCAGTTTCCTCCTTGAACCGTCACATCTACCCTCGTTTTCCCTATCCTTTCCCATATAAACGCAAAAGTGTCCCAGCTTCTGTCTATCATACCATCTGTCCCCGTTTTCCATATATTCCTCATATAAACTTATACCCTACTCCTTAACCTCTGTCTATACTAGCAACTCCCTCGTATGCCCTATATCTGTCGTATAAAGCATATCTCTCCCTCCTTCAGTCCCTGTTCTACCTCGGAACTCTCCTCGTTTTCCCTATCTCTCTCATATAAACGCATCTTTCCTCCTTGAAGGTTCTCTCAACCTAGCATATACCCTCGTTTTCCTCGTCTCTTCATATAAAAAGCCATACCTACCCTTCAAACCCTGAATAGTCTAGTACCTCTCCTCGTATCCCCTATCTCTCCTGTATATATGTTCATATTCTACCTCCTTCAGCATCTGTCTATCCTAGCATCTGTTCACGTTTTCCCTATCTTTTCCATATAAACGCATATTCCTCATCTCAAACTCTATCTAGTCTAACACTTCTTGTATTCCCCCGTATCTCTCATATAAAGCGCATCCCCACTCCTTCAACCTCTATCTAGCCTAGCATGGATCCTCGTAGTCCCTATCTTCCCCATATAAACGCATTTTCCTCCTTGAAGGGCCTCTCAACCTAGCATATACCATCGTTTTCCCTATCCTTTCCCATATAAACGCAAAAGACTGCGCCAACTTTCCCTATAATATGCTACTCCTAACCACAAAAAAGAAGTTAAAATACTACAATAAAATAAATACCGAAAATAAGATACTAAAGTTCTGCAACATGTTTGTCCTAAACCTTCACAGTGTTCAACTAAAATAATTGTATAAGTGACTCTCTAATATCGTTGCCTTTAAATGAATTGGTGTACGCCCATATAACTTACAGCTTCTGAGGGGCGGCTCCTAGAGTTTTGCCGCCCCGTGCAATAATTTTAAGTTCATCCCCCTCACGCTTTCAGACATAACATAATTTTTATCCGAAATGTCAGTCAGTCCTTCATGACTTCTTATTCTCACATAACATGTACATATATTTGCATGGGTGATCAATAAATAAAACTCAAGAAGAGATATATTGCTCTGACCGAAAGATAAAAACAGGCAGTCACAAAATAAAAATGTTCAATATTTCGGACGTGCCTCTTTAAAAACACACACCAAATGAAAACAAGCACACTTAACGGTCGACCCTCTGGTTATTAATAATCATCATAATAATTATATTAAAGGTTAGAAGGTATATAACACAGGGGGAAACCTCGCGCAATTGAACCTACAACGGATCTTAGTAATTCCGCCCTATATTCAAATATTTGTTCTTGTTTTAAGATTTTGCCGCCACGGCTCGACCTCCTTGAGCCGATCCTGGTAAAGGCTGGTTCACAACCAACGTGAACGGTAACCAGAATGAGAACGAGAAAGTTGAAATACATGTATTCAAATGGGAGTGTTCACATCCGACGGGAAGCGTTCCCGGGTCCCAGGAACGGGAAAGAGGAGTTGCCCAACTTTTAACTTTCTCGTTCTCGTTCCCGGGCACGGTATATTTAGATCCATTTTGTGCATATTAAACTCTTCAATCTAGAGATTATTCTAGGCGGTCGTGAAATGAAACAGCTACTAGTGCTCTCTATAGTCGCAAGCTGGAAACATGAAACTGGAAGGAATTAGTAGTAAATGTGCTTCCTAACCTCATCCCGACACCTGCAAATCTAATCAGCGTTGGTTCCTCTGGTGAAGGGGTCATTTGTAGTTTGTTTATATGCAACTCGAAACTGACTATTACCTAAAAACAATGGAAAAAGCTACAAAGAACAGCTAAAAGCGGTGGAAATTAAAAAAGAACAATAAACAATATTAATGTATGCATTAAATAAAGGAATGAAAGATTACCATAAGTAGAGGGATCGGAAATGTAATGGACATGCGTTTAGATAATGTTTACCCTATTGAATTTTGACGTTGGCTTGGCTAAATTGGAAGTAGGTGAAAAAATGTCATTGGTGAGTTAAAAACAAATGAAATCCAATGCGCAAAATCGACTTTCACTTTGTGATCGATATGCATTCCCGTTACGGGGCTGTTGTGAACCAATATCTTGCATGGTGCATTGCTTCCCGTTCTCGTTACCGTTCTCCGGCGGTTGTGAACCAGACTTGACTGTATTGATGTATCCTTCATTTACGTGTGTAAGAATATAGCTTAACATTTTATTGTTATCTCACCTTCGCGGCAAAACCTAAAAGGAGGATATTTTGAGCCAAATTCTAACAACCTTAGGGGACAGCAGAAAGAATTTGGCTCTGCGCACAGGTTCAAATGTTTCACGTGCAAGCGCGTGTGCATGAAGCACGCTAAAAGCGTAACTGTACTGAATAAAAATATTATATGCAAGTGAACACTTTTGGACACTAATACCCAAATCATTTTTATATTTGTTTGTAATAAAATTGTGAAAATTCTCTCTAGAGCACATTTTAAAACGAGTAAATGTTGTCTGACAAATGAATGTTTATGGATAGTGTCTGCGTTTGAAGAGCTTATGGTTCAAGAGTTAAATACTCATATATTTATTTGCATGAATGTCCCAAAGAGGCTTAGGGTTCGAATATAGGTTCAGTCAAGGTAATATAAAGCAATGATACGATAATGGATATAAAACACAAGTAATGGTAGGGGTTGGTCTATTGGGTCAAGCTCTTATTCTAAGTCCTGGCGCATGCGCACAGGGTAAAACATCTGCGTGACGTCGTCTGGTATGATGCGGGACGGGGAGAAACAGGGTGACCATACGCGCGAAGTAAGCATTAAAAGCACTAGAGGAGACCGTGTAACAGTCACACGATGTACGATTTAAACATGTGTTTATTTGTACACCAAATAAAACGCGGTGTGACAGTCACACAACCTACGTATTTATGACGTGTTTAAAACACGGTGTAACAGTCACATGTACGTTTTTATAACCTGTTTATCTGTCCACTTAATTACTTAAGAAACGGTGTGTCAGTTAGTCGACGTGCGTACGTTTTTAATACTATCTCTTAATAATAGTACCAAAAACAGAAGATAACACTAGAAAATTGCGCGCGAAATGTGAAAATAGAGATTGAAGGACAAAATATTCATGGAATTTCAGTGTAATAGCAGTAGATCTTAAATTAGGTTTATCGGAAAAATGATAAGCACCTGACGAATTTAATGCCATACTTGCATGTTGCCATAGTAGCTCAATGGTTAGAACAACTCGACAAAAACTGGGAGGTTCGTGGTTCAAATCCCGCCGATGGCATTGGATTTTTCAGTCGTCTGATTCTACCTTTCCTATTCTTGCTAAAGCTTCTTCTTTCTCTACTACGTATAGTAAGCAGAGGAAGTATTGCATTCCACCCAAAATTTCGATATCGAGATTCCACCGGAAATGCATGTTTTGAGGTGCCCTGAATCCAAATAAAGCATTTATGAAACATGTCTGTCAGTCTGCGAACAGCATAACTCAAAAACGAAAAGTCGGATAAATACGAAACTTGGTACTTTGAATTTACTATCTTTCAATGATGCGACACGAAGGTTTTAAAGGAAATCCCCCACTCCAGACTACCCTTTACATGGAAAATGTTTCGAACATTTTGATTTTCTCAAACACACAATTTGTCATATACCTTTTTTTGGGTTTGAGTGCACCATTTCCGAGGTATTCCTTGTTATTTGTTTGAATTTTCCAATACTTATACTTTTTCTCAAATGGAAATTCGTTATTCGTTTTTTATGCCCTGGACATACAAAGAGAATGAAATGCTCCACATAGCAACCAGCTCTTAAAACATTTGACTATCGCTTAAAGCCTGCCATATTCCCCTTGCACCTACAAGAAAATTAGCAATCAGATTAACATGAAGTAGATGGAGAATAACATTGGTACAAAAATGTGTGCAAGAGTAGAGAAAGTCATGTGAGTGCAATACATCAGATTATTTTTCTGCCTATGCATTGAAAAATAAACTGTTGTAGAAATAGCTACATTACACATTACGTTATAATGGGAACAGCTATAGTCAAATGTTTTAGCCATTAATAACGAGTATCTCGGAAGTGGTGATGCCCCCCCCCCCCAAAAAAAAACTATTTGAAATAAATTGGTTATAAAGTAGTATACATTTGTTGTGCAGTACATTTTCGTCTATCGCCTAACGCTTACCAGTTATACAAGATTATACAGAATTCCTTCCAAATGAAGTACACTTCACGACTATTCCAGAAAATTCAAGGCTTACGTTATATTTGTCATGCAAATATCCTTAATACATGGCGTTTTCATTAAAATAGTTACAGCCATTTTTTAGAAAATAAAGAATCGGAAAATGTTCCATGAAAACAGTAGTTTGGGGTGGAGGAATTTTCTTGAAGTGCTTCGTGTCGCATCTTTGCAAGTTACTGAGCCTAAATATAATGTTTGGTATTTATCCGACTTTTCGGTTTTGAGTTATGCTGTGCGCGGACCTTTTTCTAAACATGCTCTTTTTGGATTCAGGGGCTCTCAAAACATGTTTTCCTGTGAAATCTTGGTATTGAATTTTTGGGTGGAAAGCAATACCGTCTCTATCTACCAGGTACGTTGTAGAGAAAGTAAAAACTGAACTTCGAAATCTACCTCCACTTATAGGCTGAATAGAAAACGACCCCTCTTCCCATAGAATATTCATACAACTTTTGCATTAAACCACTTAAAATTGAACCAAATATTTTCGGGAGCAATGTGCGTAATTATGTGGCTTATGGCCAACGACTAGTTCCTTACATTTGTCGTCCATTGGTGTGATTAAAAACTATTTTATACCCAAGTGCCCAACTCTGTGCTGTGCCTTGCTAACAAATGTGAAGTCCCAGCGCATGCGCACTGGTTTGACCCAAGTGCCCAACGTCGCAAATACGGTGCTCTGCCTTGCTGGCAAAAGTTAATTTCAATTTGAGAAATAAAATGGCAGTGGATGACTCAGAAATGTATACAGAGAGCGAGGGAAGGAAAGAGTGGATGTTAGACACCTTTGTAAGCAATCTGTTCACAAAATGATTCAAGTTCTGAAAAGCATACAGCCAAAATAATTTTGGAGTGAAAAATTCTGATGCATTACATTCTCATTACTTTTTTTCTTACCCCCTATCGCTTATTAGTTTGTATACAAATATTCGTACGATAGCTTATTTTTCTATTTAATTCATTTTCATCTAGATAAATCTTTGCAGAAATAGCTACATTATATTATAGGTACAAGGGGGATAGCGATAGTCAAATGTTGAAGAACTGGACGCTATATGCTGACCTTAAAATCGTTAGTTCAAACTGAAGTATCCGTTTGTTTTCTATCGTTGATTTACCTGTAGCTTTGGACCTCCCTAAAAGCCCCCTAAAATGCCATGCAATCACGAGAAACAACTGAATTTTGACAGGACTTCAAGAAAACGACCAAGTAATGAATAAATCCAACCTTTAGTAACGAATATCTCGGAAATGGCTTATGAAAAATAAACCAAAAAACAAATTAATTTGAAATAAAGCGTGTGGTTTACATGAATCTACTTCTTTTTCTTTCTTTTTTTGGTAGCGCGTTTTTGTATTATATTCTTGAACATTTACCACTTCTACAACATTATACAAAATTCATTCCGAATGTCTTAACAGGCTATTCACAGAAAATTAAAGATAATATCATGTAAATATCTTATGGTATTTTAATCAAAATCGTTAGAGCCATTTTTAAAAAATAAAACTCGAAAAATGTTCCATGCAAAGTATAGTTTGTAGTGGAGGAATTTGCTTGAAATTCTTCGTGCCGCATCTTGCAAGATATACAACATGCCAGGTATTTGTCCAACTTTTCGTTTTTGAGTTATGCTGTTCACAGACACACACACACGGGCCTTTTTCTAAAAATGCCTTTTTTGGGAGTTCAGGGGCCTCAAAACAGATACATTTCCAGTGAAATTTCGGTACGGAATATTTGGGTGGACGCAATACTTTCTATGCTTACTATACCTAACAGAGAAAGTAAGAATGAAAGAAGAAATATTGTCAAAATGGATAATAATTTTGGACAACTTGGACTTCCGTCTCTCTTTGACTTCCTCCTTCTGTGAAAAACAAGATCTCTGTTTGCTGACGTTTTTTGGGTAAAGGCATTTACTTTTAGGAAATGAAAAATAAATGTATAAGAGGAGCAACCATAGGTGATACTTATGCACTCTAATTGAAAGCGTGGGACCTTTATCTAATTTACCAGAGAGAGAGAGAGAGAGAGAGAGAGAGAGAGAGAGAGAGAGAGTTCCTCGATATGTATAAAAGAGTAATTTAAAACCTTAGGAAATTTTCCATTGTAGGGCATTGACACAATTCAAGGTGTGTTTTGGACATTTTTGGCTGCCTAACTAGCAAAGACTACTGAAATGGTTTTCTTACCTGGACTCTAAATCCTTTTTACCTGCCCATTAACCGTGGCAGGTTAATTTTGAAAAAACCAAAATATACACTTGAGATTACAATTTCCATCTGCTGCTTATGCGAGTGCAACTGATTTTCTGAATAAGACGGACGCAAATTGAGCAAAGGTTCAGTGACAGGACAGTGAAAGTGATAGAACTAAGTGCATATTTCGAAAGTTTTTAACGTTTCAAGAATTTTATGATAATGACTTTAATGTTAGGACTTAAAATGTTGACGCTGTTATTGCAGACTTTTCTTCTTCCAAGCATGTTGCGTGTAACAAATCAGAAGCACAATTTATGTCTTCTGATGTTGCTTCTTTTATCTTAACTATTAGGTAGTCGCGTGCAGGTCATAATGACCCCACTGTTAATATTACTATTGATATTTATTTAATGCTGTTGGTCACACTATTCTTTCTCCCTGTACCTTCCCTGAATTGTATTGTCGTCCTGCTGCGATTATTACTGACAGTGCTCGTTTGTGAGTAGAGATGTTTGTTTTTCTCGGGACCATTTGTACCCCACGTGACTAGTAGTGTAACTTAAAAACTACGGTGTAAAGTGCATTGAAGAAGTGAAAAAAATTACATATCAAAATAATAAGACGAATAAAGTTTAGAACTGCAATATTAAAAGAAATTCCATTTCATAATCTTATGCTTATTTTAGAAGCAGTATCCATGTAGATATCTGTTAGCATGTATGTCATTCACGGAATTTTGCCATGTAATTTGTTTTGGAATATTTATTACTCACAGAATTAACATTGTTTCCTGAATTTTATTTAACAATCGTGTAATAATGTGACAAAAGAAAATGAACAAATGCATGGAGTTCCCTAATGATCCCACGCGACTAAGGACACTCGCTGAAAGTTTGTACTCTACATCCCCGTTTCCACTGCCAGTGCAGAAATGACATTCAGCACAGTGAATAGGGTAATGACAAAATTAAGAAATGGGTGGGTCAGGATACGCTTCAAACTTGTGTGAAGGTGTCAGCAGAAGGGGACGAGGAACCTACAGAACCTTTCATTGATGATGTCATCAACAGATTTGTTGTAAAAAAAGGTCTCGACGCAAAAGTTTGCTGTAAATGTAAGTTATTGCATGCAATAATATTATTTTATTGATTCTCATAATTTTATTCATTAAAATAATGAATATACTGAGGTTATTTCTACTCAGTACTTACACACAATTTAATGAAATGTAAGGTTTATTACTACCGTTGTTTTTTTTAAATACGGTATAGCTAAAATTTGAAGCCTAATAACATTTCCTCCCCCACCCCTCATCATGCTACCCGCCTGAGGAAAGTGGTTGTATTTATTACTGAGGTCAATACACCTAGTCGCTTTGCGGGTAGTACCGTTATAATCCCTCTTTTGTGTCGTAATGTGCAGAATTTCCCCAAGGACAAGCTGACGAATACCTGCATAGCAGCATATCTCATACGTAAACCAGTGGTGAACAAATGTTAAAGCTTACGTTTCAAGGGCAAAAGTGTATTGCGCCGATGGCCACTTTCCATTAGCGACCCGGCTAATCAGGTCATTATGAAGGAGCTGTCAATCAATGCGGTTTAAGGAAAAATTACCAGGTTAGACAACTAAGACCACAGATAGAAGGAAGAAAAGGATTAAGCAAATCTTCACAAAACATTAGTACTTATAACTGTATATTTCTGCAAAGTAATAATTTTATGCGTTATATACGTACATGCATACCAACGTATAAAAGTACATGCAAGCAGAAATTGTGAAAAATATTAAGTAAAAGATTTAATTTGATTTAGTTAATATTAATACTCATTATTTAGGCACAGTTTTGTGTAAAACAGTTTACCTCGATGAATTTGAAATAACAATATCGAACATCTGTGATGGTGTTACTGAGAGACGTGGTAGGGAAATTGTACTTTTCTCGAAATCTCTACTCCTCATTTATCCCGCATTTGCTAAAAAATTGTAGCAAAGTTTCCTGTTTGCATGTTGTATTGTTTATGGAAATACATAACTTAAAACCCAATGTTCTCAGAAATTGTATATTATAATTTTTCGCTCTTAAAATGCTCGTTACGATGCAGCATATCAGTGCGACATTTTAATTTCTCTGCAGCCTACCTATTGCTTTTCATAAAAGCGCCCACCAAATGTTTCAGATATTAGAATGGGAAATAAAATGTATATCTTGAATTCTCTAGGAATAGTCTACAAAGCCATCTTTACTTTATGTGAATTTCATGCAACTTAAAACTATAATGAATAGGCAAAAACCTTTTATATAAAAAAAAATGTAATCTCAAGCAAATGTTCAAAATAATTTTTACTTTCTCTACTATGTATAGTAAGTAGGGGAAGTATTGCATTCCACCCACAAATTCGATACCGAGATTTCACAGGAAATACATGTTTTGAGGTGCACTGAATGCATATAAAGCATTCTTGGACACATGTCCGCGCGCGCGCGTGTGTGTGTCTGTCTGTGAACAGCATAACTAAGAAACGAACAGTCGGATAAACACCAAACTTGGTATTTAGATTCAGTACCTTCCAGAAATGTGACACGGAAGGTTTTCAAGAAAATCCCTCCACCCCAGGTTACCCTTTACATGGAACATTTCTCGAAAATTTTAATTTTCTCAAAAATGGCTAACGATTTTGAATAAAATACCATAAGTTTAAGACATTTTTATGGCAAATGAATTGTATATCTCGAATTTTCTGGGAATGTCTCCAAAAGTATTCTTCATTGTGAACGACTTTTGCATAACTGGTAAACCATAAGAGATAGACAAATTTTTACTACACAAAAATGTAGATTGCGTTAAAATACAGAATTTATGTTATATACATTTTTTTTTGTTGAGTGAACCATTTTCGAGATATTGCTTGTTATCCCCTTAAATTTTCCAATACTTTTTCTCAAATGGGAATTCGTTATTCATTTTTTTATATCCTGGACATACAAAGAGAATAGAATGCGCCACATAGCAACCAGCTCTTAAAAGATTTGACTATCGCTTAAATACTACCATATTCCCCTTGCACGTACAAGCAAATTAGCAACAAGATTAACCTCTCGATATCTCGATTAACATGAAGAATATGGGGAATAAGCGTTTGTAAAAATAGTTTGTACAAGAGTAGAGAAAGTCATGTGAGTGTAACACATCAGATTTTTTTCCCGAATGTATTATAGAAATAATTTCTTGTCGTATGTTTACAGTTCCCACATGTAAGTATATCTGCAAAGAATGCGATTCTTCTTTTTTTTCCAAATCTCATCAAAAACGAGAAATATGATACGGTACACCTACATGACTTTCCCTGTTCCTTACAATTTCACAGGTATTTACTATTCATACAAAATGCAATTCTTCATTTTGTGAAAATGTTCATGTCACCTACTTGGAAGATATAGCACTTAATTGAATCAGGGACCTGAAAACATGTATTTTCGAGTGAAAACTCGCCTTAGGTAGGTTGTAGAGAAAGCAAGCCGACTTTCTTGCATAAGCAAGAGCATGGCGAATAAACATAGTAAAGTCATGCAGCTTCATGTGAAATCACTTCTAGCCAAACATTTTGAGCATTAAGGCAGGATTTGAGGTATCACTTTTGAGACGAATACTATAATATGCAAGGACAATGCAACGTTTGGTTGGAATACAATACTTTCTTACCTACCATCTAGAGGAAGTAAAAACGGGAATGTTAACTTTGTAAGAATTCTTAAGTTTTGCTGAAAGTTTAATCCAAGTGGTCAAACATATGTAAGCTGTTGAAAATATATTCCCTAGCAATTTGTTTTTCTGAATCGTGATTATGTTCCCCAACAAGTCTGTAATTCACGTCGTTAGATACCTCAGAGAAGACATGCGCGTTTCAGGTTTTACGTGTGCATCGCCATTTCTGAGTGGCCAGGTAAGTTGCACTTTGCGATATTTGAAAATTTCAATAACCCGCAACTCGCGGTTCCGTTTGCTGTACATGGAATAGATAGTCATTAATAAACACAGTATAAAAAGCAAGATGAAGTCTGAGAACGTCTTGATCGTCGGCGCAATACCAATACATAGTTGGATATAAATTTGTATGTATGTATGTATGTATTTATTTATTCTGCAATTGGGTACTTCCCGGTGGCAGAATTAAACCGTACAAAATTTACATCAACATGACTAGCTTACAATAATAATAATAATAATAATAATAAACAAGACTAACAATACAAAATGATTAATTTTAAATATTAACAAAGCTTTTAAAATCCCTAATTACTGCACCATTTATAATTTACTTAACTATTCACAATTACTTAACTATTCACCATTTACTTCACTATTCACAATTTACTTAACTATTCACAATTTACTTAACTATTCTCAATTTACTTAACTATCTACAAAGTACTTAACAATTTACAAAGTACGTAACTATTTTCGAGGTACTTAACTATTTACAATTGGTCCTTATATTTAGTTACCAGTATTTTCAACCTGGTAGTGTCAACTTTAATAGTATAGTTTGTGAAATGAGTACACTAGTTAATTAACCAACATTTATTCTGCTAATATTATTTCTGAACTGCTTTAAGGTCAGAGGACAGCCCTGAAAGGCTGCTACAGGCAATTCATTCCATTCCTCAATGGTTCTATTAACAAAAGAAAATTTTCCCACGTCGGTTCTGCACTTTCTACCCCTAATTTTAAATGTTAGCGAAAATCTTTCCTGCAAATTAACTTTTAAGATTTTCGACATGGGAAAAGTTGGATATAAATTTAACACTTTAACGAAAACCTTTCCTACAAATAAACTTTTTAAACTTTTTTCTGATGTACCAAAGCTTGTCCTCTTTCTTGTAACTGAGGTCCCATTTTTTAAGGGTAACACATTCCTGTCAGGGAGTTTTTCTCCGTTGGCGAACAGTAACATTTACTTCTTCAGTTCATTAAAAAACAAACAAAACTTTTTCATGTTTATTACGGAAGAGAAGCTTTTTGCGAGAAAACGTAAAATTGGCAAGGAAATTACACCATTAAATCGCCTACCAGTATCATGAAATATTGAGATACTTTTAGCCGGAGCTATAAAATATTTTTTACGTTAATCGTTAATAACGTAAAAAGACGGCTCTATCCAGGAGCTCTCCAGGTGTAGGGAAGATAGACATGTCTATTTACCTGCTCAAATCTTTATGCCACATATCTTTTCCTAATTGACATAAATATGGAAAATACCATCCAGATCTTCTACATAAACAACTCCATTTGCACATATATCTCATAAACGCATTATTCCTCTCCCTCCCCATATAAAATCTATATTAAACACATAATTCCTCTCCATCCCCATATAAAATCTATATTAAACACATAATTCCTCTCCATCCCCATATAAAATCCATATTAAACACACATAATTCCTGTCCCTCCCCATATAAAATCTATATTAAACACATAATTCCTCTCCATCTCCATATAAAATCCATATTAAACACACATAAATCCTCTCCCTCCCCATATAAAATCTATATTAAACACATAATTCCTCTCCATCCCCATATAAAATCTATATTAAGCACATAATTCCTCTCCATCTCCATATAAAATCCATATTAAACACACATAATTCCTCTCCTTCCCCATATAAAATCTATATTAAACACATAATTCCTCTCCATCCCCATATAAAATCTATATTAAACACATAATTCCTCTCCATTCCCATATAAAATCCATATTAAACACACATAATTCCTCTCCCTCCCCATATAAAATCTATATTAAACACACATAATTCATCTCCATCCCCATATAAAATCTATATTAAACACATAATTCATCTCCATCCCCATATAAAATCTATATTAATCACATTATTCCTCTCCATCCCCATATAAAATCCATATTAAACACACATAATTACTCTCCCTCCCCATATAATATCTACATTAAACGCATAATTCCTCTCCCTCCCCATATAATATCTATATTAAACGCATAATTCCTCTCCCTCCCCATATAATATCTATATTAAACACATAATTCCTCTCCATCCCCATATAAAATCCATATTAAACACACATAATTCCTCTCCCTCCCCATATAATATCTATATTAAACGCATAATTCCTCTCCCTCCCCATATAATATCTATATTAAACACACATAATTCCTCTCCCTCCCCATATAAAATCTATATTAAACACACATAATTCCTCTCCATCCCCATATAAACTCTATATTAAACACACATAATTCCTCTCCATCCCCATATAAACTCTATATTAAACTCATAATTCCTCTCCATCCCCATATAAAATCCATATTAAACACACATAATTCCTCTCCCTCCCCATATAATATCTATATTAAGCACACATAATTCCTCTCCCTCCCCATATAATATCTATATTAAACACACATAATTCCTCTCCCTCCCCATATAAAATCCATATTAAACACACATAATTCCTCTCCCTCCCCATATAAAATCCATATTAAACACACATAATTCCTCTCCCTCCCCATATAATATCTATATTAAACACACATAATTCCTCTCCCTCCCCATATATACTCTATATTAAACACACATAATTCCTCTCCCTCCCCATATAATATCTATATTAAACACATAATTCCTCTCCATCCCTATACAAAATCCATATTAAACGCAGTAAATATTTTTTCCACACATTATTTAAATATAAAAAGAAAAACCTACATTGAAGGAATGTGTAAAAATGACGTTTCATTGGGCGACAATAAACAAAAAAGTCGACTTGAATTTTTTTAAGCTGCTGGGCTTAAACAAATGAAATAAAACGGAAGAGAGGCTCTCTTATGGTGTGCAGGAACTTGAAACATTTCCGTTGGCAAACAGAGCTGATACCCGGAGTTGGGCACTTGGGTCAAGTCAGTGCGAATGCGCTGGGAGTTTAACTTTTGCCAGCAAGGCAGAGCACCGTATTTGCGAAGGTTGGGCCCTTGGGTCAAACCAGTGCGCATGCGCTGGGACCTCGCATTTGCTAGCAAGGCACAGCACAGTCATCGCGGAGTTGGGCATTTGGGTATAAAATAGTTTTTAATAATACCAATGGACGACAAATGTAAGGAACTAGTCGTTGGCCATAAGCCACATAATTACGCACATTGCTCCCGAAAATATTTGGTTCAATTTTAAGTGGTTTAATGCAAAAGTTGTATGAATATTCTATGGGAAGGGGGGTCGTTTTCTATTCAGCCTATAAGTGAAGGTAAATTTCGAAGTTCAGTTTTTACTTTCTCTACAACGTACCTGGTAGGTAGAGAAGGTATTGCATTCGACCCAAAAATTCAATACCAAGATTTCACAGGAAAACATGTTTTGAGAGCCCCTGAATCCAAAAAGAGCATGTTTAGAAAAAGGTCCGCGCACTCCGTTCATGTATGTGTTTTAACAGCATAACTCAAAACCGAAAAGTCGGATAAATACCAAACATCATACTTAGGCTCAGTAACTTCCTTCCCGAGGTCGCGGGTTCAAACCCGGCGGAGGGCGATGAATGTTTTCGGGCGTAAGAATCCTTAGCACGGCTTCCTTGGGAAGGGAAGTAAAGCCGGTGGTCCTGTGTCGTAGATTTACGGCACTTAAAAGAACCTCAAGCCTGATAAGAGGCCTCTGAGCAAAATTTCCGGTCTTTCACGTCCAATATAGAATGGGACGCTAAGAATCATAGTAGTTAAAGAGCGTCCATAAATAAAACTCAATTTCATTTCAGTAACTTCCAAAGATGCGACACGAAGAATTAAAAGAAAATTCCTTCATCCCAAACTACTATTTTCATGGAACATTCTGTACTGTACAACAAATGTATACTGCTTTATAACCAATTTATTTCAAATAAGATTTTTTTTTTTGGTGGCGTCACCACTTCCGAGATATTCGTTATTAATGTTGGATTTGTTTAATGCTTTGTCGTTCTTTTTAAGTCCCATAGACTTTCGATGTTTCTGGCGATTGCATGGAAACAGTGTGCAATTTTAAGGCCAGCGTAAAGCGTCCAGTTCTAAAGCATTTGACTATCGCTGTTCGCATTATGTGTGTAATGTAGCTATTTCTACAACAGTTTATTTGGATTTCAATGTAGACAGAAAAATAATCTGATGTATTGCACTCACATGACTTTCTCTACTCTTGTACACACTTTTGTACAAATGTTTATTCTCCATCTACTTCATGTAAATCTCATGGCTAATTTTCTTGTAGGTACAAGGGGAATATGGTGGGCTTTATGCGATAGTCAAATCTTTAAGTATTGGAAAATTCAAACAAATAACAAGGAATACCTCGGAAATGGTACACTCAAACCCAAAAAGGTATATGACAAATTGTGTGTTTGAGAAAATCAAAATGTTCGAAACATTTTCCATGTAAAGGGTAGTCTGGAGTGGGGATTTCCTTTAAAACCTTCGTGTCGCATCCTTGAAAGATAGTAAATTCAAAGTACCAAGTTTCGTATTTATCCGACTTTTCGTTTTTGAGTTATGCTGTTCGCAGACTGACAGACATGTTTCATAAATGCTTTATTTGGATTCAGGGCACCTCAAAACATGCATTTCCGGTGGAATCTCGATATCGAAATTTTGGGTGGAATGCAATACTTCCTCTGCTTACTATACGTAGTAGAGAAAGAAGAAGCTTTAGCAAGAATAGGAAAGGTAGAATCAGACGACTGAAAAATCCAATGCCATCGGCGGGATTTGAACCACGAACCTCCCAGTTTTTGTCGAGTTGTTCTAACCATTGAGCTACTATGGCAACATGCAAGTATGGCATTAAATTCGTCAGGTGCTTATCATTTTTCCGATAAACCTAATTTAAGATCTACTGCTATTACACTGAAATTCCATGAATATTTTGTCCTTCAATCTCTATTTTCACATTTCGCGCGCAATTTTCTAGTGTTATCTTCTGTTTTTGGTACTATTATTAAGAGATAGTATTAAAAACGTACGCACGTCGACTAACTGACACACCGTTTCTTAAGTAATTAAGTGGACAGATAAACAGGTTATAAAAACGTACATGTGACTGTTACACCGTGTTTTAAACACGTCATAAATACGTAGGTTGTGTGACTGTCACACCGCGTTTTATTTGGTGTACAAATAAACACATGTTTAAATCGTACATCGTGTGACTGTTACACGGTCTCCTCTAGTGCTTTTAATGCTTACTTCGCGCGTATGGTCACCCTGTTTCTCCCCGTCCCGCATCATACCAGACGACGTCACGCAGATGTTTTACCCTGTGCGCATGCGCCAGGACTTAGAATAACATAAATGTACGGGGAACTACATAACATGAATATTACTGAACTCTACGTGCTCAGTCTAGCCAACTGCAAGTTGTAACATTGAACGAAATCCCTCCACAAGGTTCAAGACAAACACAGGAATTTCAACTATTATTTTTCATATGACATTCTTACTTATTCTTAGCATGCGATTCTATTTAATTAATTTGAGACTTGTTTATGACATATCTGCATTAGATCCTATACCATGAGTTAGACTCGTCATGCAATCCGACTTATGCCGGAATTTCGCTCAACTTCACTTAACGTGACGGGACGTTAAGAAATGCTGCTGAACTAAAGGTCTAATTAAGGGTGCACTTAACGTGAATGAGTCTTGATTGGTAATTCTTTTATTACTTTGCTACTGTTTCACGCCGATTGGTTCTAAATACACAGTGGCACTAAACTTAACGTAACAGGAACTCTTGTCATTATAAGTGAACCCTAAATAGCTCCATTCAACGACGTTACCGTCGTCGCGTTGTCATCACGTTACGTTAAGTCCACCGTAATCCCGGCATTAACGATATTTCCACAACGTAAAACTTAAATCGTTGGGTCGTTGGTACTATTCTAAAGCAGAAACGTCACTATTTTTAAACGTTTACCGGATTATTATATGTAACGAAGATGCAACCATTGTCTTAGAATTATGCTAAAATGATGCACTATTGAACACATTTGGCATATTAGTATGAAGTGTTTGATATTACTTACCAACACCAGGATGCAGATGCCTTTTGTCCCTTGTAGCACAACTTCGTAGTATCTACCGCAGCTGTTTCGTGGCGTACTCCCGAAGAACTCTGTGCTCCAAACTTCAAAAGGCAGGATGGGATGGGATGGGTTGGCCCATTGAGTAACAGGCTAAGAGGGGATGCTACCAATAAGGTTTAAGCTGAAGACATCGCACAAATCGCACACCATCCAATAGGAAGGCATGAGAATTATGTGTATATAATTTATCTCGATAAGTAATGTACCAACAAGTTCCCAAGATATAATAGCTGTAATATAAACAACTTAACTTATAAACAAGTTAAAAAGCCAGTTCACTATAAAGTACAGACTGAATAAACGTTTCTCCAACATAAGTAAAATAATGCTGGCTAATATTCCACACCATATACGATGTTACCAAAGTTTTTTTTATAGTTTCTCCAAGTCCAGACACGTGCGTAGCATTTCCGTTAAAAATTGAACACCGGAAAAATGTTAGGCGATAAACAGAATAAAATATCGATGTGTTCATTGTTAAACAGGAAGTTTTGCTATACCACATTTTCACACTGCGGAACTTAAAATACATATAATATATTGCAAAGAAACAAAACTACGTTGACTATAAGGATTGCTATTCTGACAAAATGTAATTAAATTAACAAAACTAAATGTATTTTAAATACATGCATCCCCAATAAAAATGTGCTAAACAGTTTAAAATAAAATAAAAACTACTATTTTCTAAACAATTTTTAATACGCGGTCCACGCTGCGTTCAGAGAAGGCCAATTCAGCTCACGTCGGCTGTAATACAATAGCTCAGGAACTGCAAACTCGATCTGAATAATGTTTTCATGTGTGTGTGCGTGCAATTCTAAAGTAACTTATGTGACAGGTGACGAACGTATTCATTATATTAATAATACTGTAATTAAAATATTGAAAATTAATTCAAATAATTATGTATCTTATTACGCTTCTCTTAAGTAATCATTAAAATGAAATTTTAAAATACTTTGATTTAATTGGAAGCATTTAGTTATATAATCTAATTTACATTAGTCCACTATATTCAGGAAATAATGCAATATATCATTGTTTAAATCAGAAAATTATTTTGTAGCTTCCGAATTTATGATGCACATGTAGAGAACATTGTTTGATGGTTAATTATTTGACAAGGAACATTTTCAGAGAATATAAATAAAATGAAAAGTTGTTAAGACAAAAGCACACTGTAGCTTTTATTTCATGGATGTCCAGTGGCGTAACCAAGGGGGGGGGGGTTTACTAGGGTTAGAATCATCCCCATTGATTTCTTAAATTTAATTTTGGATTAAAATCTCAGGTTACGATTCGCTGCAGATTACTGTTCATTAAATTGCATCTTTCTGAATACAAAATATGACAATGGATTAACGTTCGATATTTATTTATATACTCGTCATTAACAGTGAGCCCTTATAATAGCATGGTCCAAGAACACATTGTCATCAAATAGCTTTGACTGTACATATTTGTTGTTAATCCCGTCGGATGTCATTCCTCAGTCACTCATTGAAACTAAGCGCAGCCACATTTTACGCGCCTTACCGAGGTGGAATGGTGCAAAGTCATCAAGGTTTGTCTTGAACTACATCACCAGAGTTGAGTTGCCAGCACCAGGCTCTATAGACCCCCATCGTTATTTCCGGATTAAAAAAAAACTTTAAAAATTGTTAAGAAGAATTGTTTTGGAAGAATTCATACTTGTTAGACAATTCCTCTCTGCTTTATATACTGTTATTATTGTGATTATTGTTGCTGTTACTAACATTATTTATTATTTTAACACTACTTCTTAAACTACTATACCCAGCACAGCAGTGAAGTACGCAGGTAAGGTGACTGAGAACTCCATATAAGCCATTATATGTAAGCGCCAAATTAATTAATCAAAAACTACAAGACTAGTAAAATATCCAATGCTTTAATAAACACCGTGATATTACATTGAGCTAACTGAAAACATTTAAAGGTGTATGTGTATATAAATATGCTTTGTTTAATAAAGGATTTTTTGTCGATTTTTATTCTACTAATACAATGGCCACCGCAGGGCGACTCGCTACAGCTACAGACTCCCGCCGAAATATAATATCCCCGCAACCGCCTCACGTTCTCATATTTACTGTTACAATTACAATGATAATAAGCTCATACTTTAACATAAGAAATGTTGTCCTTCTGTATCCGCATATTTCTGGCATAGAGAAATTTCACTGAGTGAATTTCTCGTATGAAGTTTTCTTTTATTTCTTCCAATGTATGGGGTGTGCATACACCTCGTTTTCCAGCTCCCGCATAGATATAAAACACATATTGACGGCCATAATTCTGTACTAATTACACTATCTTCAAAATTTTCCTGAATTAAATCCAATGACTCGTCAGATGTATGCGTCGTAGCAAAGTCTTGTTGGAAAAATCCAGCTATTCAAAAAATCGTGTAAGTCATTCCTGTATCTCTACATTTATTGTTTATTTTTCCGTTCTTCAAAAAACACAGGTCCTGTTACTCTGTATACATTTACTGCACGCCAATTTCGCGTCATGCAAGGGAATCTCGTGGTGTTCTGTACTCCAATATTTGTTATTTTGCGACGAAACATAGCCATATAAAGGGAACCGTGCTTCGTCAGAGAAGAATATTAACCGTGGGTCAATTACTCTATCATTTTGCCAAATCCAATTGAAGAAATTTACCCGACTCTGATGATCACATGAAAAATAAAGATGTATGCAACAAACCCCATACATTGTAAGAACCAAAAGAAAACATCAGGCGAGAAATTCACTCAATTTCGGATATTGAACTCCCGAATATGAATTAAAATTTCCTGAGAAGATGCCAGAAATGTGTGGATAGAGAAAGAAAACATTTTCCACATCTCTTATGATAAGGTATGTGATTATTATCATTGTGATTGTAACTAAATATGAGAACGTAAGACATTTACGGGGATATTACAACTGTTTCGGCGGGATACCTAGCCGCAGCGACCGACGCGCGAGACGCCGTGTGGCGGCCACAGTGTGAAGGAAAAGCACTGTATTATTATCAGAGAAAATTTGTATATATATGCATGTATTTATGTGTGTTTGGGTGTGGGTGTGTGTGCGCGCGCGCGTGTGCGGTAATGTTAAAAACCACTCAAATAATTTTGATAATCCTTTCATCATTCAAAGCTCTATTGTTTCTGACCGATATGTGCTTCTAATTTCAATTCATAAATTACTGAAATACTAAAAATGATTTGCAAAGCCTTTGTACTAGAATACTATCACATTGAAGTTATAACCAAAATACTTCGCAAAGAAGGCTATGACTTTTCGTTGAGATTGGCATGGAGTAGATTTTACAGAAAATGCGTGTAAAATTAGACAAACACCGCAGATATTTCATTCCAAACACCATATACCAGGTGAGTCAGCTGCCCCTAGGTATCCGTATCTATGCAATCCGCAGTTTATAGTCTAATGTGAAAACATTGACCCTCTTAGCAAAAAACTGTTATTGTAGCTCTGCCCTCTATTCGGTACTATACGCAACTAACATTAATGATTAAAGGCCTGAATGAGAACGAAAGAGCTGCAAACGCCTTAAAACAGACGGCATTTCATAGATATAATGCTTGCAAGGAGATAGAGGAATGTTTTCCCGAAGAGCAGGATAGACTACTTGGGTTCTGGCCGAGTGGGTTAGCTGCCGGAATGTGGTGAAGTAAAGGTTAGCTTCGGATGTTTGAATCTGATGTAAACATCAAATTGTTTTTGGCTCCTTTTTATATTCTCCTTGTGTTTACTTTCTGTATTTTAGTGTACTAATTTATTTATTTATGTTATTGGCTCTCCTGTGAGCCAAAGACACAACAATTACAATCAAATAATTGTGTATCATGTTTACCCTAATAATCTGTACCGTATCTGGTAGTGTAAAGCGTGTTACGTAGTTAGTTTTCATTCTTTTGGGCGCATATCGACGATATTAAATCTAACAGTTTTTGTTTCATGTTTAAACCTTATGTTTCACTTCTTCTATTCACAAAGGATTGTAAATGTGCTAAGTTCACTGGTAAACAGAATAATAAATTGTTAAAGAGCGTGGATATCATCAAGGAAGTAAATGTTCAAAATGACGACCCCCTTCATCAATGCACATTTGTGTACGTTGCCGGAGAGACCTTCTTGCATGCTGTAACATGCGCGGTGTAATCTGCCTGCATTCTTCACGTATGAGTGTGCCCGTATATGATTTGGGCTTTGCGGTGGAAAACATGGTGATTATTCTATTTTGTACACACTTATAATGTTATCAAACTGTTGTTTATAGCATAATATCAAATTATAGTCCCAAAGAGATGAAACAAAAGGTAATAAAAGGTTTGAACTTAACACGAAGAAATTGAACCAGAACTCAAGTGGCACAGTGTTAAAGCAACCATGATAATACCATTCGGCCAATGCTACCTTGCAAGTTGAGGTTCCTATACGAATTAGTAATCGCAGAACTAGACCCTACCTCGAATTTTTACACGCTTTTTGCAACGTCATACAGTGTTTTGAGCTCGGTTTGGTAGGTTTAATTCAAACAAATAAAGTACATGAGTCATTACAGTTACTGTATGATCTAAAATACGTCATAGTTTGTGACATAATTATCTACCTAATACTTAGCATTTTTTGACAGGGATGTACAACGTTGACTGACGGCTTAAATCCAATAGGCCGCACTGCGTAGATGTCATTTTGTTTTCAAATGGTTTTGTCAACCGATGCATGTGATAGGTTGTTCATTCAGGGGCGTTTTCAAAGGTATGCTAAATAATAAAAGTTTGTAAAATTGGCTAAAAGTGTTACTGCAGCTCTCAGTGTCAGGATGGGATGTTTTTTGTATCGATACAAAGAGATTGCATTCTGTCCTGTAAAACACTTATGCACCGAGTTATCCATCCCTCCTCTATAAAGTGATATGCAAATCAGCCGTTAGAAGGCATTCAAGAAAGGCCTAAGTAAAATATGTCGCTTAGCACGTTGCATAAATTCAAAACTAAATAGGGACAGCTGACTCACTTGGCATATATAAAACAAGAAACGAAAGTAACAAAGAGACAGAATATGCAACAAAAACACTTGATAAGGATACGCATGTAATACCAATGCCAAAATACTTTAATATCCCTTGTGTAAGAATGTTATGCTTTATTTCCAATGTACTTATGTTGCAATCAAGTACGTAGCAGGGCATGCTAAATAATATGATATAAGGAGAGAAAAATGCAATATAAGAAATCACGAAATTCATATTTTATAATTAATAATTGAGATTGCTTTTTTCTATGGTCGCAGACTATGTGTCCTTTACAAAGAGGTTAACTTGGCCGACTGGAAGCGCATAATCTTCATATTTCGTGCTTCTGTAGTATGTAGCTGTTGTGCTATTAAATAAGCATGGAACCAAAGAGAGGTACACAGGTTTAAAACTTCACCCACCGTAATTACTCGAACTTTACCACCGACGATTGTTCCACCTTCAAAGGGTACGTATAGCCTCTGCAGCATTTCCACAACTTGGGAGACTGTCACACGTTCCGCCGATGTTTCATGTCCTTTTGTGTGAATATCAGGGGATTTTTCATTCGTTATTAGGTATAGCCGGGGCTATAAGAGGTAAAGGAGAGGATTAACCATAAAAACCCTCTAGATCATTGTACAGCAATTTCATAAATAACAGGAGAGGTAATTGAAATTAATTAATTTTTCATTCGAGTTTAAAAAGCTAACTGTGCAACCTCGGGTATGCTAGCTTGTATATAATATGCAGAGTCCGAATTTTGGTGACCTAAAATATTTTAAAGAATACTCATAAAATGAGAGACAGAGAGAGAGAGAGAGAGAGAGAGAGAGAGAGAGAGAACAGGCGTAATTATACCTGAGCCCCAAAACATTACCCTTTAAACGTTGCCAGCGATGCAGCTCAAATGGTAGACTGATTGACACATTAAAATTCCAGAATCTACTTACAATTTATTCTAAAGGCAATCCACAAGATTTTCGTCTTATATAGTGTTAAGAGTTACCCAAACTTCTGCTAATGTGCGCTGTAAGCCAGGATTCACAATTTGTAAGACCGAGGCCGAAATTAACAATGTTCATAATGGCCAAAAATAACGACCTATGAGAGCAATGTTGGACATCAATTTTACTCCAGCCATACAAGGAAGTTGGGATTAGCGAACTTGAAAACACTTCCAAAATTGCGTTAATTTAGGATACTATGTCAATGACAAATCACTTTGTATATCTGCTTGGCTATTTCACAAGTTTATGCTGACTTCATGTAAACGTCGATCAACAACTCTACAATAGCAACAAGAAACAAACAACACTACTTATGCCAGATTGCTCTGACATGATTTCGTAAAACTAAATGTCTTTACGGATATAGTTTCAGATTTGAAACCTAAAAGTGTGAATAAATTATGTAATAATAATTCAACTCGACTTCCACACGCTACATTGCTACAATAACACGAATCACACCAGTTTCACGCGAGTGTCTATCACTATTGACTTCCTCCATTTACCCAGGTACCCTTCAATCATTTCAGTCCTCGCGATATCTAGTTTTCTGTAGTGAAAGTTGGGCATTTTGCAATTAACACATATAATCAAATTCCGACTACAAATGTATTATTTACAACAGCACTTGTCGAAAATGCATCACTCTATGACAAATAGTTTAACCTAATGTATATTTTCATTTATTATATCATATAGTGCGGCCGTTTTAAGGCAAGGTCACAGATCGGCTATATTCACTATATGCACCACTTATATTAAGTTATATTATCACTCGTGAGGAAGAAACGCGGGAGCTATGGGAAGAAAAACCCCCCAGTGTAATAGAGTGCACACGGGTTCACCATTAAATAACAGCACTATATATTTTATTATCAAAGCCCCTCACGGAACTATTTTAGTAGTTTGCTTCCAGTGTTGAATAACATGCGGTTCTAAGTCTGTTTCTTAAATGAGCGGTTAACATCTACGTAAAAAAGATGACTACAGTGACTAACTTTTAGTGAAATTCATTATCCTTAACCATTCAAGGGTCAAATTCGTGATTATGAAGACTGGTATAAAAATCTTAAAGCAATATTAAATAATGTGTGTTTAGTGACCTACACAAAAGATTTGAGCTATTCTGGTAAAACAGGCCCAACAAATGACTTTTGAAACAAAAAGAAAATGCTTCTTCAAATGGAGGGAGTCTGAAAACAAATAAATTTGTTTTGAAGCCAAGTGGTTAATATACCAGTACTAGTAAGGCGTGTCTACTAATTTCAGAGATACTAATATGTTTGTTCGTAATTCAATCATCTTCGTAGGCTGACTAGGTAAAGGAACGTATCACAGAGGGGCAGAGAGTCGGCCCTTTATACTTCCAATGTGACCCCTGGGAGGGAAGAATGAGGGGAGAGACCAGATCCGGATGCCAACGGGCGCAAGCATGGACGGGGTCCCTAACGTTTCCAGATAGAACGCATCCGACGATGATGGATACGGGAAACGAGAGGAAGGAGAGTTGTGGTAGAAGATGAACCATCCCAGCATTCGCCCGGCGACCCGGGGAAACCACAAAAACCCTTGGGCCAGAGTGGGCGGTCGATCCCGGGACCTCCGAATGCGGGCCACAGACGTAACCGCTCAGTAACTGCATAATGTAGAGCTTGCTCTTTGGAACAGAAGGAACATATGCTCCAACAAACTATCAAAGAAAAATGTAAAAATAGTTATGACAATGGGATCCATAAAATACAATACAATGAATCACAATTACGTTTTGTTAATATAACACAAGACATTGAGAACGCTTCATACATGATGAGGAATATATAGCATGTGCGGGATTAACATTAAATTTAACAAAACAGAATATTTATTATCATCAAAAATGAATTTGGATGAAACACTAGAGGTTATCAACGAGGAAATTAAAATGGTCAATAAATGTAAGTATTTGGGATCAAGCACAGGGTCAGATGGAACTAGTAGATTAGAAATAAAGATAGCAAATGGAATGTTGAACTCGATATTTGAAATAAAATTACAAGGCTCATTGACAATGTAGTACATGGAGCAGGAACGTGGACAATGAATAGACAATAAGAAAGAAAATTATTAAAAACAGAGATGGATTTTTGGCCAAGGGCTTCTCGAATCTCAAGAGGAGATAAATTTAGAAATACAAACATTTGGAATATAATGGATGTAAAAAACAATAATAAAAAAAGAAAGTACTGGAAATACTAGAAGAAAGAAGATTAAAATGGTTCGGCCATGTGTAAAGAATGGGAAACGTTAGAATAGTAAGAATGGTGCTAGAATTGGAAGCTGAAGGAAACAGAGGAAGGGGAAGACCAAGAGAACAACGGACGGATGAGGTCCGAAGAAGCATGGTTTCTAGAGAGACAAAGATCAAGAGGATAGGGATTTATGGAAAAACACAATTATGAATGAGTTGTAGGAAAACTACTGTACTGTGGATAATTCCTAAAAGAAAAAATCAATAACTTGTAGAGTAACTATGAAAATAAATAAGTATTATGACTGTTACATACTAACTTTTTACATTGCTAATTGAAACAAGTGAAGAATAACGAGTTTAACAATCGAAATAAACTCGTTTAACTTGTTGTTCCTGCAACAACAACCTCAACAACATAAAAAGTCTTTTAAAGGAATTACTGATTTATTTCCCTGAAAAGTGACTGAAAACCACTTTAAAACGTATTTTATACTGTGTTTCAATATCTGACATTCACTTACCTATCTTGACTCCCCTCGCCCCAAAGCTGGGTTCCAAGCTGCTTCAAGTGTCAAACCGTTTCTTACCCTAGCTTAACATTTTGTATTGACCCTAAACACCAGTTTAAACAAAATCATACATTCATTTCTTAAAATCCTAACGAGAATAAGTGATAAGAGTAAATAATGTATATATTTGGTCAGTTTTACTGGTACTATGAAGCTATTCAATAAAACAAAGCAACAAACTTTTTTAAAATCGTAAACATACATTATTAGTGTTTCATTAATGGAGTTCTAAAGAAAACATCTAATTAATTGATCAAAAGCTATGGTAATGTGCATGACGATCTTACACACAGGAGAATATACCTAGTTATACGGCACTTTAAATATACCCGAAATTCAAAAGCGGCAATGAAAATGTAACATGTACATGACTAATAATCAATTAAGCAATCAACAGTTTTATTTTTGGATAATTTTGCGCGAGTTTTTGAGGTACTTTGCCGCATACTAATCAGATTATAAGAGATTATTTTTGTGTAGTGAATTCCAAAAAAATATTAAAGATAAAGTAAAAACAATTTGTCAAAATTCTATATTTTAGACCTATTGTCTCCTTCATATCCTGTCAACTGACACGTTATTTTGAGACGATCAATGAAATTATAGTACCGTTATTTCTCGTAACCAAACCTTGCCTTCTGTATTGTTTAAAGGTGCAAGAGAAAAGACCAAGGGAGCGAGCCTTAACTAGAGAGGCTTTCTTAGAATTTAAAGCAGGTTACTTGTTGAACTGCGGCGCGGCGGTGGATTTCATCTAGGACCATTTCCAGGATAGAGTTCCGGTCTATTCAGACTTGTGAAGATCTGTTTATTACAGTGTTTTAAAGCTCATTAACAAGACCTTCATTTTACATTTCAGAATTTCACATGCTATGAAGCATATCACAACTGAAAACTTGAAGTCAGGCAGCGCAATAAACATTAGACCAGTCCTTCAGTCAAGGCCAAGTCAAGAAGAGTGTTAGGAAAATAAACAGGAGGTATACCCTCACCCCCTGGTGCCATTGGAACTCATAAATCGCTACCGCTGGAGTCGTAAATAATTGTGGCGCTGACAGTGTCTACGAAAGACAACGATAAGGACACCGCATCTGTGGAAGATCATTCGCACAGAAACGCAATAACCTATGTGGCAAACAGAATCTCTTGCCGCGGCCATGACACAAATTTCTCCTTCTTTCGTCTCATTGCTAATTTTTTCTACTCACCTTACATTTTCCTGCCAATTTTATTCGTTTCTTAAAATAATTAAGTTTCTTCTGATTTGATAGTTAGTATTTTATTACACGCCCACCAACAGCTTAATTTCTCAAGCTGGTGTTTGAGATCTAAGATACGACACGTGGGCTTCGAACCCGACTTAATCTATGCACTTATTGTTTGCGTCAATTAGGGAAAACTAATCAAAGGAACTGCACTTCCTGGCGCCGTAGGTAACCTACCTGCCGACCGATGCCTTGTGTATTTCTGGAAACTGACCAACGTTCCCATGCAAATGTTATTTTATATACAATTTTGCAAATGTACATTATTTTAACATACGGGGAACCTTTTTTCGTTCATTGTTTGAATTCTATTGCTTCTAATTGTATGTAATGATATGAATTTGCAGGTTAATGGACAAAATGGACGGTCTCAATCTCCAAAACTGTATTTGAAATACGAAGTACAACGTGTAGTTAACATTTGGAAGATTAAAGAGCATACTTTTTTCTGGTTTAGCCAAAACTGAGTTATAGTTATATTTGAATCAGAGATTTTAGGAAGCGCTTTTTAAATAAATAACATTATTTCTTTTTCTTCTGCTCCTTTGTATGGACGTGACCTGGGACACACCTTTAGGAGAAAGGTGAAGTAAGTGAAAGCTGCATACTGAAACGCAGTATAAAGTGCGTTTAAAACAGTTTTCAGTTACGTTTAAGAAAACTAAAATGTTTTTGGAAAGAAAAATAATAATGGATGGGTGGGTGGGTGGGTAGATGGATGGACCGATGGACGGACAGGTAGGTAAGTAGGTAGGTAGATATTGCTAAAACATTTATACATGTATAGCAACGTCAAATGTTATATATTACAAAAATTTAATCTTATAAAATTTCTGGGCGTTATAGAGAGGATTTTTCTTCAATATAACTAAAATCTGTCCTTAAAAATGTCATATGTAGGTTTCTTGATTTTATCCGGAAAACTATTGAATAGATTAATAGATTATACTTCAAAGCTATTTTGTGTTTTACTAAACTTACATTCACTAAAATAAATATTATTGC
Organism: Deroplatys truncata; assembly: GCA_030765065.1. Lineage (NCBI taxonomy): Eukaryota > Metazoa > Arthropoda > Insecta > Mantodea > Mantidae > Deroplatys > Deroplatys truncata. The sequence goes on from CM060990.1 coordinate 699,229,711, forward strand.
TACTTCTTGTCGGATAATTATGAATAATTTCACGCAGATTGCACTCTTTTAGATTCTTCTTAATGTACAATAGACAATTCAAAAAATATATACAAGGAAGAGTGAGGATTCCAAGTTCAATAAAATGTGGTTTACAACGTGTTTTTGGCGGAACTCCACATACTATACTCATTGCTCCCTTTTGTAAGATGAAAAGCTTATTAGCATAGGTATGGTTGCCCCAGAGTAAGACACTATAATTTAAAATGGAGTATATATTACTGTAATACACTGACGTAATGACTTTTTATTTATTGTTTGGATTAGTTCACGTAGCATGAACAGTCCTTTACTCAGTTTCTCTGAGATGTAGTCTATGTGGGATTTCCACCCTAATTTAGGTTCAAGATGAATTTGACTGTTGAAAGATTAGAGTAGCAGAACTGAGATCCACAGTCTTATCTTGATTACGTACTCATTTGTTTGAGTCACACCAGTGATTTACTCTTGAAGTTATATCTTTAAGCTTAGTTATGAGAGTATCATTGTTATTACAACATATATTTAATGTTAAATCATCAGCAAATAAAAACGTTTTTATGCATTTATCTTGTGTAGCTTCAGGAAGATCATTGATGTACACCAGAAAGAAAACAGGTCCCATTACAGAGCCCTGCGGGACACCATGCTTTATGTTTTTAAAACTAAACTTTCTGCCACTAACATAAGTAGTCTGATTTCTGTCACTTAGATAAGAACGTATTAAATTTATACTGATATCATGAAAACCATAGTAGGCTAACTTTTTTTAAAATTATTTCGTGTGAAATTGTATCAAAGGTCTTAGATACAAAAAAAAGGCCATGGGATGAACCTTCAAAAGCATCGAAAGTTGGTTTGAAAAAACCTATTAAAGCATCAGTAGTACTGTGTTCTGTTCTGAAACCAAATTGACTGGGAGAAAATAAAAGGTTCTCTTCAAAGCACTGAATTATCTGTTTATTTAATAAGACCTCAAAAACCTTAGACACAACTGGGACGATACTTATAGGTCTATAATTAGCATAGTCAATTCTGCTACCTTTCTTATAGATGGGAATGACTTTAACAAGTTTAAAAGTATCTGGAAAATTGCCTTTGTCAATACACATATTAAAGATATGTGTCAGAATCTCACTTGTAAAACAGGCAGCATACTTTAAAATTTGTGAATTTAACTCAAATACATCTAGAAAAGAACTTTTGCTAAGCCCCATTGTAACAGCATAAACATCCTTACAGTTACATGGTTAAATTTTAAAACACTAGTTGGTTTATTTGTATTGATCATTAAATGAACAGGATTAATGTTGGTAGCTGTACTGTTAACAATTTCATTCAAAAAATCTAAATTAATAATAATAATCATAATAATAATCATCATCATCATCCAATAACACGTTATTCACGTTTAACACATTTTATCAAAGCGATTTTTTATTTGCTCATTTCTGTCAATTAGTACCTGAAGCCGGTTATCGAGACCCAGAAGAGATAATAATAATAATAATAATAATAATAATAATAATAATAATAATAATAATAATAATAATAATAATAATAAATATATGATCTAAATCAAACATAACACAAAAACATGCCGAAAAGAGATAAAGGATATAAAGAGAATCAATTAATAAAATAAAAAGCCACCCGCTCTGTAAATTCATATTAGGAATGGGTTTTGTTAAAAAGGCAAAAAAACAAGTTTTGTTTTCCTCGAAACGAAAGCAGATGTATCTACCTGCTATGGGCGACAAGAAGTCTACCGGAAGTTTCGCTTTTGTACTTTGGCTCGGACGTGTAGTGTACAATGGTTTCAAAGCTTAGCAGGGTCAGAAAGTATACGTGTCTTATCTACGATTTAAGAATATTCGTGGGAAGATTTTAAAACTCAAAATAAGCTGTAAGAAGCAGACGTGAAAATTGTCAAGTGGGGGTAGCCAATAATAAAATCATGAAACAAAAATGATAGCCAATCAAAGATCGCGTATACATCACATGATACGTTTGAACTTAAAACGGAACCAAACATAAGAAAGATGGGGGAAATTCTAAGTTCGACGAAAGGCGTGAAAAAGGAAAAGAAACGCCGAGATACATTCCGGTACAAACTAACCACGAGGACGGTTGATGAAACAAAATAAGAATAAAATAATCAGAAAGTTTATAGAGTGAAAATGAAGTTGTGAAATCTAGGCAATTCGAGGGCTAGTCGGAGGAACACATAAGTAGCGACTTCGAAAGTGACGACAATAATAACAGTGGTTTTGACGACGAAGGTGGCGGGTCGACCAGATAGGAATATCCTGAAAACCAGAACCTCAGCTCTACCAGAAGAAATTCCTAAATCCCTGCCATCCAATAATCGAACCCGGGACTCTGAGTCTCCTGAAGCGACAGCAAGGAACAACATAGATGTGTCAAAGGTCGGCGTCATACCCTTAATAAACAATTCGGGATGTGACAACCACACGACGTTCTTTCGACTTTCTTTAGTCATTTTAATAGCTAGTCTACAGTTAATTCGTACAAAACCTTATTTTTATTATTCTATTTCCTGTTGCTCATCACAAATATTCGCAAGAAATTGTACCAAATAGTCCATACCACGTTGCTAAAAGGTGAGTCGATGTAATTATATTAACCATGATAATACAAATGCTTTGCGTGAGCTAATGAGAAACAAAGGAAATATAACGCTTACCCCCACTGCGACATTAGTATTTCAGATCGTGTTAAAACACATTTATTGCTTACTACATCGCAAAAACAGCGATGGTGTTTACGTCATTCCCAGCTTACGAATCTTTGCCATACAACGTAATTTTGATATAAAGCTCGTTAAACTACTCTATTTGTTTTAATATAAAATAGAAACGTGTGATTTTACTTAAAGTAACTTAAAACAAAATGTGTCAAAGTGGAAATATTGACGGAGGGGCTAAATTCACCACCTGGCCACTAAGTGTCTAAGTTACGCCTATGCCCTTTGAGTTTTAATGCAATGAAAGATTACAAGTAACGGATGAATATTTTTTTCTTTTAAGCTTTAGCATGAGTAGTACATGTAGAGAAAGCCGAGCTGTTAATAATACTCCTTTAAGTTAAAGTGGTTGCTTACATTTTGAAAATTTAAAAAAAGCCGCAATTTTGGTGCCCAAAAAGCACATTTGAGACAGATGATAAAGTTTTAAAAAATGGTAAGATATGAGATATATTTTAAGGTAAACGCTGTTTTAATATTTTGCCGCTGCAGTCGCGATTTTGAGCATGTGCGACCACTTCCTCCATTCATTAGGAAGCCTGAGCAGCTGTGAGCGATCGTCACTTTGTATTTTCCTCTTGTTAGAGCGTTTTGAGATGTTCAAAAAAATCGAAGGACTAGCCGACTGTGAATTCAGATTGGTAATTCGTGTTTTTTGAATGCGATAAATGTTACGCCAGGAAACATTCATCGCCAATTCTGTGAGGTTTATGGGGAAACAATAATGAGTGACAATGCCCGGACACACGCAGCCAAACAAACTCAAGATCTGATCGCATCATTTGGTTGGGAACAATTCGACCACCCTCTCTACAGTCCGGATTTAGCACCGAACGATTTTCATCTGTTTCTTCATCTGAAGAAATATCTTGGTGGAAAAAATTTCAACGACGATGATGTTGTGAAACAAGAAGTGCAGACTTGGCTTTCATCACAAGCGGCATCGTTCTTTGACGCAGGCATATAAAACTGGTTCCACGTTACGACAAGTGCCTGAATAACGGCGGTGACTATGTGGAGAAGTAGTGTAAAGTGTAGGATACTGAATGACAATAAATTATTTGGAAAATAATGTTGTTACTTTTTAAAGGATTGTCGGTATTTACTTTAAAAACACGCCCCTTACAAAGCCACTATAGTGCATAAGTAGATATAAATTGTATGTTCTGCGATAAATTGTAGAACAGACACGTCTGTTCTGCGGTAAAATCTTGATCGCAGAACATACAATGTATCTAAACATATGGGAGTGAAAGAGATGGTTGTATGGTGTGTAAGAGTAGTGGAAAGTTCGATGAGTGTAACATGGTAGGGGATGTGGGTGACTTGTGTATTGGGGGTAACTGTGTACGAGCATCAATGTGATAAAGCCGATAAGGAGGATAACGAGTATCCAACTCTGACTAACATCATCATCATCATTCTGGGTATGTGTGATATGTGTGATATTCGCAGTAAAAGATCCCCTAGGTAAAAAAGGGCTTCGAACCCCGAAGTGATATAAGCGATATTCGCAGTAACGAACCCCTTGGTATAAAGCATATGAGTAACGAACCCTGGTATCGAATCTAGGAGTGATGTGTGCGTTATTCGCAGTAACGAACCCACTGGTATTGATTCTAGGTGTGATATGTGCGTTATTCGTAGTAACGAACCCCTTGGTATAAAGCTTATCAGTAACGAACCCTGGTATCGAACCTAAGAATGATATTTGCAGTAACGAACCCAAAATCGGTATCGAACCTAGGTGTTATATGTGCGATATTCGCAGTAACGAACCCCTTGGTATAAAGCATATGAGTAATGAACCCTGGTATCGAACCCAGAAGTGATATTTGCGATATTCGCAGTAACGAACCCCTTAGCATCGAACCCCAGGAGTAATATGAATGATATTCCAGTTGCAGTAAAGAAAAATCTCAACGCTTGTATGAATGATTCCAAACGTAAATGTAAGCTTTCAACATAGCATGAAACAGTAGCTGAGATGGCTACATATCATTCGAACCGAGGACTGTGTAAATCATGCAAGCCTGACTAAGGAAGTGTATGCAATAGCGATTAGCGCTCTATTCATGGAAAAACCCCTTTACAGTTAAGAACTCGAGGATCACATCCGCCTAGCTGAGTATAAACGAACCAATATGAAGCAATCACATGCTTGTACCATCACATCGCTGCAAGCACAACACATCAACGCATAGTCAGAGGTGGGGAGGTAGAGTATGTTAGCTGTGAGGGACCGCCACACGCTTACACACATGCTCGAGACGAGTAGCAAGATGGACTGTGACAACGCAACATGGGACACGCAGACCTTCGAGGAGATGCGTCAGCACTGTCTCGAGAAATATATTGAGAAGTGTGATGGTGACACATCGCGTCATATGCACCGAGTCATCGAAGCATCAGGAGATGATGAGCTTCTTCAGCTACTTCGAGCATTGCAACGTAAAACGTGAGGCTGAGTCAACACCCGAAGGCGCGGACATCTCACCACCCATCTGGGAAGACGAGACAGAAGGGTAAGTACGTAACCGCTGAATAAGGTAATAAAGTGGTATGTAAACGAACGTCTATCTAATAATGAACGTATGTGTGTGTGTGTGTGTTAGAGTGGCGACAAAGAGAAAAAGGAGGCGGTAACAAAGAAGAAGAGAAACAGGCACAGGAGGAGCAATAAGAAGGATGAGCAGCTTGTCGTCATCTTCCTCGATCCCCTACTACCACCGCAAGCTCCAGCAGCAGCAACCAAGAATAAGTGAACTATGCATATTCGATAGAGATATCTACATAACCCCCCGTATACGTGTGAACATAGGACTGCATCACCAAACACCTGTTTTATACATTACAACTGACAATGGAAAATATATGTATATAACGCTAAAGGACTGGAAAATAATAAGGTTAAACATACCAGTAATTGTAAGATATCTCAAAGAGGGGGTGTACCCACCATCAGTGGAATATTGTGAAAACGTAATATATGCTTACAATGTATTAATACATATGACCGATAGCGAATATATAAGAATAGAAAATAATTGTTTAAATGAAAACTTAATAGAACTGGATTGGGATGCAATACGTGGACTTGAAAGATACTCATCACACATTGAAAAGTATCTTCAACAACTCCAAGATGTTCACACGTCACTAAATTCCTATTGTATATCAAGTAGAAGGATAAGGGAGAGGGTAGTGGAGATGTATGGAAAAAAATGCGAAAAAAATCTTTTTATCTATTCATATTATAGCCTGTACAAGATGAGATAAAGTTTTTTAGGTGAATAGTTTATCATGGATAATCAAACAAAACATTGATGTTCGACGTGGTATATTCCTCGAGGTTTGTACATCCAGTTGACAGCACCGTTCACAATCTCTTCAGGCTAATGGGAGCAGTCGATGATGAAAAGCGGCGCGGAGGTAATTAAAGCATCCCTCTTCAATAGCAGATAATTTTCCTTTCCATAATATGCACTTTGGAATCTAGAGTACAGTTCATACAGAAAGGCAATCTTCAAATTGTCAAAATCTAAATTCATGTCATGGTAGGGATAGCATTCACTGTTGATGCATAACTTCATATTAGTAATGTTACAGTGATCGTAAAGTGAGCAATCAGAATTGGAATCATTCAGGCGGTTAGTTTGCATTCCAACGATGACAAAACGTGGTTTCTCAAGCTTTGAGGTAGTGGAAACATTCCAAGTGAAGGCTTTAGTCTGTGGTACTGCAGCTGTACATGTAGCTCCCACGTTCTAAACGCAACATGCAGTGCTGGATCGGACTTGAACAATTTAAGCTTCTTGGCTCTCTCACCATCGGAAAGGCGAAGTACTGGCATCCTCCATTCGAGTCTCGTAAGCTGCACGACCGCCTCTTCCTTGCCTACGATGCAATTCTTTAAATTCCTAGCTCTATTGAGAATTAATTTATACCTGCTATTAAGTACAATCTCCTTGTGATCGTCGGCAAAACCGCGAAGCAAGGATAGAGAAACTACAGCATTGAAACTTCCTTTGGTAGCGTTCACAATCTTCACCTCTTCTCCCGAGTACACCCAGCCAGAGTTCTGTAGACGAAAGGATTCCATAGTATTGAGACACGCATAGCTATGTAGCGTGGTTGAAATACCAGGAAGTCTTGTTCTATCTATGGTAGTACCATTCATATCCAGACGAATCTCATCAAAGAGAAAGGCCATAGCACTGTTGAAAAGTTTTGAAGATGTCGATTCCCCTGTAGGTTTAGTGATAGTACCTTCAATATACAGATAACTCTTGCTAGGTAATGTGTACAGATCCTCAGCCTGACACGGAATTCGAATTTCATCATTCTCACCCAGTGCCGACGCATTGTAGGGTAGAAATATATGTTCCTCCTCCTTAGTAATCTTATCATCGAAGGATGGAACTCCTGTCACATCTAATATATCCATCATATCACCTTGTAGCCCAGGTTCTAGAGGAACTTTCGATTAGATGATGTTAACAGCTTGGATGTAGAATATCGAGTATGCTTTAGTTTAGAGAAGAAGGGCTTAATATACTGACGATGTCGTTTAAACTCTAGACCCATTTCTTCGGATATTTAGTCTCACGGTTATGACTTCGTGTCTGAAATCTATAGGAGTGCCGTTCTGGTCTACTGCTCGAATGGTGATCTGATCATTGAGATTCGTATCGATGAGTGGTAAATATATAGGGTTGGATGGTTCCTGTGAGATGTGAAATCCTGGAGGGACCGATGGAAAAAACTCATAGATAGGATGTCCACTCCTACCATCGATAAATGATCCCGTTGCAATGCTACACTCGATGCGTATGATGCTCACTTTGAATATGTTGACCAAAGCGTAAGTTGCGGTCATCACATCTGTCTCCACCAGACCAGTATTCTTAAAGCCCAGGAGCGAACCGATAGAGTTGGCCTTAGAAAAATCAATCGTGAATAGACATCGTATCTCGGCCTTCATGGTATTATTATGAGCACGTAGAACCAAAGCATCACCCACGCCGAGCATCTTCTTGAGGAGAGCGTCGAGATCGTCGATCTCATACGTACCAGGAGAGAGTTCCAGTACGTGAGATTCACCATCTCGAATATAATGAAAGAGATTATTGCTTGCGTCGACATTCGGTATGGAGTAGAATGTTTCGAAATTCAGAAGGGCAATCTTGTAGAGTCCATTGTAATCCAGATAGATGGGTGGATTTATATATGTGGAAATGGCAGAATCAGTTCCACTTACAGTAATCGTATAACTCATAGCGATAGGAACTGAAGACACAAGTGTCCGCAAATGACTGAATCGAAATCTTGATATTTACGTTTGTTATACAGTACTTTGATTCCTTTCAGATAGGATGCAATCTCCCTCGGAGGTTTCAGATTACCGAAACTATCGAAATACAATGCTGTATTCCCATCCTTACGTATAGCAACCCAATGAGTACCTGGGTTACTTGAAATATCCATGTTAACTATGATGCGCTCCTTGTACCTCGGTTTTATCGGTAGAGTGTCCAGCATATACACACCTCGAAAATGTGGAATGCGTAGACTTTGGCATACTTCACTAGCTCCGTATTGCTCAACGCTTTCTCCGCGATATGTACAAGCCTCGACCTTTTGTTTTCCTACGAAGACCTTTTCCCCTGGCCAAGGCCTCCATGTGCTGATTATGACGTTTTAACTCATCCAACTGCCGATCGGTGGAACGCTTCTTATTTACTGCGGTAGCGATGCCAGCTGCACCGCCTGCAAGGCTTCCAGCAGCGCCCAAGGCCGCTATGAGCGGTATCAGCGGTAGAAAACCACCAGTCTTCTTCTTCTTAAGCCCAGCGCCTACAGCAACCTTACCCTTCATCAGTGACGTAACTAGACGTGGAGTGTCTCTAAAAACGTTGCATCTGCCGACTTAACCCTATTCCAAGCCTTCTCTGTAAGGATGCGATCATCGATATGTCTCGAAGCGTTATCTGGATGCTCAGAGTATGCAATATCGTGCTCCCTACACCCCTCATCAAGCTTATTTACACCCCGATCACCTCTCGCCAGATGCTTCCTGAGCTTCGTACCGGGTCCGCAAAAATGATATCCTGGAAGATGGGCTTTGAAAGGCAGCGGACTGATGAGGGAATTAAGAATTCCAGATCCACGCTTCCTCACACTCCTAGCTCTCATGATAGAATAACAAATAAATAGTGTATAGGGTGGTTATATAGTCTTAGTTACGAGATGGAAGTTGTAAAGCAAGCGTGTTCCCTGCCTATACAGGTGTTAGACTTCGAAAGCGACGTGCAAAGAGGAAGACATGGTGCTCTCTTTCCAAATAATGTTCGTACCCTCATACTAGGTAGTTCGAATGCCGGCAAGACCAACGTGCTACTCAATCTACTCATACACGAGAACGGTCTCAGATTTGAGAATTGATACATATATTAAAAATCAATACAGCAACCGAAATATCAGTACCTACTCAAGGTGCTAAGAAACATACCCGACATTGAAGTTTACACCCACACCGATGATGAAAAGGTCTTGAATACGTCGGATGCTAAAGAAAACTCAATCTTCATCTTCGATGACGTCATCACTGAGAAGCAAGGAAAAATCGCCTCGTACTACAGCATGGGTAGACATCGCAACGTCGATGCGCTCTACCTAGCTCAATCATATTCTAAAGTTCCTAAACATTTAATTAGAGATAATGCAAATATGATTATTCTCTTTAGAAAAGACAACCGTAACCTAAACCACATATACGATGATTATGTCAATACTGATATGAGTTTTGTAGAATTCAGAGATTTGTGTAAGAATGTATGGGAGAGTAATAAGAAAGAGAATCTGATGCCGCTCATGGTGATAGTTCCCGAATTTCCGCTAAACGACGGGCGCTACAGACGCGGCTTCGATACATTTACCAAGACCTGTAAATCACCAACTCCAGCCACAACAGTCATGCGTATTGATCGATTCGGTGCTCAAAGAAAGGCATACGTCAAGACGCTGATCACCCGATACATCGTCGACAGAGATGCAGAGGGCAACTACCTTTCCACCGGTCGACGGTTATGTCAGGTGCAGCTGCCTAGGGAAATTAGTGATGCGGCTACTAAAGGGTATGTGGATACGCATCCTTCTAATATGGAGGATAGAATGAGACATGGAATGTAGAAACAACAGAGCACGCTCAGAGCGTACGTACACACGTCGCTCGACATGAGGACGTACGTCGGGGAACACCTGCTGAAACGTGACGCCGCAAAACAACATCCTACTCGATAAGACGAGACTCAAGGTAACTCTTCCTCCAGAGCACGATCACGATGTACCCAGGAGATACGTAACAAATTACATGAAGGCACGCGTTCAACCCATCACCTCGGATGGTAGCTTAAAATTCCTCAAGAGAAGAATAATAGATCTAGCAGACCCTGTCAACGATATGGATGGGGTAAATAAGAGATATCTGCTAAGGAAGATAAATGAATTACAACAAAGTATAAATAGCGATATTGTTACGACTACTATAAACATCGATAAGGTAGTCAACGGTAAGCTAGAATCCCTAGAGAGTGTGCTCGCTCATAACATAGAAATACATGTTGAAAATATGAAGCAGCAAATAGGAACTGTAAACAAGACGCTTCGAACACTCGAAAGGAATACCCTGAACACGTCAAATGTTGAAAATAATATAAACATGAAACTACAACATAGTGTAAACCAAGTATCTGCCGCTTCAGTGATGAAATTTCAAAACTCGAGACACTGTTCAATAATAAACTACAGACATGTGTAAATATCCTTATGAATAATCTAAGCGACACAACTGCAAATACCAAGACTCGAATGAGTGAACTTACAGCTCAGGTCAGATCTATAGATAAGCTCACCACACAGGTGGTCGATAGTAACAAGTCACGAGTGAATGATCTTGCAAAACAAATGAGATCGACCGACGAGCTCTTAGCTAAGGCAATGGATACATTGCAACAATGTGTGGTTGGCATGTCTGGTAATCTCATCATACCTCTTCGCTCCCTACCGCCGAGGAGAGCCAACACGTATGTGCTATCATCTGGATTCTCACTCTATACATTTCCGATCAAGGGTTAACATATAGCGTGCTGGATCACATCGCAGGATCCTGTAGGCGGACTGAAAAGTAGTATAATTGCTCAAGAGAGAAACGATACAATAGTTGCGATAAATGATAATGTTATCACCAAATATCCCACATCCTTTAATATAGGTGATAAAATAACATTCACACCACCTCCTCATCGTGCGATTGACGGTCATACGCTACACATCGAAATGCTCGTATCATATAAAACGAATGTACGCTAATAATGATCTGACAAGATGGACACCGATGCTATAGCTCTGAAACAATCCATTGTGAAGCATACGAATGTCATTAGTGAAAAGTTGTGTTCCCTTAGAGGTCTACGGTTCGAGACGCAGCGCACAATGACTGAGGTGCTGAAGCCTGTAACTACACCACTGAATGTCATACTGGAGAATACCAAGAAGAAGGTGGAGGTGGAGAGTAGGCAGGATAATGAACTAGAGCGTCAACTGAAAGCGATGCAACGTTTAGGTAAAAACAATTTGGATACCACATATGGAATTCGATACACGGATGGTAATTATCGTTTGGGAAATAAAATAATTGCCATAGACGAGGATGATCACATTCGAGTGGGAAGCGAACGCTACAAGACTATCCCCGGCCTGCTAGAACTCATCTTCAAGAGGAAACCTCTTACCTATACCGATGAGGATCTAGATGCATATGGTGAAATCTTAAATCAAACGCTAGTGTACAGAAGTGGACACACCATCACCGGACGGATAAAATCGAACACTGGACATAAGTATACACACATCATTTGCAAACTCGTGACTGACAAGGTAACCGGTTCGAGATTTGAGTGGAAAGAGCTGTAGAATAATCAAACCGATTACATATTCTGGTCCGATGTGAATGTACTAGTGGATCGTCGCAAATTACTCATTGCCTCGCAGGAAGCTGGAAAATAGAGGTCACACGTCCGAGATTGCTGAGATTGTTGAGGAATTGAAGAGAGCTAAAATTATAGCATGATCAAACGTGCAATTGCAAAGGAATTACATGCGTCAGCCAGACGGAATTTTGAACGTAGACAGATAATTACAAAAGGTATTCATGATCTACTACAGATCGATCTAATGGAAATGATTCCATATGCACGCGTAAATAAGTATCATAAATACATATTGATTGCAATAGACGTATACGAAAAAGGCATATGGCAGAGCTTTGAAGAATAAGAGGGGTGAGGATGTGACGCAAGCAATGGAATCCATTCTGAAGGAAATGAAGATTCCGCCCAAACATATTCAGTCAGATAATGGAAAAGAGTTATATAATAACTCATTCAAGCAGTTACTGGCAAAATATAAGATTAATCATTACAGTACGTGCAGTAGCATAAAGGCTGGTGCTGTTGAATGACTTATACGCACTCTAAAAAGTCTTCTCTACAGAGAATTTCTAGTGCAAGGTTCATATAAATGGTTGGAGCTCCTGCCTAAAATACTTACTCAATATAATAATACTTACCATTAAACGATTCGCATGAAGCCAAACGATATCACGAGCAATGATTTGCTGCTAACGGTATACAGTCAGCAGCAGCATCACCAGCGGCAACCACATCGATTCAAGATTGGTTATTATGTATGCATCTCCAGGCATAAGGCACACTTTGAAAAGGGCTACTTCCCCAATTGGAGTGCCCAAATATTTCAGATATATCAAATTAGGAATTCTCAACCTCCAGTCTACCTTTTGAAGGATTCGGAAGGAGAGGTGATAAAAGGCGGATTTTATAGACAGGAACTTCAAAGGATACGGTATCATGACATCTTCCTGATTGAAAATGTATTGAAACGCTCCAAGGATAGGATTCATGTCAAGTGGTGGGGATTTCCAAACCCCGAATGGATTAAACGTGATGATGTACATGAGCATGCACATTATATGAAATAAATAAATGTTTTTATTCATAACTCATCTTGTTCTTATTTTCCTTATCCCACACAATTAAAGGAGAGTGATAGGATGGAAGGTAATACTGAAATAAGTAACACATTTTACTTGTATCAGTTATATATTTCACAAGCCTAGAAGCTGGTATCTCAGAAACAAACATGTATTATGCAGAATTACTTTTTTTTTAAAATCATAAACAAACATGTCGTAGAAGCTGAATATTTTTTTTAAAGCAGACCGCCCGTCACACCTAGAGCTGAAAATAAAATGCCAAGAATCCACATAGCACTGAACTACCTGTGTGTTTTGAAATCTCCGCACGAACATGTGCATACTTCCCCTATACATAACTACTTTTTAATGCTTGCAAACATGTGTGTATGAGTATGCATTTACCCCAATACATTCAATATCATCGTTATTCCACATAACATTTATACAGAATTACTTTTTAATGCTTACAAACATGTGTGTATGGACATACATTTACCCTAATACATTCATTACCTTTTTAATTGGACATACCCCCATAATCTTCACATACAGTTAATGCTTCACCTTGATAGCCCCATGCTAATGTCATATGACTACCATCATTAAGGATTATACGCTTGTCATCGAATGCATCCAGCGTGCGTTAGTTTGTTCGATGGTATACACATCGTGTTTGAAACTTCTGAAACCCAACTGAATCGAATAATATGTTTTGGACTTATCGTTTAAACATGTTTTATAATCCTCAAATTTAATTGTCCGCATTGTCTGTTTGGTAATACCCTTAGCCTTTTCGGTATCCTCCCCTTCATATTTAAATGCATACAGTTTAGAACGTAAACCTACATATTCTGATATTACCTTACCCGATAGCTCATCCTTGAATGTTCCAATAACTTTATGATTAACCCTTGGTCTACCGTAAACATTGTTTTCCAGATAATTGGAGGTATCGAAATAATTGAGATTCTCTTTCACAAATTCATATATATCAGTGCTGGTTTGAAAAAGAAAGGCATCTGTATCTGTATACAGTAATTTAAGATACATCAGATTCGGCTTCATCACGTTATAGTAAAATGTATACATAAACAATTTTGATTTCTCTAATATTGTCTGTCCGATGTATATCGGTTTGATCATTTTAATCTCCTCGCGTACCATATCGATACCGACCAGACTCTCCGAGAACCTAATGTAGCGAAAAAAGTTTGGACGAGATATCAATTTATGTGCCTGTTTCCACGACGTGACAAATCGAAAGTCATTGTATTTCCTTAAATTCTCAATCGCTTTACCATATATCGCATTATTTAGTAGTTTATAAAGGTTCTGTCCGAATTTAGAGGTCTCTCGTGCGCGTAGCTCGGAATTCATCATATATTTATAAGCCATTCTGATTGCTCATACACAATCACTCTATGTATATACTTTAATTTCATACCCAATTGAAGACATTGCTGCAGATTTCGATAATGAATCACATGTTTATCTTTGTTTGTTAGTGTAGCTAGTAATTTTATATGTCCCGTTTGGCGATATTTCCGAACTTGCGCACATTGTGAAAATCGTGAATTTCCGAAGGGTATTCAATATCTACGTCTAGCACATATCCAATCGGTGAATTTTCGGACACACTTGCAACGTTAATGTTTTCAATTTCATTTCTGGTTAACCATCTGAGCCCTCCATATGGAAGGGTCCCCATCATAGCCGGACCATATAAATTCGTACAGTCGTAGTAGCCTAAATATTTCATTTGCTGTGAGCTATCATAGTCCGAAACGTATTTATTATTTGCTTTTGCATATCTACCAGAGAAGATGCATATCCAACCACGTATTCCATCTTCAATTATGCAATGCATCTCTTTATCTGTAATTAGGGAATGCGTTACATTGGTTATCTTGAACATTGCATCGAATGCAAGTCCTGGGAGTGTAAAGTAATGAGCACAGTCCAACTGATAAACATTTAAAATTATGTCATGAAACTTTTCTGAAATGTCGGCTAACAAACATGTATCTGTTTTCAGGTACAAATCGCTATACTGTCCTAGCGTTTCTATATTAAATGTTCGCCAAACGGTAAGGGCATGCTCGTATTACTGTGCTGTTATATTATCAAACATTGTAATATCGGGTAACTCTGTCTCATTCAATTTAGATAAACAATCAATATAACTATATGGGATTACGCCTTTCTTTCTAACGAGATTCTGTTGTGTCACAGTCTTAAATTCACTTTTTATAAATTTGAAATCATCCATACATAACATATCAGCAGGGTTTGATAATTTATCATTCATGAATCGATAGGTATCTAGAAATCTTAGGTATATTGTTTTATACTTTTTACTGAATGAAAGGTACTTTTCAGAGCCTTGTGCTACGCAACTTATAGGTTGAGTGTCATAGCTGAGATGTTTCACTATAAAGTGAGCGTCATATGACGTTAGACAATGAAAGAATATGGGTATAAAATTTGGCGCTTTTCTATTTAAATTACAAGAGCTGTGGCTAGCCCCTTTATACTTTCCATTCCAATGTTCGTGAATGCGCACCTTATCGTTAGCTTGCATCTCGCGATTACATATGTGACAAACAGTTGCATTCCTAAAATTCAACTCATCTTCAGGTGTCATTGTTAATTTAACATTTTTTCATATAATGCTATAGTTTCATCTGCTATACTTTTTACTTCATTGAGAAAGTCTGTGATTGCATTGGGTTCGCAAAAGAGTTTAAATCTTGAAAGAGAGGGAAACGGTCTACATACCATCTGTAGACCGACTGACATAATCTCATGCTTCTGTTTGGGACGTGACCAGTTATGGTCATTAGCAGGTTGACATGTCTGGACTCCAACCAACACACTTTCCATGTCCGCATAAATGACTACTGGTACGTCGAATGCTTTGTTGTGTGCTTTAAAATAATTTATCATCCACTCCAACCTCAGGAATTACTATGGACTGTGTTTCCGTACATTTTAGCATGTTTCCTTAAAGCCTGTGCATTTGAAAACCGTCTAAGACACCCCTCGCACATCTGCATTCTCCGCGTATTCTTAGTGATTTGACTGTTAAGTAGACGTGATAAATTCGTGATTAGTACGTAATGTGCATGTGTTTCGTTCTCAATACGTAGTAAATTGACGTGATTTATTTTTCTAGACATTGTCTGATATAATAAAATGATTGACGGATTTTCTATGCCATATACTGACAATGATGTGTCTTTATCCTGTTGTTCGAATAGCTCTAACTGACCCAACCCCACCGGAATGGAAATGTTGTCTAATACAAATTCATTAAATATATTAAATTTGCTATAGGTAGATTGTCGATTCCTGTTGGATAAAGATGGATATTTCGCTGCTAGCAATGAGTATACAAAGCATAGTGAATTGTTCATTACGTATATCACAGGTTGCTTTCTTTCGACTGATAAAATCGGGGAGTTTAATATAGTGCGAAGCATTAACGGATCATATCTACACATATTTATCTCCAATGATATAATTTCATGTAGTGCTTTTGAACTATCGCGATATTCAAAGCTTTCAATCTGCTTGATTATAGTATCTTTAATTTTACCCGCATAAAACTGCTCAAAATCTGTTGATTGGAGGATGAAGGACATCCTACTATTGAAACAAAACTTTTCAATTACCTCTTCATCTGGTTTATTTAGTATATATGCACACGTTAGTGTTGCACACACTTTAAGACCGGTTTTGTGCTTGTTTAGAGTGTGGTTTGTTTGTTGTTCAATCAACGTTTTACACTGTTCAAGAAAATCGGATGGATTCGTGGCACCGGTAACATTTTCAATTCTATATGTGACTAACCTGCGTTTAAAGGCGTTCTCGATGTTATGAAATTCCAATTCTCTCCTACACTTTTTTGATGTTGATGCCGTATCCTCGGCTTTTCGCTTCACTGCTGGGGTATGTACTGTCATATCTGTAAAAAACATATGTGATTATTAGTATTTATATTTTCTCGGGAATGTACATGTAATGCTATTCCGTGTGTTGACACATACCTTTCTTTATTGCTTCTGTAAAAAGCAATGCTGTGCTTTTTGAAGCCTGATGGTTGGGTTTCGAGACCTCGGTATTGTAGAGCATACGTTCCAGATGCTAGTTGCATCCTCATGTCAGCTGGCATATTCATGGAGCGTACTGGGAGAAAGACTTGAATCTCATCATCCTCCTCAGCTTGGAGATGTACAACAGTTCTGGTACCGTAACGTGTCGACACTGCCCTGCATTATGTGATCCTGTAGGTGACATGTTGTTGCAGGCCGCTAAGCTTCCGTAGCTCCGGGAATGTACTTCCAGCCTAAAGTTCTGCTAATCTATCGAGCAGCATAACTGAAATGAAGAGAGATATCATGTAATTTTAGGAATGCAAGTACAGTTAATCAATCTAACATGTATAAGCATAACTGAAATGTAAACATTGCATGAGAAACACACAATCAATCTAACGAATGTAGAACATACAAATTTATACTACAATTCTAGAATATACACTAAAATTCGGTAGAACATACAAAATTTGTACTACGACAGTAGAACATACAGATTTACACTACTACATTGAAATACGTAAACCACAGAACATACAAAATTTATACTATGACAGTAGAACATACAAATTTACACTACTACATTGAAATACGTAAACCACAGAACATACAAAATTTATACTATGACAGTAGAAATTACAAATTTACACTACTACATTGGAAATTCGTAAACCACATAGTCAAGCTGAAACGAATCGTAAAAGATGTGTATTATAGGTTAGGCTACAATACGTAAGCTGAAAAGAATGTATTGTTTCTTACCGTCCTCGGGCATTTTCTGCAACATGTTGCAACGCTGTCTGGTTTCGTTGTATTCGCTGTGTATGTACTGTAGCACTATTTATACACTGCCGTGTTGTTACCTGCCAATGGGATACCAGCCTCTAGGCTTGAAATATTATATACTTACAGGTTTCTAGCCTCTAAGCCTGAAATGTTGTATGCTGAAGAGTTTGTATTTACTAAGTTTAATATGGTTTGTGCATAGTCTTTTATACTGTTTTACCCACATACATCACTCATCCAGCGTCTCGGTGGGGAGGTAGGAGTGGCCCTCTTACACGTTTTTGTGTGACGTCGGTTTATTTTTCCCTCGAGAGTGTATAATGTATTCCATCACACACCGATGACCTACATTCATAAGAGTTTCACTGTCTCTCGTTAAATTTGCTTTTGTCTTACTTATAAGCAATTTTAGTCTTGTGTTTGGTTACTGGTAATTTTCACTCTCCGTATTGAGTGTGCTATTTCCAGACTTGCTAAGTGAAAATGTTTGTTTGTTATGAAGTGATCAACATACCGTCTCTATCTATGCTAATGTCAGCTTGCTAAGTGCGATGTTTGTTTGCCACGAGGTGACCTACATTACCGGAGCGAACCTCTGATGGGTTTTCCATGAGTAGAGCGCTAATCGCTATTGTATACTGTCCTTGACTACTGGACTTGCATGGTTTACACCAGTCCTTGATTCTAGTGATATGTAGTCACCCCAAATGCTGTTTCGTGGTGTGTTGAATGCTTTACATTTGTGCTTGGAATCGTTCATACCAGTGTTGAGGTTTTTTATTTACTACAGCTTGACCGGAATATCATTCATATTACTCCAGATTTCGATGCTAAGGGGCTCGTTACTGCGAATATCGCTCCTGGGTTCTATACTAGGGTTCGTTACTCATATGCTTTATACCAAGGGGTTCGTTAATGCGAATATCGCTCCTGGGTTCGATACCAGGGTTCGTTGCTGATATGCTTTATACCAAGGGATTCGTTACTGCGAATAACGCACATATCACTTCTAGATTCGATACCAGGGTTCGTTACTCATATGCTTTATACCAAGGGGTTCGTTACTGCGAATATCGCTCCTGGGTTCGACACCAGGGTTCGCTACTCATATGCTTTATACCAAGGGGTTCCTTACTGCGAATATTGCTCCTGGGTTCGATACCAGGGTTCGTTACTCATATGCCTTATACCAAGGGGTTCGTTACTGCGAATATCGCTCCTGGGTTCGATACCAGGGCTCGTTACTCATATGCTTTATACCGAGGGGTTCGTTACTGCGAATATCGCACATATCACTCCTGGGTTTGATGATTTTGGGTTCGTTACTCATATGCTTTATACCAAGGGGTTCGTTACTGCGAATAACGCACATATCACTCCTAGATTCGATACCAGGGTTCGTTACTCATATGCTTTATACCAAGGGGTTCGTTACTGAGAATATCGCTCCTGGGTTCGATACCAGGTTCGTTACTCATATGCTTTATACCAAGGGGTTCGTTACTGCGAATAACGGACATATCACTTCTAGATTCGATACCAGGGTTCGTTACTCATATTCTTTATACCAAGGGGTTCGTTACTGAGAATATCGCATATATCACTCCCGGGTTTGATGATTTTGGGTTCGTTACTCATATGCTTTATACCAAGGGGTTTGTTACTGCGAATAACGCACATATCGCTCCTAGATTCGATACCAGAGTTCCTTACTCATATGCTTTACACTAATGGGTTCGTTACTGAGAATATCGCATATATCACTCCCGGGTTTGATGATTTTGGGTTCGTTACTCATATGCTTTATACCAAGGGTTCGTTACTGCGAATAACGCACATATCACTCCTAGATTAGATACCAGGGTTCGTTACTCATATGCTTTATACCAAGGGGTTCGTTACTGCGAATATTGCTCATATCACTTCGGGGTTCGAAGCTCTTTTTTACCTAGGGGCTCTTTTACTGCGAATATTACACATATCACACATACCCGGAATGATGATGATGTTAGTCAGAGTTCGATACTCGCTATCGCCCTTATCGGCTTTATCACATTGATGCTCGTACACAGTTATCCCCAATACACAAGTGACCCACATCCCCTACCATGTTACACATCATCCCTACTCATCGAACTTTCCACTACTCTTACACACCATACAACCATCTCTTTCACTCCCATACGTTTAGATACATTGTATGTTCTACGATAATTTTCCATCTCTTTCGCACCCATACTTTTAGATACATTGTATGTTCTGCGATCATTTTCCATCTCTTTCGCACCCATGCGTTTAGATACATTGTATGTTCTGCGATCATTTTCCATCTGTTTCACTCCCATACGTTTAGATACATTGTACGTTCTACGATCATTTTCCATCTTTTTCGCACCCATGCATTTAGATACATTGTATGTTCTGCGATCTAGATTTTACCGCAGAACAGACGTGTCTGTTCTACAATTGATCGCAGAACATACAATTTATACCTACTTGCATAAAAGAGAAATTACCTTGTTATTCAAGGAGTTCATTGAAGTAGGAATGAAACAACACACAGTCAGTATAAAAATGAGTCCAACGATGCCATATGCTTTCCAACAAAAGCTGTTGTTAAGTAGAAAGTTTTCAGTAACTAATTTAAGTACAGACAAACTGCATCACCTGCGTATAACGCAACACAAATAAATGTCTTTTGAATTTATTACAATGACTTCTAATATAACCAAGCCTGTAAAATAAGGAGCCAAACAATTTTCCTGGCACTTACATCGAGAAATATTAGTAGAGAAACAATTTCGGCGAGTTACGTAAAAAGGGCACATGTAACAAAATGACATTCCGAGAAAAACAAGATTGAAGATTTAGTTTTAATTTTCCTGGTAGGATTTTTAATGATTTGAAATTTTAAGAAACATATATAGTTTAAAATTTCGTTCTTTGTTTTTTCAGATCATAGTGATATTCATTTTAATTTCTAGACCATAAATACAGGGTGATTTATGAAGAACTGACACATTTATTTCTGTAATTGTTTCATAAAAGTTATGCTAGCGACCACTTAGTATACCTGAAATGCAGAGGATTTTTAGGAGATGATTTACCTCTATAGCATATGTTGAAAAGGTCCTCCATCCTGCATAAGGCGCAACTTACTGGCCACTCGTTGGAGGACTCTTGTCAATAGCTTGAATCTCCTGTGTAATGTTGAGCTTCAGATCGTCCAATGTCTGGGGATGTGTGACATAAACCCTGTCTTTTAAGTAACCCCATAGAAAGAAGTCCGGCGATGTCAAATCTGGAGATCTCCTTGACCACAGGTTATTGGAAATTATCCGGTTGTCAAAGAAACTTGCAATTAGTGCCATGTATTCATTTGATGTATGGCATGTACCGCCGTCCTGCTGAAAATATCCTTGACTCAGCTCTACATCGTCTAGTTGCTCAGCAAACTCCATGAAAATCCGTCGGTACTCTGCAGTTTTCACACTGTTTTAAACAAAATTCGTTCCATTATTCTCTGTGCGGATATTGCGCACCAAACTTCAATTTTAACCGGGTGCATAGGTGATTCATGAATAACATGTGGATTTTCGCTGGGCCAATATCGTGAGTTATTTTAGTTCACATAGCCGGATAAATGCAACCATGCTTCATCTGTGAACCATGTGATGGACAATATGGCAGAATTTTCCACAATGAACGCCTGAAACCAACGACAATAATTCAGTCGTCTATCTTTATCTGGTTCCTTTAACTGATGGACAACCGTAATCCTATACGGCTTTAGGCCTGCACTTTTCGAAGCTCTCTGACACATTGAGTAGCTGTACCCTGTCTCGTGTGACAAACGTCTTAATGATTTTTTGGGTGATTGATCCAGTCGTACTCTTACGTCAACAACAACAACCGTGGGAAGCCTAGATGAACGAGTATTGCCTTTTTCACTCACCAGAGATCCAGTTGTTTCCAATTTGCTTACCAGTCCCAGTAATGTGTTTCTTTAGGGAGGATTCCAAACACTAAATTCTCTCTGGTATGCCCTTTGAGTAGCTGTAATTAAATTCGTAATCCAGTATTGCTTTACAAGGAAGAGTCGTTGATTTAATGTGTACTCCATTTTCACGTTGACTAGAACAAAATCTCAAAAACAGTTGCCGACAATAAAACTAACAATTAGGAATAAATCATGAACGTCTGCGCATCTAGTGACAGGTAATCGAAACTCCAGAATATGCTGCTTAATTTGGTGCTAAATTTGGGCATTGGGTGAATTTCGAACAGAATAATTAAAGAAAGAAATTTGTCAGTTCTTCATAAATCATCCTGTATTTCATTACTTTTCTAAAGTATTATGTGCCCTTCTTACGCGGAATTGAATTTTGGAGATAAAGGAATTAGTGTATATTTAAGTAAGGTTTCAAATGATTATATTTATAATTCGTATAAACAAAATGATCCTCAACTCTTGAACATTGAAATACGGATAATCTATAAACTTACTTTATAAAGAAAGATGTAATTTCAAGTTTTCGTTAACATATCTTTTAGGTATACACGTTTAGTACATAAGTTTTCTAAAAAATTAGACAGTCATAGAATTAATGGTCTACATTGCATTGGCATAGAATTGCAGATAAGAATCTCTTCACTTTAAAGATTAAAAAAGTCCATACTAAGTGACTGTCAATAAAAGCCAGCACCACGAGCACGATTAGACTATGTCTTCATGCTTTTTTATTTCTGGGTGATCTTTCTTTTCCTATTTTAAGGTAAAGAATAAGCTATTCAATATGAACTATGGTCAGTCATTTTGAAAGTCAATAAAAACAATGATAACAAAGCAACCAAGCTTTAAGGAATGAGGGAACAAACACCTCCTCAATTAAGCTGTTAATGCTGATGTTTCTACCCAGGAAAAGTTACATCATTAAAAAAAGGTTAAAAGAAATGCTACTTAGCTGCACAGATGAAGAAAATTTGTAAATGTTAGCATATAAAGCCATTATGGTGCAGCTTAAGATGGGGCTATCTTGGCGATTAATTTGACCCAAAATTCTTTTTAACTTCCAACCTCTTTGTACCTCAGATTTATGTCAGCTTAGAGAAAATAATGAAATTAACACCTGATCATTAGTAAGCATGTAGCTGGTGAGAAAATATAATCCCTAATAATATTCGGTTTGAAAATGACAACTATTAACTGCATGAAGGTACAAGATTAGAAATTTCTCTCTTTGTTTCTTTGTTTTTCCTGTCTTTGGAGTACACTTAGTGACCTCTTGTACTAATATTTCCAAGTTGTTATCACGATCTCATACGTTCTTCTGAGGCACTATAAGGTGTCTTATTTGAAATTTTCAAAATACAAAAATCTTTCTTATATTGAAGAATTTTCAGCAAACGTTTATTTTAGCTCTCTGATTATATATTTTCATTAATTATATATTTCTAAGGATTTTAATTAACCTGTTGGAAATTGTAGTGTCTCCTTGGCGCAAATGGAGGGTGGAGAGGCGGCTTTCCCTGGTTAAACAATGGTAGACCTTCCACTCAACATGTCTCCTTGGCCTCCTTTTCAACAGTGATTTGTATTTGAGTATTACTTCGTTTTTACCTCAACCCTTAAAGTAATAAGATGAATTGTGCCTCCTTTTTTAATAATTGCGGGGCTTTTTCAAAAATCAAAGATTGTTTTTATATTTAAGAATTGTCAGAAAGTGTTTATTTTAGTTTATTGATATAGTAGTGAATTATCTATTTGTGAGACTTATAACTTGAAAGTTATTTTGTCTTGACCTCGTTTTCAATAGTGACTGTGTATTATTTCATTTTTACCTAAACGCTTCAAGTAGTAACATGTACAATTTCTTCTCTTTCACTATTTACAGTGCCTTTCAATCTTAATATTTTCAAATGTTTATCATCTGTCCCAAAAGTCTCCTTAGGTTCCTAAAGATAAATTTTTGAAAGCATTAACAAAATCAGGCAATTATAAGTAACAGCTTCAATGTTTTCTCATAGATATTGCGTACACTTTGTTTGATAGAAAAAAAATTCTGGCCTGTTGCTTTGATCTTTCGATAGACTTTAAATTTCGCAGTTATGACAAAAATAATTAATGAAAATGTAAGTACAAATATATCCGATTAGCGGTTCATTTTATAGAAGACAAACTAATAGTATCTACAGAATTACAAGCTAGGTGATAATTTAGTGAAGCTCTTTGAGGTTCTGAACTTAGTTTCTCTATTCTTTGAAAGATAAAAATTAGCATTTTAATATTAAACAAAGACTCTAGCATCATATTTCATCCTGCACGTTTCTAAAATGTTGGAAAGGATCCTCATAATAACGGTACAACACACAGGCTGGACAGAATAGCTTAAAACCTGACCTATACCGGTCTCATAAGAATTGGAAAGAACATTTTTAAAAACTTTGAATTTTTCCAATCCCTTTGGTGATACACAATCAAAGAAAATCACATCTTTCAGAATTGGCAAAGTACCCCTGACTACTGAAATATCATTAAAATAATATTGGACAGTTTAAATGGTGAATATGAATAGTCCTCGGTTCAACTTCTTTTATATGTGATTATAATCCTATCCAGCAACAACTGTATTTCCTAGTGCCGTAATTACATTGTCCTCGACAGTAATTTAGACACACAATATCTTAAGTATATATCCTTCACATTCTGAACAAAGTATCTGTCTGAATCAGTTACTGGAAGCACACAGAAACCGCAAAACAACTCATGGATATTAAACGTTTTATTAAAAAATTTAAAACAGGTATCTGCTCTAACTTAAGTGTCACATGTTTCTTCTAACATCAATTAAAGCAAATCACTTTTTTTATTTTGAATGGAGGCCCTTTGAACAGAAATGCTCACCAGTATTATGATTTTGTTAGTTAAGTCTGACTAAGCCATAATTCCAGTTCAGGCACATCTTCGGAACGTAATTTAAGAAGCCTGTGAAAATCACACCTATGGAGTGATCACGGCGGCAAACCAAGAATATTATTGAGTTATTACCTTTTAACACAAAATAAAGGTAGTGACCTGCATTTGTTTTGTCTTGGAATGATTAATTGAGGACAAAACATTTTTGTCCTTTTCTATGGAATTCTTTGTACTAATGAAACGCCTCTGTAAATTTCTGTTTTCGTAAGATTTGAGTGATCTTGGGGCGACGAACTAGTAGGTATTGAACCTTCCTTAACGAACGCATGTAGGAATCCATATTTGTCGATCCTGTATTTAAAGACAACCATACAAACACTTACCAACTAACAAAACACCTTGTCCTCCTTTACGTCACACGGTATCCAGAGTTTGAACATATTCAAATTGCGTCTACCCTTGTTCCTACTTTAGTACAGATTTTAGTTAAAAATTAACCGAAGCGTGAAACAAGCTGTAACGCTGACTTCCTTCCATATTTCACTACAAACTTATACCTACATAATGATTCCAAAACTGCGGGTGAGAGCTCTTGTTTTAGTCAGTTTTTTCGCGGTTCTGAATCATGCTTTGTACTCGCGCAAAGTGAAAAACATGACAAAAAAGTCTCTATCGAATCAGCGTGCACACCTTTAACAATTATCCACCGTATAAAACTCATTTCTAAATGAAATAATACTTTCTCTTTTTCTGGAAACAACCTTATTATATTAATGTTTTTATAAAGGGTTATATTATACGAACCATTACGCTAAATTGAGCATAAATATGAAATTGCCATCTTCAGCAGTTTTATATTAATCCTGTCCTGTCGGATCGGAGTATACAACTCACAAGGTAAGAAATCACTTGACTGTTGCATTGAGTTGAACCGCTATAAACACGCACTCTGTCCGAGCAAAAATGCTCCAATACAGGAAACCGCTTTAAAGGGAGTCGAAATGGTGATTTTCGTGATGTTTTTCCATATTCAGGTTTTGACTGCATATAAATATTTCAAATCTTCCGCTATTTTGCTATAACTTTCATAGAGGTGCACTGATTGCAAAAGGTTTAAAAATGTTATTGAAAATAACGCTGCGTATAGTTTTGGCTTTCTGATCTTGTTTCACCTAATTTTCTGAAGAACTACAATTTTCTACACAAATGCCCTATTAACTCTGAAACTAATTCGTACAAAGTGCTGAAGATGTTACCATATTTGCAGCTAAATAAACATATGGAAAAATCACGGTTAAACAACTCAAACAGAAAACTGCGTGATATAACGAATTCCGTATCAACACTGCCCCTTCTTCACTAAAACTTCAGAACTAAGTTTTTTAATGACCAGACTGAGAATTGCCATAGTAATCCTGTAACAATCAAAGCCCAGAGTAATAATGAATATTGTAATAAAAAATCAAATGTATATTCCTAACAAATACCGTATTCACATCTACTGTATGTATGTAAAGCAGAAGCGTTTCGCTTAACATTCGGACCAGCTCTGAGAATAATGTGTAACTCTAAATTGTCAATAGTAAATGCCGCAAAGGACACGTTTCCGGAATGTATAATCCCGTGTTTCTTCTCTTACCTCTTTCAGTCTCTGCATTGGAAAGTTTAAGGGGAAGGCAGGATACAATGACCCGGAAGAGATGTGTAAAAATAGGTATCCACTCGATGTCGGTATTAGCATTCGTTCCAGTTGAAGCCATTCTTGTTCAAGCTGGAACAAATGCTTAGATGTGTGAGGACTTTTGGGAATGACTGCAAGAGGGCGGCGTGCTGTGACACTTCGCAATTAATCGGAATATTGCAACATATTCAGGACAATATTGCACAACTTTTCCGAAAGATAGCATTCTAGCACAACACCCATCTGTCTACACCACTATGTCGGAATTCCTAAAGGAATAAGCATTATACAATTATCAATGGGACAGTCGGTAAAACGAAAACTGAAAAGAAAATCATTTCAACAGCAGAACAGGTTACGTTCAGTGGCTTCTGAATACTTTACATTCAATAATAATAAGAAAATTAACCACTATTTACGCATATTAAGTTACAGTTTCTCCCTCTAAAGTGTACCTAGTGATGTTATCAATAAAAAGCATATATCGAACACTTTGGGTTTAGTCTTTCTTTTATTCAGGGTAAAATGTACTCAGGGAAGACAGGCATAGGGTGAAAAGAAATGTAAGAAAAATTGTCGTAGGGAAAAATGGTCCAGAGAAAAACGAATTGGGAAAAATGATCGGAATGGGAGTGGTCACCAAAACCATCACATAGCGATCTATATTTTAAAAATCTGACTATCAGTTTTGCCCATTGTGCCCTCCTTATACTAAAACAAATTTGCAAATCTGTAAAGAAAGTTTATCCCGATTAACAAGAAGTAGACGCAAGAACAGTTTGAATAAGAGTGAAGAGAGAAACTCATGTGAATGCAACAATCAGATGCCTCCTGTGTATTCTATCTAAATTTGATGTCGAGGTTTCACCGGAAATACATGTCTTGAGGCTCCATGGACCCTGTGTATTTCTATGAACAGCATAACTCAAAAACGAAAAATCGGATAAATAGCAAAGTTGGTATTGAAGCTTAGAATCTTTCTAGTATAAGATATCAAGATTTTCAAGAAAATCCCCCCAACCTAAACTACCCTTTACATGGAAAACTTTTCAATATTTTTGATATTCGCAAAAACAGTACAAATAATTTTTTATTAAAGATATATACATGACAAATAAAGTGTATATCTTGCATTTTCTGGGAATAGTCTGTGAAGTCTTTTTCACACCGAAGGCATATTTTGGGTAAACCATGAGAGATAAACAAATAAAAAACGTGCTAGACAATCAACATAGACAATAATAATAACATAGAAATAAATAAACAGACAACTTATTTCAAGTATTTTTCTGTGTGTGTGCGGCATCAGCCATTTCCGAGATATCCGTTAAAATTGGTTGAATTTTTTAATACTCTGGTAATTTTTCAATTGCTGCCGCTACCCGCTATTCAGTTGTTTGTCGCGATATCATGGAAAGACTAGGATTTAAAGGACCGCCCGCATATGGCGTCCCACTTTTAAACATCTGACTATCGATTTGCTCTCCTGTATCCCCCTTGCACCTACATTGAATTGTGTAATCAAACTATTCTTAATTAACACCAAGTAAATAGAAAAATAAGTTTTCGTAGGAACAGCCTGCAAATAAATATTCTGCTTGTTTGTAGAAACTGTGTCAAAAAAAAGTGATTGTGCGTAGAGAAAGTCATGTGATTGTAACACATCAGCCTTTCTTTTAAAGTTCCTTCGTTATTCAGTTGTTTATCGCGATGTCATGGAAGGAGAATGGAATTTGGTCAGCATATAACATTCGGCTTTTAAACATCTGACTATCGATTCGATTTCCTGTACATATCCCTCTTGTATAACTCGCGCAAAACTTCTGGAATCGTGACCTTGATTGCCACCCCAGCTGCCGAGCCTAGGAATGGTTTATGTTTAGCTTTATCAACGAAAGCGATATAACACCTTTGCTTACTCACAGTGCGTAACACATACAGTCTGCATAGAAAGTGTCTGCATCTGGTTGTAATTTTAAAGAGAGCAGTATCTAAATAGTACTTACTTTATATTTGTTATATTTATAACCATGGCTCCTATGTTTTCAAAGTTGAGTGCTAAGTTGTTACACAGTCAAAGTAGGGAAATAATTGCAAATGTCCTCGACTTCATGAAGCAAGAAGCAGAGATGAAGGAAGAAAATATATGTTCGTCCGAGTTCCACAAAAGCCTTAAGAGAGTGAAAGAAAGAGTAGTCAAAGCAACTGGTGTTTCACCGAGTTCCGTTTCCAGAGTTCTCAAAGATAAGAAAAAAAAACATATGGATGAAAGAGTGCCATTTGGCACACCTGGGAAGAAACATAAGGTCCCTAAACGCATTACAGAAATAGACGATTTCGAATGCGTCATTTGGCGCAGGATTCACAATTCCTATGTGGAAGAAAAAACTGTGCTAACAATAAGCAGATTGCTCATCAAATTGAAAGACAGCAGAAACTTTCAAGGTGGTGCTACAAATCTCAGAAAAATTATTAAAGATTTAGGGTTCAAGTGGAAGAAACCGAAATCAAATGGAAGAGTTCTAACAGAAAAACAAAATAAATAAATAAAATAAAATAATAATAAAATAAAAAATAAAAAGTAAATGTTGCCATGATAGCTTAGTCGGTTAGAGCAACGGCACGGAAAACCTAAGATCTGTGGTTCAAATCCCGGCTATGGCATTTAATTTTTCAGTCTGATTCTACCTTTCCAAATGACTAATTTTATATGTACTTATATCAATGTGTACTTATATCAGCATCAATTTTCAAGGTGGTGCTACAAATTTCAGAAAAATACTATAATGTATGAAGATGAGTCATACATACACAGCAGTCATACAGCATCTAAAAGTTGGAGTGACGATAGCGAATTAGGTTTGCAGGCACCTGTTGCCTAAGGGCAAATACTTATTATCGTTCATGCTGTTGGAAAGATCGGCTTCGTTCCAAATGCCCTTCTTTTACAAGTCGCAACAAACAACAGGAGGTTTTCATCAAGAAATTAATACAGAAAATTACATGAAGTGAATCAACGCCATGTTGATACCTAATATGCCTGCTGGGTCTGTTCTGGTCATCGACAATGCTTCACAATGCATCAACACTTAAATTCACAAACCACCTACCTCAACTTCCTTGAAAGAAGAAATGAGAGCTTGGTTACTTAGACATAATATAGCTTTAGATGAAAGCATGAGTAAAACAAAGCTATATAACTTAATTAAAGCCAACAAACAGCTTCAGAAGTCATACATACTTGACCAGATAGTAATACAACAACGCCATAATGTACTTAGACTGCCATCGTATCGCCCAGATCTAAACCCAATCGAATTAATCTAGGCTGATATCAAAAAATTGGTGGCATGCAGAAATATCACTTTTAAATTAAAATATGTGGAGCAGTTATAACGCCAGCAATTTGCTGAAATTGGAAGGCCAGAATGGGAAAATGTATGGCGACATGCTGAATAAATTAAGAATCATTATTCCGAAAAATACGGAATTGCAGAAAATCAAATAGAAATAATTCTCATCCAGGATAATGGTGCAGAAAGTAGTGACAGCAGCGATGACGGCAATAATGTGAGTGATTCCGCAGAAGAGGAAGGGTTGTTAGATGTGGAAGAATTGGAGGCAATGATTGACAGCGTTTTTTATATTAAGCGCTTTTTACAGCGTGGATTTTAATATACTGTATATAACTATGTTTATCAGCGCAACGTAGTGCATAACCGGTGTGGATATTTGACGATGACTGTCCCACGCACTCCTGCAGCATGCAGACGACCGGTCACCACCTGATCTGGAAAGCAACTCGCTTCATAGCTCTCGTTAGATTTTCACGTGTCTAGAACTGTTGCGCCGATTATATCTGTCGTCCTCCGTGGTGTAGTGGATACCATGCTAGTCTCTAGTTCCCAAGGTCGCGGGCTCAAACCCGGCGAAGGGCGATGGATTTTTCGGGCGTAAAAATCTTTAAGGAAGGGAAGCAAAGCCGGTGGTCACGTGTCGTAAATTTACGGCACGTAAAAGAACCTCAAGCCTGATAAAGCCTCTGAGCAAAATTACCGGTATTTCACGCCCAATATAGATTGGGACGCTAAGGACCACATCAGTTAAAGCGTCAATAAATAAAAGTTCAATTTTTCTCTTGTATCTACAACAATGAAACTATTTGTGCAGGGATTTATCTCGATTAGCATGGAGTAGATAGAAAAATCAGCTCTATAAACATAAACAATAGTGGGTAGGGAAATGCATGTGAAAGAAACAATGGGGAGAGTTGGAGACGAATACTTTCTACTCAGTGATGTATAATGTGTCACAGAGCAAATGTATTCATCTAATTCTCAGTCTGTGTCAAAAGTATTCTGGTTTCTTTGTCATTCACATACTGTTGTACCATGTGATAAACGTTCAGCTTGTTGCTAAACATATGTAGGCATGACTTGTCTATTATTTAAGCATAACGCAAATCTAGCCACAATCTATCCTGCGTGTGTTATTTTATTGTTATGGCTAAGGTTCTCCAGCCGTAGCTGACGAGTATCGAGGCCAGGGGCACATCTGCTGGGCTTAACAATGAAATACACGCTTGCTCTTTGTCCCAATTTCTGTTTGCTTGGTTTATGACCTTTTCGAGGGTAAACTCAGGCTTGGTGCTCATCCTTTTACGCTTTTAACATCTCGCTAGGCGAGCGACCACTTTATTACGGTACCTATTCAGCTCGCACGTATTTGTTTCCTTAAAACTGACCCAAAACTGGCTCCAGAATTCACTGCCGCCTCAATAAATTTTCTTTGTCAACATCCAAGAGTAACTTTCCCTAAGAGTTTGGTTTGCTATGAGATTCGGATCTTGGCAGCTGACAAAACTGATATAATTAGATCTTCTGAGTCTAGATCCACTAACATCATTTCAGAAATAATTATTTACATATTACAACTATGTATCTAGATCTCAGGACTGTGAGGAAACGGAATCGTTTTTATGGGGCCGTGCAAGAAGCAATAAGAAAGGATTAACGATTAGACTATAATTTCTGTCAAATTAGAAGCAGGCATTTTATTACCTTTTCAGAGTCATATATTGGTCGTCAATCTTTCTGGACCAGAACTTAAGTATTCATCTTCATAAAGTAGTGTAGAGTTAAAGGAACGCACTACTGAAAGTAGAATTTTCTAGTTTTCGG
The DNA here is from genome assembly GCA_030765065.1 of Deroplatys truncata. Classification (NCBI taxonomy): domain Eukaryota; kingdom Metazoa; phylum Arthropoda; class Insecta; order Mantodea; family Mantidae; genus Deroplatys; species Deroplatys truncata. The sequence continues at coordinate 699,261,210 of CM060990.1, forward strand.
TGAATTTCGCAGAAAATTTAATCTTAAATTTGTTTTGCGTAAACAATTCCTTTCTATGGAAAGGTAGAATAGGCGAATGAAAAATCAATGCCATAGCCGGGATTTGAACCACGGATCTCCTGGTCTCCGTCCGGTTGCTCTTTCCAACCCTGTCCAACACACGGCTTGTGTGGAAGAGCAATTAATTCCAATTCCTTTCTATATTTTTCTTTAGTTTTAGGTTACTGAGTTTCAAATATAAATTCAGCATCCTCTACCAAATGGACCATTGAACATTTACAAAACGATTTTCTTTTAAACTTTCATCTGATTTGTCTTATCATAGCGCATAAAATGTCTTAAAATATTTAGTGGTAGTTTTGGTTCAAGAGAAAATCATATTTAAAACTTTGTTGTTGCTAGTTTCCATTGTTTACTCTTCTTAATGCTTAAAAACCACTCAAAAAAAAAGCAAAACTTCACAAAAAGGTAATTTATTTGTCAGTTTAGGAATTTACATGAAACATTTGTGGAGAATGGGATGATTACTTGGCGTGGAACATTCTGTGGGAGCGGAGGTGCTGAGAAAAGAATTTTCAAAAGTTAAACTTTAAAATAACCAAAACGAAAGGATTCCATATCATTATCCCATTGCACATAAACGCAAGCAACTGCCATATTAAATGTGAAAGTGAATTATGAGATCATAGTTTTAAAATATATCCTTGCGCACAATCAAAGTGCGGTTTTTGCCAGATTTTCACCGTTCCCTTAAGGATATGCATCTGTGAGTTTTCCAAATCCCAAAGTATCCTACTAGTTTTGAATTTCTTAACCATATCTTATTTCCGTATAAAGAAGTGTGGTTGCATAGTTTGGTGCATTTATGTTTGGTCGTTCCTGGATTATGCATTCTAGAACAGAAATGTAAGTGATTTTACAAAAGAGTGCTCCTTATGATGCGGTGTTCATAATTTTAATCAATATTTCAGAATTATGTTCCCTATTGAACTCGAAAATAAGTTTAATAAGAAATATAATTTAAAATTAATTCATGTTAAAATAACTTTTGTTCAATTCTGAGTTTCGGCTTTTGCAAAAAGGTATGCACATGTCAAACTTGGGTGAGCTTGTTGCCGTAACACATGTACATTGTATTGATAATAGCGATACGTTTTAGTTAGCATATAATGGAAATCTCAAACTGATAATTTAAAATTGCATTGTATCCAGTATTTTAATGCTGAAAATTGTCTAAAATATTACAACCGAGAAAAACTCACCGGAAAATTTACATATAAAAGGTAAATTCTGCTTATGGGTTTTTATTAAATAGTGTACACTTTTACCTTAAATATATAATTTAGAAACTAATCAACATATGTGCAGCTAATTTTGAAAAACAAACACTTCTAGAAATGTTGGAAAAAAACAAGAAATATCAGAAAGAGCCTCAAATGCGATTTCTTGAAAATCTTCGTGTCCCATCTTTGGAAGATGGTGAAATTAAATACCAAGTCTGGAATATTTATCTGACATTTCCTCTTTGAGTTCATGCTGTTCACACACACGCGCACACACACAACAATGTTCTATAAACCCTTTTTTTATGCAGGGGACCCCAAAACATGTATTTCCTGTGAAATCTCGATATTGAATTTTTGGGTGGAATGCAATACCTTCTCTGTCTACTATGTACACGGTAGAGAATCGAAAAATTAGCTTTTAAGAATAGTGTGTAGTAGTTATATGGGATATCAGCTCAATGTTTTCTGCTAGCTTTAACTGGCCTACGTTTCCTCTTCTGAAGCATTTTCTTTCTAAATCTTGAAACCCATGTTATTAAGCAATATGGAAAATTGACTTTAAGTTTCCTTTCAGGTCGCATCTAAAATACAAGAGTAGGATATATAGAGGAATTCGAGCACAGTTTTTTGCGTTTATATGGGAAAGGATAGGGAAAACGAAGGTAGATGCTAGGTTGAGAGAGTCTTGAAGGAGGAAAATGCGTTTATATGGGAGAGATAGGGAATACGAGGACTGACGCTAGGCTAGACAGTGGTAGGAGGGGAGTGCGCTTTATATGAGACAGATAGGGAATACGTGGAGGGTGCTAGGCTAGACAGAGGCTGAGTAATGTATGGTTTATATGAGCGGTATAGGAAAACGATGAGAGGTGTTAGACTAGACAGGGCTTGAAACGTAGTGCATGGTTTATATGAGAGATATAGGAAAACGAGGAAAGGTGTTAGGCTAGGCAGAAGTCGAGGAGTAGAGTAAGGTTTATATGAGAAGTATAGGAAAACGAGGAGAGGTATTAGGTTAGGAGAATTGAGTTTGTGTTTATAAGGAGAGACGAGAAAACGGAGAGAGATCCTATGCTAGGATAGACAGGTGTTAAAGTTAGGTTAGATAGGAAACCAAGGAGTGATACTCAGCTAGAGGGGGGGCAGGAGGGAATGAGCTTTTGAGAGGTAGGGGATACGGGGAGTGGTGTTAGACTAGACAGGGCTTGAAACGTAGGGCATGGTTTATATGTATGAGAAGTATAGGGACAGGAAGAGGGGTGCTAGGCTAGACAGAGGTTGAGGAGTAGAGTATAGTTTATATGAGAGGTATAGGAAAACGAGGAGAGGAGTTAGACTAGACAGAGGTCGAGGAGCAGAGTATGGTTTATGTGAGAGTCATAGGTAAACGAGAGAGGCGTTAGGCTAGACAGAGCTAGAGGAGTAGAGTATGGTTTATATGAGAGGTATAGGAACAGGAGGAGAGGTGTTAGGCTAGACAGGTAGTGTAGCAGTAGGAATATGGACTTATATACAGGAGAGATAGGGAATATGAGGTGCTAGACTTGAAAGCGACTTTAGACGTGAACATAGTGGTCAATGTTCTAGACATGCCCATCACGTAACCTATTCAGGGAAAAGGTGACTCGTTCAGGGGAAAAAGGTGACTGCTCAGGGAAAAAGGAGGCCCACAAAGGGAAAAAGTTGACTAGCAAAGGGAAAAACGTAACCAGCAAAGGGAAAAAGGCGACCAGCAAAGGGAAAAATGTGACCAGCAAAGGGAAAAAGGTGAGCCATAAAGGGAAAAAGGTGACCTGCAACGGGAAAAGCTAACCCACTAACACTAACAGGTAAGTAATTCAGGTAGTATTGCAAGAGGCTGACTGGATCATAGCAGTGTATGATTTCACAGGTAATTCAGCTAGTATCGTATGCATTTAGGCTAATTCGTCTAGTAACACAGGATAGATTCCAGATGCTAACTGCATCATGGCTCTGCATGATTTCACAGATAATTCAGCTAGTATCGTAGGTATTTAGGCTAATTCAGCTAGTATCACAAGAGGATAGATTCTATTGTTGGGTATAGCATAGTTTCATATTTCACAGGTAATTCAGAGGGTATCGTAGGTATTTAGGATAATTCAAGTAACATAGGTGTTTAGAGTAATTAAGCAAGCAAGGGTAGGTTACAGGGGTTGGTTATAACCTAGCTTCGTATTTCACAGATAGTTCAGGTAATATCGTAAGTATTTGAGGTAATCGACAGAGCTTCACAGATATTATTGATAATTTCGATCAGAGATTTGTATCACAGCTATTTAAGTTAAATGCAGATGATTCAGGTTGTATCAATGGTATTTGAGTCATTTTAACAGGTAATTCAGATAGTATCACAGGCGCTCGTGCTAATTTAGAGCAGGAATTCGTATCAGAGTTAGTTAAGGTAATTTCACATGATTCGGGTAGTATCACAGGTATTTAAATCATTTTCATAGCCAATTCAGCTAGTATCGTGAGCATTTAAGCTAATTCAGCTAGTATCACAGGAGGCTAGATTCCAGAGGCTAACTGCATCATAGCTATGCATGATTTCACAGCTAATTCAGCTAGTATCGTAGGTATTTAGGCTAATTCAGGTAGTATCACAGGAGGCTAGATTCCAGGGTTGGGTATAGCATAGTTTCATATGTCAAGGTAATTCAGAGGGTATCGTAGGTATTTAGGATAATTCAAGTAACATAGGTGCTTAGAGTAATTAAGCAAGCATTACAGGAGGGTAGGTTCCAGGGGTTGGTTATAGCCTAGTTTCGTATTTTACAGATAGTTCAGGTAATATCATAAGTATTTGGATAATCAGCATAGTTTCACAGATGCTCGTAATAATTTCGATCAGAGATTTGTATCACGGCTATTTAAGGTAAATGCAGCTGATTCAGGTTGTATCAATGGTATTTGAGTCATTTTAATAGGCAATTCTGATAGTATCACAGGTGCTCGTACTAATTTAGAGCAGGATTTCGTATCTGAGCTATTTAATGTAATTTCACACGATTCGGGTAGTATCACAGGTATTTAAGTCATTTTAACAGGCAATTCAACTAGTATCACAGCTACTCATGGTAATATAGAGAGTAATTCGATTATAAAACTTTTCTCATCCAACGTTACAACAATTTATATACTTTTTTCTAAATCTTACAAATTTTTATATGTTAAACAGTTATTGTACGATGCGGAGAGGGATAAACTGCATATTGGTTCACAAATTGAAAAGCTTTACGTCAACAAGCTATGCATGATTTCACAGCTAATTCAGCTAGTATCGTAGGTATTTAGGCTAATTCAGGTAGTATCACAGGAGGCTAGATTCCAGGGTTGGGTATAGCATAGTTTCATATTTCAAGGTAATTCAGAGGGTATCGTAGGTATTTAGGATAATTCAAGTAACATAGGTGTTTAGAGTAATTAAGCAAGCATTACAGGAGGGTAGGTTCCAGGGGTTGGTTATAACCTAGCTTCGTATTTCACAGATAGTTCAGGTAATATCGTAAGTATTTGAGGTAATCGACAGAGCTTCACAGATATAATTGATAATTTCGATCAGAGATTTGTATCACAGCTATTTAAGGTAAATGCAGATGATTCAGGTTGTATCAATGGTATTTGAGTCATTTTAACAGGTAATTCAGATAGTATCACAGGTGCTCGTGCTAATTTAGAGCAGGAATTCGTATCAGAGCTAGTTAAGGTAATTTCACATGATTCGGGTAGTATCACAGGTATTTAAATCATTTTCATAGCCAATTCAGCTAGTATCGTGAGCATTTAAGCTAATTCAGCTAGTATCACAGGAGGCTAGATTCCAGAGGCTAACTGCATCATAGCTATGCATGATTTCACAGCTAATTCAGCTAGTATCGTAGGTATTTAGGCTAATTCAGGTAGTATCACAGGAGGCTAGATTCCAGGGTTGGGTATAGCATAGTTTCATATGTCAAGGTAATTCAGAGGGTATCGTAGGTATTTAGGATAATTCAAGTAACATAGGTGCTTAGAGTAATTAAGCAAGCATTACAGGAGGGTAGGTTCCAGGGGTTGGTTATAGCCTAGTTTCGTATTTTACAGATAGTTCAGGTAATATCATAAGTATTTGGATAATCAGCATAGTTTCACAGATGCTCGTAATAATTTCGATCAGAGATTTGTATCACGGCTATTTAAGGTAAATGCAGCTGATTCAGGTTGTATCAATGGTATTTGAGTCATTTTAATAGGCAATTCTGATAGTATCACAGGTGCTCGTACTAATTTAGAGCAGGAATTCGTATCTGAGCTATTTAATGTAATTTCACACGATTCGGGTAGTATCACAGGTATTTAAGTCATTTTAACAGGCAATTCAACTAGTATCACAGCTACTCATGGTAATATAGAGAGTAATTCGATTATAAAACTTTTCTCATCCAACGTTACAACAATTTATATACTTTTTTCTAAATCTTACAAATTTTTATATGTTAAACAGTTATTGTACGATGCGGAGAGGGATAAACTGCATATTGGTTCACAAATTGAAAAGCTTTACGACAACATACCTTTATTTTAGTTCGTTATAGATGTCTCTCCCCTTTTATCTAGGCTTGAGACTAGCACTAGGATTGCTCCTAATGGCAGGGTTACCACCTTCCCTTCCATCTTCTTCTTTCTTCATCAGGCGTCAGCTATCTGCATATACAGCACACAGATACCTTCTTTTTTAAGATTGTAGACTCACTAGAAAATCTTTATCTTTAACTTACATTCTTTTAAGCACTGTTTGTAATGGCGTAATGTCCATACGCATATGTTGTTATCCCGTCCTCAGCAATAATTCTTTTATCATCAAACGGAGTCAATGCAATTTTATTCACTTGTACTGTAGCAAGGGCATGCTTTCGTGATAGGATCAGATTCATAGGTGTTCTGATGATTTCACTGGTTTTAAGACAGTCTGTATAGCTGTCAAACGAAATGTACTGTTTAATAGCGCTACGTTTTATACCTTTAATCTTTTTTATCATTGACCCTTGAATATCTAAGGCATACATCTTAGGACGTAGTCCAACAAAGCGTAGGATGATTTTGCTATTAGCCTCATCTTTAAATTTTCCCAATACCTTCTTGTTCTGAGTAGAGTAACATATATGGTTGGCAGGGTAATCAGCTGTATCGAGATGCTCAAGAACGCGTAGCTTGTCCTGGTACACATCTTCAGTTGTTACACGATGAATGAACGAATCAGTGTCCATATACATAAGCTTCAGGTTTTCAGCTCCATAATAAGGCAACAAAACGTCGTAATGATAGTTATACATTAATGTCTTGGAGATGTCCAACACACTCATACCAATGTATATAGGCTTGTTGAATACAATCTGACGAGAGGCCATATGTACAGCAGCTAGATTATCAGCATATATCGTCCTGTCGATAAACGTAGGCTTGGCGATCAGCTTCTCTAGAGTTTTTTCATTGGTCACCAGTCGTATATCCATACGGTTACGCAGGTTCTCCATAGTTTTTCCAAACATAGCGTTGTTAAAGAGCTTGTAGAGATCCTTCTCGAAATCATTTGCAGCTTGTTGTCGTAGCCTGTTGTTAAATTCCACATAAGGTTTCAACCACTGAGACTGTCGGAATTGTAGCACACGATGGATTTTTGTTAGTCGTAGTCCATGACTAAGAGCTTGCTTCAAAGCCATGTAATGCACAACATACTTCTTTCGAGGTCCAAGATGAGGTATCAGTTTCTTTGTAGATGATTCCAATGGTTTCATACACTCTGGCAGGAAAGGTAGATCGTTGTGTAGATCGTGAAGTTCTGCAGGATACTCGATGTCGACTTCTAATATGTACCCATGAGGATCATCTTCTTGTAGTGTTTCTAAGTTGATTTCTTCAGGTGACACCCACTGAAATCCACCAAAAGGAAGGGCGTGACACATTGCCCACCCATATTGGTTATTTGCGTCCTCGTATGTGATAAATTGGGTTGGTCTCGTCGGATCAAACTTCTCCATATAAGTGTTATTAGCCTCAGCATACCGATGAGAAACTTGGCATAAACCTCCTCTTATACCTGATTCCACCATGAGTAGTTGATCATAATCTTGTAACAGCTCTAACTTAATTCCAGTATACAGTAACATAGCGTCCCATGTTAGACCTGGAGAGGTAAAATAATGGGCGGGATCCACTGTGTGTTTTAAGGGTTTGCTCTCTGAACGTCTCAAAGACGTCAGCTAGAAGAAGTACATCCGAAGTTAAGTAGAGATCGCTGTACTCTCCCAGGTTTCTCACATTAAACAGCTCCCATACATTTCTAGCATGATCGTAGTCAGCATCAGTAATTTCTTCTTCATTTAATCTATTGTAGAAGGAGTCCTTAGGAGGCAAGCAGGTCTCGTTCAGGGCATCCCATGACGTAACAAAATCATATGGAAATACACCCTTACGGGTCATCAACTTCAATTTGTCTTCTCCAAAGTACTTTAGCGTTTCAGGATACGAGGTTAGATTTTTTACCAACTTATCCAAGCTTGTACTGAGGAATCGGAAGCTATCCACAAATCGAAGCTTTATATATCCTACATACTTGGTGAATGAGATATAGCTTTCTTCAGAGTTAGGAATTACCTCCACACGTTCACTTGTACAACCCAGCTCCTTAACAATGAAATGAGAGTCATATCCGCTAAGGTTATGCATGAAGACTGGTATATATTTAGGTGTTTTGCAGGCTAAATTACATTCATTATGAAGACTTCCACGATATTCACCGCTGATGTGATCATGGTCGCGTACTTTATAGTTCTCTTCTGTAAAGGGTTTTCTACACAAGTAGCATGTCGTAGAAGACTCCAAATCCTTTTGCTGTTGATCCGTAAGTTTCAGAGGCTTAGCAGATTTGTATATATTACCAATCATTTTTGCAAGAGATGTCAGGTACAGCATAAACTTCTGAGCAGCATCAGCACCACGATACACATAGGGATGCTTAGGAAGATCAGTTTCGAGATGTTCAACACTGGATGTAGGTTTCACGTAAACACAGAAGCTCATTGGTGTGTGCTCTTGATAAGGTGTTGTATAGGAAGTTTCAGGATTGGGTGTACACGTATGGCATGGAGTGAGAATACTCTCAAAATCAGCATAGATGACATAAGGTACTTTCAGCATCCTCTCAACATTTTTAAACTGTGCAATTGCTTTCTCCTTGCTAGGCATAACAACCCTTGCAACACCATGTTGAATACAGACGGCTGCATGTTCTTGTAGTTTTTCCAGTCCACTTCGTCCATATCGATTATCAAAATGTGTAAAACAGCGCTTGCAGGTATAAACACGTTCATTACATTTAGTTTTCTGGCGTCGAACGAGCTTCTCAAAATTCCTTATATACACGTAGTGATGTTTTCCACTGCTATCATTCAATAGTAGCAGGTCGCGATGTTCAGGTAGTTCAATATCAGCAACCTTTATCGGATACACTTCATGCTTCTCATCCAGCCCGAAAACGTTAATAGACATATTATTAAGCTTCTCAAATTTAGGTATTTGAGAAAGTGGAGTAGGGTAGGAAACACAGCTGAAGTCGTACTTGTCTTGAAGTTGTTTGTATTTGTTCACACGCTGTGCATTCTTCCCTATGAATTTAGCTAATACAGAGTACATGAAACATTTCTCGTCGGTAAAGTTCTGAATGTTTATACACGCTTCTTTAGCTCCGACAGATGACGGTAGTGGTATGTAGCTACTTCCTCGTAACGGGTTGTACTTGTTGATACGAAGTCGAACTCCTTCCACAGCAAGCAAAGCCCAGCTGCTACCCTTAAGCTGAGACTCCTCCATTTCAGTCACCAATTTCTTGAATTTCACTTCCATCGCTGACTCCAGATCAGTTTCCAGGAAAACAGCTTGATTCCGTGTTTTAAATGTTTTGTCACAGGTTTCTCCAATACTGTTAACAAATCGACACTCAGCCAGCAGATTAATTTTAACACTCTTATGAATGCTAAGCTCTTTATGCACAGCCTGGATTATACGTTGTTTTGCCTCTTGCAGATACATATTTAGGTCCTTAGCTGATTCGCATCGTATAAAATACGATTTCAATCGTCCTTCGAATGAAGTTTCGTATTCTTTCATATCACAGTCCTCCATTGTTGACAGTAACTGATGTTTAGTTGGCTCCAATCTTCTTTTCTTCTGAGGGCTGCTTATTTCACATATATCTTCGTGTCGCTGTCCCTTATAACAATCTTTGAAGGTTACATTACAATGTTTACATTTGAAGAGCTTCTTGCAGCTCATCTCGTGTCTTCTCTTGTCATAACCTCGGAGGAACTTCTTCCCACATTTTCCGCATGCATATCCAGTAGCGCTTGGAATAATATCCTTATACGCTGAGTTATTCATCTTTATTCTTGATGTAATAACGTATTAATCACTGATCAATGAAATGTAGACCTCTTCACCTTGACACCACTTTAGAAAGCTGATTATTCTTGGAGAGAACACGATGTTAACACCTCAAGACTAATTAGCACAATGAAGTCCAATGCCCTAGATCACCATATTTATAGAGGGAGCACGAACCTTTTAGATCAATCATAAACTCGCTCCATAACCACCTGTATATGATCGCTCAACGTGTACTAACCCCCCAGCCATATAACCTCAAGTCTAGAAACAGGATGTTTATGACGTCACACCCAGAGACAGGATGTCTGGCAGCATCAAACACGTTTAAACTCGTCTCATAACTACCTGCTTATGCTGTCACACCAGCAAGAGAAGTATTCCCACACGCTCATTCAGACATATATTTCAAATTCAAGCCCACCACCACCATCACCACCTATTGTACCAAGGTTAATTCAAGCTGTATTATCACAATACTTAAAAGTAAAAGCTTAAAAGGAAACCTAGAAGATTTTCCCCCTTATTTACTTAATTATTTCATGTTTTTATTCCCTTTTCAATTCTTCCTTTCCATCTTCTCACAGAAAGACCATTACATTTCACTACAATCATGAGAAAAGCAATTTTCCAGAGTTACACAGATTCTAAGCTTCTAAATCGAACCCGGTATACTTTTAATAAATGTATTTTAGCTCCCCAATATCAGCATCTACCATTTAATCTTTACTCGAACCTGATATGATCCATAAGCTTGAAGATATATGAAATCACCCTTCGGGATTCGATCTGAGTACTTTAAAGTAATATTTGTCACGATAACGATATTTAAGGACTAGATACTCTGTTTGCGTTTACCTTGACATGTTTATCTAAATTAAATTACGAGTTATTAAATTTTTGCAAGTAAATTTCATTGAATCGGTATTCGAACCCAGAGCACCAGGAACAAGATAATTTATAATATTAGTCTGGCATGTTAAACAAAGTTGTATGCAGTTACATCATCGATCTAAGTGATATATTCTAGTGTACAGAGGAAAATTAAGAAAGTCATTAAAAGATGGGGAATCGAACCAAGCACAACTGATTGGCAATTATATACAGCATTAATTACCCATCATAGAAGCTATCAATCATGCTTTAGTCCACTCCTCTACCTCACTTAGTTCCCGAAATAATGAAAATTTTAAAATTAGGATCGAACCCAGGACGTCATGTATCTAATTACACATCCACAAGATACTACCTAATAACATAAACGCAATAAAGTTTATTTGGCGTCTTTATCTTAATTGGTTTAGGAGTTATTAAATTTATAAAAAATTCCATCGAATCAGTATTCGAACCCAGAACACCAAGAACAAAATAATTTATAATATGAGTTTGGTATGCTTAAAGGTGCTGTATGTAGTTACAGCATCAATTTAAGTGATATTTTCTAGAGTATAGAGTAAAATTAAGCAAGTCATTAAAAATCGGGATTCGAACTAGAGACAACTGATTAAAAATTATATACAGTATTAATTACACATTATAACAGCTATCAAACATGCTTTGGTCCATTCCTCTAGCTTTCTTAGTTTCCGAGATAATGAAGTTTTTAAAATTAAGGATCGAACCCAGGACACCAGGTACCCAAATATACATTTACAAGAAACTACCTAATGACATTAATGTAATAAAGTTTATTTGGCGTCTTTATCTTCATTAGTCTCTGAGTTATTAGAAGATGAATTTGTAATCACTCGTAGGATTCGAACCCAGGCATCCCGGTCAACTTGGAACAATACCCTAATGACGCGGCGCATTCCAAAGAATTGATTAGTTGTTATCCCAATGTTGTATCTCTTTTCGTTCAGGAGATATAAGCGATTAAAGAGTAGCCTTATTATGAGAGAGCGAGCGCACAAAGGATTTGCCGCCATCAGATAAGGTTCTTTGATCTATGCCGGCATGCCCCGCCCATAATAAGGCTACTCTTTAATCGCTTATATCTCCTGAACGAAAAGAGATACAACATTGGGATAACAACTAATCAATTCTTTGGAATGCGCCGCGTCATTAGGGTATTGTTCCAAGTTGACCGGGATGCCTGGGTTCGAATCCTACGAGTGATTACAAATTCATCTTCTAATAACTCAGAGACTAATGAAGATAAAGACGCCAAATAAACTTTATTACATTAATGTCATTAGGTAGTTTCTTGTAAATGTATATTTGGGTACCTGGTGTCCTGGGTTCGATCCTTAATTTTAAAAACTTCATTATCTCGGAAACTAAGAAAGCTAGAGGAATGGACCAAAGCATGTTTGATAGCTGTTATAATGTGTAATTAATACTGTATATAATTTTTAATCAGTTGTCTCTAGTTCGAATCCCGATTTTTTAATGACTTGCTTAATTTTACTCTATACTCTAGAAAATATCACTTAAATTGATGCTGTAACTACATACAGCACCTTTAAGCATACCAAACTCATATTATAAATTATTTTGTTCTTGGTGTTCTGGGTTCGAATACTGATTCGATGGAATTTTTTATAAATTTAATAACTCCTAAACCAATTAAGATAAAGACGCCAAATAAACTTTATTGCGTTTATGTTATTAGGTAGTATCTTGTGGATGTGTAATTAGATACATGACGTCCTGGGTTCGATCCTAATTTTAAAATTTTCATTATCTCGGGAACTAAGTGAGGTAGAGGAGTGGACTAAAGCATGATTGATAGCTTCTATGATGGGTAATTAATGCTGTATATAATTGCCAATCAGTTGTGCTTGGTTCGATTCCCCATCTTTTAATGACTTTCTTAATTTTCCTCTGTACACTAGAATATATCACTTAGATCGATGATGTAACTGCATACAACTTTGTTTAACATGCCAGACTAATATTATAAATTATCTTGTTCCTGGTGCTCTGGGTTCGAATACCGATTCAATGAAATTTACTTGCAAAAATTTAATAACTCGTAATTTAATTTAGATAAACATGTCAAGGTAAACGCAAACAGAGTATCTAGTCCTTAAATATCGTTATCGTGACAAATATTACTTTAAAGTACTCAGATCGAATCCCGAAGGGTGATTTCATATATCTTCAAGCTTATGGATCATATCAGGTTCGAGTAAAGATTAAATGGTAGATGCTGATATTGGGGAGCTAAAATACATTTATTAAAAGTATACCGGGTTCGATTTAGAAGCTTAGAATCTGTGTAACTCTGGAAAATTGCTTTTCTCATGATTGTAGTGAAATGTAATGGTCTTTCTGTGAGAAGATGGAAAGGAAGAATTGAAAAGGGAATAAAAACATGAAATAATTAAGTAAATAAGGGGGAAAATCTTCTAGGTTTCCTTTTAAGCTTTTACTTTTAAGTATTGTGATAATACAGCTTGAATTAACCTTGGTACAATAGGTGGTGATGGTGGTGGTGGGCTTGAATTTGAAATATATGTCTGAATGAGCGTGTGGGAATACTTCTCTTGCTGGTGTGACAGCATAAGCAGGTAGTTATGAGACGAGTTTAAACGTGTTTGATGCTGCCAGACATCCTGTCTCTGGGTGTGACGTCATAAACATCCTGTTTCTAGACTTGAGGTTATATGGCTGGGGGGTTAGTACACGTTGAGCGATCATATACAGGTGGTTATGGAGCGAGTTTATGATTGATCTAAAAGGTTCGTGCTCCCTCTATAAATATGGTGATCTAGGGCATTGGACTTCATTGTGCTAATTAGTCTTGAGGTGTTAACATCGTGTTCTCTCCAAGAATAATCAGCTTTCTAAAGTGGTGTCAAGGTGAAGAGGTCTACATTTCATTGATCAGTGATTAATACGTTATTACATCAAGAATAAAGATGAATAACTCAGCGTATAAGGATATTATTCCAAGCGCTACTGGATATGCATGCGGAAAATGTGGGAAGAAGTTCCTCCGAGGTTATGACAAGAGAAGACACGAGATGAGCTGCAAGAAGCTCTTCAAATGTAAACATTGTAATGTAACCTTCAAAGATTGTTATAAGGGACAGCGACACGAAGATATATGTGAAATAAGCAGCCCTCAGAAGAAAAGAAGATTGGAGCCAACTAAACATCAGTTACTGTCAACAATGGAGGACTGTGATATGAAAGAATACGAAACTTCATTCGAAGGACGATTGAAATCGTATTTTATACGATGCGAATCAGCTAAGGACCTAAATATGTATCTGCAAGAGGCAAAACAACGTATAATCCAGGCTGTGCATAAAGAGCTTAGCATTCATAAGAGTGTTAAAATTAATCTGCTGGCTGAGTGTCGATTTGTTAACAGTATTGGAGAAACCTGTGACAAAACATTTAAAACACGGAATCAAGCTGTTTTCCTGGAAACTGATCTGGAGTCAGCGATGGAAGTGAAATTCAAGAAATTGGTGACTGAAATGGAGGAGTCTCAGCTTAAGGGTAGCAGCTGGGCTTTGCTTGCTGTGGAAGGAGTTCGACTTCGTATCAACAAGTACAACCCGTTACGAGGAAGTAGCTACATACCACTACCGTCATCTGTCGGAGCTAAAGAAGCGTGTATAAACATTCAGAACTTTACCGACGAGAAATGTTTCATGTACTCTGTATTAGCTAAATTCATAGGGAAGAATGCACAGCGTGTGAACAAATACAAACAACTTCAAGACAAGTACGACTTCAGCTGTGTTTCCTACCCTACTCCACTTTCTCAAATACCTAAATTTGAGAAGCTTAATAATATGTCTATTAACGTTTTCGGGCTGGATGAGAAGCATGAAGTGTATCCGATAAAGGTTGCTGATATTGAACTACCTGAACATCGCGACCTGCTACTATTGAATGATAGCAGTGGAAAACATCACTACGTGTATATAAGGAATTTTGAGAAGCTCGTTCGACGCCAGAAAACTAAATGTAATGAACGTGTTTATACCTGCAAGCGCTGTTTTACACATTTTGATAATCGATATGGACGAAGTGGACTGGAAAAACTACAAGAACATGCAGCCGTCTGTATTCAACATGGTGTTGCAAGGGTTGTTATGCCTAGCAAGGAGAAAGCAATTGCACAGTTTAAAAATGTTGAGAGGATGCTGAAAGTACCTTATGTCATCTATGCTGATTTTGAGAGTATTCTCACTCCATGCCATACGTGTACACCCAATCCTGAAACTTCCTATACAACACCTTATCAAGAGCACACACCAATGAGCTTCTGTGTTTACGTGAAACCTACATCCAGTGTTGAACATCTCGAAACTGATCTTCCTAAGCATCCCTATGTGTATCGTGGTGCTGATGCTGCTCAGAAGTTTATGCTGTACCTGACATCTCTTGCAAAAATGATTGGTAATATATACAAATCTGCTAAGCCTCTGAAACTTACGGATCAACAGCAAAAGGATTTGGAGTCTTCTACGACATGCTACTTGTGTAGAAAACCCTTTACAGAAGAGAACTATAAAGTACGCGACCATGATCACATCAGCGGTGAATATCGTGGAAGTCTTCATAATGAATGTAATTTAGCCTGCAAAACACCTAAATATATACCAGTCTTCATGCATAACCTTAGCGGATATGACTCTCATTTCATTGTTAAGGAGCTGGGTTGTACAAGTGAACGTGTGGAGGTAATTCCTAACTCTGAAGAAAGCTATATCTCATTCACCAAGTATGTAGGATATATAAAGCTTCGATTTGTGGATAGCTTCCGATTCCTCAGTACAAGCTTGGATAAGTTGGTAAAAAATCTAACCTCGTATCCTGAAACGCTAAAGTACTTTGGAGAAGACAAATTGAAGTTGATGACCCGTAAGGGTGTATTTCCATATGATTTTGTTACGTCATGGGATGCCCTGAACGAGACCTGCTTGCCTCCTAAGGACTCCTTCTACAATAGATTAAATGAAGAAGAAATTACTGATGCTGACTACGATCATGCTAGAAATGTATGGGAGCTGTTTAATGTGAGAAACCTGGGAGAGTACAGCGATCTCTACTTAACTTCGGATGTACTTCTTCTAGCTGACGTCTTTGAGACGTTCAGAGAGCAAACCCTTAAAACACACAGTGGATCCCGCCCATTATTTTACCTCTCCAGGTCTAACATGGGACGCTATGTTACTGTATACTGGAATTAAGTTAGAGCTGTTACAAGATTATGATCAACTACTCATGGTGGAATCAGGTATAAGAGGAGGTTTATGCCAAGTTTCTCATCGGTATGCTGAGGCTAATAACACTTATATGGAGAAGTTTGATCCGACGAGACCAACCCAATTTATCACATACGAGGACGCAAATAACCAATATGGGTGGGCAATGTGTCACGCCCTTCCTTTTGGTGGATTTCAGTGGGTGTCACCTGAAGAAATCAACTTAGAAACACTACAAGAAGATGATCCTCATGGGTACATATTAGAAGTCGACATCGAGTATCCTGCAGAACTTCACGATCTACACAACGATCTACCTTTCCTGCCAGAGTGTATGAAACCATTGGAATCATCTACAAAGAAACTGATACCTCATCTTGGACCTCGAAAGAAGTATGTAGTGCATTACATGGCTTTGAAGCAAGCTCTTAGTCATGGACTACGACTAACAAAAATCCATCGTGTGCTACAATTCCGACAGTCTCAGTGGTTGAAACCTTATGTGGAATTTAACAACAGGCTACGACAACAAGCTGCAAATGATTTCGAGAAGGATCTCTACAAGCTCTTTAACAACGCTATGTTTGGAAAAACTATGGAGAACCTGCGTAACCGTATGGATATACGACTGGTGACCAATGAAAAAACTCTAGAGAAGCTGATCGCCAAGCCTACGTTTATCGACAGGACGATATATGCTGATAATCTAGCTGCTGTACATATGGCCTCTCGTCAGATTGTATTCAACAAGCCTATATACATTGGTATGAGTGTGTTGGACATCTCCAAGACATTAATGTATAACTATCATTACGACGTTTTGTTGCCTTATTATGGAGCTGAAAACCTGAAGCTTATGTATATGGACACTGATTCGTTCATTCATCGTGTAACAACTGAAGATGTGTACCAGGACAAGCTACGCGATCTTGAGCATCTCGATACAGCTGATTACCCTGCCAACCATATATGTTACTCTACTCAGAACAAGAAGGTATTGGGAAAATTTAAAGATGAGGCTAATAGCAAAATCATCCTACGCTTTGTTGGACTACGTCCTAAGATGTATGCCTTAGATATTCAAGGGTCAATGATAAAAAAGATTAAAGGTATAAAACGTAGCGCTATTAAACAGTACATTTCGTTTGACAGCTATACAGACTGTCTTAAAACCAGTGAAATCATCAGAACACCTATGAATCTGATCCTATCACGAAAGCATGCCCTTGCTACAGTACAAGTGAATAAAATTGCATTGACTCCGTTTGATGATAAAAGAATTATTGCTGAGGACGGGATAACAACATATGCGTATGGACATTACGCCATTACAAACAGTGCTTAAAAGAATGTAAGTTAAAGATAAAGATTTTCTAGTGAGTCTACAATCTTAAAAAAGAAGGTATCTGTGTGCTGTATATGCAGATAGCTGACGCCTGATGAAGAAAGAAGAAGATGGAAGGGAAGGTGGTAACCCTGCCATTAGGAGCAATCCTAGTGCTAGTCTCAAGCCTAGATAAAAGGGGAGAGACATCTATAACGAACTAAAATAAAGGTATGTTGTCGTAAAGCTTTTCAATTTGTGAACCAATATGCAGTTTATCCCTCTCCGCATCGTACAATAACTGTTTAACATATAAAAATTTGTAAGATTTAGAAAAAAGTATATAAATTGTTGTAACGTTGGATGAGAAAAGTTTTATAATCGAATTACTCTCTATATTACCATGAGTAGCTGTGATACTAGTTGAATTGCCTGTTAAAATGACTTAAATACCTGTGATACTACCCGAATCGTGTGAAATTACATTAAATAGCTCAGATACGAATTCCTGCTCTAAATTAGTACGAGCACCTGTGATACTATCAGAATTGCCTATTAAAATGACTCAAATACCATTGATACAACCTGAATCAGCTGCATTTACCTTAAATAGCCGTGATACAAATCTCTGATCGAAATTATTACGAGCATCTGTGAAACTATGCTGATTATCCAAATACTTATGATATTACCTGAACTATCTGTAAAATACGAAACTAGGCTATAACCAACCCCTGGAACCTACCCTCCTGTAATGCTTGCTTAATTACTCTAAGCACCTATGTTACTTGAATTATCCTAAATACCTACGATACCCTCTGAATTACCTTGAAATATGAAACTATGCTATACCCAACCCTGGAATCTAGCCTCCTGTGATACTACCTGAATTAGCCTAAATACCTACGATACTAGCTGAATTAGCTGTGAAATCATGCATAGCTATGATGCAGTTAGCCTCTGGAATCTAGCCTCCTGTGATACTAGCTGAATTAGCTTAAATGCTCACGATACTAGCTGAATTGGCTATGAAAATGATTTAAATACCTGTGATACTACCCGAATCATGTGAAATTACCTTAACTAGCTCTGATAAGAATTCCTGCTCTAAATTAGCACGAGCACCTGTGATACTATCTGAATTACCTGTTAAAATGACTCAAATACCATTGATACAACCTGAATCATCTGCATTTACCTTAAATAGCTGTGATACAAATCTCTGATCGAAATTATCAATAATATCTGTGAAGCTCTGTCGATTACCTCAAATACTTACGATATTACCTGAACTATCTGTGAAATACGAAGCTAGGTTATAACCAACCCCTGGAACCTACCCTCCTGTAATGCTTGCTTAATTACTCTAAACACCTATGT
This sequence comes from Deroplatys truncata, assembly GCA_030765065.1. NCBI lineage: Eukaryota > Metazoa > Arthropoda > Insecta > Mantodea > Mantidae > Deroplatys > Deroplatys truncata. Next base: position 699,279,815 of record CM060990.1, read on the forward strand.
TACTTGAATTATCCTAAATACCTACGATACCCTCTGAATTACCTTGAAATATGAAACTATGCTATACCCAACCCTGGAATCTAGCCTCCTGTGATACTACCTGAATTAGCCTAAATACCTACGATACTAGCTGAATTAGCTGTGAAATCATGCATAGCTTGTTGACGTAAAGCTTTTCAATTTGTGAACCAATATGCAGTTTATCCCTCTCCGCATCGTACAATAACTGTTTAACATATAAAAATTTGTAAGATTTAGAAAAACGTATATAAATTGTTGTAACGTTGGATGAGAAAAGTTTTATAATCGAATTACTCTCTATATTACCATGAGTAGCTGTGATACTAGTTGAATTGCCTGTTAAAATGACTTAAATACCTGTGATACTACCCGAATCGTGTGAAATTACATTAAATAGCTCAGATACGAATTCCTGCTCTAAATTAGTACGAGCACCTGTGATACTATCAGAATTGCCTATTAAAATGACTCAAATACCATTGATACAACCTGAATCAGCTGCATTTACCTTAAATAGCCGTGATACAAATCTCTGATCGAAATTATTACGAGCATCTGTGAAACTATGCTGATTATCCAAATACTTATGATATTACCTGAACTATCTGTAAAATACGAAACTAGGCTATAACCAACCCCTGGAACCTACCCTCCTGTAATGCTTGCTTAATTACTCTAAGCACCTATGTTACTTGAATTATCCTAAATACCTACGATACCCTCTGAATTACCTTGAAATATGAAACTATGCTATACCCAACCCTGGAATCTAGCCTCCTGTGATACTACCTGAATTAGCCTAAATACCTACGATACTAGCTGAATTAGCTGTGAAATCATGCATAGCTATGATGCAGTTAGCCTCTGGAATCTAGCCTCCTGTGATACTAGCTGAATTAGCTTAAATGCTCACGATACTAGCTGAATTGGCTATGAAAATGATTTAAATACCTGTGATACTACCCGAATCATGTGAAATTACCTTAACTAACTCTGATACGAATTCCTGCTCTAAATTAGCACGAGCGCTTGTGATACTATCTGAATTACCTGTTAAAATGACTCAAATACCATTGATACAACCTGAATCATCTGCATTTAACTTAAATAGCTGTGATACAAATCTCTGATCGAAATTATCAATAATATCTGTGAAGCTCTGTCGATTACCTCAAATACTTACGATATTACCTGAACTATCTGTGAAATACGAAGCTAGGTTATAACCAACCCCTGTAACCTACCCTTGCTTGCTTAATTACTCTAAACACCTATGTTACTTGAATTATCCTAAATACCTACGATACCCTCTGAATTACCTGTGAAATATGAAACTATGCTATACCCAACAATAGAATCTATCCTCTTGTGATACTAGCTGAATTAGCCTAAATACCTACGATACTAGCTGAATTATCTGTGAAATCATGCAGAGCCATGATGCAGTTAGCATCTGGAATCTATCCTGTGTTACTAGACGAATTAGCCTAAATGCATACGATACTAGCTGAATTACCTGTGAAATCATACACTGCTATGATCCAGTCAGCCTCTTGCAATACTACCTGAATTACTTACCTGTTAGTGTTAGTGGGTTAGCTTTTCCCGTTGCAGGTCACCTTTTTCCCTTTATGGCTCACCTTTTTCCCTTTGCTGGTCACATTTTTCCCTTTGCTGGTCGCCTTTTTCCCTTTGCTGGTTACGTTTTTCCCTTTGCTAGTCAACTTTTTCCCTTTGTGGGCCTCCTTTTTCCCTGAGCAGTCACCTTTTTCCCCTGAACGAGTCACCTTTTCCCTGAATAGGTTACGTGATGGGCATGTCTAGAACATTGACCACTATGTTCACGTCTAAAGTCGCTTTCAAGTCTAGCACCTCATATTCCCTATCTCTCCTGTATATAAGTCCATATTCCTACTGCTACACTACCTGTCTAGCCTAACACCTCTCCTCCTGTTCCTATACCTCTCATATAAACCATACTCTACTCCTCTAGCTCTGTCTAGCCTAACGCCTCTCTCGTTTACCTATGACTCTCACATAAACCATACTCTGCTCCTCGACCTCTGTCTAGTCTAACTCCTCTCCTCGTTTTCCTATACCTCTCATATAAACTATACTCTACTCCTCAACCTCTGTCTAGCCTAGCACCCCTCTTCCTGTCCCTATACTTCTCATACATATAAACCATGCCCTACGTTTCAAGCCCTGTCTAGTCTAACACCACTCCCCGTATCCCCTACCTCTCAAAAGCTCATTCCCTCCTGCCCCCCCTCTAGCTGAGTATCACTCCTTGGTTTCCTATCTAACCTAACTTTAACACCTGTCTATCCTAGCATAGGATCTCTCTCCGTTTTCTCGTCTCTCCTTATAAACACAAACTCAATTCTCCTAACCTAATACCTCTCCTCGTTTTCCTATACTTCTCATATAAACCTTACTCTACTCCTCGACTTCTGCCTAGCCTAACACCTTTCCTCGTTTTCCTATATCTCTCATATAAACCATGCACTACGTTTCAAGCCCTGTCTAGTCTAACACCTCTCATCGTTTTCCTATACCGCTCATATAAACCATACATTACTCAGCCTCTGTCTAGCCTAGCACCCTCCACGTATTCCCTATCTGTCTCATATAAAGCGCACTCCCCTCCTACCACTGTCTAGCCTAGCGTCAGTCCTCGTATTCCCTATCTCTCCCATATAAACGCATTTTCCTCCTTCAAGACTCTCTCAACCTAGCATCTACCTTCGTTTTCCCTATCCTTTCCCATATAAACGCAAAAAACTGTGCTCGAATTCCTCTATATATCCTACTTACAAGAACACAATTTGTGGTGAACCATAAAACTGGTTCTAGGTGCAAATTTTCTTTCTTCTACAAAAAGTTTCCTACCCATACTTTAATGCTAGTTATGTGAGATGTTCCCTGTACTCAATGGCAGTACAAGTAGTAACAAAAAGCCAGTCGTTGCTCCTATTAACGAGTTAGTATCGCGAGATAAAAACACAACGCCAGTCGTGTTAAACACATCCAGGTTGTATTTAATTAATTATGAGTCTCATTAAACCTTAATCTATACTAATATTACAAAGCGAGAAAAATTCTACTATGAATGTGGAATAATCTCAAAATCCACTCAAACAGTTCTTTATAATTCCTTCACTCTTTAACGGCTTATTCTTTCTGACGCACATGAGCTATAATACAATTAATTACGATTCATAAATTACTAAAAGCTGCGGTATACTAGTGGTGGGAGAGCATAACTTGCAGTATGTCCGATATATTAATATATGATTTAATATATGAACTATGGTGATACTGATAATTATCTTGTGTTTTAGTTGTTACTCTTAAAGTGTGATTTATATTTCTTGCCACGGCTGCTGTTATTTAGGTTTTTGGTAGAGCTTGTATAACTTTGCAGGGTGTTGATACGGGAAGGAAGGTAATAAGTAGCAACTCTAACAATAGATCAAGTTATTGAAGAACACTATGCTTTAATGGCACACGCATTGACTGTCTTAGTAATAATTTACACAGTTCTTAAGTTAGTTGGAGGTGTAGAATGGTCGAGCCCTACCCTGTTCGTAAGCCAAACTTGCGGTCGCTGAGCAATCAAGTATTTTATACGTGCTCTATAAATAATTGTAGTATTTATCACACGTTCCTATAGACCTTTAAATCGATAACCTTTCACCGTTCCTACTACATTATAAGAAGTAAAGAATATCGCCTGCTTCTGAGAGCTTAAATGTATCTTATTCACATCGCAGCACTTTATACTCAACCACCCTAGCTGATGGAGACGCTAGAACTAACATTTCTCCCCTTAAAAATTTTAAACATATTCTTCCTTAAAATTTCATTGTCTGTCTTCGTTCAGCTTGGAACCTTCCAGAAGACTTACCCGGCTATTGTTCGACGTTTGCAAACATGTGGCCTCTCTACAAAAATATGTTGTGTTCGCTTGTCGCCTTTTCTATTTCACAAAGACTCAAGGTGTGGCTTTTATGACTTTCCCGTACAAGTCCTTTTTGCCTGGGCCTTAATTCTAACACAAAGATATGTTTGTCGACTTTTAACAAGAATTCCACAGCTCCAGCTACACTTGCACATACATAAAACTTATGCCTTAACTTCTATTTATACAACAAGTATTTTTCTTATTAATACCACTTCACATTATAATTCACATTATTATATACATGGCATATATAACCATAGTTACTGTCTCAAATATGCCCCCTTTAAACATATTTAAAATTTATGTGTACGTGTAAATTTTTAATATTGTTTAATGTCTCATGAATATATTGGTCATGCCATAGGTGTCTAGTGTTCTTGGCACACCCCATATACATCTGTGGGAATTACTTCACTCTGTTACAGTCCTTTAGTATAGGTCTCCTACCTGACTTCATACTATACAATAACAACACACCCTTCACTGCACTTTGTATTGTGTTTTCAGCTACGTCATTATAGTTGTTTGACCCGGGTTAAGTTTACAAACTCCGCTGCTGCGTGCAAAACACGTTCTTTCACTATCCTTTTAGTATAAACAATTACAATGGACATTGACACGTATTAACTTAATTGAACAAAACCTGTTGAATAATATACAATCCAGACACAATCATTTATGTATATCAGGTTGTAATCAGATATATATATATATATACATATCTATATATATATAAAAGAAACACATAGAAAATGGTTATACATACATAAAACTGAAAAATAATTGACATTTGCTTGCTATGTATTTAGGTTGTTCTAGTGTTTGAACTACGGACTAATTATTTTATGAGTTAATTCTGACTTCTATCTATTTACATTAGCATATTTACACACAGTTTACAGTAACTAAAGCTTTATTAGATCTTATGGTTTGAGTTTTCTGTTGATTATTGCACTTATATATATCTCAAGTATATTGAGGTTAATCAACGATATGATTTTATATACATACACATATATAGTTTACCTATTTTTACAGGTCTCAAACATACTTATTTCATACTCTTACTCCTTACATTTACAATTACTTACAAGGCTATCCACTCTTACTATCCGGACTTTTTTTTTTAACTTTATTTCCCAATATTCTTATTATAAGCCTTCTTTTCTTATTATCATGTTTTCTTTTTCTTTTTCTAGTTTTCTCGCGTAGTACTCTGAAAGTTTCGAAATTTAACTCGCCGTCGGCCATCATATGTAGCCATTCCAAAGTTTTGTTGTCAAGGCATTTTCTGACCACGATCATCTTAAGTGATTCCGGAACGCTTTTCAATTGAAAGTATTCAGTTATTTCATTAATGAATTGGACCGGACTGGTGGTAGCACTGAATTTAGGTAAAGGTAATTCGTTAAGTACCATGTGATATCCTGCTAAGTTATTAGCTACATTAGTATTGGATTCTACATTTGCATGTGGGCTACGAGATAGTGCAGCTGCTATATGAGAAGCTGAAGCACCTCGTGAACTACTGAAACCAGAGGATATTGTACCCCTTTCAGTTACATTATATTCATGCATATTTACATGGTTTACATCATCAGTAATTGTACTATTGTCTACCCTAGTTCTATTATTCATGATTGAATTCAAGCTATATTCTAGTTTCTCAAATTTCTTATTGCTATTCTGCACTACAGATTCAAACTTTTCCTGCATTATTTTACCTTTGTTTTGAATTTCTGTAATTTCCCCCCTTATGTCTATTTGAATTTGCACTAAGTCTGCATTTGTATGGTCTATAATTTCCCTTAGTTCAGTTGTCTGACTATCCAACTTAGTACTCATTTCTTGACTATTTATACTAATCTGACTAGCAATTTTACCTTCAAGCCTTTTACACTGGTTATTAATCTGTTCTTCCATTTCAGCATGCATTGCTCTACTAGTATCGTTTAATTTCCTTTCTATTCTCTTAATTTCAGACCTATTTTCCTTTAAGTTATTTGCAATCTGTCTACCTATTTCTTGGCTTTGCTGATCTAGCTTTTTATCTAGTGCTATATTACTTTGCCCCAGTATCTCAAATTTTCTCTCAATTTACTTGTTATTACTGCCTAGCTTTTTATCCAATTCTTTGTTATATTGTTCTAATTTATTGTCCATATCAGTTTTAAGGTCTGATATAGCCCTAAGAATTGTCATCAGATTAAGCTGATCGTTACTACCTAACTCGGATATTTCCCTTTGAGTTGTGTTGTCTTTCTGAGGGACTGCATTATTATGTAACCCTGTATGTTTCTTGTTCATTCTCGTTTCTGTTGCCTAACCCTGTTCTGTACCTAACGGTATTTCTGCCCTTACACACTGTTGAACTTCCATATTATCTGTTTCTGTTACTCTATTTTAAATGTTATCATTAAACTTAGTTACATCGGATATATCTCTATCCAACGAAATTAAAATGTTTTCATTTGAATTTTCCCCCTCCATTTCTGTAGAATGTCTATTTAATTGGATATTACTACTTGAGTTTCTCCTACTAATCTTACCACTTCTAAGTATCATTTACACTTGCATTAACTTATAACATGCACAATACACACTTACAAAGAAATTTTATCAGCATTAGTATATAAAGTTTTTGTCTGACCTTTTTACTGTGATCTTACGGTGACCAAACGTAGAGCTGAGGTGTAGTCTTGCTGTCCGCAGTTCGTGCCCCTCTCTCATGAATAACGTTCTTGTAGACCTAAGATGCTGTGGATGTGTTCGTTATTTCTTGACGTTCTGCGTTGTTTGATGTCCAGTTGCAGTCTGAAGATCTTCTGGTACCCGCAGTTTTTTTCTTTCTTTTTTACTTTGCACCTTGATGATTTCTCTGCTGGGCTCTTCGCTGGGTTTCTCTGCTGAGCTCTGCGATGTGTTTTTCTGCTGGGCTCTTCGCTGGATTTCTCTGCTGGGCTCTTCGATGTGTTTCTCTGTATTGCTCTTCGATGTGTTTCTCTGCTGGGTTCTTCGATGGATCGTCGTTGTTCCTTCCCTGCGTTCGCGTAGCTTTTATTTTTTACAAGTCATACGATGTTGGCCTCCAAACTTGCTACATTAGTCTTCAACATTCGGGCTCCAAACTTGCTACGTCGGGCACCACGTTCCGGCGCCAAACTTGCGGTATACTCGTGGCGGGAGAGCATAACTCGCAGTATGTCCGATATATTAATATATGATTTAATATATGAACTATGGTGATACTGATAATTATCTTGTGTTTTAGTTGTTACTCTTAAAGTGTGATTTATATTTCTTGCCACGGCTGCTGTTATTTAGGTTTTTGGTAGAGCTTGTATAACTTTGCAGGGTGTGATACGGGAAGGAAGGTAATATGTAACAACTCTAACAATAGATCAAGTTATTGAAGAACACTATGCTTTAATGGCACACGCATTGACTGTCTTAGTAATAATCTACACAGTTCTTAAGTTAGTTGGAGGTGTAGAACGGTCGAGCCCTACCCTGTTCGTAAGCCAAACTTGCGGTCGCTGTGCAATCAAGTATTTTATACGTGCTCTATAAATAATTGTAGTATTTATCACACGTTCCTATAGACCTTTAAATCGATAACCTTTCACCGTTCCTACTACATTATAAGAAGTAAAGAATATCGCCTGCTTCTGAGAGCTTACATGTATCTTATTCACATCGCAGCACTTTATACTCAACCGCCCTGGCTGATGGAGACGCTAGAGCTAACATTTCTCCCCTTAAAGATTTTAATAATATTCTTCCTTAAAATTTCATTGTCTGTCTTCGTTCAGCTTGGAACCTTCCAGAAGACTTACCCGGCTATTGTTCGACGTTTGCAAACATGTGGCCTCTCTACAAAAATATGTTGTGTTCGCTTGTCGCCTTTTCTATTTCACAAAGACTCAAGGTCTGGCTTTTATGACTTTCCCGTACAAGTCCTTTTTGCCTGGGCCTTAATTCTAACACAAAGATATGTTTGTCGGCTTTTAACAAGAATTCCACAGCTCCAGCTACACTTGCACATACATAAAACTTATGCCTTAACTTCTATTTATACAACAATTATTTTTCTTATTAATACCATTTCACATTATAATTCACATTATTATATACATGGCATATATAACCAAAGTTACTGTCTCAAAGCCTAAAAATAATTGCTGTCCTTCAAAGAGAATGCATTTAGAAACCAAGGCCATTGGTTATTATACTACACAGAGAATGCGAGTACAAAAAAAAGGGCCTGGTGGTTCCTGTTCTCTGCAGAGAATGCACGTAGAAACAAACGCCCACAGGTTGATACACTACACAGAGAATGCGTGTACAAACAAAAACCTATAGGTTGCTATACTACAAACAGAATGCATGTAGAAAGAAACGCCGATAGGTTGCTATACTACACAGAGAATGCGTATAGATACAAAATACTGTTGCTTGCAGCAATATACACAGAATGCGTGTAGAAACAAAAGCCTGGTGGTTCTTGTTCTCTGCACAGAATGCATGTATAAACAAAAGCCTGTTGGTTGCTATACCACATAGAGAATGCGTATATAAACAAAAGACTGTTAGTTGCTGTACTACACAAGGAATGCATTTAGAAACAAAAGCCTATTGGTTGCTCTACCACACAGGGATGACATGTAGGAACAAAAGCCTGGTGGTTCCTGTTCCCTTCAGAGAATGCACGTAGAAACAAAAGCCTGTTGGTTGCTGTGCTACACAGAGAATGCGCTTAGAAACAAAAGCTTGGTGGCTGCTTTGATCTACAGAGAATACATGTAGACACTAAAGCCTGTTAGTTGCTGTACTACAAAGAAAAGAAGTGTAGAAACAAAAGCCTGTTTGCTGTACTGCAGAGAGAATGCGTATAGAAACAAAAGCCTGTTAGTTGCTGAACTACACACAGAAGGCGTTAGAAACAATAGCCCGGTGACTGCTGTGATCTACAGAGAATACATGTAGGAACTAATGCCTCCTAGTTGCTGTACTACAAAGAAAAAGCGCGTAGAAACAAACGCTTGTTGGTTTCTGTACTGCACAAACAATGCACGTGGAAACAAAACTGTGTTAGTTTCCGTGTTCCACAGAGAATGCATGTAGAAGCAAAAACCTATTGGTTGCTCTACTGCACAGAAAATGCTTGTAAGTGCAAAAGCCTGTATGTTGCTATACTTTGCAGAGAATCCGTGTAGCAGCAAAAGCTGTTGGTTGTTGTACCACACAGAAGATGCATGTAGAAAGAAGAGCATGGTGGTTACCGTACTCTGTAGAGAATGCGTGTAGAAACCTCATCCTGTTAGTTTCTGTACTACACAGAGAATGCGTGTAGAAATCAAAGCCTGGTGGTTTCTGTGCTCTGTAGAGAATGCATAAAGAAACAAAAACCCATTGTTTGCCGTACTACACAGAGATGTGTGTAGAAACAAGGGCCTGGTGGTTGCTGCAAACTGCAGACAATGCATGTAGACACAATCGCCTATAGGTTTCTGTACTACACAGAGAATGTGTATAGAAACACAAGCCTGGTGGCTGCTGCAATACACAGAGAATGCGTCTAGAAACCAAAGCCTGGTGGTGCTGTACTACGCAGAGAATGCGTATAGAAAATAAAGCAAGATGGCTGCTGCACTACACACAGAATGCGTGTAGAAAAGCCTAGTGTGTGCGGCGCTACACAGAGAATGCACGTAGAAACAAACGCCTGTAGATTGCTGTACTACGCAGAGAATGCGTGTAGAAACAAAAGCCGGTGGTTGTTAGTAGTATAACTGGCACTTTAGGCCGTTCATTGAACCCTGATGACGTCATCACCATGGAACATGTAACACAAACGACACCACTGAAGGCTGCAAACAAGGCCGCTGCCGCGACCACGCATAAACAGGTATTTTTAAAACCCGCTGCGTCGGCCTTGGCCTTTAGGCCATTCATTGAGCCCTGATGACGTCATCAATGTAATACCCTGATGACGTCTTCAATGTAATACCGCAAACAAGTCCGCTGCCGCCTAAACAGGTGTTTTTAAAAAACGCTGGTCGCAAAAATACAATATAAAGTTATCTTTCATAAGGTACTGATAAAAAAGGATGAATAAGCAAATAGCATTTAATGGATATTAGTAAGTTATGCTATTGTTTTTGAAATTGGCAATATTAAGTTTTTGCTAACAAAATGTTGCGTTACTCTGGGAAGGCCTCTAGTTATCGTTTTGATGTGAAGTAGACTCACAAAAATAAAGCTAGTGTACGTCAACCGGTTTTTTCCTTCCTTGATGCAGCGGCAGCATATGCAGTCCACGCCTTTCCCTTCGCATAAGCGGTAACCAGATGCAGTTCCTTCCTTGCTACAATGTATAAAAGCTTGCATTTATTTGTAAGATATTGATTTTGGATAGGACGGGAATAAAGAAGGTAAGCTATGAGTTTAACTTATATATTATATATTTTATAAGATGTACTTCTTTACATGTTATAAATATAATCTATACACTTACAATATCTTTGAGGCAAAAGATTTAGACATATTGTTAAGATAAGCAAAAATTTATATTTTTCTTACATATTAATAAGTATGAATAACGGTTTAGAGCATACACAACAAAACCAATTATCTTTTGCGTAAACTGTTTCATCAATAAATGAATCTTCAAATTTAATGACTTTTCTATGTTTAATAGCTCTATAGTGTTCCACTCTGTAACACAAAATGTGGCATCGTTTGTTAGTGTCGGTAGGGTAATAAAAGGCTTTAATTTCAATAGGAAAATCTATAGGAATTATATGTTCAATTAAAAGATTGAAATCGTGTGCATTAGAAATTACATATATACAATTATTATAATGTATGTCTGCACCAAAAAAAAAATTAATTTTGCGTTTTCAAATAAAATGTTCGATGCTAAACCTTTAAATGAAGGAGGGTTCTTAGTGCAGATTTTGCAATTATAAGTATTTGTGTTACTACAGTGAAACAGGTTTTTATGTTTTTGTAAGGTGGTGCTTGGTTTTGACCCCAACCATTTAACTTTGCTATAGGATCACAAAGATACCGCATACAGAACAGAGTTGGGAAATGAACCAAACATTACAAGTTTTTGAAAGTATAAACCTAAAACTTCAAAAAAGGAAATACATGAAATCAACCCAATTGCTTTGCAAGGTTACGTTTTATAGTATGAACATAGGTTACCTTAATCACAAACCCATGTGTTTCACATTGCACTTTCCAAAATAAACATTTTGTGGGGTAAATAAAAGAGGCTACATTTTATGAATGGCTAAATATAAAATTAGCGTTGTTTGTAACGTAATTAGCATTTGGAGAAAACATGAATCTTAACATTTCCCCTTCCTTCTGATTTTTGTTTATAGCAACATATAAGAAAACACATTTAGGTTCAATGTCAACAATTCCAGCCAGATAGCCAGCAAATGTGCCTCCCAGAGCACAGCAAATATTTTCTTTTGATAGCCAATGCATAATCCAAAAAATAATAGTCCAGTATTCTGGAAAACGGACAGGTACAAACTCTTCAAAAAGGTTTTGAAACCACTTTCTTTTTGTAGTAAATTATATCTGTTGGTTAATTCCCTTGTAGAGTGAAAGATGAAAGTATCCATCTATAAAAATGCAAAAACAAAAAGGAGTTACTAAAATTTTCCAGTACTGCCAAAATCATTGTTCCCCCTATGGGTAATTCTTAATTTTTTAACGTACTTAATTTTTGGTATACATATTTTTTCACATATCAATTGAGCAATTGTTTGGCTTTTAAGAATGTGATGCTTTTTATCTGAGTTGTTTAAGATTAGTACGCAAATTTCCCCTGTAAGCTCTCTATATACACACCCTCCCTTATTGATAAACCTAAAAGAGCTAAGCTAGCCTTTTCAGCAAAGCGAAGATAAGTGTGTGTTGCAGAAATTCCTGTTGGGATCATTACGGTTTGCAGAGGTTGTGTTTCATGTGCTTTAGGTGAAAAATGTCTAAACCAACGCATTCTTCAGTGCATTTTACGTCTCTTAATATTAGATCTAAGTAACTTGATCTGTAGGATCATCTGAAAAGATAGACAGACTCTTATTTCCTCTGAAATAAAATATCACAACCGTTATTAGAATTAAACCCTAAAAATAAAAACGTTAAATGCCATCAATGACCGTTTCCTTAGAAACGATGATGTGTTTTCTTGGAATAAATACTTCTGCGGGATCTTCGGTGCTTTTTTAAAGTTTAATAGATATTGAGGGTCCATATTTGGTGGTGACGTTTGTAGCTCCGATCACTTCATATGGAACATTCATTAATAGATCTCTAATTTGCACCAATTTAATATTCTTTTATTGATTAAACCTTGTAAGGAAATCCATTCTGTAAAGAGGTAAGTATTTAACAATAACTACTTGAAATAGTTTTAGTTTTCCTTTAAACAATAAATAGAGTAAAATAATTTACCTTGTTGATGATTGCTGCAGTGTCCAGTGGTGCGACGTATGGCCTCCTTATATACAGATGCACATTGCATCAGCATCAAGGACGATAAGTGAAAGTTGCATTTTTTAACTGCATCTATTAGGTATATAAGGCGGAAGATACAATCTCGGCCACAAACAGTTACTTCCACGCTGTTATCCTACTACTTCAGACTTCAGAGAATGTAAGTAACAAAACGTTAATACACAATATCTTTGGAAATTCAATTAGGTTTTACGCATGCCTTATATTATCTTGGTCTGCTTTTTAGCATAGAAAATATTAACGTTCTAAATGAAATACGCAGAGTATAAAAGTTTCAGCGCACACGGGAGGCATTACGATATTCAGATTAATCCTGCTTCCAAAATGAAAATCATATCCTTTACTTTAGAAATAGCATGCAAACTGTGTTGGATATTATTTTAAATGGTGTGAAACCCAGTGATACGTTTGATCTGTCAATATGCAACTCTGTAAATTTACAAGATAAACCGATAGGAGTAAGCTTCCGCAGAAGCAATCAGGTGTCTTTGGATGTATTAATGGCTGTTGTAGAGAAAGTATGCCAATCTAACACTAATTTTTATGCCACAGGTAACTTATGCGTAAAAGTAGGTCACGTTGAAATGCCCTTAGGACATGGTAGAATTAAAACAAAAGGTAGACATTTATCCGCATGGGCGCACATAAAAAGCCCATCGTTAGAATTAAAAGGAAACCAAATGCTTAGCTCAAGCTCTATTGGTAGCTATAGCACATTTCGTTAGAGACCCAAATTACGTAAGTTATAGAAAACGTCGAAAAATTTATTCCAAAGTGGACGAGCTTCTAAAGGTCACAAATGTTGATCTAAGCAATGGTGGAGTATTAGCAGAATTGCAAAAGTTTGAAGACCATCTTTCCGAATACAGAATTATAGTTTATGAAGTATTGCATGGAAAAAACATGATATATGATGGGAACACAAATTCACAAAAACATTTAAATATCCTGTATCATGCACAGGAAAAACACTATAATGCGATCGTAAATCTTACGGGTGCCATATCTAAAGAATATGTTTGCGAAGGATGTAATAAGGGAATGAGTTACGATGGAGCAAAGACACATAAATGCAACTATCGATGCTCCGGATGTAATTCAGTTCCACCCTGCATTTTTGAAGGAAACAACGTATATTGTAATAAATGCAATAGGTACTTTTGAAATCAAAGCTGCATGAATGATCATGTGCAGACTAAAATTGGCACTCAAATAATTTGCTATTGGAAGCGGCATTATTTAATTTGTAGTCAACAGTTAAAACCAAATCATCAGTGCTATATTTCATACTGTAGAAGCTGTAAAAGCAACGAGAGGCCGGACCACTTTTGCTATATGCCAACACTTAGCGCAAAAATACAGTCATCGGAAAAGGTCTTATTGGTGTTTTACGACATAGAGTGTACTCAAAGCAACAAATAGGAGACAATACATATCTTCATTTTCCCAGCTTACTCTGCTTAGAACACTATTGTTTTCTTTGCGAGAAAAAGCAAGGATATGAGCGAAGGGTGAAGGCAGTGCGGAAAGCGTAGGTATTCATTTTGGGGTAATGGCTGCACCAAACAATTTATGGAATATCTGTGCCAAAATAGACCTTTTTGTGAAAAGATAATTGCAATTGCATATAATGCCAGAGCCTACGATCACATGTTCATCTTAGATTATGCAATAAAACAGGGATGGGTATCGGATTTAGTAATGAATGGTGCTAACATTTTATCCATGAAAATGGAACATATAACCCTTCTGGATACTTTGAACTTTTTACCCATGAAATTGCGAAGCTTTCCGAAAGCGTTTTGGAATAGATTGTGTGACAAAAGGTCACATTCCACTTTATTTTAATACTGCCGAAAACATGAACTATGTAGGTAGTTATCCCGATCCTGTCCATTACGGTGTCGATCACATGATACAAGACGAACGCAGAGAATTTTTCGAATGTTACGAGTAGGAAAAATATGGCATTTTCGATTTTAGAAGAGAATTGAAACCTACTGTATGGCAGATGCTGGAGTGTTGAGAGAAGCGTGTTTCTATATTTATAAATACTTCCCTAGACATCCCAAGTGTTAACGTATTTCAAGAATCTATTACGATAGCTTCGGCATGCAACAAAGTATTTAGAAGAAATATTTGAAACCAAACACTATAGGACTTAGTCCTTGTGGAGGTTATAGAAAAGCGATAAACAATCCATAAACGCTCTCATGTGGCTTAGGTATGAAGAAATTAAAAGGGGGATTTGCATTAAACATGCAGGTGAGGTAGAGAGGTGAGAATACCCAAATTACCGAACCTCAAATTAGATGGTTTTTTGTGAAGAGACGAGAGAGGTATTTGAATTCATGGGGTGTTACCACCACGGCCATGTGTGTCTTACTAATAGACACGCGAACAGAGACGCTTGCAGATAGATACGAGCTGCCCATGAGTCGAATAGATAAAATTGTGTCGGCAGGTTACGCCTGTCACGTCATGTGGGAGTGTGAATTTGAGTCCATTCTATAACAACATCCGGCTCTACACAACGTTGTGAAAAACGTCCCTCTTATTCTTAAGGATTCCCTCTAAGGAGGTAGAACGGAAGCATTGAAAAGCTATTGCAAAACCGATGAAGAGACTCGCATTATGTATTACGACGTGATATCTCTGTATCCTTATATATGTAAATATTTTAAGTTTCCCGTAGGTCATCCCATAATTCACATTGGCGAAGATTGCGCCTGTATTACGGAAATGCATAAAAAAGAAGGGGTTATAAAATGTAGAGTTTAGGTAAAAAATAGAAGTCTTTATCATCCTGTCTTGCGCTTTAGATGTCACCAAAAGTTAATATTTGGTGTATGTTACATCTGTGCGAAAGAGGTAAATGACGGTGAATGTAGCCACGACGGGGAGCTAATCGGTACTTGATCGTAGACGAGGTACGAAAAGCTGTTGAAATGGGTTACGAAGTGAGATGAATTTTTGTGTTTACGAATACAAAATGAAACAGCACGATAAAAATGAAAATATGCGAGGGTTATTTGTAGATTACATTAATAGTATTTTAAAATTAAAAGCAGAGACTAGCGAGTATCCCTCTTTGGTTAAGAGCGATGAGGATAGGCGGAAATACGTTCGAAGTTTTTTTCAGAGCGAAGGAATTCTTTTGGATAAGTTGAAGTGGTATTAGTGTGTATTTGTGTATTTGTGTCCCCACGTGGTGGATAATGTTTCTCACGTAATGTTGTTTACCTCACTAGTGCAGCCATCTCGTGTGACGTCATTCGTTGGTCTGGCTCGTAGTTCCCTCTGACGTAGCAATCTATATGAATTATTTTTCAGGTTATGTATATTGTCTTCCGGCCAGCTATTTAGGTAGGCATTTAATTCTTGCAGGGTGTGAAGCGGAAAAGGAATCTTTTATCCAAAAAAATTACTAGTGAAGAAATGTGTTTTATAATGTTTTATTGTCGAACACGTGCACTAACACTTTCACAGATTTGTCTAGATAATCGCCATACTGAAACTGTTTATCATAACTTCTCACTTTTAACTCACGTACTTCAATTTTTGTATATAAGTGACTTTGTAATATTTTAGATCTTTAATGATTTTCACTGCGTGTAATTTAACGAACTGAAGGACCGATAGGCGACATGTAGTCACGTATTGTACACGAATCTTTGATGAGCTGAGCGGGAGACGATGTGTAATGCTCCGTGAATCTTGACGAACTGGGGGACGCTTGACTTCGAGCATGGCTATTTATAGGCTTGCCTCAATATACACCTAAAGATTATAAATGAATTACCATTGGCTAATAAAACGCGCCAACATTAGCGTCTATTTTACTATCCAATGAAAACCACTAATACATATTACTTTTATAGAACATTCTGGAAGCATTTTTTTACTGAAAAGGCGCGAAACATGACGTAACTTCCTGGTTCCCGGTAACGATAAACAACTCAAACCCTTCATTGCAGTATTGTTATTGTTAACAGTTTCAGTAGAGCCGAAAATTATTATTTACCATTACTAATTACAATTATTAAACCTCTGAAATCAATGTTACATAAAAATACATATTCATAATAAAATAATTATTTATATTAACGTAATTTGTGATACAAATTACCGTCTCATATGCCCCACTAGAAATATAATTATAAATATTTATAACCTGTTTAGAAATTTTATAATTTTGTTTTTAGTCTCCTAAATCTTGTAACACACGCTATTCACTTTCACTTTACACTTCACACGTATTTAACACACGACATATGTTTTATCTCGCCACTACTTACTGGCTCTGATTTAATTAATTTAGATATTAATCTGATATCACAAAATTTTTTTTTTTTTTTTTTTTAATAGCAAATCCTATACCCTAAGCTATTTAATTACTAGTGCCAAATTGTTTACTTTAAGCTGTTGACAAAAATTTATATATTTAAGATTTTTGTAATTATTATACCTATGTACCAAAATATTCACCCTCAACACAAATATTTACATCTCTTAAATCTAGACAATGTTTCCCATGTTCTATTTACTACATAAGTATTTGTTTCAATTATTTTTAATTAGATTTACCAATTTTTTTTTTGTTATTTTGTACTTTGCAAATATATTTACATCTCTTAAATCTTGACAATGTTTAACCTTTTCTGTTTGCTGCATAAGTATTTGTTTTGAATTATTTTTACCCATTTTTGTTATTCTGAATTTTATCTTAACAATACTCTTTGAATTGTATCTTCGTACTTTTAAATTAATATCATATGAAGTTTAATCTTTGCATTCTCAATTTTTAAATCTTGGAATTGTGTTTACGTACTTTTACTTTAATATCATTTTAAGTTTCAATTATTACCTTCTTCTTTTCAAATACTGTTACAGTTACTAAAAATTTCATTTATTTATTTATTTATTATTTTTTTTTTAAAACATTTCTTTTTTTTTTCTTTATAACTTATTTCTCTTTTCAAATGGCATATATATTTAGTTAACCCTCTTACGTTCCAATACATTTCTCTGCAAGTCGTCTTCAACTATCCAGCATTTACTTTACATCTCATTGCTATTTACCCTCCTGGATCAAATTGTGTGTGGCTAAACATTACTCGTAGCCGTAACCTAACCTTCAAATTGTTCATGAATAACCTCTTGTATTCATTTGAAATTTCGTCCCATGATACCATTTGAAAACAATCTACAGTTTCTTGAACAATACATCTTTCAAAAACTTTCATTTTCAATTCTTCTGCTATCTCTTTACTTTGAGAATACTTTGACAAATTTGTACTAAACTGTACTGGACTGGAGTTTTCAATTTGAATATCCTGGTACAATTTACTTCTTTGCATTTCTGACTCATTCTGTATTTCTGATATCTCCCCTCTGAAATTAACTTGCGCCTCATTTACATCTACGTTCCTAACCTCTTTTATCTCTCTTAACTCAATTGAACTACTACTCATTTGACTTCCTAACTCTGCGCCTTCTACATTAACCTCAATTTTAGTATTAACCTTACTTTCTTTGTTATCTATTTCCTTGCTCATGTCTAGCATTTTCTTTGAAATTTCTCCTATCTCACTTGCTATTACTTCCTCATTTTCATCTCTCATTTTTGGCATACAACTATCTAGCTTCGTAACTTTCTTTTCACTTTCTTCACTGCTTTGATCTACCTTTTGCTCTAATACCTCATTACTCCTACCAATATTTTCCATTAATTTCCTATGATTCCTGTCCATAGCTTCCCCTAATTTCTCATAACTCTTTTGCATATCTTCCCTTAATTCCCTATAACTCTGATCTATTTTTTTTATCATATCCATAATCATTCTAGCCTCAAAATTTACATTTCCTGCTATTCTATTCTGACTTTGTTTACTAACATTTCCTCCATTAAATACTAAATTGTTTAAGCTATTTTCTGTATCCTGTATTGAATTACAGCTAACTGTTACACTATTTCCTTCCATCATTGTTTTTTCTATGTTATTAGTGGCCATTGTTTTTGTTTTCTAAAAAAAATACAATCACCTGACTTTGTGATGCTGTCTGTTGATGTATCCTTGATGTCCAGCGTTCTGCCCCTTTCTCCTAGATTTGTATGTCGCTTCTGCGTTGTTTCGTGATGAATCTACGTCGTTTCGATGTTTTTTGTATCCACTTGTCCGCGCCGTTTGTCGCTCCTCTTGTTCCTGGAATCTGTGTCTTGTAGATCATTTTACTGCTGCTTTCGTTCCAAGTTCTGATTATTCTTGTTCCTTTCCTAGTCGTCCAGCCTTCCTTTCCTAGTTATCGCTCCACGTTGATGCGCCAATTTGAAGTGGTATTAGTGTGTATTTGTGTATTTGTGTCCCCACGTGGTGGATAATGTTTCTCACGTAATGTTGTTTACCTCACTAGTGCAGCCATCTCGTGTGACGTCATTCGTTGGTCTGGCTCGTAGTTCCCTCTGACGTAGCAATCTATATGAATTATTTTTCAGGTTATGTATATTGTCTTCCGGCCAGCTATTTAGGTAGGCATTTAATTCTTGCAGGGTGTGAAGCGGAAAAGGAATCTTTTATCCAAAAAAATTACTAGTGAAGAAATGTGTTTTATAATGTTTTATTGTCGAACACGTGCACTAACACTTTCACAGATTTGTCTAGATAATCGCCATACTGAAACTGTTTATCATAACTTCTCACTTTTAACTCACGTACTTCAATTTTTGTATATAAGTGACTTTGTAATATTTTAGATCTTTAATGATTTTCACTGCGTGTAATTTAACGAACTGAAGGACCGATAGGCGACATGTAGTCACGTATTGTACACGAATCTTTGATGAGCTGAGCGGGAGACGATGTGTAATGCTCCGTGAATCTTGACGAACTGGGGGACGCTTGACTTCGAGCATGGCTATTTATAGGCTTGCCTCAATATACACCTAAAGATTATAAATGAATTACCATTGGCTAATAAAACGCGCCAACATTAGCGTCTATTTTACTATCCAATGAAAACCACTAATACATATTACTTTTATAGAACATTCTGGAAGCATTTTTTTACTGAAAAGGCGCGAAACATGACGTAACTTCCTGGTTCCCGGTAACGATAAACAACTCAAACCCTTCATTGCAGTATTGTTATTGTTAACAGTTTCAGTAGAGCCGAAAATTATTATTTACCATTACTAATTACAATTATTAAACCTCTGAAATCAATGTTACATAAAAATACATATTCATAATAAAATAATTATTTATATTAACGTAATTTGTGATACAAATTACCGTCTCAAAGTCGACAATTAGAAAAAATCTAGGTTTAAGGTCTCTAGCAAAATTGTGTCTGAATAGTTTTTGGGGAAAGCTCACCGAACAAAGCAACCGATCGCGCACGAAAATGATTAGGGAGCCCCCGGAATTGTTTACGTTCCTGACCACGTCCGGCATAGAGGTGCAGAATCTAATGTTTGCGAGCGACGAGATCGTCTGGCTCTCGTGGAAATATGCCGAAGCAGTCAAGAGCCCTCTATTGGCGCACACCGATGAAGTGTTAGGAGCCTACGTTACTGCAGGTGCAAGCCTTAAGTTATACACCTACCTAGAGGCATTGAATAGAGACATATTATAAACAGATATGGATTCGATACTGTTTACGGTTAGGGAAGCCGAGACGTGTAGCGTCAAATGCGGCGACATGACGGATGAGCTCGCGGACTATGGAACGGATTCCTACATTTCAGAATTCGTATCCGGAGGCCCAAAAAGTTACGCGTACAAATTACGGTTATGAAATGGTAATTTCAAAACTGTTTGTAAAGTGAGAGGAATAATGTTGAATTACGCCACTTTGCAGTTGGTTAATTTTGATTCAATAAAAGATTTAATTATTGGAGAAAACGTGGATCGAAACATTGTAATTAGAACGGAAAAGAAAATTAAGCACAAAAGATCGCATGGCGTGTATATCGTCTCTGAACCCGAAGATAAAATCTATAGAATTTGCTTTCACAAGAGAAGAAGTATTTCTAACGATTCCGTCCCTTTCAGGTATATAAAGCCTGACTGAACGAGTCCCCTCCTCTCATTATGGATTACGAGGTGGAACGAGCAGTATGCAAGTACGTGGAAAACCGAAGAAGGCAGAGAGGTTTAAAATATTGTACGAATGAAGAGATACCACTCATTCCCTTAGAAG
Source organism: Deroplatys truncata (assembly GCA_030765065.1). Lineage (NCBI taxonomy): Eukaryota > Metazoa > Arthropoda > Insecta > Mantodea > Mantidae > Deroplatys > Deroplatys truncata. The sequence goes on from CM060990.1 coordinate 699,300,546, forward strand.
TGTTTAATCAATATCCTCTTTTCGTTGTAGATTACGTGATGTACAGGTTAATGGACAAATTGAGGGAAAAATAAAGATGTTTCGACGATGTAATGTTTCCCGTAGTTAAATTTCAGCACCCTTTACGCTGATCGTTAGTGGTAGTTCGGGTTCTGGTAAGGCCGTATTTTGCGTAAATTTAGTAAAACATTTGAAGCATTTGTGGACTGTTCGAAAATTTAAATAAATATTGTGGTGTTATAGCGAAAAATCGTCCGTGCCAAAGTTAAAACAAGCAAAGTTTCACGTTGGTGTGCCGGAGTTTGAGAACCAGAAAGGAGAGGCAAAACTAGTAGTATTAGACGATCTTTTAAACTCTGCATATTCCAGAGAGGTGTGCGACATGTTCACGAAGAGAAGTCATCATAGAAACATAAGCGTAATTTTAATGACTCAAAATTTGTTTCATCAAGGTAAGTATTGCAGAGGTATCTCGTTAAACGTTAAATACATTGTGGTTTTTAAAAACTTTAGATATAAGAATCAAGTGGCGCATCTAGCCAGACAAATATACCCCGAAAATTGGAAATCGCTTTTGGAAGCGTAGCTGAATGCTACGAAAAAGCCTCACGGCTATATGCTATTCGATCTGTGACAGAAGACCAATATCAAGTTACGATTTAGAACCAATATCTTTCCATCGGAGTTCCCTGTCTCTGGAAATTGCTAACTAGGAAGAAGGTAGATCTCTCGAAAGTCACCTCTTCGGACAAGAGTAAATATAGACAAATTCTTCTTTTAACCAAGCGGATAAGATCCAACTATCACATGCTGCACGTGCTTAAAAGCGCCAAGCCTAAGCTTAGGAAAGCTATTTTGGAGAAGTCCGACAAAGAGTTAGTGTTGGATATTGCAGAATGCGCTCTAAATGTTCTAAAGGGTAACTATAATCTAAGCAAATGCACCATTCGCAATCTAGGAAGATATAAACATAATTTGAGGTGAGTGGTGGATAAATCTCTAAAGTTTAACAATAAAAGATTTTTAATTCAAAAGGTAGGATTTTCTATTCCTCTGCTGACTGCCGTACTGACTGTACATTCGTCTCTAATACAGCGTTAGATGCTGCAAAAATCATTTTTAGTTTCTCAGCGCTACATAGACACCCACTGCTTGAAGAAAAAGCGTCGAAGAAGAAGCGGAGAAAAAGGGATGCGTACGAGGAGCTGATCAAATTTAAATCCAGTCGCCGCCGGCCTCCGTATCTGCCACCGCAGCCGCCGACGCCAACGCTGCCGCCCCGAACCTCTCCTCCTCGGATCAAAAAGAGACTCGTCTTCCCTACAGAAACGTTCTACGAGAAGCAGAAAGAAGTAGAGTTTGACGAATAACAAGTAAGGCTTCTGCCATTACCGGCCCACGAGAAAAAAGAAGTAGAGCAGTTTACAAGTAGAAACTTTGGATACATAGCAGGTCTTTACCTAACTCCATATTTGCACACTCTTAGGGTAACGGGCACCGTATTTGACATTTGCAAGGATCGGGACGGCAACTTTAAAATTGGCGATTCCATTACTCGTATAGAAGACAACGATTTGTATGTAAAGGATAGGTATTTTAAGGGAACTCGAGGTCTCTGGAAATTGCTAACTAGGAAGAAGGTAGATCTCTCGAAAGTCACCTCTTCGAACAAGAGCAAATATAGACAAATTCTTCTTTTAACCAACGGACACTTACAGAATAACGAAGCCTTTAATCAGATAAAATCGAACAGAGGTAATAAATATAAATAAATAATTGCGGAATTGTTTCCATCCAAGACTGGACGGATTATTAGCAATGAATAAGAAGTATTTTTACGGTCCTGAACACCTTTCAGCTTTTTCCATCGTGCAGAAGCTTGCATCTCTTACGGGAAATAGGCATAAAACGGAGGATTGACTTCTCCAACAAGATGCCTACACTTTGCACAAACCTGCGAGGAGAAAATTTCAGAGGAACCACTACACGGTGAATAACGTTAACGATATTGGAAAATCGACTTGGCCGATTTTAAAAGCATTAGAAAGTATAACGATGGAATTCAGTATCTCCTAAGGTGTGTAGATTGTTTTTCCAGATTTGCACGTGTATAACCCACAAAATCAAAAGCTAGTACGGAAACTGTAAAGGCCTTTGAAGCCATCTCAAATTCCGTTCCTCTCACAGTCAGATCCGACAGGGGAAAAGAATTTTTAGGATTTGCATTTCAAAGGTTTTAAAAAAGAAGAACATTGTGCATCAAGTTTGCAGAAACCCCGATGTAAAGTGCGCCATGTTCGAGAGATTTAATCGTACCATTAAGTCTAAAATATACAAGTATTTACTTACAGGAACTCGTACAAATATATAGACGATCTCGTTAAATTTGTGCACGCATATAATCGCACAGTCCATTCGTCAATAGGAGTGGCTCCAACCAAAGTAAACGAGAAAAACGTGTTACAAATATAGAAAACCCTAGAAAGAAAACGAACCAACATTATGCCCAGACCTATCAAGTTCGGCGAAGGACAAACCGTAAGAATAAGTAAAGAAAAGATTAAATTTTCCAAAGGCCACGAAAAATTTTCTTAACGGAGATTTTCAAAACTGTAAAGGTTATAAAACTTTCGCCGTAACCCGTGTACGAACTACACGATCTAAACGGAACTCCCATAGAAGGACAATTTTACAGTTACAAACTAACTCCGGTGAAAATTAACAAATCCACTTGGTTCAAAATAGATAAAATACTAAAAACGAGGATGAGGAAAGGCAGAACGCAGCATCTCGTCCGCTGGAAAGGATATGGTCCCAACTTTGACAGCTGGATTGATGCATCATGGATGAGTTTTACGTAACCGGTTGAGCGATTCTAGCATCGATTTGTATCCCGAGAATTTGCATGCTAGCTTTCGTAACGATTTAGCACAACCGGTCAATCTTCAGAGAGATAAGTGGGTTGTAGGTCTGGCAGAGCTTTCCTATTCCTACGGTTACGAATCTATAGATGAGAACATACTTAACGAAGCCGGAGAACTGATCAAAAATGTCGTTATAACAAGAGCTGGTAGAATTGTGTTTGAAAAAATGGAACTGTACACGTCACTAAAGAATCAGTTAACAGATATGAACATCGGAAATTACTCCTATCGGAGCTGCAGGTTTACCTCATTTCTCATTAGAGAGATATAAAAGAATTGGAAAACACTAATAAAGAATGGGTCCCAACACATTCCATTCCACAAAAACCAAATGAAAAAGTTAAGTGTATTCATTTCAAGATTACTAAAAAAAGTGGAAGGTAACACAGAAACACTTTTTAACGGAAAAATATTTTTCCCACCAGAATATATTATGGTCTAGGCGATCTTGTGGACACCATAAAAATTCTCTGCCAAATCTTGATTCCTATAAAATTGTTAATCAAAATATGCTCACAGAAGTAACTTACGATATAAAGACCCTTTTCCTTAGATCGCACAGGAAAATCTCCTTTCAGTTTATTTCCGGAACCGAACCCATTTTTGTTTACTGCAATCTCATCGAACCGCGGTTGCTCGGTAATTCCTACGTTAGGTGCATAAGAATTATTCAGTTTCCCTCGTACACTAGTCAACACAAGTTTGAAAACATCCGGCAGAACTTAATCATTTTCGAACCGTAGCAAACTTGTGGCCAAACTTGTCACGGAAGGCACAAAAAAGTTAGTTGGTAGGTTACAGCAAGGAAAGGGTAAGAGAAAGAGATCAGCTCCATATAAAGCCTAAAAAGCTAGAGACATTTTTTAATAAATACAGTGTACAACACGTCGCCACCAGCACATGCTCCCGAGATAGCATCATGATCGCCTGCACAAAATCCGAATTTGACATCTTTGCAAAAAAGCCAATTCAGTCGGCAGTATTAGGAAACTTCACTACCCTAATCAAACCCATCGCCTCAGTAGATCAATCTGTACTAGAATTTGTTATTGCTGGAGATAAGGAACACCACGTCGATTTAAATGTTTATTTGATGGTAAAAGGAAAATTTGTAAAGCCGGATGTTTCCAGCTTAACAGCAACGGATAAACGACCGGTGTTAACAGTTTATTGCACTCCTTGTTTAGTCAATTGGGCGTTTCCCTAAATGGAACATCCATTACTCCTTCTGAAGATCTTTATCATTATCGTAGCTATTTAGAAACCTTGCTAACGTACGTTCACGATGCATCGAAAAGCCATCTTACTAACCCGTTCTGGTACATCGACACGCTCTCCGCGATTTCTCCGGGGTCGGTGCTTCGAAAAACGGAACGCTGGAAGTCGGAGATTCTAATCACGGATGGAAGGAAAGTCATCATAGGACCAATGAGTCTAAAGACATAGTCATGTTTGTTAGATTACATGGGGGATATTTTCAGTTTATCCACTTTGTTACTACCGGGACTTACACTTCAAATCAAGTTGACTAAAGCGAAGGACTCGTTTCATATAATGAGTGAAAGCGCAGATCTACATGCTAGATTTCAATTCCTAGATGCCACTCTATACGTGAAAAAGATAAAACCAGCTACTAGTCTCTTAATGGCCCATATGAATGCTTTAGAAAAAGTAAATGCGAGATACGATACAACGCGACTCGATGTCAGATCCTTCACTTTCGCAGCAGGGCAGAGCACCATCTCTATAGAAAATTCTGTATTAGGTCCGCCACCTAAAAGGATACTCGTAGGTATGACAGAAAATACAAAATTTTGGGGAACTCACACCACAAACCCTTTCAATTTTAAGCACTTCCATTTGGAATATTTTGCGACTTACGTTAACGGCAAGCAAATTCCGGCAGAAGGTCTTTATATCTATACCTCTAGCGAAAAAGATTCAACGTTGGCCTACCAAATGCTCTTTTCCGGTTTCTGCATCCATCACACCAACAGCGGAATTCAAATCACGCACCACATGTATATAATGGGTTATTTCCTAGTGCTTTTCGATTTAATGCCAGACAGTGCCGCTTCAGAAGGTCACGTTTGTCTATTAAATAAGGGAACTATAGGTATAGAGCTCAGATTTAAATACTAGTTAACACAAGCCATCACGTGTGTCATGTACTGCGAGTACGAAAATTCTATTGAGATAGACAAAGATCTGAGAGTGTACACAGATTATTAAATATGAACACCTTACAAATAGAACAAATTTTGCGAGGCATTCCAAATTTTGCAGGCGTTTTTGCATCAGACATGCTGTCCACAGAATTTACTAAACCGTCTACATTCATAATAAATTTAGATCCTCACAGTCTACCTGGTTCACCTGGATAGCTGTAACTCAAAATTCAAATTCTTTTGCGTGGTATTTCGATTCGTACGGCCTCCCTCCCTTTATAAAATCCTTGAAACACTTCATGCCATTTCACTTCGCAATTAATCATCGCCAACTTCAAAACCTCTACTCCGACATCTGTGGCCAGTACGCGTGACTCTATACTCTCTACGTCTGCACCAGAGGATACACCATGAACGAGTTCATAGCCCTGTTTAACTCTGCCGATGCAGATCGTTAGGCCAGGGAGATGTTCCACAGAGAATTTCCAGTCTGGCGGTGCAACAAGGGACAGGGATGCCTACCGGGTATAAAGGTAAGTAGCTCGATTATTTTTCGGTCAGACTTTGTGCAAGATGGAAGGAGGTCTTGTCGTGGATTATTCAGCGCTCAGGGGTCGTCCTCCGTGGACTAGTGGTACCGTGCTAGCCTCTAATTCCCGAGGTCGCGGGTTCAAACCCGGTGGAGGGCGATGGATTTTTTCGGGCGTAAATCCATGGCTTCCTTCGGAAGGGAAGTAAAGCCAGTGGTCCCGTGTCGTAGATTTGCTGCACGTAAAAGAACATCAAGCCTGATAAAGAGGCCTCTGAGCAAAATTAACGATCTTTCACGCCCAATATAGAATGGGACGCTAAGGACCATAGTAGTTATACGGCGTCCATAAATAAAAAAACAGCGCTCAGGGGAAACGGCAAAGAATTAGTCATAAAGGAATTGGCGATCATTGGAAACGGGATTTTGCAGGCCACTATCCTTGGAATAGTAAATTAGATGCGTTTAACAGACAAAATAAAAATGGAATGCATTTCAATGATAGTTACGTTCCTTACAGCATGCTAAAAACTCTACTGGAAGAGGTAGTGACGGGGCACATCTCTCTCTTTGCTTATGACGAGGATAAATGTAAAGTTCTTTCCGCACTCTGCGATAGAACGTTTATCAATTTAAGAAAAGAATTTAGTTGCCCCAAGCCAGAAAATCTGTATCATCAGTTGCACTGCGGCTTTCCTTGTCATAAGTATTCAAACACTCACTGTGCATGTAAACACGCTCACGCCATGTTCAATTGGTTGAAACATCATAAGCTTAGATGTCCTGCTGATAGCTCTAAAAGACACGATGCTTCTTTTGTTTCAGCTGTGGAGCAGTCGACGAGATGAGCTCAAGAGGTAAGCAGATCAGAATGCCACTGCGCCGCGTGACTTCTCCGGAACCCGTGCTGCATCGCAGGACCTACTTTCTCATCAAACATCACTCCAGAGATATCAGGCTTGGTTTCTACAAAAGAAGAAATTACGAGCTCAAGTGGAAATTGGCGGAGTAAAGCAGGGTGGGGCAGTATTTTTAACACTTAAATAATATCAGTCTGATTATATAATATAAAATATAATAACAGCCCGGCTTAAAGTAATATGTGTACACTATAATATATAAAAAGTGTATGTTACAGTCATTGTATGATGTTTATATTATTATGTACATGTTCAATAATGTTATGTGAATGTATTACGTAATTTAATAATGTAGGAGCTGTGAGAATAGAAGCCGAACGTTACTAACAATAAGGTAACCTAGAGGCAACAATAAATTAGAACGATTAATAATGCTACTGGTAATTCTTGGAACAATAATGTAATATTTAAAACAGTTTATAAATAGCCAATCTAAAACAAGAAAAGGTGAAAGTTAAATAAAAGTATTTTATTGGAGTAGGATTAGCCAATCAGAGACTTGAAATAGAGAAATTTACAAATTTAAGCGGTAAACGCCAGACGCTAGACGGCAGCGTACCTAAGCAGTTCGTTCGCTCGGTACGTATTCAGTGTGAGACATAAACAATTCATTACGGCGTGAATAATATAAAGTTTACATGTTAAATAGTACAATTAACAATAATCTCACAACTCAACAGTAGGATATATCAGTGAAGTGTTATTTAACCGTGTGAAGGATTAATAAAACGAAGTTAAATACCATTATAATTTGTGTAAGCCTTCATTCTTTAGCCGTTCCAGCCCTGCTAAGGGATACGTGTTTCTGCAAATTACTACTGACTAAGCCGAGGGAAATATACATATATAATATTTAAATAAACATTAAAATTACAAAGTTAATTTTTTTTAAAAGTGGGGCGAAGGCCACCGGAAAGTATAAGTGGAGCGAAGGCCAACGGAAACTTAGTTCCATACGTGGTTGCAACAACTTCAAGTTTTTGGCTCCCCAACGGTGGAACTACAATACACCATCTTCAAGGGAAGAGTCCTTCTCTCGTCCTACTACTTCGCGACTCTGCTGAATCACCTCCCTAAACTTGCCGAGCATCTCTGCAAAGGGCAGTCGTACAAATCCATCGAAGAACAGTTTCGCTTCAAATCCATAAATGGGCATCGTGCCAGGATACAATACGACTCAAACGTCATCCTTCGTTTAGATGATGTAAACTTTCTATTGAGCAATGCAAATGTATTGCAACATCAACTTGCAAAATATCTCTTAGCCACAACAGATGTAAAAGACTATGTTAATAGTTCTTCAGGCACAAGCACTTATGTACTTCCAAAAGAAAATGCTTCGTGTTTTGTACCTTACGATGTTATATGTGACGAAATAAACTCAACCCTTGTATCTTATAAGAATAAATAAAAAGAAACCAAACTTACATTCACGTCTTGCATTTCCTAACTTTTTCCTTTACATCCGAATATAGGGAAAATCCCATCCCATATTTAACTATACCTAGAAAAATCAGTAGCAATAAAAATAGACAAGGAAAAGATCTGTTGTTGCGGCCAAGGCCAACGTAACGTTTCTGCAATTAATCAATAATTTACTCGACCTCTTTTATTTAAATCTAAATGGTGTTACATGTCCTGGGGTGAAGATAAACTCATATTGTGTTGTCGCGATCAGTGTTTAGGCGTGGTCGCTGCAGCGGCCTTCAATGGTATTACAGGCCAATAAAGTGCCAGCTAGACCAAGGGCAACAGAGCGGGTTTTAAAAACACCGGTTTAGGCGTGGTCGCCGTAGCGGCATTGTTTACAGCCTTCAATGGTATTGCTTGTGGCCTTCAATGGTACTGTTCGTGTTACATGCCCTGGGGTGATGACGACATTGCGGGTCAATGAGCGGCCTAAAGTGCCAGTTATACTTCTGTTGTACTACACAGAGAATCCAGCGTGTTAGTTGCTGTACTCCACAGAAAATACGAGTAGAGACGAAAGCCTGTTGGTTGCTGTGCTCCACAGAAAATACGAGTAGAAACAAAAACCTGTTGCTTACTGTACCACTCAGAAAATGCGTTTAGAAACAAAAGTCTGTTGGTTGCTGTGCTCCACAGAAAATACGTGTAGAAACAAAAGCCTGCTCGTTGCTGTACCACTCAGAGAATGCGTATAGCAACAAAAGCCGGTTGGTTGGTGTACCACTCAGACAATACCTGTAGAAAAAAAAGCCTGTTGGTTGCTGTGCTCCACAGAAAATACGTGTAGAAACAAAAGCCTGTTAGTTGCTGTACCACTCAGAGAATGCGTTTAGAAACAAAAGCCTGTTGGTTGCTGTGCTCCACAGAAAACACGTGTAGAAATAAAAGCTTGTTGGTTGCTGTACCACTCAGAGAATGCGTTTAGAAACAAAAGCCTGTTGGTTGCTGTGCTCCACAGAAACTACGTGAAGAAACAAAAGCCTGTTAGTTGCTGTACCACCCAGAGAATGCGTTTAGAAACAAAAGCCTGTTAGTTGCTGTACCACTCAGAGAATGCGTTTAGAAACAAAAGCCTGTTGGTTGCTGTACCACTCAGAGAATGCGTTTAGAAACAAAAGCCTGTTGGTTGCTGTGCTCCACAGAAAATACGAGTAGAGACAGAAGCCTGTTAGTTGCTGTACCACTCAGAGAATGCGTTTAGAAACAAAAGCTTGTTAGTTGCTGTACCACTCAAAGAATGTGTTTAGAAACAAAAGTCTGTTGGTTGCTGTGCTCCACAGAAAATACGAATAGAGACGAAAGCCTGTTAGTTACTGTACCACTCAGAGAATGCGTTTAGAAACAAAAGCCTGTTAGTTTGTTGTACTGCTCAGAGAATGCGTTTAGAAACAAAAGCCTTGTGGTTGCTGTAACACTCAGAGCATGCGCTTAGAAACAAAAGCCTGCTGGTTGCTGTGCTCCAAAGAAAATTCGTGTAGAAACAAAAGCCTTGTGGTTACTGTACAACTCATAAAATGCGTTTAGAAACAAATGCTTGTTAGTTGCTGTACCACTCAGAGAATGCGTTTAGAAACAAGAGCCTGTTAGTTGCTGTACCACTCAGAGAATGCGTTTAGAAACAAAATCTGTTAGTTGCTGTACCACTCAGAGAATGCGTTTAGAAACAAAAGCCTCTTAGTTGCTGTACCCCTCAGGGAATGTGTTTAGAAACAAAAGCCTTTTAGTTGCTTACCACTCAGAAAATACGTACAGAAACAAAAGCCTGTTGGTTGCTGTACCACTCAGAGAATGCGTTTAGAACAAAAGCCTGTTGGTTGCTGTACCACTCAGAGAATGCGTTTAGAAACAACAGCCTGTTGGTTGCTGTACCACTCAGAGAATGCGTTTAGAAACAACAGCCTGTTGGTTGCTGTACCACTCAGAGATTGCGTTTAGAAACAAAAGTGTTTTGGTTGCTGTGCTCCACAGAAAATACGTGGAGAAACAAAAGCCTGTTGGTTGCTGTCCCACTCAGAGAATTCTTTAAAAAACAAAAGCCTGTTAGTTGCTGTAGCACTTACAGAATGCGTTTAGAAACAAAAACCTGTTGGTTGCTGTACCACTCATGAATGCGTTTAGACACAAAAGGCTGTTGGTTGCTCTACCACTCAGAGAATGCGTTTAGAAACAAAAGCCTGCTGGTTGCTGTGCCACTCAGAGAGTGCGTTTAGAAACAAAAGCCCGTTGGTTTCTGTGCTCCACAGAAAATACGAGTAGAGACAAAAGCGTGTTAATTGCTGTACCACTCAAAGAATGCGTTTAGAAACAAAAGACTGTTAGTTGCTGTACCCCTCAGAGAATGTGTATAGAAACAAAAGCCTGTTATTTGCTGTACCACTCAGAGAATACGTACAGAAACAAAAGCCTGTTGGTTGCTGTACCACTCAGAGAATGCGCATAGAAACAAAAGCCTTGTGGTTGCTGTACAACTCAGAGAATACGTATAGAAACAAAAGCCTGTTGGTTGCTGAACCACACAGAAAACGCGTTTAGAAAAAAAAGATTGTTGGTTGCTCTGCTCCACAGAAAATACGTGTAGAAACAAAAGCCTCTTGGTTGCTGTGCTCCACAGAAAATACGTGTAGAACCAAGAGCCTGTTAGTTTGTTGTACTGCTCAGAGAATGCGTTTAGAAACAAAAGCTTTGTGGTGGCTGTACCGCTCAGAGAATACGTTTAGAAACAAAAGGCCCCTAGTTGCTGTACCACTTAGAGAATACGTGTAGAACCAAATCCTGTTGGTTGCTGTACCACCCAGAGAATGCGTTTGGAAACAAAAGCCTCTTAGTTGCTGTACCACTCAGAGAATGCGTTTAGGAACAAAAGCCTTGTGGTTGCTGTACCACTCAAAGAATGCGTATAGAAACAAAAGCCTTGTGGTTGCTGTACCACTCAGAGAATGCGTTTAGAAACAAAAGCCTAATGGTTGCTGTGCTCCACAGAAAATAGTGTAGAAACAAAATGCTGTTGGTTGCTGTGCTCCACAGAAAATACGTGTAGAAACAAAAGCGTTGTTGTGGCTGTACCGCTCAGAGAATGCGTTTAGAAACAAAAGCCTGTTAGTTGCTGTGCTCCACAGAAAATGCGTGTAGAAATTATAGCCTGTTGGGTTCTGTGCTCCACAGAAAATACGTGTAGAAACAAAGGCCTGTTAGTTGCTGTACCACTCAGAGAATGCATTTAGAAACAAAAGCCTTGTGTTAGCTGTACCCCTCAGAGAATGCGTTTAGAAACAAAAGCCTGCTAGTTGCTGTGCTCCACAGAAAATGCGTGTAGAAACTAAAGCCTGTTGGGTTCTGTGCTCCACAGGAAATACGTGTAGAAACAAAAGCCTGTTAGTTGCTGTACCACTCAGAGAATGCATTTAGAAACAAAAGCCTTGTGGTAGGTTTACCACTCAGTGAATGCGTTTAGAAACAAAAGCCTGTTAGTTGCTATACCACTCAGAGAATGCGCTTAGAAACAAAAGCCTGTTGGTTGCTCTACCACTCAGAGAATGCGTTTAGAAACAAAAGCTTTTTGGTTGCTGTACCACTCTGAGAATGCGTTTAGAAACAAAAGCCTGTTGGTTGCTGTACCACTCAGAAAATGCGTTTAGAAACAAAAGCCTGTTGGTTGCTGTGTTTCACAAAAAATACGTGGGGAAAGAAAAGCCTGTTGGTTGCTTTACCACTCAGGGAATGCTTTTAGAAACAAAAGCCTGTTAGTTGCTGTACCACTCAGAGAATGCGTTTAGAAACAAAAGCCTGTTGGTTGCTGTACCTTTCAGAGAACGCGTTTAGAAACAAAAGCCTGTTGGTTGCTGTACTACTCAGAGAATGCGTTTAGAAACAAGGGCCTGTTGGTTGCTGTACTACTCAGGGAATGCGTTTAGAAACAAAATCCCGTTGGTTGCTGTGCTCCAAGAAAATACGAGTAGAGACAAAAGCCTGTTAGTTGCTGTACCACTCAAAGAATGCGTTTAGAAACAAATGCCTGTTAGTTGCAGTATCCTTCAGAGAATGTGTTTAGAAACAAAACCTGTTAGTTGTTGTACCACTCAGAGAATGTGTTTTGAAAAAAAGCCGGTTGGTTGCTGTACCACTCAGAGAATGCATTTGGAAACAAAATCCTGTGGGTTGCTGTGCTCCACAGAAAATACGTGTAGAAACAAAATCCTGCTGGTTGCTGTGCTCCAGAGAAAATACGTGTAGAAACAAAAGCCTTTTAGTTGCTGTACCACTCAGAAAATGCGTTTAGAAACAAAAGCCATTTAGTTGCTGTGCTCCAAAAAAAAATACATGTAGAAGCTAAAGCCTGTTGATTGCTGTGCTGCACAGAAAATACGTGGAGAAACAAAAAATCTGTTGGTTGGTGTACCACTCAGAGAATGCGTTTAGAAACAAAAGCCTGTTGGTTGCTGAACCACTCGGAGAATGCGTTTAGAAACAAAAGCCTGTTGGTTGCTGTGCTACACAGAAAGTATTAATGTAAAGACAAAAACCTGTTAGTTGCTGTACCACTCAGAGAATGCGTTTAGAAACAACAGCCTGTTAGTTGCTGTACCCCTCAGAAAATTTTTTTAGAAACAAAAGCCTGTTTTTGGTGTGCTCCACGGAAAATACGAGTAGAGACAAAAGCCTGTTGGTTGCTGTGCTCCACAGAAAATATGATTAGAGACAAAAGCCTGTTAGTTACTGTACCACTGAGAGAATGCGTTTAGAACCAAAAGCCTTTTGGTTGCTATGCCCCAACAGAAAATACGTGTAGAAGCAAAAGCCTGTTGGTTGCTGTGCCGCTCAGAGAATGCGTTTAGAAACAAAAGCCTTGTGGTTGCAGTACCACTGAGAGAATACGTATAGAAACAAAAGCCTTTTGGTTGCTGTGCGTTTAGAAACAACAACCTTTGGTATCTGTGGTCCACAGAAAATACGTGTAGAAACAAAAGCCTTTTGGCTGCTGTGCTCCACAGAAATACGTGTAGAAACAAAAGCCTGTTAGTAGCTGTACCACTCACAGAATGCGTTTAGAAACAAAAGTCGGTTAGTTGCTGTGCTCCACAGAAAAAGGTGTAGAAGCAGAAGCCTGTTGGTTGCTGTGCTCCACAGAAAATACGTGTAGAAACAAAAGCCTGTTGGTAGCTGTACCACACAGAGAATGCTCTTAGATACAAAAGACTGTTGGTTGCTGTACCACTCAGAGAATGCGTTTAGAAACAAAAGCCTGTTGGTTGCTCTGCCCCAGAGAAAATACGTGTAGAAACAAAAACCTGTTGGTTGCTGTACCACTCAGAGAATGCTTTTAGAAGCAAAAGACGGTTGGTTGCTGTACCACTCAGAGAATGCTTTAGAAACAAAAGCCTGTTGGTTGCTGAACCACTCAGAGAATGCGTTTAGAAACAAAAGCCTGTTAGTTGCTGTACCATCAGAGAATGCGTTTAGAAACAAAAGCCTGTTGGTTGCTGTGCTACACAAAAAGTATGAGTAAAGACAAAAACCTGTTAGTTGCTGTACCACTCAGAGAATGCATTTAGAAACAAAAGCCTGTTGGTTGCTGTACCACTCAGAGAATGCGTTTAGAAACAAAAGACTGTTGGTTGCTTAACCACTCAGAGATTGCGTTTAGACACAAAAGCCTGTTGGTTGCTGTGCCACTCAGAGAATGCGTTTAGAAACAAAAGCCCGTTGGTTGCTGTACCCTCAGAGAATGTGTTTAGAAACAAAAGCCTGTTAGTACTGTACCACTCAGAGAATACGTACAGAAACGAAAGCCTGTAGGTTGCTGTACCACTCAGAGAATACGTACAGAAACAAAAGCCTGTTTGTTGCTGTACCACTCAGAGAATAATTGTAGAAGCCAAAGCCTGTTAGTTGCTGAACCACACAGAAAATGCGTTTAGAAACAAAAGCCTGTTGGTTGCTGTACCACTCAGAGAATGCGTTTAGAAACAAGAGCTTAGTAGTTTGTTGTACTGCTCAGAGAATGCGTTTAGAATCAAAAGCCTTGTGGTTGCTATAACGCTCAGAGAATGCGTTTAGAAAGAAAAGCCTGTTAGTTGGTGTACCACTTAGAGAATACGTGTAGAAACTAAAGCCTTTTGGTTGCTGTACCACTCAGAGAATGCGTTTAGAAACAAAAGCCTGTTCGTTGCGGTACCATTCAGAGAATGCGTTTAGAAACAAAAGCCTTGTGGGTGCTGTACCACTGAGGGATTTCGTTTAGAAACAAAAGCCTTGTGGTTGCTGTACCACTCAGAGAATGCGTTTAGAAACAAAAGCCTTTTGGTTGCTGTACCACTCAGAGAATGGGTTTAGGAACAACAAACTTGTGGTTGCAGTACCACAGAGAGAATACGTTTAGAAACAAAAGCCTTTTGGTTGCTGTGGCACTCAGTCAATGCGTTTAGAAACAACAGCCTTTGGTTGCTGTGGTCCACAGAAAATACGTGTACAAACAAAAGCCTTCTGGTTTCTGTGCTCCACAGAGAATACGTGTAGAAACAAAAGCCTGTTGGTTGCTGAACTACTCAGAGAATGCCTTAGAAACAAGGGCTGTTAGTTGCTTTACCCCTCAGAGAATCTGTTTAGAAACAAAAGACTGTTGGTTGCTGAGCTCCACAGAAAATACGAGTAGAGACAAACCCCTGTTGGTTGCTGTACCAGTCAGAAAATGCGTTTAGAAACAAAAGCCTGTTGCTTGCTGTACCACTCAGAGAATGCGTTTAGAAACAAAAACCTGTTGGTTGCTGTACCACTCAGAGAATGCGATTAGAAACAAAAGCCTGTTAGTTGCTGTACCACTCAGCGAATGCTTTTAGAAACAAATGCCTGTTTGTTGCTGTGCTCCACAGACACTACGTAAAGAAACAAAAGACTGTTAGTTGCTGTACCACTCATAGAATGCGTTTGGTAGAAAAAGACTGTTGGTTCCTGTACCACTCAGAGAATGCGTTTAGAAGCAACAGCCTGTTGGTTGCTGTGCTCCACAGAAAATACATGTAGAAACAAAAGCCTTTAGTTGCTGTATCACTTAGAGAATGCGTTTAGAAAAAAAGCCTGTTGGTTGCTGTCCTCCACAGAAAATACGAGTAGAGACAAAAGCCTGTTAGTTGCTGTAACATTCAGAGAATGCGTTTAGAAACAAAAGCCTGTAAGTTGCTGAACCCCTCATGGAATGTGTTTCGAAACAAAACCCTGTTAGTTGCTGTACCACTCAGAGAATACGTACAGAAACAAAAGACTGTTGGTTGCTGTACCACACAGAAAATGCGTTTAGAAAACAAAGCTTGTTGGTTACTATGATCCACAGAAAATATGTGTAGAAACAAAAGCCTGTTGTTGCTCTACCACTCAGAGAATGCATTTAGAAACAAAAGCCTGTTGGTTGCTGTACCACTCAGAGAATGCGTTTAGAAACAAAAGACTGTTGGTTGCTTAACCACTCAGAGATTGCGTTTAGACACAAAAGCCTGTTGGTTGCTGTGCCACTCAGAGAATGCGTTTAGAAACAAAAGCCCGTTGGTTGCTGTACCCTCAGAGAATGTGTTTAGAAACAAAAGCCTGTTAGTACTGTACCACTCAGAGAATACGTACAGAAACGAAAGCCTGTAGGTTGCTGTACCACTCAGAGAATACGTACAGAAACAAAAGCCTTTTGGTTGCTATGCCCCAACAGAAAATACGTGTAGAAACAAAAGCCTGTTGGTTGCTGTACCGCTCACAGAATGCGTTTAGAAACAAAAGCCTTGTGGTTGCAGTACCACTGAGAGAATACGTATAGAAACAAAAGCCTTTTGGTTGCTGTGCCTTTCAGTCAATGCGTTTAGAAACAACAGCCTTTGGTATCTGTGGTCCACAGAATATACGTGTAGAAACAAAAGCCTTTTGGTTGCTGTGCTCCACAGAATTAGGTGTAGAAGCAGAAGCCTGTTGGTATCTGTGCTCCACAGAAAATACGTGTAGAAACAAAAGCCTGTTGGTAGCTGTACCACACAGAGAATGCCTTTAAAAACAAAAGACTGTTGGTTGCTGTACCACTCAGAGAATGCGTTTAGAAACAAAAGCCTGTTGGTTGCTCTGCTCTAGAAAAAATACGTGTAGAAACAAAAGCCTGTTGGTTGCTGTACCACTCCTGTTGCTTGCTGTACCACTCAGAGAATGCGTTTAGAAACAAAAACCTGTTGGTTGCTGTACCACTGATAGAATGCGTTTGGTTGAAAAATACTGTAGGTTGCTGTACCACTCAGAGAATGCGTTTAGAAGCAAAAGCCTGTTGGTTGCTGTGCTCCACAGAAATTACGTGTAGAAACAAAAGCCTTTAGTTGCTGTATCACTTAGAGAATGCGTTTAGAAAAGAAGCCTTTTGATTGCTGTCCTCCACAGATAATACGAGTAGAGACAAAAGTCTGTTAGTTTCTGTACCACTCAGAGAATACGTACAGAAACAAAACTCTGTTGGTTGCTGTATAACACAGAAAATGCGTTTAGAAAAAAATGCTTGTTGGTTACTATGATCCACAGAAAATATGTGTAGAAACAAAAGCCTTGTTGTGGCTGTACCACTCAGAGATTGCGTTTAGAAACAAAAGACTGTTGGTTGCTTAACCACTCAGAGATTGCGTTTAGACACAAAAGCCTGTTGGTTGCTGTGCCACTCAGAGAATGCGTTTAGAAACAAAAGCCCGTTGGTTGCTGTACCCCTCAGAGAATGTGTTTAGAAACAAAAGCCTGTTAGTACTGTACCATCAGAGAATACGTACAGAAACGAAAGCCTGTAGGTTGCTGTACCACTCAGAGAATACGTACAGAAACAAAAGCCTGTTTGTTGCTGTACCACTCAGAGAATAAGTGTAGAAGCCAAAGCCTGTTAGTTGCTGAACCACACAGAAAATGCGTTTAGAAAAAAAAGCTTGTTGGTTGCTCTGATCCACAGAAAATACGTGTAGAAACAAAAGCCTGTTGGTTGCTGTACCACTCAGAGAATGCGTTTAGAAACAAGAGCCTATTAGTTTGTTGTACTGCTCAGAGAATGCGTTTAGAATCAAAAGCCTTGTGGTTGCTATACCGCTCAGAGAATGCGTTTAGAAACAAAAGCCTGTTAGTTGGTGTACCACTCAGAGAATACGTGTAGAAACTAAAGCCTTTTGGTTGCTGTACCACTCAGAGAATGCGTTTAGAAACAAAAGCCTGTTCGTTGCGGTACCATTCAGAGAATGCGTTTAGAAACAAAAGCCTTGTGGGTGCTGTACCACTGAGAGAATTCGTTTAGAAACAAAAGCCTTGTGGTTGCTGTACCACTCAGAGAATATGTTTAGAAACAAAAGCCTTTTGGTTGCTGTACCACTCAGAGAATGGGTTTAGAAACAACAGACTTGTGGTTGCAGTACCACAGAGAGAATACGTTTAGAAACAAAAGCCTTTTGGTTGCTGTGGCACTCAGTCAATGCGTTTAGAAACAACAGCCTTTGGTTGCTGTGGTGCACAGAAAATACGTGTACAAACAAAAGCCTTCTGGTTTCTGTGCTCCACAGAGAATACGTGTAGAAACACAAGCCTGTTGGTTGCTGAACTACTCAGAGAATGCCTTAGAAACAAAGGCTGTTAGTTGCTTTACCCCTCAGAGAATCTGTTTAGAAACAAAAGACTGTTGGTTGCTGAGCTGCACAGAAAATACGAGTAGAGACAAACCATTGTTGGTTGCTGTACCACTCAGAGAATGCGTTTAGAAACAAAAGCCTGTTGCTTGCTGTACCACTCAGAGAATGCGTTTAGAAACAAAAACCTGTTGGTTGCTGTACCACACAGAGAATGCGATTAGAAACAAAAGCCTGTTAGTTGCTGTACCACTCAGCGAATGCTTTTAGAAACAAATGCCTGTTTGTTGCTGTGCTCCACAGAAACTACGTAAAGAAACAAAAGACTGTTAGTTGCTGTACCACTCATAGAATGCGTTTAGGAGAAAAAGACTGTTGGTTCCTGTACCACTCAGAGAATGCGTTTAGAAACAAAAGCCTGTTCGTTGCGGTACCATTCAGAGAATGCGTTTAGAAACAAAAGCCTTGTGGGTGCTGTACCACTGAGAGAATTCGTTTAGAAACAAAAGCCTTGTGGTTGCTGTACCACTCAGAGAATATGTTTAGAAACAAAAGCCTTTTGGTTGCTGTACCACTCAGAGAATGGGTTTAGAAACAACAGACTTGTGGTTGCAGTACCACAGAGAGAATACGTTTAGAAACAAAAGCCTTTTGGTTGCTGTGGCACTCAGTCAATGCGTTTAGAAACAACAGCCTTTGGTTGCTGTGGTGCACAGAAAATACGTGTACAAACAAAAGCCTTCTGGTTTCTGTGCTCCACAGAGAATACGTGTAGAAACACAAGCCTGTTGGTTGCTGAACTACTCAGAGAATGCCTTAGAAACAAAGGCTGTTAGTTGCTTTACCCCTCAGAGAATCTGTTTAGAAACAAAAGACTGTTGGTTGCTGAGCTGCACAGAAAATACGAGTAGAGACAAACCATTGTTGGTTGCTGTACCACTCAGAGAATGCGTTTAGAAACAAAAGCCTGTTGCTTGCTGTACCACTCAGAGAATGCGTTTAGAAACAAAAACCTGTTGGTTGCTGTACCACACAGAGAATGCGATTAGAAACAAAAGCCTGTTAGTTGCTGTACCACTCAGCGAATGCTTTTAGAAACAAATGCCTGTTTGTTGCTGTGCTCCACAGAAACTACGTAAAGAAACAAAAGACTGTTAGTTGCTGTACCACTCATAGAATGCGTTTAGGAGAAAAAGACTGTTGGTTCCTGTACCACTCAGAGAATGCGTTTAGAAGCAAAAGCCTGTTGGTTGCTGTGCTCCAAGAATTAGGTGTAGAAACAAAAGCCTGTTAGTAGCTGTACCACACAGAGAATGCTTTTAGAAACAAAAGACTGTTAGTTGCTGTACCACTCAGAGAATGCGTTTAGAAACAAAAGCCTTTTGGTTGCTCTGCTCCACAGAAAATACATGTAGAAACAAAAGCCTGTTGGTTGCTGTACCACTCAGAGAATGCTTTTAGAAACAAAAGACTGTTGGTTGCTGTACCGCTCAGAGAATGCTTTAGAAACAAAAGCCTGTTAGTGGCTTTACCTCTCAGAAAATGTGTTTTGAAACAAAAGCCTGTTGGTTGCTGAGCTCCACAGAAAATACGAGTAGAGAAAAAAGCTTGTTGGTTGCTGTACCACTCAGAGAATGCGTTTAGAAACAAAAGCCTGTTGGTTGCTGTGCTCCACAGAAAGTATGAGTAAATACAAAAGCCTGTTAGTTGCTGTACCACTCAGAGAATGCGTTTAGAAACAAAAGCCTGTTGGTTGCTGTACTCCACGGAAAATACGAGCAGAGAAAAAAGCCTGTTGGTTGCTGTGCTCCACAGAAAATATGATTGGAGACAAGAGCCTGTTAGTTCCTGTACCACTCAGAGAATGCGCTTAGAAAGAAAAGCATTGTGGTTGCTGTACCACTGAGAGAATGCGTTTAGAAACAAAAGCCTTTTGGTTGCTATGCCCCAACAGAAAATACGTGTAGAAACAAAAGCCTGTTGGTTGCTGTACCGCTCACAGAATGCGTTTAGAAACAAAAGCCTTGTGGTTGCAGTACCACTGAGAGAATACGTATAGAAACAAAAGCCTTTTGGTTGCTGTGCCTTTCAGTCAATGCGTTTAGAAACAACAGCCTTTGGTATCTGTGGTCCACAGAATATACGTGTAGAAACAAAAGGCTTTTGGTTGCTGTGCTCCACAGAATTAGGTGTAGAAGCAGAAGCCTGTTGGTATCTGTGCTCCACAGAATATACGTGTAGAAACAAAAGCCTGTTGGTAGCTGTACCACACAGAGAATGCCTTTAGAAACAAAAGACTGTTGGTTGCTGTACCACTCAGAGAATGCGTTTAGAAACAAAAGCCTGTTGGTTGCTCTGCTCTAGACAAAATACGTGTAGAAACAAAAGCCTGTTGGTTGCTGTACCACTCCTGTTGCTTGCTGTACCACTCAGAGAATGCGTTTAGAAACAAAAACCTGTTGGTTGCTGTACCACTGATAGAATGCGTTTGGTTGAAAAATACTGTAGGTTGCTGTACCACTCAGAGAATGCGTTTAGAAGCAAAAGCCTGTTGGTTGCTGTGCTCCACAGAAATTACGTGTAGAAACAAAAGCCTTTAGTTGCTGTATCACTTAGAGAATGCGTTTAGAAAAGAAGCCTTTTGATTGCTGTCCTCCACAGATAATACGAGTAGAGACAAAAGTCTGTTAGTTTCTGTACCACTCAGAGAATACGTACAGAAACAAAAGCCTGTTGGTTGCTGTATAACACAGAAAATGCGTTTAGAAAAAAATGCTTGTTGGTTACTATGATCCACAGAAAATATGTGTAGAGACAAAAGCCTGGTTGTCGCTGTACCACTCAGAGAATGCGGTTAGAAACAAGAGCCTGTTAGTTTGTTGTACTGCTCAGAGAATGCGTTTAGAAACAAAAGCCTTGTTGTGGCTGTACCACTCAGAGAATGCGTTTAGAAACAAAAGACTGTTGGTTGCTTAACCACTCAGAGATTGCGTTTAGACACAAAAGCCTGTTGGTTGCTGTGCCACTCAGAGAATGCGTTTAGAAACAAAAGCCCGTTGGTTGCTGTACCCCTCAGAGAATGTGTTTAGAAACAAAAGCCTGTTAGTACTGTACCATCAGAGAATACGTACAGAAACGAAAGCCTGTAGGTTGCTGTACCACTCAGAGAATACGTACAGAAACAAAAGCCTGTTTGTTGCTGTACCACTCAGAGAATAATTGTAGAAGCCAAAGCCTGTTAGTTGCTGAACTTCACAGAAAATGCGTTTAGAAAAAAAAGCTTGTTGGTTGCTCTGATCCACAGAAATTACGTGTAGAAACAAAAGCCTGTTGGTTGCTGTACCACTCAGAGAATGCGTTTAGAAACAAGAGCCTATTAGTTTGTTGTACTGCTCAGAGAATGCGTTTAGAATCAAGAGCCTTGTGGTTGCTATACCGCTCAGAGAATGCGTTTAGAAACAACAGCCTGTTAGTTGGTGTACCACTCAGAGAATACGTGTAGAAACTAAAGCCTTTTGGTTGCTGTACCACTCAGAGAAAGCGTTTAGAAACAAAAGCCTGTTCGTTGCGGTACCATTCAGAGAATGCGTTTAGAAACAAAAGCCTTGTGGGTGCTGTACCACTGAGAGAATTCGTTTAGAAACAAAAGCCTTGTGGTTGCTGTACCACTCAGAGAATATGATTAGAAACAAAAGCCTTTTGGTTGCTGTACCACTCAGAGAATGGGTTTAGAAACAACAGACTTGTGGTTGCAGTACCACAGAGAGAATACGTTTAGAAACAAAAGCCTTTTGGTTGCTGTGGCACTCAGTCAATGCGTTTGGAAACAACAGCCTTTGGTTGCTGTGGTCCACAGAAAATACGTGTACAAACAAAAGCCTTCTGGTTTCTGTGCTCCACAGAGAATACGTGTAGAAACAAAAGCCTGTTGGTTGCTGAACTACTCAGAGAATGCCTTAGAAACAAGGGCTGTTAGTTGCTTTACCCCTCAGAGTATCTGTTTAGAAACAAAAGACTGTTGGTTGCTTAGCTCCACAGAAAATACGAGTAGAGACAAACCCCTGTTGGTTGCTGTACCACTCAGAAAATGCGTTTAGAAACAAAAGCCTGTTGCTTGCTGTACCACTCAGAGAATGCGTTTAGAAACAAAAACCTGTTGGTTGCTGTACCACTCAGAGAATGCGATTAGAAACAAAAGCCTGTTAATTGCTGTACCACTCAGCGAATGCTTTTAGAAACAAATGCCTGTTTGTTGCTGTGCTCCACAGACACTACGTAAAGAAACAAAAGACTGTTAGTTGCTGTACCACTCATAGAATGCGTTTGGTAGAAAAAGACTGTTGGTTCCTGTACCACTCAGAGAATGCGTTTAGAAGCAAAAGCCTGTTGGTTGCTGTGCTCCACAGAAAATACGTGTAGAAACAAAAGCCTTTAGTTGCTGTATCACTTAGAGAATGCGTTTAGAAAAAAAGCCTGTTGGTTGCTGTCCTCCACAGAAAATACGAGTAGAGACAAAAGCCTGTTCGTTGCTGTAACATTCAGAGAATGCGTTTAGAAACAAAAGCCTGTTAGTTGCTGAACCCCTCATGGAATGTGTTTCGAAACAAAACCCTGTTAGTTGCTGTACCACTCAGAGAATACGTACAGAAACAAAAGACTGTTGGTTGCTGTACCACACAGAAAATGCGTTTAGAAAACAAAGCTTGTTGGTTACTATGATCCACAGAAAATATGTGTAGAAACAAAAGCCTGTTGTTGCTTTACCACTCAGAGAATGCGTTTAGAAACAAGAGCCTGTTAGTTTGTTGTACTGCTCAGAGAATGCGTTTAGAAACAAAAGCCTTGTTGTGGCTGTACCGCTCAGAGAATGCGTTTAGAAACAAAAGCCTGTTAGCTGGTGTACCACTCAGAGAATACGTGTAGAAACAAAAGCCATTTGGTTGCTGTACTCCACAGAATTAGGTGTAGAAACACAAGCCTGTTAGTAGCTGTACCACACAGAGAATGCTTTTAGAAACAAATGACTGTTAGTTGCTGTACCACTCAGAGAATGCGTTTAGAAACAAAAGCCTTTTGGTTGCTCTGCTCCACAGAAAATACATGTAGAAACAAAAGCCTGTTGGTTGCTGTACCACTCAGAGAATGCTTTTAGAAACAAAAGACTGTTGGTTGCTGTACCGCTCAGAGAATGCTTTAGAAACAAAAGCCTGTTAGTTGCTTTACCCCTCAGAAAATGTGTTTTGAAACAAAAGCCTGTTGGTTGCTGTGGTCCACAGAAAATACGTGTACAAACAAAAGCCTTCTGGTTTCTGTGCTCCACACAGAATACGTGTAGAAACAAAAGCCTGTTGGTTGCTGAACTACTCAGAGAATGCCTTAGAAACAAAGGCTGTTAGTTGCTTTACCCCTCAGAGAATCTGTTTAGAAACAAAAGACTGTTGGTTGCTGAGCTCCACAGAAAATACGAGTAGAGACAAACCATTGTTGGTTGCTGTACCACTCAGAGAATGCGTTTAGAAACAAAAGCCTGTTGCTTGCTGTACCACTCAGAGAATGCGTTTAGAAACAAAAACCTGTTGGTTGCTGTACCACTCAGAGAATGCGATTAGAAACAAAAGCCTGTTAGTTGCTGTACCACTCAGCGAATGCTTTTAGAAACAAATGCCTGTTTGTTGCTGTGCTCCACAGAAACTACGTAAAGAAACAGAAGACTGTTAGTTGCTGTACCACTCATAGAATGCGTTTAGGAGAAAAAGACTGTTGGTTCCTGTACCACTCAGAGAATGCGTTTAGAAGCAAAAGCCTGTTGGTTGCTGTGCTCCACAGAAAATACGTGTAGAAACAAAAGCCTTTAGTTGCTGTATCACTTAGAGAATGCGTTTAGAAAAAAAGCCTTTTGGTTGCTGTCCACCACAGAAAATACGAGTAGAGACAAAAGCCTGTTAGTTGCTGTAACATTCAGAGAATGCGTTTAGAAACAAAAGCCTGATAGTTGCTGAACCCCTCATGGAATGTGTTTAGAAACAAAACCCTGTTAGTTGCTGTACCACTCAGAGAATACGTACAGAAACAAAAGCCTGTTGGTTGCTGTACCACACAGAAAATGCGTTTAGAAAACAAAGCTTGTTGGTTACTATGATCCACAGAAAATATGTGTAGAAACAAAAGCCTGTTAGTTGCTTTACCAATCAGAGAATGCGTTTAGAAACAAGAGCCTGTTAGTTTGTTGTACTGCTCAGAGAATGCATTTAGAAACAAAAGCCTTGTTGTGGCTGTACCGCTCAGAGAATGCGTTTAGAAACAAAAGCCTGTTAGTTGGTGTACCACTCAGAGAATACGTGTAGAAACAAAAGCCTTTTGGTTGCTGTACTCCACAGAATTAGGTGTAGAAACAAAAGCCTGTTAGTAGCTGTACCACACAGAGAATGCTTTTAGAAACAAAAGACTGTTAGTTGCTGTACCACTCAGAGAATGCGTTTAGAAACAAAAGGCTTTTGGTTGCTCTGCTCCACAGAAAATACATGTAGAAACAAAAGCCTGTTGGTTGCTGTACCACTCAGAGAATGCTTTTAGAAACAAAAGACTGTTGGTTGCTGTACCGCTCAGAGAATGCTTTAGAAACAAAAGCCTGTTAGTTGCTTTACCCCTCAGAAAATGTGTTTTGAAACAAAAGCCTGTTGGTTGCTGAGCTCCACAGAAAATATGAGTAGAGAAAAAAGCTTGTTGGTTGCTGTACCACTCAGAGAATGCGTTTAGAAACAAAAGCCTGTTGGTTGCTGTGCTCCACAGAAAGTATGAGTAAATACAAAAGCCTGTTAGTTGCTGTACCACTCAGAGAATGCGTTTAGAAACAAAAGCCTGTTGGTTGCTGTACTCCACGGAAAATACGAGCAGAGAAAAAAGCCTGTTGGTTGCTGTGCTCCACAGAAAATATGATTGGAGACAAGAGCCTGTTAGTTCCTGTACCACTCAGAGAATGCGCTTAGAAACAAAAGCATTGTGGTTGCTGTACCACTGAGAGAATGCGTTTAGAAACAAAAGCCTTTTGGTTGCTATGCCCCAACAGAAAATACGTGTAGAAACAAAAGCCTGTTGGTTGCTGTACCGCTCACAGAATGCGTTTAGAAACAAAAGCCTTGTGGTTGCAGTACCACTGAGAGAATACGTATAGAAACAAAAGCCTTTTGGTTGCTGTGCCTTTCAGTCAATGCGTTTAGAAACAACAGGCTTTGGTATCTGTGGTCCACAGAATATACGTGTAGAAACAAAAGCCTTTTGGTTGCTGTGCTCCACAGAATTAGGTGTAGAAGCAGAAGCCTGTTGGTGTCTGTGCTCCACAGAAAATACGTGTAGAAACAAAAGCCTGTTGGTAGCTGTACCACACAGAGAATGCTTTTAGAAACAAAAGACTGTTGATTGCTGTACCACTCAGAGAATGCGTTTAGAAACAAAAGCCTGTTGGTTGCTCTGCTCTAGACAAAATATGTGTAGAAACAAAAGCCTGTTGGTTGCTGTACCACTCAGAGAATGCTTTTAGAAACAAAAGACGGTTGGTTGCTGTACCACTCAGAGAATGCTTTAGAAACAAAAGCCTGTTGGTTGCTGTACCACTCAGAGAATGCGTTTGGAAACAAAATCCTGTTGGTTGCTGCATCACATTCAGAGAATGCGCTTAGAAACAAAAGCCTGTAGGTTGCTGTGCCTCACAGAAAATACGTGTAGAAACAAAAGCCTGTTAGTTGCTTTACCCCTCAGAGAATCTGTTTAGAAACAAAATACTGTTGAAAGCTGAGCTCCACAGAAAATACGAGTAGAGACAAACCCCGGTTGGTTTCTGTACCACTCAGAGAATGCGTTTAGAAACAAAAACCTGTTGGTTGCTGTACCACTCATAGAATGCGTTTGGTTGAAAAAGACTGTAGGTTGCTCTACCACTCAGAGAATGTGTTTAGAAGCAAAAGCCTGTTGGTTGCTGTGCTCCACAGAAATTACGTGTAGAAACAAAAGCCTTTAGTTGCTGTATCACTTAAAGAATGCGTTTAGAAAAGAAGCCTTTTGATTGCTGTCCTCCACAGATAATACGAGTAGAGACAAAAGTCTGTTAGTTGCTGTACCACTCAGAGAATTAGTAGAGAAACAAAAGCCTGTTGGTTGCTGTATAACACAGAAAATGCGTTTAGAAAAAAATGCTTGTTGGTTACTATGATCCACAGAAAATATGTGTAGAGACAAAAGCCTGGTTGTCGCTGAACCACTCAGAGAATGCGGTTAGAAACAAGAGCCTGTTAGTTTGTTGTACTGCTCAGAGAATGCGTTTAGAAACAAAAGCCTTGTTGTGGCTGTACCACTCAGAGAATGCGTTTAGAAACAAAAGGCTGTTAGTTGCTGTACCACTCAGAGAATGCGTTTAGAAACGAAAGCCTGTTGGTTGCTGTACCACTCAGAGAATGCGTTTAGAAACAAAAGCCTGTTAGTTGCTGTACCACTCAGAGAATGCGTTTAGAAACGAAAGCCTGTTTGTTGCTGTGCACCATAGAAACTACGTAAAGAAACAAAAGACTGCTAGTTGCTGTTCCAACCAGAGAATGCGTTTAGAAACAAAACCCAGTTATTTGTTGTACCACACATAGAACGCGTTTGGGAACAAAAGCCTGTTGGTTGCTGTATCACTCAGAGAATGCGTTTAGAAGCAAAAGCCTGTAGGTTGCTGTACTTCACAGAAAATACGTGTAGAAACAAAAGCCTGTTAGTTGCTGTACCACTCAAAGAATGCCTTAGAAACAAAGGCTGTTAGTTGCTTTACCCCTCAGAGAATCTGTTTAGAAACAAAAGACTGTTGAAAGCTGAGCTCCACAGAAAATACGAGTAGAGACAAACCCCGGTTGGTTTCTGTACCACTCAGAGAATGCGTTTAGAAACAAAAGCCTGTTGCTTGCTGTACCACTCAGAGAATACGTTTGGAAACAAAAACCTGTTGGTTGCAGTACTTCTCAGAGAATGCGTTAAGAATCAAAAGCCTGTTGGTTGCTGTTCTCCACAGAAAATACGTGTAGAAACAAAAGCCTTTAGTTGCTGTATCACTTAGAGAATGCGTTTAGAAAAGAAGCCTTTTGATTGCTGTCCTCCACAGATAATACGAGCAGAGACAAAAGCCTGTTAGTTGCTGTACCACTCAGAGAATACGTACAGAAACAAAAGCCTGTTGGATGCTGTACCACACAGAAAATGCGTTTAGAAAAAAATGCTTGTTGGTTACTATGATCCACAGAAAATATGTTTAGAGACAAAAGCCTGGTGGTCGCTGTACCACTCAGAGAATGCGGTTAGAAACAAGAGCCTGTTAGTTTGTTGTACTGCTCAGAGAATGCGTTTAGAAACAAAAGCCTTGTTGTGGCTCTACCGCTCAGAGAATGCGTTTAGAAACAAAAGCTTGTTAGTTGGTGTACCACTCAGAGAATACGTGCAGAAACAAAAGCCTTTTGGTTGCTCTACCACTCAGAGAATGCGTTTAGAAACAAAAGCCTGTTAGTTGCTCTATCACTCAGAGGATGCGTTTAGAAACAAAAGCCTTGTGGTTGCTATGCTCCAACAGAAAATTCGTGTAGAAACAAAAGCCTTTTGGTTGCTGTACCGCTCACCGAATGCGGTTGGAAACAAAAGCCTTGTGGTTGAAGTACCACTGAGAGAATACGTTTAGAAACAAAAGCGTTTTGGTTGCTGTGCCACTCAGTCAATGCGTTTAGAAACAACAGACTTTGGTTGCTGTGGTCCACAGAAAATACGTGTAGAAACAAAAGCCTTTTGGTTGCTGTGCTCCACAGAAGCACGTGTAGAAAAAAAAGCCTGTTAGTTGCTGTACCACTTAGAGAACGCGTTTATAAACAAACGTCTGTTGCTTGCTGTGATCCACAGAAAACACGTGTAGAAGCAGAAGCCTGTTGGTTGCTGTGCTCCACAGAAAATGCGTGTAGAAACAAAAGCCTGTTGGTTGCTGTACCACACAGGGAATGCGTTTTTAAACAAAAGCCTGTTGGTTGCTGTGCTCCACAGAAAATACATGTAGAAACCAAAGCCTGTTGGTTGCTGTACGACTCAGAGAATGCTTTTATAAACAAAAGCCAGTAGGTTGCTGTAACACTCAGAGAATGCGTTTAGAAACAAAAGCCTTTTGGTTGCTCTGCTCCACAGAAAATACATGTAGAAACCAAAGCCTGTTGGTTGCTGTACGACTCAGAGAATGCTTTTATAAACAAAAGCCTGTTGGTTGTTGTACCACTCAGAGAATGCGTTTTGAAACAAAAGCCTGTTGGTTGCTGTGCTCCACAGAAAATACGTGGAGAAACAAAAGCCTGTTGGCTGCTGTACCACTCAGTGAATGCTTTTAGAAACAAAAGCCTGTTGCTTGCTGTACCACTCAGAGAATACGTACAGAAACAAAAGCCTGTTGGTTGCTGTACCACACAGAAAATGCGTTTAGAAAAAAATGCATGTTTGTTACTATGATCCACAGAAAATATGTGTAGAGACAAAAGCCTGTTGGTCGCTGTACCACTCAGAGAATGCGGTTAGAAACAAGAGCCTGTTAGTTTGTTGTACTGCTCAGAGAATACGTGTAGAAACAAAAGCCTTTTGGTTGCTCTACCACTCAGAGAATGCGTTTAGAAACAAAAGCCTGTTAGTTGCTCTATCACTCAGAGGATTCGTTTAGAAACAAAAGCCTTGTGGTTGCTATGCTCCAACAGAAAATTGGTGTAGAAACAAAAGCCTTTTGGTTGCTGTACCGCTCACAGAATGCGTTTAGAAACAAAAGCCTTGTGGTTGAAGTACCACTGAGAGAATACGTTTAGAAACAAAAGCGTTTAGGTTGCTGTGCCACTCAGTCAATGCGTTTAGAAACAACAGACTTTGGTTGCTGTGGTCCACAGAAAATACGTGTAGAAACAAAAGCCTTTTGGTTGCTGTGCTCCACAGAAGCACGTGTAGAAAAAAAAGCCTGTTAGTTGCTGTACCACTCAGAGAACGCGTTTATAAACAAAAGTCTAATGCTTGCTGTGCTCCACAGAAAACACGTGTAGAAGCAGAAGCCTGTTGGTTGCTGTGCTCCACAGAAAATACGTGTAGAAACAATAGCCTGTTGGTTGCTGTACCACACAGAGAATGCTTTTAGAAACAAAAGACTGTTAGTTGCTGTACCACTCAGAGAATGCGTTTAGAAACAAACACCTGTTGGTTGCTGTACCACTCAGAGAATGCGATTAGAAACAAAAGCCTGTTAGTTGCTGTACCACTCAGCGAATGCTTTTAGAAACAAATGCCTGTTTGTTGCTGTGCTCCACAGAAACTACGTAAAGAAACAAAAGCTTGTTGGTTGCTGTACCACTCATAGAATGCGTTTGGTAGAATAAGACTGTAGGTTGCTGTACCACTCAGAGTATGCGTTTAGAAGCAAAAGCCTGTTTGTTGCTGTGCTCCACAGAAAATACGTGTAGAAACAAAACCCTTTAGTTGCTGTATCACTTAGAGAATGCGTTTAGAAAAGAAGCCTGTTGATTGCTGTCCTCCACAGAAAATACCAGTAGAGACAAAAGCCGTTTAGTTGCTGTACGATATAGAGTATCCTTTTAGAAACAAAAGACTGTTGGTTGCTGTACCACTCAGACAATGCTTTAGAAACAAAAGCCTGTTAGTTGCTTTACGCCTTAGAAAATGTGTTTTGAAACAAAAGCCTGTTGGTTGCTGAGCTCCACAGAAAATACGAGTAGAGAGAAAAGCTCGTTGGTTGCTGTACCACTCAGAGAATGCGTTTAGAAACAAAAGCCTGTTGGTTACTGTGCTCCACAGAACGTATGAGTAAAGACAAAAGCCTGTTAGTTGCTGTACCACTCAGAGAATGCGTTTAGAAACAAAAGCCTGTTAGTTGCTGTACCCCTTAGAAAATGTTTTTAGGAACAAAAGCCTGCTGGTTGCTGTGCTCCACAGAAAATATTATTGGAGACAAGAGCCTGATAGTTACTAAACCACTCAGAGAATGCGCTTAGAAACAAAAGCATTGTGGTTGCTGTACCACTGAGAGAATGCGTTTAGAAACAAAAGCCTTTTGCTTGCTATGCCCCAACAGAAAATACGTGTAGAAACAAAAGCCTGTTGGTTGCTGTACCGCTCACAGAATGTGTTTATAAACAAAAGCCTTGTGGTTGCAGTACCACTGAGAGAATACGTATAGAAACAAAAGCCTTTTGGTTGCTGTCCACTCAGTCAATGCGTTTAGAAACAACAGCCTTTGGTATCTGTGGTCTACAGAAAATACGTGTAGAAGCAGAAGCCTGTTGGTTGCTGTGCTCAACAGAAAATAGGTGTAGAAGCAGAAGCCTGTTGGTTACTGTTCTCCACAGAAAATACGTGTAGAAGCAAAAGACTGTTGGTAGCTGTACCACTCAGAGAATGCTTTTAGAAACAAAAGACTGTTGGTTGCTGTACCACTCAGAGAATGCGTTTAGAAACACAAGCCTGTTGGTTGCTCTGCTCGAGAGAAAATACGTGTAGAAACAAAAGCCAGTTTGTTGCTGTACTACTCAGAGAATGCTTTTAGAAACAAAAGACGGTTGGTTGCTGTACCACTCAGAGAATGCTTTAGAAACAAAAGCCTGTTGGTTGCTGTAACCCTCAGAAAATGCGTTTAGAAACAAAAGCCTGTTAGTTGCTGTACCACTCAGAGAATGCGTTTAGAAACGAAAGCCTGTTTGTTGCTGTGCTCCACAGAAACTACGTAAAGAAACAAAAGACTGTTAGTTGCTGTACCAACCAGCGAATGCGTTTAGAAACAAAAGCCAGTTATTTGTTGTACCACTCATAGAACGCGTTTGGAAACAAAAGCCTTTTGGTTGCTTTGTCACTCAGAGAATACGTTTAGAAGCAAAAGCCTGTAGGTTGCTGTGCTCCACAGAAAATATGTGTAGAAACAAAAGCCTGTTAGTTGCTGTACCACTCAGAGAATGCGTTTAGAAAAAAAAAGCCTGTTGGTTGCTGTGCATCCACAGAAAATACGTGGAGAAACAAAAGCCTGTTGGTTGCTTTACCACTCAGAGAATGCTTTTAGTAACAAAAGCCTGTTAGTTGCAGTACCACTAAGAGAATGCGTTTAGAAACAAAAGCGTGTTGGTCGCTGTACCACTCAGAGAATGCGTTTAGAAACAAGAGCCTTGTGGTTGCTGTACCACTTAGAGAATGCGTTTAGAAACAAAAGCCTTTTGGTTGCTATGCCCCAACAGTAAATTCGTGTAGAAACAAAAGCCTGTTGGTTGCTTTACCACTCAGAGAATGCTTTTAGTAACAAAAGCCTGTTAGTTGCAGTACCACTCAGAGAATGCGTTTAGGAACAAAAGCCTGTTGGTTGCTGTACCACTAAGAGAATGCGTTTAGAAACAAAAGCCTGTTGGTTGCTGTACCATTCAGAGAATGCGTTTAGAAACAAAAGCCTGTTGGTTGTTGTGCTCCACAGAAAATACGTGGAGAAACAAAAGCCTGTTGGTTGCTGTTCAACTCAGAGAATGCTTTTAGAAACAAAAGCCTGTTAGTTGCTCTACCACTCAGAGAATGCGTTTAGAAACAAAAGCCTGTTGGTTGCTTAACCACTCAGAGAATATGTTTTAGACACAAAAGCCTGTTGGTTGCTGTGCCACTCAGAGAATCGTTTAGAAACAAAAGCCCGTTGGTTGCTGTACCTCTCAGAGAATGTATTTAGAAACAAAAGCCTGTTAGTAGGGTACCACTCAGAGAATACGTACAGAAACAAAAGCCTGTAGGTTGCTGTACCACTCAGAGAAAACGTATAGAAACAAAAGCCTGTTTGTTGCTGTACCACTCAGAGAATACGTGTAGAAGCAAAAGCCTGT
The DNA here is from genome assembly GCA_030765065.1 of Deroplatys truncata. Lineage (NCBI taxonomy): Eukaryota > Metazoa > Arthropoda > Insecta > Mantodea > Mantidae > Deroplatys > Deroplatys truncata. The sequence goes on from CM060990.1 coordinate 699,332,057, forward strand.
TAGTTGCTGAACCACACATAAAATGCGTTTAGAAAAAAGCTTGTTGGTTGCTCTGATCAACAGAAAATACGTGTAGAAACAAAAGCCTGTTGGTTGCTGTACCACTCAGAGAATGCGTTTAGAAACAAGAGCCTATTAGGTTGTTGTACTGCTCAGAGAATGCGTTTAGAATCAAAAGCCTTGTGGTTATTGTACCGCTCAGAGAATGCGTTTAGAAACAAAAGCCTGTTAGTTGGTGTACCACTTAGAGAATACGTGTAGACACAAAAGCATTTTGGTTGCTGTACCACTCAGAGAATGCGTTTAGAAACAAAAGCCTGTTAGTTGCGGTACCACTCAGAGAATGCCTTTAGAAACAAAAGCCTTGTGGGTGCTGCACCACTCAGAGAATGCGTTTAGAAACAAAAGCCTTGTGGTTGCTGTACCACTCAAAGAATGCGTTTAGAAAGAAAAGCCTGTTGGTTGCTGTACCGCTCAGAGAATGGGTTTAGAAGCAACAGACTTGTGGTTGCAGTACCACAGAGAGAATACGTTTAGAAACAAAAGCCTTTTGGTTGCTGTGCCACTCAGTCAGTGCGTTTAGAAACAACAGCCTTTGGTTGCTGTGGTCCACAGAAAATACGTGTACAAACAAAAGCCTTCTGGTTGCTGTGCTCCACAGAAAATACGTGTAGAAACAAAAGCCTGTTGGTTGCTGTACTACACAGAGAATGCTTTTAGAAACAAAAGACTGTTGGTTGCTGTACCACTCAGAGAATGCGTTTAGAAACAACAGCCTGTTGGTTGCTTTGCTCCACAGAAAATACGTGTAGAAACTAAAGCCTGTTGGTTGCTGTACCACTCAGAGAATGCGTTTAGAAACAAAAGCCTGTTGGTTGCTTTGCTCCACAGAAAATACGTGTAGAATCTAAAGCCTGTTGGTTGCTGTACCACTCAGCGAATGCTTTTAGAAACAAATGCCTGTTTGTTGTTCTGCTCCACAGAAACTACGTAAAGAAACAAAAGACTGTTAGTTGCTCTACCACTCATAGAATGCGTTTGCTAGAAAAAGACTTTTGGTTGCTGTACCACTCAGAGAATGCGATTAGAAACAAAAGCCTATTAGTTGCTGTACCACTCGACGAATGCTTTTAAAAACAAATGCCTGTTTGTTGCTATGCTCCACAGAAATTACGTAAAGAAACAAAAGACTGTTAGTTGCTGTACCACTCATAGAATGCGTTTGGTAGAAAAAGACTGTTGGTTGCTGTACCACTCAGAGAATGCGTTTAGAAGCAAAAGCCTGTTGGTTGCTGTGCTCCACAGAAAATACGTGTTGAAACAAAAGCCTTTAGTTGCTGTATCACTTAGACAATGCGTTTAGAAAAAAACCTGTTGGTTGCTGTCCTCCACAGAAAATACGAGTAGAGACAAAAGCCTGTTAGTTGCTGTAACACTCAGAGAATGCGTTTAGAAACAAAAGCCTGTTAGTTGCTGTACCACACAGAAAAAGCGTTTAGAAAACAAAGCTTGTTGGTTACTATGATCCACAGAAAATATTTGTGTAGAAACAAAAGCCTGTTACTTGCTTTACCACTCAGAGAATGCGTTTAGAAACAAAAAACCTGTTAGTTGGTGTACCACTCAGAGAATACGTGTAGAAACAAAAGCCTTTTGTTTGCTCTACCACTCAGAGAATGCGTTTATAAACAAAAGCCTGTTAGTTGCTCTAATTCTCAGAGGATGTGTTTAGAAACAAAAGCCTTGGGGCTGCTGTACCACTCAGAGAATGCGTATAGAAACAAAAGCCTTGTGGTTGCTGTACCGCTCACAGAATGCGTTTAGAAACAAAAAAACCTTCCAGTTAAGTACCACTGAGAGAATAAGTTTAGAAACAAAAGCCTTTTGGTTGCTGCGCCACTCAGTCAATGCGTTTAGAAACAACAGCCTTTGGTTGCTGTGGTCCACAGAAAATACGTGTAGAAAGAAAAGCCTTTTGGTTGCTGTGCTCCACAGAAATACGTGTAGAAACAAAAGCCTGTTAGTTGCTGTACCACTCAGAGAATGCGTTTATAAACAAAAGTCTGTTGCTTGCTGTGCTCAACAGAAAACACGTGTAGAAGCAGACACCTGTTAGTTGCTGTGCTCCACAGAAAATACGTGTAGAAACAAAAGCCTGTTGGTTGCTGTACCACACAGAGAATGCTTTTAGAAACAAAAGTCTGTTGGTTGCTGTACCACTCAGAGAATGCGTTTAGAAACAAAAGCCTTTTGGTTGCTATGCTCCACAGAAAATACATGTAGAAACAAAAGCCTGTTGGTTGCCGTACCACTCAGAGAATGCTTTTAGAAACAAAAGACTGTTGGTTGCTGTACCACTCAGAGAATGCTTTAGAAACAAAAGCCTGTTATTTGCTTTAGCCCTCAGAAAATATGTTTTGAAACAAAAGCCTGTTGGTTGCTGAGCTCCACAGAAAATACGAGTAGAGAAAAAAGCTTATTGGTTGCTGTACCACTCAGAGAATGCGTTTAGAAACAAAAGCCTGTTGGTTGTTGTGCTCCACAGAACGTATGAGTAAAGACAAAAGCCTGTTAGTTGCTGTACCACTCAGAGGATGCGTTTAGTAACAAAGCCTGTTAGTTGCTGTACCCCTCAGAAAATGTTTTTAGAAACAAAGGCCTGTTGGTTGTTGTGCTCCACGGAAAATACGAGTAGAGACAAAAGCCTGTTGGTTGCTGTGCTCCACAGAAAATATGTTTGGAGACAAAATACTGTTAGTTACTGTACCACTCAGAGAATACGCTTAGAAACAAAAGCATTGTGGTTGCTGTACCACTGAGAGAATGCGTTTAGAATCAAAAGCCTTTTGGTTGCTATGCCCCAACAGAAAATACGTGTAGAAACAAAAGCCTGTTGGTTGCTGTACCGCTCACAGAATGCGTTTAGAAACAAAAGCCTTGTGGTTGCAGTACCACTGAGAGAATACGTATAGAAACAAAAGCCTTATGGTTGCTGTGCCACTCAGTCAATTCGTTTAGAAACAACAGCCTTTGGTATCTGTGGTCCACAGAAAATACGTGTAGAAACAAAAGCCTTTTGGTTGCTGTGCTCCACAGAATTAGGTGTAGAAACAAAAGCCTGTTAGTAGCTGTACCACTCAAAGAATCCGTTTAGAAACAAAAGTCTGTTGGTTGCTGTGCTCCACAGAAAATACGTGTAGAAGCAGAAGCCTGTTGGTTGCTGTGCTCCACAGAAAATAGGTGTAGAAGCAGAAGCCTGTTAGTTGCTGTGCTCCACAGAAAATACGTGTAGAAACAAAAGCCTTTTGGTAGCTGTACCACACAGAGAATGCTTTTAGAAACAAAAGACTGTTGGTTGCTGTACCACTCAGAGAATGCGTTTAGAAACAAAAGCCTGTTAGTTGCGGTACCACTCAGAGAATGCGTTTAGAAACAAAAGCCTTGTGGGTGTTGTGCCACTCAGAGAATGCGTTTAGAAACAAAAGCCTTGTGGTTGCTGTACCACTCAGAGAATGCGTTTAGAAACAAAAGCCTTTTGGTTGCTGTACCGCTCAGAGAATGGGTTTAGAAACAACAGACTTGTGGTTGCAGTACCACAGGGAGAATACGTTTAGAAACAAAGCCTTTTGGTTGCTGTGCCACCCAGTCAATGCGTTTAGAAACAACAGCCTTTGGTTGCTGTGGTCCACAGAAAATACGTGTACAAACAAAAGCCTTCTGGTTGCTGTACTCCAAAGAAAATACGTGTAGAAACAAAAGCCCTTTGGTTGCTGTACCACACAGAGAATGCTTTTAGAAACAAGAGACTGTTGAAAGCTGAGCTCCACAGAAAATACCAGTAGAGACAATCCCCGGTTGGTTTCTGTACCACTCAGAGAATGCGTTTAGAAACAAAAGCCTGTTGCTTGCTGTACCACTCAGAGAATGCGTTTAGAAACAAAAACCTGTTGGGTGCTGTACCACTCAGATTTTACCTTGTTGATGATTGCTGCAGTGTCCAGTGGTGCGACGTATGGCCTCCTTATATACAGATGCACTTTGCATCAGCATCAAGGACGATAAGTGAAAGTTGCATTTTTTAACTGCATCTATTAGGTATATAAGGCGGAAGATACAATCTCGGCCACAAACAGTTATTTCCACGCTGTTATCCTACTACTTCAGACTTCAGAGAATGTAAGTAACAAAACGTTAATACACAATATCTTTGGAAATTCAATTAGGTTTTACGCATGCCTTATATTATCTTGGTCTGCTTTTTAGCATAGAAAATATTAACGTTCTAAATGAAATACGCAGAGTATAAAAGTTTCAGCGCACACGGGAGGCATTACGATATTCAGATTAATCCTGCTTCCAAAATGAAAATCATATCCTTTACTTTAGAAATAGCATGCAAACTGTGTTGGATATTATTTTAAATGGTGTGAAACCCAGTGATACGTTTGATCTGTCAATATGCAACTCTGTAAATTTACAAGATAAACCGATAGGAGTAAGCTTCCGCAGAAGCAATCAGGTGTCTTTGGATGTATTAATGGCTGTTGTAGAGAAAGTATGCCAATCTAACACTAATTTTTATGCCACAGGTACCTTATGCGTAAAAGTAGGTCACGTTGAAATGCCCTTAGGACATGGTAGAATTAAAACAAAAGGTAGACATTTATCCGCATGGGCGCACATAAAAAGCCCATCGTTAGAATTAAAAGGAAACCAAATGCTTAGCTCAAGCTCTATTGGTAGCTATAGCACATTTCGTTAGAGACCCAAATTACGTAAGTTATAGAAAACGTCGAAAAATTTATTCCAAAGTGGACGTGCTTCTATAGGTCACAAATGTTGATCTAAGCAATGGTGGAGTATTAGCAGAATTGCAAAAGTTTGAGGACCATCTGTCCGAATACAGAATTATAGTTTATGAAGTTTTGCATGGAAAAAACATGATATATGATGGGAACACAAATTCACAAAAACATTTAAATATCCTGTATCATGCACAGGAAAAACACTATAATGCGATCGTAAATCTCACGGGTGCCATATCTAAAGAATATGTTTGCGAAGGATGTAATAAGGGAATGAGTTACGATGGAGCAAAGACACATAAATGCAACTATCGATGCTCCGGATGTAATTCAGTTCCACCCTGCATTTTTGAAGGAAACAACGTATATTGTAATAAATGCAATAGGTACTTTTGAAATCAAAGCTGCATGAATGATCATGTGCAGACTAAAATTGGCACTCAAATAATTTGCTATTGGAAGCGGCATTATTTAATTTGTAGTCAACAGTTAAAACCAAATCATCAGTGCTATATTTCATACTGTAGAAGCTGTAAAAGCAACGAGAGGCCGGACCACTTTTGCTATATGCCAACACTTAGCGCAAAAATACAGTCATCGGAAGAGGTCTTATTGGTGTTTTACGACATAGAGTGTACTCAAAGCAACAAATAGGAGACAATACATATCTTCATTTTCCCAGCTTACTCTGCTTAGAACACTATTGTTTTCTTTGCGAGAAAAAGCAAGGATATGAGCGAAGGGTGAAGGCAGTGCGGAAAGCGTAGGTATTCATTTTGGGGTAATGGCTGCACCAAACAATTTATGGAATATCTGTGCCAAAATAGACCTTTTTGTGAAAAGATAATTGCAATTGCATATAATGCCAGAGCCTACGATCACATGTTCATCTTAGATTATGCAATAAAACAGGGATGGGTATCGGATTTAGTAATGAATGGTGCTAACATTTTATCCATGAAAATGGAACATATAACCCTTCTGGATACTTTGAACTTTTTACCCATGAAATTGAGAAGCTTTTCGAAAGCGTTTTGGAATAGATTGTGTGACAAAAGGTCACATTCCACTTTATTTTAATACTGCCGAAAACATGAACTATGTAGGTAGTTATCCCGATCCTGTCCATTACGGTGTCGATCACATGATACAAGACGAACGCAGAGAATTTTTCGAATGTTACGAGTAGGAAAAATATGGCATTTTCGATTTTAGAAGAGAATTGAAACCTACTGTATGGCAGATGCTGGAGTGTTGAGAGAAGCGTGTTTCTATATTTATAAATACTTCCCTAGGCATCCGAAGTGTTGACGTATTTCAAGAATCTATTACGATAGCTTCGGCATGCAACAAAGTATTTAGAAGAAATATTTGAAACCAAACACTATAGGACTTAGTCCTTGTGGAGGTTATAGAAAAGCCGATAAACAATCCATAAACGCTCTCATGTGGCTTAGGTATGAAGAAATTAAAAGGGGGATTTGCATTAAACATGCAGGTGAGGTAGAGAGGTGAGAATACCCAAATTACCGAACCTCAAATTAGATGTTTTTTTGTGAAGAGACGAGAGAGGTATTTGAATTCATGGGGTGTTACCACCACGGCCATGTGTGTCTTACTAATAGACACGCGAACAGAGACGCTTGCAGATAGATACGAGCTGCCCATGAGTCGAATAGATAAAATTGTGTCGGCAGGTTACGCCTGTCACGTCATGTGGGAGTGTGAATTTGAGTCCATTCTATAACAACATCCGGCTCTACACAACGTTGTGAAAAACGTCCCTCTTATTCTTAAGGATTCCCTCTAAGGAGGTAGAACGGAAGCATTGAAAAGCTATTGCAAAACCGATGAAAAGACTCGCATTATGTATTACGACGTGATATCTCTGTATCCTTATATATGTAAATATTTTAAGTTTCCCGTAGGTCATCCCATAATTCACATTGGCGAAGATTGCGCCTGTATTACGGAAATGCATAAAAAAGAAGGGGTTATAAAATGTAGAGTTTAGGTAAAAAATAGAAGTCTTTATCATCCTGTGTTGCTCTTTAGATGTCACCAAAAGTTAATATTTGGTGTATGTTACATCTGTGCGAAAGAGGTAAATGACGGTGAATGTAGCCACGACGGGGAGCTAATCGGTACTTGATCGTAGACGAGGTACGAAAAGCTGTTGAAATGGGTTACGAAGTGAGATGAATTTTTGTGTTTACGAATACAAAATGAAACAGCACGATAAAAATGAAAATATGCGAGGGTTATTTGTAGATTACATTAATAGTATTTTAAAATTAAAAGCAGAGACTAGCGAGTATCCCTCTTTGGTTAAGAGCGATGAGGATAGGCGGAAATACGTTCGAAGTTTTTTTCAGAGCGAAGGAATTCTTTTGGATAAGTCGACAATTAGAAAAAATCTAGGTTTAAGGTCTCTAGCAAAATTGTGTCTGAATAGTTTTTGGGGAAAGCTCACCGAACAAAGCAACCGATCGCGCACGAAAATGATTAGGGAGCCCCCGGAATTGTTTACGTTCCTGACCACGTCCGGCATAGAGGTGCAGAATCTAATGTTTGCGAGCGACGAGATCGTCTGGCTCTCGTGGAAATATGCCGAAGCAGTCAAGAGCCCTCTATTGGCGCACACCGATGAAGTGTTAGGAGCCTACGTTACTGCAGGTGCAAGCCTTAAGTTATACACCTACCTAGAGGCATTGAATAGAGACATATTATAAACAGATATGGATTCGATACTGTTTACGGTTAGGGAAGCCGAGACGTGTAGCGTCAAATGCGGCGACATGACGGATGAGCTCGCGGACTATGGAACGGATTCCTACATTTCAGAATTCGTATCCGGAGGCCCAAAAAGTTACGCGTACAAATTACGGTTATGAAATGGTAATTTCAAAACTGTTTGTAAAGTGAGAGGAATAATGTTGAATTACGCCACTTTGCAGTTGGTTAATTTTGATTCAATAAAAGATTTAATTATTGGAGAAAACGTGGATCGAAACATTGTAATTAGAACGGAAAAGAAAATTAAGCACAAAAGATCGCATGGCGTGTATATCGTCTCTGAACCCGAAGATAAAATCTATAGAATTTGCTTTCACAAGAGAAGAAGTATTTCTAACGATTCCGTCCCTTTCGGGTATATAAAGCCTGACTGAACGAGTCCCCTCCTCTCATTATGGATTACGAGGTGGAACGAGCAGTATGCAAGTACGTGGAAAACCGAAGAAGGCAGAGAGGTTTAAAATATTGTACGAATGAAGAGATACCACTCATTCCCTTAGAAGTGTTTAATCAATATCCTCTTTTCGTTGTAGATTACGTGATGTACAGGTTAATGGACAAATTGAGGGAAAAATAAAGATGTTTCGACGATGTAATGTTTCCCGTAGTTAAATTTCAGCACCCTTTACGCTGATCGTTAGTGGTAGTTCGGGTTCTGGTAAGGCCGTATTTTGCGTAAATTTAGTAAAACATTTGAAGCATTTGTGGACTGTTCGAAAATTTAAATAAATATTGTGGTGTTATAGCGAAAAATCGTCCGTGCCAAAGTTAAAACAAGCAAAGTTTCACGTTGGTGTGCCGGAGTTTGAGAACCAGAAAGGAGAGGCAAAACTAGTAGTATTAGACGATCTTTTAAACTCTGCATATTCCAGAGAGGTGTGCGACATGTTCACGAAGAGAAGTCATCATAGAAACATAAGCGTAATTTTAATGACTCAAAATTTGTTTCATCAAGGTAAGTATTGCAGAGGTATCTCGTTAAACGTTAAATACATTGTGGTTTTTAAAAACTTTAGATATAAGAATCAAGTGGCGCATCTAGCCAGACAAATATACCCCGAAAATTGGAAATCGCTTTTCGAAGCGTAGCTGAATGCTACGAAAAAGCCTCACGGCTATATGCTATTCGATCTGTGACAGGAGACCAATATCAAGTTACGATTTAGAACCAATATCTTTCCATCGGAGTTCCCTGTCTCTGGAAATTGCTAACTAGGAAGAAGGTAGATCTCTCGAAAGTCACCTCTTCGGACAAGAGTAAATATAGACAAATTCTTCTTTTAACCAAGCGGATAAGATCCAACTATCACATGCTGCACGTGCTTAAAAGCGCCAAGCCTAAGCTTAGGAAAGCTATTTTGGAGAAGTCCGACAAAGAGTTAGTGTTGGCTATTGCAGAATGCGCTCTAAATGTTCTAAAGGGTAACTATAATCTAAGCAAATGCACCATTCGCAATCTAGGAAGATATAAACATAATTTGAGGTGATGGTGGATAAATCTCTAAAGTTTAACAATAAAAGATTTTTAATTCAAAAGGTAGGATTTTCTATTCCTCTGCTGACTGCCGTACTGACTGTACATTCGTCTCTAATACAGCGTTAGATGCTGCAAAAATCATTTTTAGTTTCTCAGCGCTACATAGACACCCACTGCTTGAAGAAAAAGCGTCGAAGAAGAAGCGGAGAAAAGGGGATGCGTACGAGGAGCTGATCAAATTTAAATCCAGTGGCCGCCGGCCTCCGTATCTGCCACCGCAGCCGCCGACGCCAACGCTGCCGCCCCGAACCTCTCCTCCTCGGATCAAAAAGAGACTCGTCTTCCCTACAGAAACGTTCTACGAGAAGCAGAAAGAAGTAGAGTTTGACGAATAACAAGTAAGGCTTCTGCCATTACCGGCCCACGAGAAAAAAGAAGTAGAGCAGTTTACAAGTAGAAACTTTGGATACATAGCAGGTCTTTACCTAACTCCATATTTGCACACTCTTAGGGTAACGGGCACCGTATTTGACATTTGCAAGGATCGGGACGGCAACTTTAAAATTGGCGATTCCATTACTCGTATAGAAGACAACGATTTGTATGTAAAGGATAGGTATTTTAAGGGAACTCGAGGTCTCTGGAAATTGCTAACTAGGAAGAAGGTAGATCTCTCGAAAGTCACCTCTTCGAACAAGAGCAAATATAGACACATTCTTCTTTTAACCAACGGACACTTACAGAATAACGAAGCCTTTAATCAGATAAAATCGAACAGAGGTAATAAACATAAATAAATAATTGCGGAATTGTTTCCATCCAAGACTGGACGGATTATTAGCAATGAATAAGAAGTATTTTTACGGTCCTGAACAACTTTCAGCTTTTTCCATCGTGCAGAAACTTGCATCTCTTACGGGAAATAGGCATAAAACGGAGGATTGGCTTCTCCAACAAGATGCCTATACTTTGCACAAACCTGCGAGGAGAAAATTTCAGAGGAACCACTACACGGTGAATAACGTTAACGATATTGGAAAATCGACTTGGCCGATTTTAAAAGCATTAGAAAGTATAACGATGGAATTCAGTATCTCCTAAGGTGTGTAGATTGTTTTTCCAGATTTGCACGTGTATAACCCACAAAATCAAAAGCTAGTACGGAAACTGTAAAGGCCTTTGAAGCCATCTCAAATTCCGTTCCTCTCACAGTCAGATCCGACAGGGGAAAAGAATTTTTAGGATTTGCATTTCAAAGGTTTTAAAAAAGAAGAACATTGTGCATCAAGTTTGCAGAAACCCCGATGTAAAGTGCGCCATGTTCGAGAGATTTAATCGTACCATTAAGTCTAAAATATACAAGTATTTACTTACAGGAACTCGTACAAATATATAGACGATCTCGTTAAATTTGTGCACGCATATAATCGCACAGTCCATTCGTCAATAGGAGTGGCTCCAACCAAAGTAAACGAGAAAAACGTGTTACAAATATAGAAAACCCTAGAAAGAAAACGAACCAACATTATGCCCAGACCTATCAAGTTCGGCGAAGGACAAACCGTAAGAATAAGTAAAGAAAAGATTAAATTTTCCAAAGGCCACGAAAAATTTTCTTAACGGAGATTTTCAAAACTGTAAAGGTTATAAAACTTTCGCCGTAACCCGTGTACGAACTACACGATCTAAACGGAACTCCCATAGAAGGACAATTTTACAGTTACAAACTAACTCCGGTGAAAATTAACAAATCCACTTGGTTCAAAATAGATAAAATACTAAAAACGAGGATGAGGAAAGGCAGACCGCAGCATCTCGTCCGCTGGAAAGGATATGGTCCCATCTTTGACAGCTGGATTGATGCATCATGGATGAGTTTTACGTAACCGGTTGAGCGATTCTAGCATCGATTTGTATCCCGAGAATTTGCATGCTAGCTTTCGTAACGATTTAGCACAACCGGTCAATCTTCAGAGAGATAAGTGGGCTGTAGATCTGGCAGAGCTTTCCTATTTCTACGGTTACGAATCTATAGATGAGAACATACTTAACGAAGCCGGAGAACTGATCAAAAATGTCGTTATAACAAGAGCTGGTAGAATTGTGTTTGAAAAAATGGAACTGTACACGTCACTAAAGAATCAGTTAACAGATATGAACATCGGAAATTACTCCTATCGGAGCTGCAGGTTTACCTCATTTCTCATTAGAGAGATATAAAAGAATTGGAAAACACTAATAAAGAATGGGTCCCAACACATTCCATTCCACAAAAACCAATTGAAAAAGTTAAGTGTATTCATTTCAAGATTACTAAAAAAAGTGGAAGGTAACACAGAAACACTTTTTAACGGAAAAATATTTTTCCCACCAGAATATATTATGGTCTAGGCGATCTTGTGGACACCATAAAAATTCTCTGCCAAATCTTGATTCCTATAAAATTGTTAATCAAAATATGCTCACAGAAGTAACTTACGATATAAAGACCCTTTTCCTTAGATCGCACAGGAAAATCTCCTTTCAGTTTATTTCCGGAACCGAACCCATTTTTGTTTACTGCAATCTCATCGAACCGCGGTTGCTCGGTAATTCCTACGTTAGGTGCATAAGAATTATTCAGTTTCCCTCGTACACTAGTCAACACAAGTTTGAAAACATCCGGCAGAACTTAATCATTTTCGAACCGTAGCAAACTTGTGGCCAAACTTGTCACGGAAGGCACAAAAAAGTTAGTTGGTAGGTTACAGCAAGGAAAGGATAAGAGAAAGAGATCAGCTCCATATAAAGCCTAAAAAGCTAGAGACATTTTTTATTAAATACAGTGTACAACACGTCGCCACCAGCACATGCTCCCGAGATAGCATCATGATCGCCTGCACAAAATCCGAATTTGACATCTTTGCAAAAAAGCCAATTCAGTCGGCAGTATTAGGAAACTTCACTACCCTAAACAAACCCATCGCCTCAGTAGATCAATCTGTACTAGAATTTGTTATTGCTGGAGATAAGGAACACCACGTCGATTTAAATGTTTATTTGATGGTAAAAGGAAAATTTGTAAAGCCGGATGTTTCCAGCTTAGCAGCAACGGATAAACGACCGGTGTTAACAGTTTATTGCACTCCTTGTTTAGTCAATTGGGCGTTTCCCTAAATGGAACATCCATTACTCCTTCTGAAGATCTTTATCATTATCGTAGCTATTTAGAAACCTTGCTAACGTACGTTCACGATGCATCGAAAAGCCATCTTACTAACCCGTTCTGGTACATCGACACGCTCTCCACGATTTCTCCGGGGTCGGTGCTTCGAAAAACGGAACGCTGGAAGTCGGAGATTCTAATCACGGATGGAAGGAAAGTCATCATAGGACCAATGAGTCTAAAGACATAGTCATGTTTGTTAGATTACATGGGGGATATTTTCAGTTTATCCACTTTGTTACTACCGGGACTTACACTTCAAATCAAGTTGACTAAAGCGAAGGACTCGTTTCATATAATGAGTGAAAGCGCAGATCTACATGCTAGATTTCAATTCCTAGATGCCACTCTATACGTGAAAAAGATAAAACCAGCTACTAGTCTCTTAATGGCCCATATGAATGCTTTAGAAAAAGTAAATGCGAGATACGATACAACGCGACTCGATGACAGATCCTTCACTTTCGCAGCAGGGCAGAGCACCATCTCTATAGAAAATTCTGTATTAGGTCCGCCACCTAAAAGGATACTCGTAGGTATGACAGAAAATACAAAATTTTGGGGAACTCACACCACAAACCCTTTCAATTTTAAGCACTTCCATTTGGAATATTTTGCGACTTACGTTAACGGCAAGCAAATTCCGGCAGAAGGTCTTTATATCTATACCTCTAGCGAAAAAGATTCAACGTTGGCCTACCAAACGCTCTTTTCCGGTTTCTGCATCCATCACACCAACAGCGGAATTCAAATCACGCACCACATGTATATAATGGGTTATTTCCTAGTGCTTTTCGATTTAATGCCAGACAGTGCCGCTTCAGAAGGTCACGTTTGTCTATTAAATAAGGGAACTATAGGTATAGAGCTCAGATTTAAATACTAGTTAACACAAGCCATCACGTGTGTCATGTACTGCGAGTACGAAAATTCTATTGAGATAGACAAAGATCTGAGAGTGTACACAGATTATTAAATATGAACACCTTACAAATAGAACAAATTTTGCGAGGCATTCCAAATTTTGCAGGCGTTTTTGCATCAGACATGCTGTCCACAGAATTTACTAAACCGTCTACATTCATAATAAATTTAGATCCTCACAACCTACCTGGTTCACCTGGATAGCTGTAACTCAAAATTCAAATTCTTTTGCGTGGTATTTCGATTCGTACGGCCTCCCTCCCTTTATAAAATCCTTGAAACACTTCATGCCATTTCACTTCGCAATTAATCATCGCCAACTTCAAAACCTCTACTCCGACATCTGAGGCCAGTACGCGTGACTCTATACTCTCTACGTCTGCACCAGAGGATACACCATGAACGAGTTCATAGCCCTGTTTAACTCTGCCGATGCAGATCGTTAGGCCAGGGAGATGTTCCACAGAGAATTTCCAGTCTGGCGGTGCAACAAGGGACAGGGATGCCTACCGGGTATAAAGGTAAGTAGCTCGATTATTTTTCGGTCAGTCTTTGTGCAAGATGGAAGGAGGTCTTGTCGTGGATTATTCAGCGCTCAGGGGTCGTCCTCCGTGGACTAGTGGTACCGTGCTAGCCTCTAATTCCCGAGGTCGCGGGTTCAAACCCGGTGGAGGGCGATGGATTTTTTCGGGCGTAAATCCATGGCTTCCTTCGGAAGGGAAGTAAAGCCAGTGGTCCCGTGTCGTAGATTTACTGCACGTAAAAGAACATCAAGCCTGATAAAGAGGCCTCTGAGCAAAATTAACGATCTTTCACGCCCAATATAGAATGGGACGCTAAGGACCTAGTAGTTATAGGGCGTCCATAAATAAAAAAAACAGCGCTCAGGGGAAACGGCAAAGAATTAATCATAAAGGAATTGGCGATCATTGGAAACGGGATTTTGCAGGCCACTATCCTTGGAATAGTAAATTAGATGCGTTTAACAGAGAAAATAAAAATGGAATGCATTTCAATGATAGTTACGTTCCTTACAGCATGCTAAAAACTCTATTGGAAGAGGTAGTGACGGGGCACATCTCTCTCTTTGCTTATGACGAGGATAAATGTAAAGTTCTTTCCGCACTCTGCGATAGAACGTTTATCAATTTAAGAAAAGAATTTAGTTGCCCCAAGCCAGAAAATCTGTATCATCAGTTGCACTGCGGCTTTCCTTGTCATAAGTATTCAAACACTCACTGTGCATGTAAACACGCTCACGCCATGTTCAATTGGTTGAAACATCATAAGCTTAGATGTCCTGCTGATAGCTCTAAAAGACACGATGCTTCTTTTGTTTCAGCTGTGGAGCAGTCGACGAGATGAGCTCAAGAGGTAAGCAGATCAGAATGCCACTGCGCCGCGTGACTTCTCCGGAACCCGTGCTGCATCGCAGGACCTACTTTCTCATCAAACATCACTCTAGAGATATCAGGCTTGGTTTCTACAAAAGAAGAAATTACGAGCTCAAGTGGAAATTGGCGGAGTAAAGCAGGGTGGGGCAGTATTTTTAACACTTAAATAATATCAGTCTGATTATATAATATAAAATATAATAACAGCCCGGCTTAAAGTAATATGTGTACACTATAATATATAAAAAGTGTATGTTACAGTCATTGTATGATGTTTATATTATTATGTACATGTTCAATAATGTTATGTGAATGTATTACGTAATTTAATAATGTAGGAGCTGTGAGAATAGAAGCCGAACGTTACTAACAATAAGGTAACCTAGAGGCAACAATAAATTAGAACGATTAATAATGCTACTGGTAATTCTTGGAACAATAATGTAATATTTAAAACAGTTTATAAATAGCCAATCTAAAACTAGAAAAGGTGAAAGTTAAATAAAAGTATTTTATTGGAGTAGGATTAGCCAATCAGAGACTTGAAATAGAGAAATTTACAAATTTAAGCGGTAAACGCCGGACGCTAGACGGCAGCGTACCTAAGCAGTTCGTTCGCTCGGTACGTATTCAGTGTGAGACATAAACAATTCATTACGGCGTGAATAATATAAAGTTTACGTGTTAAATAGTACAATTAACAATAATCTCACAACTCAACAGTAGGATATATCAGTGAAGTGTTATTTAACCGTGTGAAGGATTAATAAAACGAAGTTAAATACCATTATAATTTGTGTAAGCCTTCATTCTTTAGCCGTTCCAGCCCTGCTAAGGGATACGTGTTTCTGCAAATTACTACTGACTAAGCCGAGGGAAATATACATATATAATATTTAAATAAACATTAAAATTACAAAGTTAATTTTTTTTAAAAGTGGGGCGAAGGCCACCGGAAAGTATAAGTGGAGCGAAGGCCAACGGAAACTTAGTTCCATACGTGGTTGCAACAACTTCAAGTTTTTGGCTCCCCAACGGTGGAACTACAATACACCATCTTCAAGGGAAGAGTCCTTCTCTCGTCCTACTACTTCGCGACTCTGCTGAATCACCTCCCTAAACTTGCCGAGCATCTCTGCAAAGGGCAGTCGTACAAATCCATCGAAGAACAGTTTCGCTTCAAATCCATAAATGGGCATCGTGCCAGGATACAATACGACTCAAACGTCATCCTTCGTTTAGATGATGTAAACTTTCTATTGGGCAATGCAAATGTATTGCAACATCAACTTGCAAAATATCTCTTAGCCACAACAGATGTAAAAGACTATGTTAATAGTTCTTCAGGCACAAGCACTTATGTACTTCCAAAAGAAAATGCTTCGTGTTTTGTACCTTACGATGTTATATGTGACGAAATAAACTCAACCCTTGTATCTTATAAGAATAAATAAAAAGAAACCAAACTTACATTCACGTCTTGCATTTCCTAACTTTTTCCTTTACATCCGAATATAGGGAAAATCCCATCCCATATTTAACTATACCTAGAAAAATCAGTAGCAATTAAAATAGACAAGGAAAAGATCTGTTGTCGCGGCCAAGGCCAACGTAACGTTTCTGCAATTAATCAATAATTTACTCGACCTCTTTTATTTAAATCTAAATGGTGTTACATGTCCTGGGGTGAAGATAAACTCATATTGTGTTGTCGCGATCAGTGTTTAGGCGTGGTCGCTGCAGCGCCTTCAATGGTATTACAGGCCAATAAAGTGCCAGCTAGACCAAGGGCAACAGAGCGGGTTTTAAAAACACCGGTTTAGGCGTGGTCGCCGTAGCGGCATTGTTTACAGCCTTCAATGGTATTCCTTGTGGCCTTCAATGGTACTGTTCGTGTTACATGCCCTGGGGTGATGACGTCATTGCGGGTCAATGAGTGGCCTAAAGTGCCAGTTATACTTCTGTTGTACTACACAGAGAATCCAGCCTGTTAGTTGCTGTACTCCACAGAAAATACGAGTAGAGACGAAAGCCTGTTGGTTGCTGTGCTCCACAGAAAATACGAGTAGAAACAAAAACCTGTTGCTTACTGTACCACTCAGAAAATGCGTTTAGAAACAAAAGTCTGTTGGTTGCTGTGCTCCACAGAAAATACGTGTAGAAACAAAAGCCTGCTCGTTGCTGTACCACTCAGAGAATGCGTATAGCAACAAAAGCCGGTTGGTTGCTGTACCACTCAGAAAATACCTGTAGAAAAAAAGCCTGTTGGTTGCTGTGCTCCACAGAAAATACGTGTAGAAACAAAAGCCTGTTAGTTGCTGTACCACTCAGAGAATGCGTTTAGAAATAAAAGCCTGTTGGTTGCTGTGCTCCACAGAAAATACGTGTAGAAATAAAAGCTTGTTGGTTGCTGTACCACTCAGAGAATGCGTTTAGAAACAAAAGCCTGTTGGTTGCTGTGCTCCACAGAAACTACGTGAAGAAACAAAAGCCTGTTAGTTGCTGTACCATCCAGAGAATGCGTTTAGAAACAAAAGCCTGTTAGTTGCTGTACCACTCAGAGAATGCGTTTAGAAACAAAAGCCTGTTGGTTGCTGTACCACTCAGAGAATGCGTTTAGAAACAAAAGCCTGTTGGTTGCTGTGCTCCACAGAAAATACGAGTAGAGACAAAAGCCTGTTAGTTGCTGTACCACTCAGAGAATGCGTTTAGAAACAAAAGCTTGTTAGTTGCTGTACCACTCAAAGAATGTGTTTAGAAACAAAAGTCTGTTGGTTGCTGTGCTCCACAGAAAATACGAGTAGAGACAAAAGCCTGTTAGTTGCTGTACCACTCAGAGAATGCGTTTAGAAACAAAAGCCTGTTAGTTGCTGTACCACTCAAAGAATGTGTTTAGAAACAAAAGTCTGTTGGTTGCTGTGCTCCACAGAAAATACGAATAGAGACAAAAGCCTGTTAGTTACTGTACCACTCAGAGAATGCGTTTAGAAACAAAAGCCTGTTAGTTTGTTGTACTGCTCAGAGAATGCGTTTAGAAACAAAAGCCTTGTGGTTGCTGTAACACTCAGAGCATGCGCTTAGAAACAAAAGCCTGCTGGTTGCTGTGCTCCAAAGAAAATTCGTGTAGAAACAAAAGCCTTGTGGTTACTGTACAACTCATAAAATGCGTTTAGAAACAAATGCTTGTTAGTTGCTGTACCACTTAGAGAATGCGTTTAGAAACAAGAGCCTGTTAGTTGCTGTACCACTCAGAGAATGCGTTTAGAAACAAAAGCTGTTAGTTGCTGTACCACTCAGAGAATGCGTTTAGACACAAAAGCCTCTTAGTTGCTGTACCCCTCAGGGAATGTGTTTAGAAACAAAAGCCTTTTAGTTGCTTACCACTCAGAAAATACGTACAGAAACAAAAGCCTGTTGGTTGCTGTACCACTCAGAGAATGCGTTTAGAACAAAAGCCTGTTGGTTGCGGTACCACTCAGAGAATGCGTTTAGAAACAACAGCCTGTTGGTTGCTGTACCACTCAGAGAATGCGTTTAGAAACAAAAGTGTTTTGGTTGCTGTGCTCCACAGAAAATACGTGGAGAAACAAAAGCATGTTGGTTGCTGTCACACTCAGAGAATTCTTTAAGAAACAAAAGCCTGTTAGTTGCTGTAGCACTTACAGAATGCGTTTAGAAACAAAAGCCTGTTGGTTGCTGTACCACTCAGAGAATGCGTTTAGACACAAAAGGCTGTTGGTTGCTCTACCACTCAGAGAATGCGTTTAGAAACAAAAGCCTGCTGGTTGCTGTGCCACTCAGAGAGTGCGTTTAGAAACAAAAGCCCGTTGGTTTCTGTGTTCCACAGAAAATACGAGTAGAGACAAAAGCGTGTTAATTGCTGTACCACTCAAAGAATGCGTTTAGAAACAAAAGCCTGTTAGTTGCTGTACCCCTCAGAGAATGTGTTTAGAAACAAAAGCCTGTTATTTGCTGTACCACTCAGAGAATACGTACAGAAACAAAAGCCTGTTGGTTGCTGTACCACTCAGAGAATGCGCATAGAAACAAAAGCCTCGTGGTTGTTGTACCACTCAGAGAATACGTATAGAAACAAAAGCCTGTTGGTTGCTGAACCACACAGAAAACGCGTTTAGAAAAAAAGCTTGTTGGTTGCTCTGCTCCACAGAAAATACGTGTAGAAACAAAAGCCTCTTGGTTGCTGTGCTCCACAGAAAATACGTGTAGAACCAAGAGCCTGTTAGTTTGTTGTACTGCACAGAGAATGCGTTTAGAAACAAAAGCTTTGTGGTGGCTGTACCGCACAGAGAATACGCTTAGAAACAAAAGGCCGTTAGTTGCTGTACCACTTAGAGAATACGTGTAGAAACAAAATCCTGTTGGTTGCTGTACCACCCAGAGAATGCGTTTGGAAACAAAAGCCTCTTAGTTGCTGTACCACTCAGAGAATGCGTTTAGAAACAAAAGTCGGGTGGTTGCTGTGCTCCACAGAAAATACGTGTAAAAGCAGAAGCCTGTTGGTTGCTGTGCTCCACAGAAAATAGGTGTAGAAGCAGAAGCCTGTTGGTTGCTGTGCTCCACAGAAAATACGTGTAGAAACAAAAGCCCGTTGGTAGCTGTTTCACACAGAGAATGCTCTTAGAAACAAAAGACTGTTGGTTGCTGTACCACTCAGAGATTGCGTTTAGACACAAAAGCCTGTTGGTTGCTGTGCCACTCAGAGAATGCGTTTAGAAACAAAAGCCCGTTGGTTGCTGTACCCCTCAGAGAATGTGTTTAGAAACAAAAGCTTGTTAGTACTGTATTACTCACAGAATACGTACAGAAACAAAAGCCTGTAGGTTGCTGTACCACTCAGAGAATACGTACAGAAACAAAAGCCTTTTAGTTGGTGTACCACTCAGGGAATGCTTTTAGAAACAAAAGCCTGTTAGTTGCTGTACCACTCAGAGAATGCGATTAGAAACAAAAGCCCTTTGGTTGCTGTACCTTTCAGAGAACGCGTTTAGAAACAAAAGCCTGTTGGTTGCTGTACTACTCAGAGAATGCGTTTAGAAACAAAGGCCTGTTGGTTGCTGTACTACTCAGGGAATGCGTTTAGAAACAAAATCCCGTTGGTTGCTGAGCTGCACAGAAAATACGAGTAGAGACAAAAGCCTTTTAGTTGCTGTACCACTCAAAGAATGCGTTTAGAAACAAATGCCTGTTAGTTTCAGTACCCTTCAGAGAATGTGTTTAGAAACAAAACCTGTTAGTTGTTGTACCACTCAGAGAATGTGTTAAGAAACAAAAGCCGGTTGGTTGCTGTACCACTCAGAGAATGCATTTGGAAACAAAATCCTGTGGGTTGCTGTGCTCCACAGAAAATACGTGTAGAAACAAAACCCTGCTGGTTGCTGTGCTCCAGAGAAAATACGTGTAGAAACAAAAGCCTTTTAGTTGCTGTACCACTCAGAAAATGCGTTTAGAATCAAAAGCCTTTTAGTTGCTGTGCTCAAAAAAATACATGTAGAAACTAAAGCCTGTTGATTGCTGTGCTCCACAGAAAATACGTGGAGAAACAAAAATCTGTTGGTTGGTGTACCACTCAGAGAATGCGTTTAGAAACAAAAGCCTGTTGGTTGCTGTACCACTCAGAGAATGCGTTTAGAAACAAAAGCCTGTTGGTTGCTGTGCTACACAGAAAGTATGAGTTAAGACAAAAACCTGTTAGTTGCTGTACCACACAGAGAATGCGTTTAGAAACAAAAGCCTGTTAGTTGCTGTACCCCTCAGAAAATTTTTTTAGAAACAAAAGCCTGTTGGTTGGTGTGCTCCACGGAAAATACGAGTAGAGACAAAAGCCTGTTGGTTGCTGTGCTCCACAGAAAATATGATTAGAGACAAAAGCCTGTTAGTTACTGTACCACTGAGAGAATGCGTAGAGAACCAAAAGCCTTTTGGTTGCTATGCCCCAACAGAAAATACGTGTAGAAGCAAAAGCCTGTTGGTTGCTGTACCGCTCACAGAATGCGTTTAGAAACAAAAGCCTTGTGGTTGCAGTACCACTGAGAGAATACGTATAGAAACAAAAGCCTTTTGGTTGCTGTGCGTTTAGAAACAACAACCTTTGGTATCTGTGGTCCACAGAAAATACTTGTAGAAACAAAAGCCTTTTGGTTGCTGTGCTCCACAGAATTACGTGTAGAAACAAAAGCCTGTTAGTAGCTGTACCACTCACAGAATGCGTTTAGAGACAAAAGTCGGTTGGTTGCTGTGCTCCACAGAAAATACGTGTAAAAGCAGAAGCCTGTTGGTTGCTGTGCTCCACAGAAAATAGTTGTAGAAGCAGAAGCCTGTTGGTTGCTGTGCTCCACAGAAAATACTTGTAGAAACAAAAGCCTGTTGGTAGCTGTACCACACAGAGAATGCTCTTAGAAACAAAAGACTGTTGGTTGCTGTACCACTCAGAGAAGGCGTTTAGAAACAAAAGCCTGTTGGTTGCTCTGCTCCAGAGAAAATACGTGTAGAAACAAAAACCTGTTGGTTGCTGTACCACTCAGAGAATGCTTTTAGAAGCAAAAGACGGTTGGTTGCTGTACCACTCAGAGAATGCTTTGGAAACAAATGCCTGTTGGTTGCTGTACCACTCAGAGAATGCGTTTAGAAACAAAAGCCTGTTAGTTGCTGCACACTCAGAGAATGCGTTTAGAAACGAAAGCCTGTTTGTTGCTGTGCTCCACAGAAACTACGTAAAGAAACAAAATACTTTTAGTTGCTGTACCACTAAGAGAATGCGTTTAGAAACAAAAGCCAGATATTTGTTGTACCACTCATAGAACGCGTTTGGAAACAAAAGCCTGTTGGTTGCTGTATCACTCAGAAAATGCGTTTAGAAGCAAAAGCGTGTAGGTTGCTGTGCTCCACAGAAAATATGTGTAGAAACAAAAGTCTGTTAGTTGCTGTACCACTCAGAGAATGCGTTTAGAAAAAAAAGCCTGTTGGTTGCTGTGCTTCCACAGAAAATACGTGGAGAAACAAAAGCCTGTTGGTTGCTCTACCACTCAGAGAATGCTTTTAGTAACAAAAGCCTGTTAGTTGCAGTACCACTCAGAGAATTCGTTTAGAAACAAAAGCCTGTTGGTTGCTGTACCACTCAGAGAATACGTTTAGAAACGAAAGCCTGTTTGTTGCTGTGCTCCACAGAAACTACGTAAAGAAACAAAAGACTGTTAGTTGCTGTAAACACAGCGAATGCGTTTAGAAACAAAAGCCAGTTATTTGTTGTACCACTCATATAACGCGATTGGAAACAAAAGCCTTTTGGTTGCTTTGTCACTCAAAGAATGCGTTTAGAAGCAAAAGCCTGTAGGTTGCTGTGCTCCACAGAAAATATGTGTAGAAACAAAAGCCTGTTAGTTGCTCTAAGACTCAGAGAATGCGTTTAGAAAAAAAAGCCTGTCGGTTGCTGTGCATCCAAAGAAAATACGTGGAGAAACAAAAGCCTGTTGGTTGCTTTACCACTCAGAGAATGCTTTTAGTAACAAAAGCCTGTTAGTTGCAGTACCACTAAGAGAATGCGTTTAGAAACAAAAGCCTGTCGGTTGCTGTGCTACACAGAAAGTATGAGTAAAGACAAAAACCTGTTAGTTGCTGTACCACTCAGAGAATGCGTTTAGAAACAAAAGCCTGTTAGTTGCTGTACCCCTGCAGAAACTTTTTTTAGAAACAAAAGCCTGTTGGTTGGTGTGCTCCACGGAAAATACGAGTAGAGACAAAAGCCTGTTGGTTGCTGTGCTCCACAGAAAATATGATTAGAGACAAAAGCCTGTTAGTTACTGTACCACTGAGAGAATGCGTTTAGAACCAAAAGCCTTTTGGTTGCTATGCCCCAACAGAAAATACGTGTAGAAGGAAAAACCTGTTGGTTGCTGTACCGCTCACAGAATGCGTTTAGAAACAAAAGCCTTGTGGTTGCAGTACCACTGAGAGAATACGTATAGAAACAAAAGCCTTTTGGTTGCATTGCGTTTAGAAACAACAACCTTTGGTATCTGTGGTCCACAGAAAATACGTGTAGAAACAAAAGCCTTTTGGTTGCTGTGCTCCACAGAATTACGTGTAGAAACAAAAGCCTGTTAGTAGCTGTACCACTCACAGAATGCGTTTAGAAACAAAAGACTGTTGGTTGCTGTACCATTCAGAGAATACGTTTAGAAACACAAGCCTGTTGGTTGCTCTGCTCCAGAGAAAATACGTGTAGAAACAAAAACCTGTTGGTTGCGGTACCACTCAGAGAATGCTTTTAGAAGCAAAAGACGGTTGGTTGCTGTACCACTCAGAGAATGCTTTAGAAACAAAAGCCTGTTGGTTGCTGTACCACTCAGAGAATGCTTTTAGAAACAAAATCCTGTTAGTTGCTGTACACTTAGAGAATGCGTTTAGAAACGAAAGCCTGTTGGTTGCTGTACCACTCAGTGAATGCGTTTAGAAACAAAAGCCTGTTGGTTGCTGTGCTACACAGAAAGTATGAGTAAAGACAAAAACCTGTTAGTTGCTGTACCACTCAGAGATTGCGTTTAGATACAAAAGCCTGTTAGTTGCTGTACCCCTCAGAAAATTTTTTTAGTAACAAAAGCCTAATGGTTGGTGTGCTCCACGGAAAATACGAGTAGAGACAAAAGCCTGTTGGTTGCTGTGCTCCACAGAAAATATGATTAGAGACAAAAGCCTGTTAGTTACTGTACCACTGAGAGAATGCGTTTAGAAATAAAAGCCTTTTGGTTGCTATGCCCCAACAGAAAATACGTGTAGAAGCAAAAGCCTGTTGGTTGATGTACCGCTCACAGAATGCGTTTAGAAACAAAAGCCTTGTGGTTGCAGTACCACTGAGAGAATACGTAAAGAAACAAAAGCCTTTTGGTTGCTGTGCGTTTAGAAACAACAACCTTTGGTATCTGTGGTTCAGAGAAAATACGTGTAGAAACAAAAGCCTTTTGGTTGCTGTGCTCCACAGAATTACGTGTAGAAACAAAAGCCTGTTAGTAGCTGTACCACTCACAGAATGCGTTTAGAAACAAAAGTCGGGTGGTTGCTGTGCTCCACAGAAAATACGTGTAAAAGCAGAAGCCTGTTGGTTGCTGTGCTCCACAGAAAATAGGTGTAGAAGCAGAAACCTGTTGGTTGCTGTGCTCCACAGAAAATACGTGTAGAAACAAAAGCCCGTTGGTAGCTGTACCACACAGAGAATGCTCTTAGAAACAAAAGACTGTTGGTTGCTGTACCACTCAGAGATTGCGTTTAGACACAAAAGCCTGTTGGTTGCTGTGCCACTCAGAGAATGCGTTTAGAAACAGAAGCCCGTTGGTTGCTGTACCCCTCAGAGAATGTGTTTAGAAACAAAAGCTTGTTAGTACTGTACCACTCAGAGAATACGTACAGAAACAAAAGCCTGTAGGTTGCTGTACCACTCAGAGAATACGTACAGAAACAAAAGCCTTTTAGTTGCTGTACCACTCAGGGAATGCTTTTAGAAACAAAAGCCTGTTAGTTGCTGTACCACTCAGAGAATGCGATTAGAAACAAAAGCCCTTTGGTTGCTGTACCTTTCAGAGAACGCGTTTAGAAACAAAAGCCTGTTGGTTGCTGTACTACTCAGAGAATGCGTTTAGAAACAAAGGCCTGTTGGTTGCTGTACTAATCAGGGAATGCGTTTAGAAACAAAATCCCGTTGGTTGCTGAGCTGCACAGAAAATACGAGTAGAGACAAAAGCCTTTAGTTGCTGTACCACTCAAAGAATGCGTTTAGAAACAAATGCCTGTTAGTTTCAGTACCCTTCAGAGAATGTGTTTAGAAACAAAACCTGTTAGTTGTTGTACCACTCAGAGAATGTGTTTAGAAACAAAAGCCGGTTGGCTGCTGTACCACTCAGAGAATGCATTTGGAAACAAAATCCTGTGGGTTGCTGTGCTCCACAGAAAATACGTGTAGAAACAAAATCCTGCTGGTTGCTGTGCTCCAGAGAAAATACGCGTAGAAACAAAAGCCTTTTAGTTGCTGTACCACTCAGAAAATGCGTTTAGAAACAAAAGCCTTTTAGTTGCTGTGCTCAAAAAAATACATGTAGAAACTAAAGCCTGTTGATTGCTGTGCTCCACAGAAAATACGTGGAGAAACAAAAATCTGTTGGTTGGTGTACCACTCAGAGAATGTGTTTAGAAACAAAAGCCTGTTGATTGCTGTACCACTCAGAGAATGCGTTTAGAAAAAAAAGCCTGTTGGTTGCTGTGCTACACAGAAAGTATGAGTTAAGACAAAAACCTGTTAGTTGCTGTACCACACAGAGAATGCGTTTAGAAACAAAAGCCTGTTAGTTGCTGTACCCCTCAGAAAATTTTTTTAGAAACAAAAGCCTGTTGGTTGGTGTGCTCCACGGAAAATACGAGTAGAGACAAAAGCCTGTTGGTTGCTGTGCTCCACAGAAAATATGATTAGAGACAAAGGCCTGTTAGTTACTGTACCACTGAGAGAATGCGTAGAGAACCAAAAGCCTTTTGGTTGCTATGCCCCAACAGAAAATACGTGTAGAAGCAAAAGCCTGTTGGTTGCTGTACCGCTCACAGAATGCGTTTAGAAACAAAAGCCTTGTGGTTGCAGTACCACTGAGAGAATACGTATAGAAACAAAAGCCTTTTGGTTGCTGTGCGTTTAGAAACAACAACCTTTGGTATCTGTGGTCCACAGAAAATACGTGTAGAAACAAAAGCCTTTTGGTTGCTGTGCTCCACAGAATTACGTGTAGAAACAAAAGCCTGTTAGTAGCTGTACCACTCACAGAATGCGTTTAGATACAAAAGTCGGTTGGTTGCTGTGCTCCACAGAAAATACGTGTAAAAGCAGAAGCCTGTTGGTTGCTGTGCTCCACAGAAAATAGTTGTAGAAGCAGAAGCCTGTTGGTTGCTGTGCTCCACAGAAAATACTTGTAGAAACAAAAGCCTGTTGGTAGCCGTACCACACAGAGAATGCTCTTAGAAACAAAAGACTGTTGGTTGCTGTACCACTCAGAGAATGCGTTTAGAAACAAAAGCCTGTTGGTTGCTCTGCTCCAGAGAAAATACGTGTAGAAACAAAAACCTGTTGGTTGCTGTACCACTCAGAGAATGCTTTTAGAAGCAAAAGACGGTTGGTTGCTGTACCACTCAGAGAATGCTTTGGAAACAAAAGCCTGTTGGTTGCTGTACCACTCAGAGAATGCGTTTAGAAACAAAAGCCTGTTAGTTGCTGTACACTCAGAGAATGCGTTTAGAAACGAAAGCGTGTTTGTTGCTGTGCTCCACAGAAACTACGTAAAGAAACAAAATACTTTTAGTTGCTGTACCACTCAGAGAATGCGTTTAGAAACAAAAGCCAGTTATTTGTTGTACCACTCATAGAACGCGTTTGGAAACAAAAGCCTGTTGGTTGCTGTATCACTCAGAGAATGCGTTTAGAAGCAAAAGCCTGTAGGTTGCTGTGCTCCACAGAAAATATGTGTAGAAACAAAAGTCTGTTAGTTGCTGTACCACTCAGAGAATGCGTTTAGAAAAAAAAGCCTGTTGGTTGCTGTGCTTCCACAGAAAATACGTGGAGAAACAAAAGCCTGTTGGTTGCTCTACCACTCAGAGAATGCGTTTAGAAACAAAAGCCTGTTGGTTGCTGTACCACTCAGAAAATGCGTTTAGAAACAAAAGCCTTTTGGTTGCTATGCCCCAACAGAAAATACGTGTAGAAACAAAAGCCTGTTGGTTGCTGTACCGCTCACAGAATGGGTTTAGAAAAAAAAGCATTGTGGTTGCATAACCACTGAGAGAATACGTATAGAAACAAAAGCCTTTTGGTTGCTGTGCCACTCAGTCAATGCGTTTAGAAACAACAGCCTTTGGTATCTGTGGTCTACAGAAAATACGTGTAGAAGCAGAAGCTTGTTGGTTGCTGTGCTCAACAGAAAATAGGTGTAGAAGCAGAAGCCTGTTGGTTGCTGTAACCCTCAGAAAATGCGTTTAGAAACAAAAGCCTGTTAGTTGCTGTACCACTCAGAGAATGCGTTTAGAAACGAAAGCCTCTTTGTTGCTGTGCTCCACAGAAACTACGTAAAGAAACAAAAGACTGTTAGTTGCTGTACCAACCAGCGAATGCGTTTAGAAACAGAAGCCAGTTATTTGTTGTACCACTCATATAACGCGTTTGGAAACAAAAGCCTTTTGGTTGCTTTGTCACTCAAAGAATGCGTTTAGAAGCAAAAGCCTGTAGGTTGCTGTGCTCCACAGAAAATATGTGTAGAAACAAAAGCCTGTTAGTTGCTCTAAGACTCAGAGAATGCGTTTAGAAAAAAAAAGCCTGTCGGTTGCTGTGCATCCAAAGAAAATACGTGGAGAAACAAAAGCCTGTTGGTTGCTTTACCACTCAGAGAATGCTTTTAGTAACAAAAGCCTGTTAGTTGCAGTACCACTAAGAGAATGCGTTTAGAAACAAAAGCCTGTTGGTTGCTGTACCACTCAGAGAATGCGTTTAGAAACAAACGCCTGTTGGTTGCTGTACCACTCAGAGAATGCGTTTTGAAACAAAAGCCTGTTGGTTGCTGTGCTCCACAGAAAATACGTGGAGAAACAAAAGCCTGTTGGTTGCTGTACCACTCAAAGAATGCTTTTAGAAACAAAAGCCTGTTAGTTGCTGTACCACTCAGAGAATGCGTTTAGAAACAAAAGACTGTTGGTTGCTTAACCACTCCGAGAATGGGTTTAGAAACAAAAGACTGTTGGTTGCTTAACCACTCAGAGAATGCTTTTAGACACAAAATCCCGTTGGTTGCTGTACCCCTCAGAGAAAGTGTTTAAAACAAAAGCCTGTTAGTACTGTACCACTCAGAGAATACGTACAGAAACAAAAGCCTGTTGGTTGCTGTACCACTCAGAGAATACGTACAGAAACAAAAGCCTGTTTGTTGGTGTACCACTCAGAGAATACGTGTAGAAGGAAAAGCCTGTTAGTTGCTGAACCACACAGAAAACGCGTTTAGAAACAGGAGCCTATTAGTTTGTTGTCCTGCTCAGAGAATGCGTTGAAAAACAAAAAACTGTTAGTTGCGGTACCACTCAGAGAATGCGTTTAGAAACAAAAGCCTTTTGTGTGCTGTACCACTCAGAGAATGCGTTTAGAAACAAAAGCCTTGTGGTTGCTGTACCACTTAGAGAAAGCGTTTAGAAAATAAAGCCTTTTGGTTGCTATGCCCCAACAGTAAATCCGTGTAGAAACAAAGGCCTGTTGGTTGCTTTACCACTCAGAGAATGCTTTTAGTAACAAAAGCCTGTTAGTTGCAGTACCATTCAGAGAATGCGTTTAGGAAAAAAAAGCCTGTTGGTTGCTGTACCACTAAGAGAATGCGTTTAGAAACAAAAGCCTGTTGGTTGCTGTACCATTCAGAGAATGCGTTTTGAAACAATAGCCTGTTGGTTGTTGTGCTCCACAGAAAATACGTGGAGAAACAAAAGCCTGTTGGTTGCTGTTCAACTCAGAGAATGCCTTTAGAAACAAAAGCCTGTTAGTTGCTGTACCACTCAGAGAATGCGTTTAGAAACAAAAGCCTTGTGGTTGCTGTACCACTCAGAGAATGCGTATAGAAACAAAAGCCTTGTGGTTGCTGTACCACTCAGAGAATGCGTTTAGAAACAAAAGCCTAATGGTTGCTGTGTTCCACAGAAACTAAGTGTAGAAACAAAAGCCTGTTGGTTGCTGTGCTCCACAGAAAATACGTGTAGAAAGAAAAGCCTGTTATTTGCTGTACCCCTCAGAGAATGCGTTTAGAAAGAAAAGCCTGTTAGTTGCTGTGCTCCACAGAAAATGCGTGTAGAAATTAAAGCCTGTTGGGTTCTGTGCTCCACAGAAAATACGTGTAGAAACAAAGGCCTGTTAGTTGCTGTACCACTCAGAGAATGCATTTAGAAACAAAAGCCTTGTGTAAGCTGTACCACTCAGAGAACGCGTTTAGAAACAGAAGCCTGTTAGTTGCTGTACCACTCAGAGAATGCGCTTAGAAACAAAAGCCTTGTGGTAGCCTTACCACTCAGAGAATGCGTTTAGAAACAAAGGCCTTTTGGTTGCTGCACCACTCTGAGAATGCGTTTAGAAACAAAAGCCTGTTGGTTGCTGTACCACTCAGAGAATGCGCTTAGAAACAAAAGCCTGTTGGTTGCTGTGTTCCACAAAAAATACGTGGGGAAACAAAAGCCTGTTGGTTGCTGTACCACTCAGGGAATGCTTTTAGAAACAAAAGCCTGTTAGTTGCTGTACCGCTCAGAGAATGCGTTTAGAAACATAAGCCTGTTGGTTAATGTACCTTTCAGAGAACGCGTTTAGAAACAAAAGCCTGTTGGTTGCTGTACTACTCAGAGAATGCGTTTAGAAAAAGGCCTGTTGGTTGCTGTACTACTCAGGGAATGCGTTTAGAAACAAAATCCCGTTGGTTGCTGTGCTCCACAGAAAACACGAGTAGAGACAAAAGCCTGTTGGTTGCTGTACCACTCAGGGAATGCTTTTAGAAACAAAAGCCTGTTAGTTGCTGTACCACTCAGAGAATGCGTTTAGAAACATAATACTGTTGGTTGCTGTACCTTTGAGAGAACGCGTTTAGAAACAAAAGCCTGTTGGTTGCTGTACTACTCAGAGAATGCGTTTAGAAACAAAAGCCTTTTATTTGCTGTACCACTGAGAAAATGCGTTAAGAAACAAAAGCCTTTTAGTTGCTGTGCTCCAAAAAAAATACATGTAGAAACTAAAGCCTGTTGATTGCTGTGCTCCACAGAAAAGACGTGGAGAAACAAAAATCTGTTGGTTGGTGTGCCACTCAGAGAATGCGTTTAGAAACAAAAGCCTGTTGGTTGTTGTACCACTCAGAGAATGCGTTTAGAAACAAAAGCCTGTTGGTTGCTGTGCTACACAGAAAGTATGAGTAAAGACAAAAACCTGTTAGTTGCTGTACCACTCAGAGAATGCGTTTAGAAACAAAAGCCTGTTAGTTGCTGTACCCCTGCAGAAAATTTTTTTAGAAACAAAAGGCTGTTGGTTGGTGTGCTCCACGGAAAATACGAGTAGAGACAAAAGCCTGTTGGTTGCTGTGCTCCACAGAAAATATGATTAGAGACAAAAGCCTGTTAGTTACTGTACCACTGAGAGAATGCGTTTAGAACCAAAAGCCTTTTCGTTGCTATGCCCCAACAGAAAATACGTGTAGAAGGAAAAACCTGTTGGTTGCTGTACCGCTCACAGAATGCGTTTAGAAACAAAAGCCTTGTGGTTGCAGTACCACTGAGAGAATACGTATAGAAACAAAAGCCTTTTGGTTGCATTGCGTTTAGAAACAACAACCTTTGGTATCTGTGGTCCACAGAAAATACGTGTAGAAACAAAAGCCTTTTGGTTGCTGTGCTCCACAGAATTACGTGTAGAAACAAAAGCCTGTTAGTAGCTGTACCACTCACAGAATGCGTTTAGAAACAAAAGTCGGTTGGTTGCTGTGCTCCACAGAAAATACGTGTAAAAGCAGAAGCCTGTTGGTTGCTGTGCTCCACAGAAAATAGGTGTAGAAGCAGAAGCCTGTTGGTTGCTGTGCTCTACAGAAAAAACGTGTAGAAACAAAAGCCTGTTGGTAGCTGTACCACACAGAGAATGCTCTTAGAAACAAAAGACAGTTGGTTGCTGTACCATTCAGAGAATGCGTTTAGAAACACAAGCCTGTTGGTTGCTCTGCTCCAGAGAAAATACGTGTAGAAACAAAAACCTGTTGGTTGCGGTACCACTCAGAGAATGCTTTTAGAAGCAAAAGACGGTTGGTTGCTGTACCACTCAGAGAATGCTTTAGAAACAAAAGCCTGTTGGTTGCTGTACCACTCAGAGAATGCTTTTAGAAACAAAATCCTGTTAGTTGCTGTACACTCAGAGAATGCGTTTAGAAACGAAAGCCTGTTGGTTGCTGTACCACTCAGTGAATGCGTTTAGAAACAAAAGCCTGTTGGTTGCTGTGCTACACAGAAAGTATGAGTAAAGACAAAAACCTGTTAGTTGCTGTACCACTCAGAGAATGCGTTTAGATACAAAATCCTGTTAGTTGCTGTACCCCTCAGAAAATTTTTTTAGAAACAAAAGCCTGTTGGTTGGTGTGCTCCACGGAAAATACGAGTAGAGACAAAAGCCTGTTGGTTGCTGTGCTCCACAGAAAATATGATGAGAGACAAAAGCCTGTTAGTTACTGTACCACTGAGAGAATGCGTTTAGAAATAAAAGCCTTTTGGTTGCTATGCCCCAACAGAAAATACGTGTAGAAGCAAAAGCCTGTTGGTTGATGTACCGCTCACAGAATGCGTTTAGAAACAAAAGCCTTGTGGTTGCAGTACCACTGAGAGAATACGTAAAGAAACAAAAGCCTTTTGGTTGCTGTGCGTTTAGAAACAACAACCTTTGGTATCTGTGGTCCAGAGAAAATACGTGTAGAAACAAAAGCCTTTTGGTTGCTGTGCTCCACAGAATTACGTGTAGAAACAAAAGCCTGTTAGTAGCTGTACCACTCACAGAATGCGTTTAGAAACAAAAGTCGGGTGGTTGCTGTGCTCCACAGAAAATACGTGTAAAAGCAGAAGCCTGTTGGTTGCTGTGCTCCACAGAAAATAGGTGTAGAAGCAGAAGCCTGTTGGTTGCTGTGCTCCACAGAAAATACGTGTAGAAACAAAAGCCCGTTGGTAGCTGTACCACACAGAGAATGCTCTTAGAAACAAAAGACTGTTGGTTGCTATACCACTCAGAGAATGCGTTTAGAAACAAAAGCCTGTTGGTTGCTCTGCACCAGAGAAAATACGTGTAGAAACAAAAACCTGTTGGTTGCTGTACCACTCAGAGAATCCTTTTAGAAGCAAAAGACGGTTGGTTGCTGTACCACTCAGAGCATGCTTTAGAAACAAAAGCCTGTTGGTTGCTGTACCACTCAGAGAATGCGTTTAGAAACAAAAGCCTGTTAGTTGCTGTACACTAAGAGAATGCGTTTAGAAACGAAAGCCTGTTTGTTGCTGTGCTCCACAGAAACAACGTAAAGAAACAAAATACTTTTAGTTGCTGTACCACTCAGAGAATGCGTTTAGAAACAAAAGCCAGTTATTTGTTGTACCACTCATAGAACGCGTTTGGAAACAAAAGCCTGTTGGTTGCTGTATCACTCAGAGAATGCGTTTAGAAGCAAAAGCCTGTAGGTTGCTGTGCTTCACAGAAAGTATGTGTAGAAACAAAAGTCTGTTAGTTGCAGTACTACTCAGAGAATGCGTTTAGAAACAAAAGCCTTTGGTTGCTGTACCACTCAGAGAATGCGTTTAGAAACAAAAGCCTGTTGGTTGCTGTACCACTCAGAGAATGCGTTTTGAAACAAAAGCCTGTTGTTTGTTGTGCTCCACAGAAAATACGTGAAGAAACAAAAGCCTGTTGGTTGCTGTACCACTCAGAGAAGTCTTTTAGAAACAAAAGTCTGTTAGTTGCTGTACCACTCAGAGAATGCGTTTAGAAACAAAAGCCTGTTGGTTGCTGCACCACTCAGAGAATGCGTTTAGAAACAAAAGACTGTTGGTTGCTTAACCACCCAGAGATTGCGTTTAGACACAAAAGCCTGTTGGCTGCTGTGCCACTCAGAGAATGCGTTTAGAAACAAAAGCCGTTGGTTGCTGTACCCCTCAGAGAATGTGTTTAGAAACAAAGGCCTGTTAGTACTATACCACTCAGAGAATACATACAGAAACAAAAGCCTGTAGGTTGCTGTACCACTCAGAGAATACGTACAGAAACAAAAGCCTGTTTGTTGCTGTACCACTCAGAGAATAAGTGTAGATGCAAAAGCCTGTTAGTTGCTAAACCACACAGAAAATGCGTATAGAAAAAAAAGCTTGTTGGTTGCTCTGATCCACAGAAAATACGTGTAGAAACAAAAGCCTGTTGGTTGCTGTACCACTCAGAGAATTCGTTTAGAAACAAAAGAGCGTATTAGTTTGTTGTACTGCTCAGAGAATGCGTTTAGAATCAAAAGCCTTGTGGTTGCTATACCGCTCAGAGAATGCGTTTAGAAACAAAAGCCTGTTAGTTGCTGTACCACTTAGAGAATACGTGTAGAAACTAAAGCCTTTTGTTTTCTTTACCACTCAGAGAATTCGTTTAGAAACAAAAGCCTGTTAGTTGCGGTACCACTGAGAGAATTCGTTTAGAAACAAAAGCCTTGTGGTTGCTGTACCACTCAGAGAATGCGTTTAGAAACAAAAGCCTTTTGGTTGCTGTACCACTCAGAGAATGGGTTTAGAAACAACAGACTTGTGGTTGCAGTACCACAGAGAGAATACGTTTAGAAACAAAAGCCTTTTGGTTGCTGTGGCACTCAGTCAATGCGTTTAGAAACAACAGCCTTTTGTTGCTGTGGTCCACAGAAAATACGTGTACAAACAAAAGCCTTCTGGTTTCTGTGCTCCACAGAAAATACGTGTAGAAACAAAAGCCTGTTGGTTGCTGAACTACTCAGAGAATGCCTTAGAAACAAAGGTTGTTAGTTGCTTTACCCCTCAGAGAATCTGTTCAGAAACAAAAGACTGTTGGTTGCTGAGCTCCACAGAAA
Organism: Deroplatys truncata; assembly: GCA_030765065.1. Lineage (NCBI taxonomy): Eukaryota > Metazoa > Arthropoda > Insecta > Mantodea > Mantidae > Deroplatys > Deroplatys truncata. The sequence goes on from CM060990.1 coordinate 699,365,305, forward strand.
ATACGAGTAGAGACAAACCCCTGTTGGTTGCTGTACCACTCAGAGAATGCGTTTAGAAACAAAAACCTGTTGGTTGCTGTACCACTCATAGAATGCGATTAGAAACAAAAGCCTGTTAGTTGCTGTACCACTCAGCGAATGCTTTTAGAAACAAATGCCTGTTTGTTGCTGTGCTCCACAGAAACTACGTAAAGAAACAAAAGACTGTTAGTTGCTGTACCACTCATAGAATGCGTTTGGTAGAAAATGACTGTTGGTTCCTGTACCACTCAGAGAATGCGTTTAGAAGCAAAAGCCTGTTGGTTGCTGCCCTCCACAGAAAATACGAGTAGAGACAAAAGCCTGTTAGTTGCTGTAACGCTCAGAGAATGCGTTTAGAAACAAAAGCCTGTTAGTTGCTGAACCCCTCATGGAATGTGTTTAGAAACAAAACCCTGTTAGTTGCTGTACCACTCAAAGAATACGTACAGAAACAAAAGCCTGTTGGTTGCTGTACCACACAGAAAATGCGTTTAGAAAACAAAGCTTGTTGGTTACTATGATCCACAGAAAGTATGTGTAGAAACAAAAGCCTGTTAGTTGCTTTACCACTCAGAGAATGCGTTTAGAAACAAGAGCCTGTTAGTTTGTTCTACTGCTCAGAGAATGCGTTTAGAAAACAAAAGCCTTGTTGTGGCTGTACCGCTCAGAGAATGCGTTTAGAAACAAAAGCCTGTTGGTTGGTGTACCACTCAGAGAATACGTGTAGAAACAAAAGCCTTTTGGTTGCTGTGCTCCACAGAATTAGGTGTAGAAACAAAAGCCTGTTAGTAGCTGTACCACACAGAGAATGCTTTTAGAAACAAAAGACTGTTAGTTGCTGTACCACTCAGAGAATGCGTTTAGAAACAAAAGCCTTTTGGTTGCTCTGCTCCACAGAAAATACATGTAGAAACAAAAGCCTGTTGGTTGCTGTACCACTCAGAGAATTCTTTTAGAAACAAAAGACTGTTGGTTGCTGTACCGCTCAGAGAATGCTTTAGAAACAAAAGCGTGTTAGTTGCTTTACCCCTCAGAAAATGTGTTTTGAAACAAAAGCCTGTTGGTTGCTGAGCTCCACAGAAATTATGAGTAAAGACAAAAGCCTGTTAGTTGCTGTACCACTCAGAGAATGCGTTTAGAAACAAAAGCCTGTTGGTTGCTGTACTCCACGGAAAATACGAGCAGAGAAAAAAGCCTGTTGGTTGCTGTGCTCCACAGAAAATATGATTGGAGACAAAAGCCTGTTAGTTACTGTACCACTCAGAGAATGCGCTTAGAAACAAAAGCATTGTGGTTGCTGTACCACTGAGAGAATGCGTTTAGAAACCAAAGCCTTTTGGTTGCTATGCCCCAACAGAAAATACGTGTAGAAACAAAACCCTGTTGGTTGCTGTACCGCTCACAGAATGCGTTTAGAAACAAAAGCCTTGTGGTTGCAGTACCACTGAGGGAATACGTATAGAAACAAAAGCCTTTTGGTGGCTGTGCCTTTCAGTCAATGCTTTTAGAAACAACAGCCTTTGTATCTGTGGTCCACAGAATATAGGTGTAGAAACAAAAGCCTTTTGGTTGCTGTGCTCCACAGAATTAGGTGTAGAAGCAGAAGCCTGTTGGTGTCTGTGCTCCACAGAAAATACGTGTAGAAAAAAATGCTTGTTGGTTACTATGATCCACAGAAAATATGTGTAGAGACAAAAGCCTGGTGGTCGCTGTACCACTCAGAGAATGCGGTTAGAAACAAGAGCCTGTTAGTTTGTTGTACCACTCAGAGAATGCGTTTAGAAACGAAAGCCTGTTTGTTGCTGTGCTCCACAGAAACTACGTAAAGAAACTAAAGACTGTTAGTTGCTGTACCAACCAGCGAATGCGTTTAGAAACAAAAGCCAGTTATTTGTTGTACCACTCATAGAACGCGTTTGGAAACAAAAGCCTTTTGGTTGCTTTATCACTCAGAGATTTCGTTTAGAAGCAAAAGCCTGTAGGTTGCTGTGCTCCACAAAAAATATGTGTAGAAACAAAAGCCTGTTAGTTGCTGTACCACTCAGAGAATGCGTTTAGAAAAAAAAGCCTGTTGGTTGCTGCGCTTCCACAGAAAATACATGGAGAAACAAGAGCCTTTTGCTTGCTTTACCACTCAGAGAATGCTTTTAGTAACCAAAGCCTGTTAGTTGCAGTACCACTCAGAGAATGCGTTTAGGAACAAAAGCCTGTTGGTTACTGTACCACTAAGAGAATGCGTTTAGAAACAAAAGCCTGTTGGTTGCAGTACCACTCAGAGAATGCGTTTAGAAACAAAAGCCTGTTGGTTGCTGTACCACTCAGAGAATGCGTTTTGAAACAAAAGCCTGTTGGTTGCTGTGCTCCACAGAAATACGTGGAGAAACAAAAGCCTGTTGGTTTCTGTACCACTCAGAGAATGCTTTTAGAAACAAAAGCCTGTTAGTTGCAGTACCACACAGAGAATGCATTTAGGAACAAAAGCCTGTAGGTTGCTGTACCACTAAGAGAATGCGTTTAGGAACAGAAGCCTTTTGATTGCTGTACCACTCAGAGAATGCGTTTAGAAACAAAAGCCTTTTGGTTGCTTTACCACTCAGAGAATGCATTTAGAAACAAAATCCTGTTGGTTGCTGTGCCACTCAGAGAATGCGTTAAGAAATAAAAGCCCGTTGGTTGCTGTACCCCTCAGAGAATGTGTTTAGAAACAAAAGCCTTTTAGTTGGTGTACCACTTAGAGAATACGTGTAGAAACAAAAGCCTTTTGGTTGCTGTATCACTCAGAGAATGCGTTTAAAAACAAAAGCCTGTAAGTTTCGGTACCACTCAGAGAATGCGTTTAGAAACAAAAGCCTTGTGGGTGCTGTACCACTCAGAGAATGCGTTTAGAAACAAAAGCCTTTTAGTTGGTGTACCACTTAGAGAATACGTGTAGAAACAAAAGCCTTTTGGTTGCTGTATCACTCAGAGAATGCGTTTAAAAACAAAAGACTGTTACTTGCGGTACCACTCAGAGAATGCGTTTAGAAACAAAAGACTTTTGGTTGCTATGCCCCAACAGAAAATACGTGTAAAAACAAAAGCCTGTTGGTTGCTTTACCACTCAGAGAATGCTTTTAGTAACAAAAGCCTGTTAGATGCAGTACCACTCAGAGAATGCGTTTAGGAACAAAAGCCTGTTGGTTGCTGTACCACTAAGAGAATGCGTTTAGAAACAAAAGCCTGTTGGTTGCTGTACCACTCAGAGAATGCGTTTAGAAACAAAAGCCTTGTGCTTGCTGTACCATAAAGAGAATACGTTTAGAAACAAAAGACCTTTGGTTGCTGTGCCACTCAGTCAATGCGTTTAGAAACAGCACCCTTTGGTTGCTGTGGTCCACAGAAAATACGTGTACAAACAAAAGCCTTCTGTTTGCTGTGCTCCACAGAAAATACGTGTAGAAACAAAAGCCTGTTGGTTGCTGTACCACTCAGAGAATGCTTATAGAAACAAAAGACTGTTGGTTGCTGTACCACTCAGAGAATGCGTTTAGAAACAAAAGCCTTTTGGTTGCTGTACCACTCAGAGAATGCGTTTTGATACAAAAGCCTGTTGTTTGTTGTGGTCCACAGAAAATACGTGAAGAAACAAAAGCCTGTTGGTTGCTGTACCCCTCAGAGAATGCTTTTAGAAACAAATGCCTGTTGGTTGCTGTACCACTCAGAGAATGCGTTTGGAAACAAAAGCCTGTTAGTTGCGGTACTACTCATAGAATGCGTTTGTTAGAAAAAGACTGTTGGTTGCTGTACCACTCAGAGAATGCGATTAGAAACAAAAGCATTGTGGTTGCTGTACCACTCAGAGAACACGTGTAGAAACAAAAGGCTATTGGTTGCTCTACCACTCAGAGAATGCGTTTAGAAACAAAAGCCTTTTGGCTGCTATGCCCCAACAGAAAATACGTGTAGAAACAAAAGCCTGTTGCTTGCTGTACCGCTCACAGAATGCGTTTAGAAACAAAAGCCTTGTGGTTGCTGTACCACTGAGAGAATACGTATAGAAACAAAAGCCTTTTGGTTGCTGTGCCACTCAGTCAAGGCGTTTAGAAACAACAGCCTTTGTTATCTGTGGTCCACAGAAAATACGTGTAGAAACAAAAGCGTTTTGGTTGCTGTGCTCCACAGAATTAGGTATAGAAACAAAAGCCTGTTAGTAGCTGTACCACTCAAAGAATGCGTTTAGAAACAAAAGTCTGTTGGTTGCTGTGCTCCACAGAAAATACGTGTAGAAGCAGAAGCCTGTTGGTTGCTGTGCTTCACAGAAAATACGTGTAGAAACAAAAGCCTGTTGGTAGCTGTACCACACAGAGAATGCTTTTAGAAACAAAAGACTGTTGGTTGCTGTACTACTGAGAGGATGCGTTTAGAAACAAAAGCCTGTTAGTTGCGGTACCACTCAGAGAATGCGTTTAGAAACAAAAGTCTTGTGGGTGCTGTACCACTCAGAAAATGCGTTTAGAAAAAAAAGCCTTGTGGTTGCTGTACCGCTCAGAGAATGCGTTTAGAAACAAAAGCCTTTTGGTTGCTGTACTGCTCTGAGAATGGGTTTAGAAACAACAGACTTGTGGTTGCAGTACCACAGGGAGAATACGTTTAGAAACAAAAGCCTTTTGGTTGCTGTGCCACTCAGTCATTGCCTTTAGAAACAACAGCCTTTGTTTGCTGTGGTGGACAGAAAATACGTGTACAAACAAAAGCCTTCTGGTTGATGTGCTCCAAAGAAAATACGTGTAGAAATAAAAGCCTGTTGGTTACTGTACCACACAGAGAATGCTTTTAGAAACAAAAGACTGTTGGTTGCTGTACCACTCAGAGAATGCGTTTAGAAGCAAAAGCCTGTTGGATGCTTTGCTCCACAGAAAATACGTGTAGAAACAAAAGCCTGTTGGTTGCTGTACATCTCAGAGAATGCTTTTAGAAACAAAAGACTGTTGGTTGCTGTACCACTCAGAGAATGCCTTAGAAACAAAGGCTGTTAGTTGATTTACCCCTCAGAGAATCTCTTTAGAAACAAAAGACTGTTGAAAGCTGAGCTCCACAGAAAATACGAGTAGAGACAAACCGCTGTTGGTTTCTGTACCACTCAGAGAATGCCTTTAGAAGTAAAAGCCTGTTGCTTGCTGTACCACTCAGAGAATGCGTTTAGAAAAAAAACCTGTTGGTTGCTGTACCACTCAGAGAATGCGATTAGAAACAAAAGCCTGTTAGTTGCTGTACCACTCAGCGAATGCTTTTAGAAACAAATGCCTGTTTGTTGCTGTGCTCCACAGAAACTACGTAAAGAAACAAAAGACTGTTAGTTGCTGTACCACTCATAGAATGCATTTGGTAGAAAAAGACTGTAGGTTGCTGTACCACTCAAAAAATCCGTTTAGAAGCAAAAGCCTGTTGGTTGCTGTGCTCCACAGAAAATACGTGTAGAAACAAAAGCCTTTAGTTGCTGTATCCCTTAGAGAATGCGTTTAGAAAAGAAGCCTGTTGATTGCTGTCCTCCACAGACAGAGACAAAAGCCTGTTAGTTGCTGTAACACTCAGAGAATGCGTTTAGAAACAAAAGCCTGTTAGTTGCTGTACCCCTCATGGAATGTGTTTAGAAACAAAACCCTGTTAGTTGCTGTACCACTCAGAGAATACGTAAGAAACAAAAGCCTGTTGGTTGCTGTACCACACAGAAAATGCGTTTAGAAAAAAAAGCTTGTTGGTTCCTATGATCCACAGAAAATATGTGTAGAAACAAAAGCCTGGTAGTTGCTGTACCACTCAGAGAATGCGCTTAGAAACAAGAGCCTGTTAGTTTGTTGTACTGCTCAAAGAATGCGATTAGAAACAAAAGCCTTGTTGTGGCTGTACCACTCAAAGAATGCGTTTAGAAACAAAAGCCTGTTAGTTGGTGTACCACTCAGAGAATACGTGTAGAAACAAAAGCCTGTTAGTTGCTCTACCACTCAGAGGATGCGTTTAGAAACAAAAGCCTTGTGGTTGCTGTACCACTCAGAGAATGCGTAAAGAAACAAAGGCCTTGTGGTTGAAGTACCACTGAGAGAATACGTTTAGAAACAAAAGCCTTTTGGTTGCTGTGCCACTCAGTCAATGCGTTTAGAAACAACAGCCTTTGGGTGCTGTGGTCCACAGAAAATACGTGTAGAAACAAAATACTTTTGGTTGCTGTGCTCCACAGAAATACGTGTAGAAACAAAAGCCTCTTAGTTGCTTTACCACTCAGAGAATGCGTTTATAAACAAAAGTCTGTTGCTTGCTGTGCTCCACAGAAAACACGTGTAGAAGCAGAAGCCTGTTGGTTGCTGTGCACCACAGAAAATACGTGTAGAATCAAAAGCCTTTGGTTGCTGTACCACACAGAGAATGCTTTTAGAAACAAAAGACTGTTAGTTGCTGTACCACTCAGAGAATGCGTTTACAAACAAAAGCCTTTTGGTTGCTCTGCTCCACAGAAAATACATGTAGAAACAAAAGCCGGTTGGTTGCTGTACGACTCAGAGAATGCGTTTTGAAACAAAAGCCTTTTGGTTGCTTTACCACTCAGAGAATGCATTTAGAAACAAAATCCTGTTGGTTGCTGTGCCACTCAGAGAATGCGTTAAGAAATAAAAGCCCGTTGGTTGCTGTACCCCTCAGAGAATGTGTTTAGAAACAAAAGCCTTTTAGTTGGTGTACCACTTAGAGAATACGTGTAGAAACAAAAGCCTTTTGGTTGCTGTATCACTCAGAGAATGCGTTTAAAAACAAAAGCCTGTAAGTTTCGGTACCACTCAGAGAATGCGTTTAGAAACAAAAGCCTTGTGGGTGCTGTACCACTCAGAGAATGCGTTTAGAAACAAAAGCCTTTTAGTTGGTGTACCACTTAGAGAATACGTGTAGAAACAAAAGCCTTTTGGTTGCTGTATCACTCAGAGAATGCGTTTAAAAACAAAAGACTGTTACTTGCGGTACCACTCAGAGAATGCGTTTAGAAACAAAAGACTTTTGGTTGCTATGCCCCAACAGAAAATACGTGTAAAAACAAAAGCCTGTTGGTTGCTTTACCACTCAGAGAATGCTTTTAGTAACAAAAGCCTGTTAGATGCAGTACCACTCAGAGAATGCGTTTAGGAACAAAAGCCTGTTGGTTGCTGTACCACTAAGAGAATGCGTTTAGAAACAAAAGCCTGTTGGTTGCTGTACCACTCAGAGAATGCGTTTAGAAACAAAAGCCTTGTGCTTGCTGTACCATAAAGAGAATACGTTTAGAAACAAAAGACCTTTGGTTGCTGTGCCACTCAGTCAATGCGTTTAGAAACAGCACCCTTTGGTTGCTGTGGTCCACAGAAAATACGTGTACAAACAAAAGCCTTCTGTTTGCTGTGCTCCACAGAAAATACGTGTAGAAACAAAAGCCTGTTGGTTGCTGTACCACTCAGAGAATGCTTATAGAAACAAAAGACTGTTGGTTGCTGTACCACTCAGAGAATGCGTTTAGAAACAAAAGCCTTTTGGTTGCTGTACCACTCAGAGAATGCGTTTTGATACAAAAGCCTGTTGTTTGTTGTGGTCCACAGAAAATACGTGAAGAAACAAAAGCCTGTTGGTTGCTGTACCCCTCAGAGAATGCTTTTAGAAACAAATGCCTGTTGGTTGCTGTACCACTCAGAGAATGCGTTTGGAAACAAAAGCCTGTTAGTTGCGGTACTACTCATAGAATGCGTTTGTTAGAAAAAGACTGTTGGTTGCTGTACCACTCAGAGAATGCGATTAGAAACAAAAGCATTGTGGTTGCTGTACCACTCAGAGAACACGTGTAGAAACAAAAGGCTATTGGTTGCTCTACCACTCAGAGAATGCGTTTAGAAACAAAAGCCTTTTGGCTGCTATGCCCCAACAGAAAATACGTGTAGAAACAAAAGCCTGTTGCTTGCTGTACCGCTCACAGAATGCGTTTAGAAACAAAAGCCTTGTGGTTGCTGTACCACTGAGAGAATACGTATAGAAACAAAAGCCTTTTGGTTGCTGTGCCACTCAGTCAAGGCGTTTAGAAACAACAGCCTTTGTTATCTGTGGTCCACAGAAAATACGTGTAGAAACAAAAGCGTTTTGGTTGCTGTGCTCCACAGAATTAGGTATAGAAACAAAAGCCTGTTAGTAGCTGTACCACTCAAAGAATGCGTTTAGAAACAAAAGTCTGTTGGTTGCTGTGCTCCACAGAAAATACGTGTAGAAGCAGAAGCCTGTTGGTTGCTGTGCTTCACAGAAAATACGTGTAGAAACAAAAGCCTGTTGGTAGCTGTACCACACAGAGAATGCTTTTAGAAACAAAAGACTGTTGGTTGCTGTACTACTGAGAGGATGCGTTTAGAAACAAAAGCCTGTTAGTTGCGGTACCACTCAGAGAATGCGTTTAGAAACAAAAGTCTTGTGGGTGCTGTACCACTCAGAAAATGCGTTTAGAAAAAAAAGCCTTGTGGTTGCTGTACCGCTCAGAGAATGCGTTTAGAAACAAAAGCCTTTTGGTTGCTGTACTGCTCTGAGAATGGGTTTAGAAACAACAGACTTGTGGTTGCAGTACCACAGGGAGAATACGTTTAGAAACAAAAGCCTTTTGGTTGCTGTGCCACTCAGTCATTGCCTTTAGAAACAACAGCCTTTGTTTGCTGTGGTGGACAGAAAATACGTGTACAAACAAAAGCCTTCTGGTTGATGTGCTCCAAAGAAAATACGTGTAGAAATAAAAGCCTGTTGGTTACTGTACCACACAGAGAATGCTTTTAGAAACAAAAGACTGTTGGTTGCTGTACCACTCAGAGAATGCGTTTAGAAGCAAAAGCCTGTTGGATGCTTTGCTCCACAGAAAATACGTGTAGAAACAAAAGCCTGTTGGTTGCTGTACATCTCAGAGAATGCTTTTAGAAACAAAAGACTGTTGGTTGCTGTACCACTCAGAGAATGCCTTAGAAACAAAGGCTGTTAGTTGATTTACCCCTCAGAGAATCTCTTTAGAAACAAAAGACTGTTGAAAGCTGAGCTCCACAGAAAATACGAGTAGAGACAAACCGCTGTTGGTTTCTGTACCACTCAGAGAATGCCTTTAGAAGTAAAAGCCTGTTGCTTGCTGTACCACTCAGAGAATGCGTTTAGAAAAAAAACCTGTTGGTTGCTGTACCACTCAGAGAATGCGATTAGAAACAAAAGCCTGTTAGTTGCTGTACCACTCAGCGAATGCTTTTAGAAACAAATGCCTGTTTGTTGCTGTGCTCCACAGAAACTACGTAAAGAAACAAAAGACTGTTAGTTGCTGTACCACTCATAGAATGCATTTGGTAGAAAAAGACTGTAGGTTGCTGTACCACTCAAAAAATCCGTTTAGAAGCAAAAGCCTGTTGGTTGCTGTGCTCCACAGAAAATACGTGTAGAAACAAAAGCCTTTAGTTGCTGTATCCCTTAGAGAATGCGTTTAGAAAAGAAGCCTGTTGATTGCTGTCCTCCACAGACAGAGACAAAAGCCTGTTAGTTGCTGTAACACTCAGAGAATGCGTTTAGAAACAAAAGCCTGTTAGTTGCTGTACCCCTCATGGAATGTGTTTAGAAACAAAACCCTGTTAGTTGCTGTACCACTCAGAGAATACGTAAGAAACAAAAGCCTGTTGGTTGCTGTACCACACAGAAAATGCGTTTAGAAAAAAAAGCTTGTTGGTTCCTATGATCCACAGAAAATATGTGTAGAAACAAAAGCCTGGTAGTTGCTGTACCACTCAGAGAATGCGCTTAGAAACAAGAGCCTGTTAGTTTGTTGTACTGCTCAAAGAATGCGATTAGAAACAAAAGCCTTGTTGTGGCTGTACCACTCAAAGAATGCGTTTAGAAACAAAAGCCTGTTAGTTGGTGTACCACTCAGAGAATACGTGTAGAAACAAAAGCCTGTTAGTTGCTCTACCACTCAGAGGATGCGTTTAGAAACAAAAGCCTTGTGGTTGCTGTACCACTCAGAGAATGCGTAAAGAAACAAAGGCCTTGTGGTTGAAGTACCACTGAGAGAATACGTTTAGAAACAAAAGCCTTTTGGTTGCTGTGCCACTCAGTCAATGCGTTTAGAAACAACAGCCTTTGGGTGCTGTGGTCCACAGAAAATACGTGTAGAAACAAAATACTTTTGGTTGCTGTGCTCCACAGAAATACGTGTAGAAACAAAAGCCTCTTAGTTGCTTTACCACTCAGAGAATGCGTTTATAAACAAAAGTCTGTTGCTTGCTGTGCTCCACAGAAAACACGTGTAGAAGCAGAAGCCTGTTGGTTGCTGTGCACCACAGAAAATACGTGTAGAATCAAAAGCCTTTGGTTGCTGTACCACACAGAGAATGCTTTTAGAAACAAAAGACTGTTAGTTGCTGTACCACTCAGAGAATGCGTTTACAAACAAAAGCCTTTTGGTTGCTCTGCTCCACAGAAAATACATGTAGAAACAAAAGCCGGTTGGTTGCTGTACGACTCAGAGAATGCTTTTAGAAACAAAAGACTGTTGGTTGCTGTACCACTCAGAGAATGCTTTAGAAACAAAAGCCTGTTAGTTGCTTTACCCCTCAGAAAATGTGTTTTGAAACAAAAGCCTGTTGGTTGCTGAGCTCCACAGAAAATACGAGTAGAGAAAAAAGCTTGTTGGTTGCTGTATTACTCAGAGAATGCGTTTAGAAACAAAAGCCTGTTAGTTGCTGTGCTCCACGGAAAATACGAGTAGAGAAAAAAGCCTGTTGGGTGCTGAGCTCCACAGAAAATATTATTGGAGAAAGAAGCTTGCTAGTTAGTGTACCACTCAGAGAATGCGCTTAGAAACAAAAGCATTGTGGTTGCTGTACCACTGCGAGAATGCGTTTAGAAACAGAAGCCTTTTGGTTGCTATGCCCCAGCAGAAAATACGTGTAGAAACAAGAGCCTGTTGGTTGCTGTACCGCTCACAGAATGCGTTTAGAAACAAAAGCCTTGTGGTTGCAGTACCATTGAGAGAATACGTATAGAAACAAAAGCCTTTTGGTTGCCGTGCCACTCAGTCAATGCGTTTAGAAACAACAGCCTTTGGTATCTGTGGTCCACAGAATTAGGTGTAGAAACAAAGCCTGTTAGTAGCTGTACCACTCAAAGAATGCGTTTAGAAACAAAAGTCTGTTGGTTGCTGTGCACCACAGAAAATACGTGTAGAAGCAGAAGCCTGTTGGTTGCTGTGCTCCACAGAAAACACAAGTAGAAACAAAAGCCTGTTGGTAGCTGTACCACAGAGAGAATGCTTTTAGAAACAAAAGACTGTTGGTTGCTGTACCACTCAGAGAATGCGTTTAGAAACAAAAGCCTGTTGGTTGCTCTGCTCCAGAGAAAATACGTGTAGAAACAAAAGCCTGTTGGTTGCTGTACTACTCAAAGAATGCTATTAGAAACAAAAGACGGTTGGTTACTGTACCACTCAGAGAATGCTTTAGAAACAAAAGCCTGTTGGTTCCTGTAACCCTCAGAGAATGCGTTTAGAACAAAAGCCTGTTAGTTGCTGTACCACTCAGAGAATGCGTTTAGAAACGAAAGCCTATTTGTTGCTGTGCTCCACAGAAACTACGTAAAGAAACAAAAGACTGTTAGTTGCTGTACCAACCAGCGAATGCGTTTAGAAACAATAGCCAGTTATTTGTTGTACCACTGATAGAACGCGTTTAGAAACAAAAGCCTTTTGGTTGCTTTATCACTCAGAGAATGCGTTTAGAAGCAAAAGCTTGTACGTTGCTGTGCTCCACAGAAAATATGTGTAGAAACAAAAGCCTGTTAGTTGCTGTACCATTTAGAGAATGCGTTTAGAAAAAGAAGCCTGTTGGTTTCCGTGCTTCCACAGAAAATACGTGGAGAAACAAAAGCCTGTTGGTTGCTCTACCACTCAGAGAATGCTTTTAGTAACAAAAGCCTGTTAGTTGCAGTACCACTCAGAGAATGCTTTAGGAACCAAAGCCTGTTGTTTGCTGTACCACTAAGAGAATGCTTTTAGAAACCAAAGCCTGTTGGTTGCTGTACCACTCAGAGAATGCGTTTAGAAACAAAAGCCTGTTGGTTGCTGTAGCACTCAGAGAATGCGTTTTGAAACAAAAGCCTGTTGGTTGCTGTGCTTCACAGAAAATACGTGTAGAAACAAAAGCCTGTTGGTTGCTCTACCACTCAGAGAATGCGTTTAGAAACAAGAGCCTATTAGTTTGTTGTACTGCTCAGAGAATGCGTTTAGAATCAAAAGCCTTGTGGTTGCTGTACCGCTCAGAGAATGCGTTTAGAAACAAAAGCCTGTTAGTTGCGGTACCACTCAGAGAATGCGTTTAGAAACAAAAGCCTTGTGGGTGCTGTACCACTCAGAGAATTGGTTTAGAAACAAAAGCCTTGTGGTTGCTGTACCGCTCAGAGAATGCGTTTAGAAACAACAGACTTGTGGTTGCAGTACCACAGAGAGAATACGTTTAGAAACAAAAGCCTTTTGGTTGCTGTGCCACTCAGTCAATGCGTTTAGAAACAACAGCCTTTGGTTGCTCTGGTCCACAGAAAATACGTGTACAAAAAAAAGCCTTCTGGTTGCTGTGCTCCACGGAGAATACGTGTAGAAACAAAAGCCTGTTTGTTGCTGTACCACACAGAGAATGCTTCTAGAAACAAAAGACTGTTGGTTGCTGTACCACTCAGAGAATGCGTTTAAAAACAAAAGCCTGTTGGTTGCTTTGCTCCACAGAAAATACGTGTAGAAACAAAAGCCTGTTGGTTGCTGTACCACTCAGAGAATGCGATTAGAAACAAAAGCATGTTAGTTGCTGTACCACTCTGCGAATGCTTTTAGAAACAAATGCCTGTTTGTTGCTGTGCTCCACAGAAACTACGTAAAGAAACAAAAGACTGTTAGTTGCTGTACCACTCATAGAATGCGTTTGGTAGAAAAAGACTGTTGGTTGCTGTACCACTAAGAGAATGCGATTAGAAACAAAAGCATTGTGGTTGCTGTACCACTGAGAGAATGCGTTTAGAAACAAAAGCCTTTTGGTTGCTATGCCCCAACAGAAAATACGTGTAGAAACAAAAGCCTGTTGGTTGCTGTACCGCTAACAGAATGCGTTTAGAACAAAAGCCTTGTGGTTGCAGTACCACTGAGAGAATACGTATAGAAACGAAAGCCTCTTGGTTGCTGTGCCACTCAGTCAATGCGTTTAGAAACAACAGCCTTTGGTATCTGTGGTCCACAGAAAATACGTGTAGAAGCAGAAGCCTGTTGGTTGCTGTGCTCCACAGAAAATACGTGTAGAAACAAAATTCTGTTGGTAGCTGTACCACACAGAGAGTCCTTTTAGAAACAAAAGACTGTTGGTTGCTGTACTACTCAGAGAATGCGTTTAGAAACAAAAGCCTGTTAGTTGCGGTACCACTCAGAGGATGCGTTTAGAAACAAAAGCCTTGTGGGTGCTGTACCACTCAGAGAATGCGTTTAGAAACAAAAGCCTTGTGGCTGCTGTACCACTCAGAGAATGGGCTTAGAAACAACAGACTTGTGGTTGCAGTACCACAGAGAGAATACATTTAGAAACAAAAGCCTTTTGGTTGCTGTGCCACTCAGTCATTGCGTTTAGAAACAACAGCCTTTGGTTGCTGTGGTCCACTGAAAATACGTGTACAAACAAAAGCCTTCTGGTTGCTGTGCTCCAAAGAAAATACGTGTAGAAACAAAAGCCTGTTGGTTGCTGTACCACACAGAGAATGCTTTTAGAAACAAAAGACTGTTGGTTGCTCTACCACTCATAGAATGCGTTTAGAAAGAAAAGCCTGTTGGATTCTTTGATCCACAGAAAATACGTGTAGAAACAAAAGTCTGTTGGTCTGTACCACTCAAGAATGCTTTTAGAAACAAAAGACAGTTGGTTGCTGTACCACTCAGAGAATGCCTTAGAAACAAAGGCTGTTAGTTGCTTTACCCCTCAGAGAATCTGTTTAGAAACAAAGGACTGTTGAAAGCTGACCTCCACAGAAAATACGAGTAGAGACAAACCCCTGTTGGTTTCTGTACCGCTCAGAGAATGCGTTTAGAAACAAAAACCTGTTGGTTGCTGTACCACTCAGAGAATGCGATTAGAAACAAAAGCCTGTTAGTTACTGTACCACTCATAGTATGCGTTTGGTAGAAGAAGACTGTAGGTTGCTGTACCACTCAGAGAATGCGTTTAGAAGCAAACGCCTGTTAGTTGCTGTGCTCCACAGAAAATACGTTTAGCAACAAAAGCCTTTAGTTGCTGTATCACTTAGAGAATGCGTTTAGAAAATAAGCCTGTTGATTGCTGTCCTCCACAGAAAATACGAGTAGAGACAAAAGCATGTTAGTTGCTGTACCCCTCATGGAATGTGTTTAGAAACAAAACTCTGTTAGTTGCTGTACCACTCAGAGAATACGTACAGAAACATAAGCCTGTTGGTTGCTGTACCACACAGAAAATGCGTTTAGAAAAAAAAGCTTGTTGGTTACTATGATCCACAGAAAACATTTGTAGAAACAAAAGCCTGGTAGTTGCTGTACCATTCAGAGAATGCGCTTAGAAACAAGAGCCTGTTAGTTTGTTGTACTGCTCAGAGAATGCGTTTAGAAATAAAAGCCTTGTTGTGGCTGTACCGCTCAGATTATGCGTTTACAAACAAAAGCCTGTTAGTTGGTGTACCACTCAGAGAATACGTGTATAAACAAAAGCCTTTTGGTTGCTCTAACACTCAGAGAATGCGTTTAGAAACAAAAGCCTGTTAGTTGCTCTACCACTCAGAGGATGCGTTTAGAAACAAAAGCCTTGTGGTTGCTGTACCACTCAGAGAATGCGTATAGAAACAAAAGCCTTGTGGTTGCTATGCTCCAACAGAAAATTCGTGTAGAAACAAAAGCCTTTTGGTTGCTGTACCGCTCAGAGAATGCGTTTAGAAACAAAAGCCTTGTGGTTGAAGTACCACTGAAAGAATACGTTTAGAAACAAAAGCCTTTTGGTTGCTGTGCCACTCAGTCAATTCGTTTAGAAACAACAGCCTTTGGTTGCTGTGGTCCACAGAAAATACGTATAGAAACAAAAGCCTTTTGGTTGCTGTGCTCCACAGAAATACGTTTAGAAACAAAAGCCTATTAGTTGCTGTAATACTCAGAGAATGCGTTTATAAACAAAAGTCTGTTGCTTGCTGTGCTCCACAGAAAACACGTGTAGAAGCAGAAGCCTGTTGGTTGCTGTGCTCCACAGAAAATACGTGTAGAAACAAAAGCCTGTTGGTTACTGTACCACACAGAGAATGGTTTTAGAAACAAAAGCCTGTTAGTTGCTGTACCACTCAGAGAATGCGTTTAGAAAAAAAAGCCTGTTGGTTGCTGTGCTTCCACAGAAAATACGTGGAGAAACAAGAGCCTGTTGGTTGCTCTACCACTCAGAGAATGCTTTTAGTAAGAAAAGCCTGTTAGTTGCAGTACCACTCAGAGAATCCTTTAGGAACAAAAGGCTGTTGTTTGCTGTACCACTAAGAGAATGCTTTTAGAAACCAAAGCCTGTTGGTTACTGTACCACTCAGAGAATGCTTTAGAAACAAAAGCCTGTTGGTTGCTGTGCTCCACAGAAAATACGTGTAGAAACAAAAGCCTGTTGGTTGCTGTACCACTCAGAGAATGCGTTTAGAAACAAGAGCCTATTAGTTTGTTGTACTGCTCAGAGAATGCGTTTAGAATCAAAAGCCTTGTGGTTGCTGTACCGCTCAGAGAATGCGTTTAGAAACAAAAGCCTGTTAGTTGCGGTACCACTCAGAGAATGCGTTTAGAAACAAAAACCTTGTGGGTGCTGTACCAATCAGAGAATTGGTTTAGAAACAAAAGCCTTTTGGTTGCAGTACCACAGAGAGAATACATTTAGAAACAAAAGCCTTTTGGTTGCTGTGCCACTGAGTCAATGCGTTTAGAAACAACAGCCTTTGATTGCTCTGGTCCACAGAAAATACGTGTACAAACAAAAGCCTTCTGGTTGCTGTGCTCCTCAGAGGATACGTGTAGAAACAAAAGCCTGTTTGTTGCTGTACCACACAGAGAATGCTTCTAGAAACAAAAGACTGTTTGTTGCTGTACCACTCAGAGAATGCGTTTAGAAACAAAAGCCTGTTTATTGCTTTGCTCCACAGAAAATACGTGTAGAAACAAAAGCCTGATGGTTGCTGTACCACTCAGCGAATGCTTTTAGAAACAAATGCCTGTTTGTTGCTGAGCTCCACAGAAACTACGTAAACAAACAAAAGACTGTTAGTTGCTGTACCACTCATAGAATGCGATTAGAAACAAAAGCATTGTGGTAGCTGTACCACTGAGAGAATGCGTTTAGAAACAAAAGCCTTTTGGTTGCTATGCCCCAACAAAAAATACGTGTAGAAACAAAAGCCTGTTGGTTGCTGTACCGCTCACAGAATGCGTTTAGAACAAAAGCCTTGTGGTTGCAGTACCACTGAGAGAATACGTATAGAAACGAAAGCCTCTTGGTTGCTGTGCCACTCAGTCAATGCGTTTAGAAACAACAGCCTTTGGTATCTGTGGTCCACAGAAAATACGTGTAGAAACAAAAGCCTTTTGGTTGCTGTGCTCCACAGAATTAGGTGTAGAAAAAAAGGCCTGTTAGTAGCTGTAACACTCAAAGAATGCGTTTAGAAACAATAGTCTGTTGGTTGCTGTGCTCCACAGAAAATACGTGTAGAAGCAGAAGCCTGTTGGTTGCTGTGCTCCACAGAAAATAGGTGTAGAAGCAGAAGCCTGTTGGTTGCTGTGCTCCACAGAAAATACGTGTAGAAACAAAATTCTGTTGGTAGCTGTACCACACAGAGAATGCCTTTTAGAAACAAAAGACTGTTGGTTGCTGTACCACTCAGAGAATGCGTTTAGAAACAAAAGCCTGTTAGTTGCGGTACGACACAGAGAATGCGTTTAGAAACAAAAGCCTTGTGGGTGCTGTAACACTCAGAGAATGCGTTTAGAAACAAAAGCCTTGTGGTTGCTGTACCACTCAGAGAATGCGTTGAGAAACAAAAGCCTTTTGGTTGCTGTACCGCTCAGAGAATGGGTTTAGAAACAACAGACTTGTGGTTGCAGTACCACAGAGAGAATACAATTAGAAACAAAAGCCTTTTGGTTGCTGTGCCACTCAGTCATTGCGTTTAGAAACAACAGCCTTTGGTTGCTGTGGTCCACAGAAAATACGTGTACAAACAAAAGCCTTCTGGTTGCTGTGCTCCAGAGAATATACGTGTAGAAACAAAAGCCTGTTGGTTGCTGTACCACTCAGAGAATGCATTTAGAAACAAAAGCCTGTTAGTTGCTGTACCACTCAGATAATGCGTTTAGAAACAAAAGCCTGTTGGTTGCTGTCCCACTCAGAGAATTCGGTTAGAAACAAAAGACTCTTGGTTGCTTAACCACTCAGAAAATGCGCTTAGACACAAAAGCCTGTTGGTTTCTGTGCCACTCAGAGAATGCGTTTAGAAACAAAAGCCCGTTGGGTGCTGTACCCCTCAGAGAATGTGTTTAGAAACAAAAGCCTGTTAGTACTGTACCACTCAGAGAATACGTACAGAAACAAAAGCCTGTTGGTTGCTGTACCACTCAGAGAATACGTACAGAAACAAAAGCCTGTTTGTTGCTGTACCACTCAGAGAATACGTGTAGACGCAAAAGCCTGTTAGTTGCCGAACCACACAGAAAACGCGTTTAGAAACAAGAGCCTATTACTTTGTTGTACTGCTCAGAGAATGCCTTTAGAGTCAAAAGCCTTGTGCTTACTGTACCGCTCAGAGAATACGTGTAGAAACAAAAGCCTTTTGGTTGCTGTATCACACAGAGAATGCGTTTAGAAACAAAAGCTTTTAGTTGCGGTACCACTCAGAGAATGCGTTTAGAAACAAAAGCCTTGTGGGTGCTGTGCCACTCAGAGAATGCGTTTAGAAACAAACGCCTTGTGGTTGCTGTACCACTTAGAGAATGCGTTTAGAAACAAAAGCCTTTTGGTTGCTGTACCGCTCAGAGAATGCGTTTAGAAACAAAAGACTTGTGGTTGCAGTACCACAGAGAGAATACTTTTAGAAACAAAAGGTTTTGGTTGCTATGCCGCTCAGTCAATGCGTTTAGAAACAACAGACTTTGGTTGCTGTGGTCCACAGAAACTACGTGTACAAACAAAAGCCTTCTGGTTGCTGTGCTCCACAGAAAATACGTGTAGAAACAAAAGCCTGTGGGTTGCTGTACCACACAGAGAATGCTTTTAGAAACAAAAGACTGTTGGTTGCTGTACCACTCAGAGAATGCGTTTAGAAACTAAAGCCTGTTGGCTGCTCTGCTCCTAGGAAAATACGTGTAGAAACAAAAGCCTGTTGGTTGCTGTACCACTCAGAGAATGCTTTTAGAAACAAAAGACTGTTGGTTGCTCTGCTCCTAGGAAAATACGTGTAGAAACAAAAGCCTCTTGGTTGCTGTACCACTCAGAGAATGCTTTAGAAACAAAAGCCTGTTAGCTGCTTTGCCGCTCAGAGAATCTGTTTAGAGACAAAAGACTGTTGGTTGCTGAGGTCCACAGAGAATACGAGTAGAGACAAAAGCCTGTTAGTTGCTGTACCGCTCAGAGAATGCATTTAGAAGCAAAAGCCTGTTAGTTGCTGTACCCCTCATGGAATGTGTTTAGAAACAAAACCCTGTTAGTTGCTGTACCACTCAGAGATTCCGTTTAGAAACAAGAGCCTGTTAGTTTGTTGTACTGCTCAGAGAATGCGTTTTGAAACAAAAGCCTGTTTGTTGGTGTACCGCTCAGAGAATACGTGTAGAAACAAAAGCCTTTTGGTTGCTCTACCACACAGAGAATGCGTTTAGAAACAAAATCCTGTTAGTTGCTCTACCACTCAGAGAATGCGTTTAGAAACAAAAGCCTTGTGGTTGCTGTAACACTCAGAGAATGCGTATAGAAACAAAAGCCTTGTGGTTGCTAAAATCCGACAGATAATTCGTGTAGAAACAAAAGCCTTTTGGTTGTTGTACCGCCCACAGAATGCGTTTAGAAACAAAAGCCTTGTGGTTGAAGTACCACTGAGAGAATACGTTTAGAAACAAAAGCCTTTTGGTTGCTGTGCCACTCAGTCAATGCGTTTAGAAACAACAGCCTTTGCTTGCTTTGGTCCACAGAAAATACGTGTGGAAACAAAAGCCTTTTGGTTGCTGTGCTCCACAGAAATACGTGTAGAAACAAAAGCCTGTTAGTTGCTGTACCACTCAGGGAATGCGTTTATAAACAAAAGTCTGTTGCTTGCTGCGCTCCACAGAAAACACTTGTAGAAGCAGAAGCCTGTTGGCTGCTGTGCTCCACAGAAAATACGTGTAGAAACAAAAGCCTGTTGGTTGCTGTATCACACAGAGGATGCTTTTAGAAACAAAAGACTGTTGGTTGCTGTACCACTCAGAGAATGCTTTAGAAACAAAAGCCTGTTAGTTGCTTTACCCCTCAGAAAATGTGTTTTGGAACCAAATCCTGTTGGTTGCTGAGCTCCACAGAAAATAGGAGTAGAGTCAAAAGCCTTTTGGTTGCTGTACCACTCAGAGAATGCGATTAGAAAAAAAGCCTGTTAGTTGCTGTACTACTCAGAGAATGCGTTTAGAAACAAATGCCTGTTTGTTGCTGTGCTCCACAGAAACGTAAAGAAACAAAAGACTGTTGGTTGCTGTACCACTCAGAGAATGCTTTTAGAAGCAAGAGCCTGTTGGTTGCTGTACCACTCAGAGAATGCGTTTAGAAACCAAAGCCTTTTGGTTGCTGTATCACTCAGAGAATGCGTTTAGACACAAACGCCTTTTGGTTGCTGTACCACACAGAGAATGCGATTAGAAACAAAAGCCTCTTAGTTGCTGTACCACTCATAGAGCGCGTTTAGAAACAAATGCCTGTTTGTTGCTGTGCTCCACAGAAACGTAAGGAAACAAAAGACTGTTAGTTGCTGTACCACTCATAGAATGCGTTTGGTAACAAAAGCCTGTTGGTTGCTGTACCACTCAGAGAATGCGTTTAGAAGCAAAAGCCTGTTGGTTGCTGTGGCCCACAGAAATTCGTGTAGAAACAAAAGCCTGTTAGTTGCTGTACCACTCAAAGAATGCGTTTAGAAAAAAAGTGTGTTGGTTGCTGTGCTCCACATAAAATACTTGTAGAAACAAAAGCCTGTTGGTTGCTGTACCACACAGAGAATGCTTTTAGAAACAAAAGAGATTTGGTTGCTGTACCACTCAGAGAATGCGTTTAGAAAAAAAGCCTGTTGGTTGCTGAACTCCACAGAAAATACGAGTAGAGACAAAAGCCTGTTGGTTGCTGTACCACTCAGAGAATGCGTTTAGAAACAAAAGCCTGTTGGTTGCTGTACCACTCAGAGAATGCGTTTAGAAACAAAAACCTGTTGGTTGCTGTACCACTCGGAGAATGCGATTAGAAACAAAAGCCTGTTAGTTGCTGTGCTCCACAGAAAATACGTGTAGAAACAAAAGCCTGTTAGTTGCTGTACTTCTCATAGAATGAGTTTGGTAACAAAAGCCTGTTGGATCCTGTACCACTCAGAGCATGCGTTTAGAAGCAAAAGCCTGTGGTTGCTGTGCTCCAAAGAAAATACGTGGAGAAACAAAAGCCTATTGGTTGCTGTACCACTCAGAGAATGCTTTTAGTAACAATAGACTGTTAGTTGCAGTACCGCTCAGAGAATGCGTATAGGAACCAAAGGCTGTTGGTTGCTGTACCTCTAAGAGAATGCGTTTAGAAACAAAAGCCTGTTTGTGGCTGTACCACTCAGAGAATGCGTTTAGAAACAAGAGTCTGTTATTTTGCTGTACTGCTCAGAGAATGCGTTTAGAAACAAAAGCCTTGTGGTTGCTGTACCGCTCAGAGAATGCGTTTAGAAACAAAAGCCTGTTAGTGGGTGTGCCACTCAAAGAATACGTGTAGAAACAAAAGCGTTTTGGTTGCTGTACCACTCAGAGAATGCGTTTGGAAACAAAAGCGTTTTGGTTGTTGTACCATTCAGAGAATGCGTTTAGAAACAAAAGACTGTTGGTTGCTTAACCACTCAGAGAATTCGTTTAGACACAAAAGCCTGTTGGTTGCTGTGCCCCTCAGAGAATTTGTTTAGAAACAAAAGCCTGTTAGTACTGTACCACTCAGAGAATGCGTTTAGAAACAAAAGCTCGTTGGTTGCAGTGCTCCACAGAAAATACGAGTAAAGACAAGAGCCTGTTTGTTGCTGTACTACTCAGAGAATGCGTTTAAAAACAAAAGCCTGTTAGTTGCAGTACCCCTTAGAGAATGTGTTTAGAAACAAAAGCCTGTTAGTTGCTGTACCTTTCAGAGTATGATTCTAAAAACAAAATCCTGTCGGTTGCTGTTTCACTCAGAGATGGCGTTTGGAAACAAAATCCTGTTGGTTGCTGTGCTCCACAGAAAATAGTGTAGAAACTAAATGCTGTTGGTTGCTGTGCTCCACAGAAAATACGTGTAGAAACAAAAGCGTTGTTGTGGCTGTACCGCTCAGAGAACGCGTTTAGAAACAAAAGCCTGCTAGTTGGTGTACCACTCAGAGAATACGTGTAGAAACAAAAGCCTTTTGGTTGCTCTACCACTCAGAGAATGCGATTAGAGACAAAAGCCTGTTAGTTGCTGTACCATTCAGCGAGTGCTTTTAGAAACAAATGCCTGTTTGTTGCTGTGCTCCACAGAAACTACGTAAAGAAACAAGAGACTGTTAGTTGCTGTACCACTCATTGAATGCGTTTGGTAGAAAAAGACTGTTGGTTGCTGTACCACTCAGAGATTGCGTTTAGAAGCAAAAGCCTGTTGGTTGCTGTGCTCCACAGAAAATACGTGTAGAAACAAAAGCCTTTATTTGCTGTATCACTTAGAGAATGCGTTTAGTAAAAAAACCTGTTGGTTGCTGTCCTACACAGAAAATACGAGTAGAGACAAAAGCCTGTTAGTTGCTGTAACACTCAGAGAATGCGTTTAGAAACAAAAGCCTGTTAGTTGCTGTACCCCTCATGGAATGTGTTTAGAAACAAAACCCTGTTAGTTGCTGTACCACTCAGAGAATACGTATAGAAACAAAAGCCTGTTGGTTGCTGTAACACACAGAAAAAGCGTTTAGAAAACAAAGCTTGTTGGTTATTATGATCCACAGAAAATATTTGTAGAAACAAAAGCCTGTTCGTTGCTTTACCACTCAGAGAATGCGTTTAGAAACAAGAGTCTGTTATTTTGCTGTACTGCTCAGAGAATGTGTTTAGAAACAAAAGCCTTGTGGTTGCTGTACCGCTCAGAGAATGCGTTTAGAAACAAAAGCCTGTTAGTTGGTGTGCCACTCAAAGAATACGTGTAGAAACAAAAGCGTTTTGGTTGCTGTACCACTCAGAGAATGCGTTTAGACACAAAAGCCTGTTGGTTGCTGTGCCGCTCAGAGATTGCGTTTAGAAACAAAAGCCCGCTGGTTGCTGTACCCCTCAGAGAATGTGTTTAGCAACAAAAGCCTGTTAGTACTGTACCACTCAGTGAATGCGTTTAGAAACAAAAGCCCGTTGGTTGCAGTGCTCCACAGAAAATACGAGTAGAAGCAAAAGCCTGTTTGTTGCTGTACCATTTAGAGAATGCGTTTAGAATCAAAAGCCTGTTAGTTGCTGTTTCACTCAGAGAATGCGTTTAGAAACAAAAGCCTTTTGGTTGCTCTGCTCCACAGAAAATACATGTAGAAACAAAAGCCTGTTGGTTGCTGTGCCACTCAGAGAATGCTTTTAGAAACAAAAGACTGTTGGTTGCTGTACCACTCAGAGTATGCTTTAGAAACAAAAGCCTGTTAGTTGCAGTACCGCTCAGAGAATGTGTTTAGGAACAAAGCCTGTTAGTTGCTGTACCACTCAGAGAATGATTTTAAAAACAAAATCCTGTTGGTTGCTGTTTCACTCAGCGAATGCTTTTAGAAACAAATGCCTGTTTGTTGCTGTGCTCCACAGAAACTACGTAAAGAAACAAAAGACTGTTAGTTGCTGTGCCACTCATTATATGCGTTTGGTAGAAAAAGACTGTTGGTTGCTGTACCACTCACAGAATGCGTTTAGAAGCAAAAGCCTGATGGTTGCTGTGCTCCACAGAAAATACGTGTAGAAACAAAAGCCTTTATTTGCTGTATGATTAGAGAATGCGTTTAGAAACAAAAGCCTGTTAGTTGCTGTACCACTCAGAGAATACGTACAGAAACAAAAGCCTGTTGGTTGCTGTACCACACAGAAAAAGCCTTTAGAAAACAAAGCTTGTTGGTTACTATGATCCACAGAAAATATGTGTAGAAACAAAAGCCTGTTAGTTGCTTTACCACTCAGAGAATGCGTTTAGAAACAAGAGCCTGTTAGTTTGTTGTACTGCTCAGAGAATGCGTTTAGAAACAAAAGCCTTGTTGTGGCTGTACCGCTCAGAGAATGCGTTTAGAAACAAAAGCCTGATAGTTGGGGTACCACTCAGAGAATACGTGTAGAAACAAAAGACTTTTGGTTGCTCTACCACTCAGAGAATGCGGTTAGAAACAAAAGCCTGTTAGTTGCTCTACCACTCAGAGGATGCGTTTAGAAACAAAAGCCTTGTTGTTGCTGTACCACTCAGAGAATGCGTATAGAAACAAAAGCCTTGTGGTTGCTATGCTCCAACAGAAAATTCGTGTAGAAACAAAAGCCTTTTGGTTGCTTTACCGCTCACAGAATGCGTTTAGAAACAAAAGCCTTGTAGTTAAGTACCACTGAGAGAATACGTTTAGAAACAAAAGCCTTTTGGTTGCTGTGCCACTCAGTCAATGCGTTTAGAAACAACAGCCTTTGGTTGCTGTGGTCCACAGAAAATACGTGTAGAAACAAAAGCCTTTTGGTTGCTGTGCTCCACAGAAATACGTGTAGAAACAAAAGCCTGTTAGTTGCTGTACCACTCAGAGAATGCGTTTATAATTAAAAGTCTGTTGGTTGCTGTACCACTCAGAGAATGCGTTTAGAAACAAAAGCCTTTTGGTTGCTCTGCTCCACAGAAAATACATGTAGAAACAAAAGCCTGTTGTTTGCTGTACCACTCAGAGAATGCTTTTAGAAACAAAAGACTGTTGGTTGCTGTACCACTCAGAGAATGCTTTAGAAACAAAAGCCTGTTAGTTGCTTTACCCCTCAGAAAATGTGTTTTGAAACAAAACCCTGTTGGTTGCTGAGCTCCACAGAAAATACGAGTAAGGAAAAAAGCTTGTTGGTTGCTGTACCACTCAGAGAATGCGTTTAGAAACAAAAGCCTGTTGGTTGCTGTGCTCCACGGAAAATACGAGTAGAGACAAAAGCCTGTTGGTTGCTGTGCTCCACAGAAAATATGATTGGAGACAAAAGCCTGTTAGTTACTGTACCACTCAGAGAATGCGCTTAGAAACAAAAGCCTGCTGGTTGCTCTGCTTGAGAGAAAATAGGTGTAGAAACAAAAGCCTGTTGGTTGCTTTATCACTCAGAGAATGCTTTTGGAAACAAAAGACGGTTGGCTGCACTACCACTCAGAGAATGCTTTAGAAACAAAAGCCTGTTGGTTGCTGTACCACTCAGAGAATGCGTTTAGAAACAAAAGCCTGTTAGTTGCTGTACCACTCAGAGAATGCGTTTAGAAACGAAAGCCTGCTTGTTGCTGTGCTCCACAGAAACTACGTAAACAAACAAAAGACTGCTAGTTGCCGTACCAACCAGAGAATGCGTTTAGAAACAAAACCCAGTTATTTGTTGTACCACTCATAGAACGCGTTTGGAAACAAAAGCCTGTTGGTTGCTGTATCACTCAGAGAATGCGTTTAGAAGCAAAAGCCTGTAGGTTGCTGTGCTTCACAGAAAATACGTGTAGAAACAAAAGCATGTTAGTTGCTGTACCACTCAGAGAATGCGTTTAGAAACAAAAGCCTGTTGGTTGCTGTACCACTCAGAGAATGCGTTTTGGCTCCACAGAAAATACGTGGAGAAACAAAAGCCTGTTGGTTGCTATACCACTAAGAGAATGCTTTTAGAAACAAAAGCCTGTTGCTTGCTGTACCACTCAGAGAATGCGTTTAGAAACAAAAGCCTGTTAGTTGCTGTACCATTTAGCGAATGCTTTTAGAAACAAATGCCTGTTTGTTGCTGTGCTCCACAGAAACTACGTAAAGAAACAAGAGACTGTTTGTTGCTTTACCACTCATAGAAATCGTTTGGTAGAAAAAGACTGTAGGTTGCTGTACCACTCCGAGAATGCGTTTAGAAGCAAAAGCCTGTTGGTTGCTGTGCTCGAAAGAAAATACGTGTAGAAACAAAAGTCTTTAGTTGCTGTATCACTTAGGGAATGCGTTTAAAAAAGAAGTCTGTTGATTGCTGTCCTCCACAGAAAACACGAGTAGAGACAAAAGACTGTTAGTTGCTGTAACACTCAGAGAATGCGTTTAGAAACATAAGCCTGTTAGTTGCTCTACCACTCAGAGAATGCGTTTAGAAGCAAAAGCCTGTTGGTAGGTGTACCACACAGAGAATGCTTTTAGAAAGAAAAGACGGTTGGTTGCTCTACCACTCAGAGAATGCGTTTAGAAACAAAAGCCTGTTAGTTGATGTACCACTCAGAGGATGCGTTTAGAAACAAAAGCCTTGTGGTTTATATGCTCCAACACAAAATTCGTGTAGAAACAAAAGCCTTTTGGTTGCTGTACCGCTCACAGAAGGCGTTTAGAAACAAAAGCCTTGTGGTTGAAGTACCACTGAGAGAATAAGTTTAGAAACAAAAGCCTTTTGATTGCTGTGTCACTCAGTCAATGCGTTTAGAAAAAACAGCCTTTGTTTGCTGTGGTCCACAGAAAATACGTGTAGAATCAAAAGCCTTTTGGTTGCTGTGCTCCACAGAAGTACGTGTAGAAACAAAAGCTGGTTAGTTGCTGTACCACTCAGAGAATGCGTTTATAAACATACGTCTGTTGCTTGCTGTGCTCCACAGAAAACACGTGTAGAAGCAGAAGCCTGTTGGTTGCTGTGCTCCACAGAAAATACGTGTAGACACAAAAGCCTGTTGGTTGCTGTACCACACAGAGAACGCTTTTAGAAACAAAAGTCTGTTGGTTGCTGTACCACTCAGAGGATGCGTTTAGAAACAAAAGCCTTTTGGTTGCTCTGCTCCACAGAAAATACGAGTAGAGAAAAAAGCTTGTTGGTTGCTGTACCACTCAGAGAATGCGTTTAGAAACAAAAGCCTGTTGGTTTCTGTGCTCCACAGAACGTATGAGTAAAGACAAAAGCCTGTTAGTTGCTGTACCACTCAGAGAATGCGTTTAGAAACTAAAGCCTGTTAGTTGCTGTACCCCTTAGAAAATGTTTTTAGAAACAAAAGCCTGTTGGTTGCTGTGCTCCACAGAAAACATTATTGGAGACAAAAGACTGTTAGTTACTGTACCACTCAGAGAATGCGCTTAGAAACAAAAGCCTGTTAGTTGCTGTACCACTCAGGGAATGCGTTTAGAAACGAAAGCGTGTTTGTTGCTGTGCTCCACAGAAACTAGTAAAGAAACAAAAGACTGTTAGGTGCTGTACCAACCAGCGAATGCGTTTAGAAACAAAAGCCAGTTATTTGTTGTACCACTCATAGAACGCGTTTGGAAACAAAAGCCTTTTGGTTGCTTTATCACTCAGAGAATGCGTTTAGAAGCAAAAGCCTGTAAATTGCTGTGCTCCACAGAAAATATGTGTAGAAACAAAAGCCTGTTATTTGCTGTACCACTCAGAGAATGCGTTTAGAAAAAAAAGCCTGTTGGTAGGTGTACCACACAGAGAATGCTTTTAGAAAGAAAAGACGGTTGGTTGCTCTACCACTCAGAGAATGCTTTAGAAACAAAAGCCCGTTGGTTGCTGTACCACTCAGAGAATGCGTTTAGAAACAAAAGCCTGTTAGTTGCTGTACCACACAGAGAATGCGTTTAGAAACGAAAGCTTTTTGTTGCTGTGCTCCACAGAAACTACGTAAAGAAACAAAAGACTGCTATTGCTGTACCAACCAGAGAATGCGTTTAGAAACAAAACCCAGTTATTTGTTGTACCACTTATAGAACGCGTTTAGAAACAAAAGCCTGTTGGTTGCTGTATCACTCAGAGAATGCGTTTAGAAGCAAAAGCCTGTAGCTTGCTGTGCTTCACAGAAAAAATGTGTAGAAAAAAAAGCCTGTTAGTTGCTGTACCACTCAGAGAATGCGTTTAGAAAAGAAAGCCTGTTGGTTGCTGTGCTTCCACAGAAAATATGTGGAGAAACAGAAGCCTGTTGGTTGCTCTACCACTCAGAGAATGCTTTTAGAAACCAAACCTGTTGCTTGCTGTACCACTCAAGGAATGCGTTTAGAAACAAAAACCTGTTGGTTTCTGTACCACTCAGCGAATGCTTTTAGAAACAAAGCCTGTTTGTTGCTGTGCTACACAGAAACTACGTAAAGAAACAAGAGACTGTTAGTTGCTGTACCACACAGAGCATGCGTTTAGAAGCAAAAGCCTGTAGTTGCTGTGCTCCAAAGAAAATACGTGGAGAAACAAAAGCCTGTTGGTTGCTGTACCACTCGGAGAATGGTTTTAGTAACAATAGCCTGTTAGTTGCAGTACCACTCAGAGAATGCGTATAGGAACCAAAGGCTGTTGGTTACTGTACCTCTAAGAGAATGCGTTTAGAAACAAAAGCCTGTTTGCGGCTGTACCACTCAGAGAATGCGTTTAGAAACAAAAGACTGTTGGTTGCTGTACCACTCAGAGAATGCGTTTAGAAACAAGAGTCTGTTATTTTGCTGTACCACTCAGAGAATGCGTTTAAAAAACAAAAGCGTTTTGGTTGCTGTACCACTCAGAGAATGCGTTTAGAAACAAAAGACTGTTGGTTGCTTAACCTCTCAGAGAATGCGTTTAGACACAAAAGCCTGTTGGTTGCTGTGCCCCTCAGAGATTGCGTTTAGAAACAAAAGCCCGCTGGTTGCTGTACCCCTCAGAGAATGTGTTTAGCAACAAAAGCCTGTTAGTACTGTACCACTCAGTGAATGCGTTTTGAAACAAAAGCCCGTTGGTTGCAGTGCTCCACAGAAAATACGAGTAGAAGCAAAAGCCTGTTTGTTGCTGTACCACTCAGAGAATGCGTTTAGAAACAAAGCCTGTTAGTTGCTGTACCACACAGAGAATGATTTTAAAAACAAAATCCTGTTGGCTGCTGTTTCACTCAGAGAATGAGTTTGGAAACAAAATCCTGTTGGTTGCCCCTCTCCACAGAAAATAGTGTAAAAACAAAAGCCTGTTGTTTTGCTGTACCACTCAGAGAATGCTTTAGAAACAAAAGCCTTTTGGTTGCTCTGCTCCACAGAAAATACATGTAGAAACAAAAGCCTGTTGGTTGCTGTACCACTCAGAGAATGCTTTTAGAAACAAAAGACTGTTGGTTGCTGTACCACTCAGAGAATGCTTTAGAAACAAAGGCCTGTTAGTTGCAGTACCCCTCAGAGAATGTGTTTAGAAACAAAGCCTGTTAGTTGCTGTACCACTCAGAGAATGATTTTAAAAACAAAATCCTGTTGGTTGCTGTTTCACTCAGCGAATGCTTTTAGAAACAAATGCCTGTTTGTAGCTGTGCTCCACAGAAACTACGTAAAGAAACAAAAGACTGTTAGTTGCTGTGCCACTCATTGAATGCGTTTGGTAGAAAAAGACTGTTGGTTGCTGTACCACTCAGTGAATGCGATTAGAGACAAAAGCCTGTTAGTTGCTGTACCACTCAGCAAATGCTTTTAGAAACAAATGCCTGTTTGTTGCTGTGCTCCACAGAAACTACGTAAGGAAACAAAAGACTGTTAGTTGCTGTACCACGCATTGAATGCGTTTGGTAGAAAAAGACTGTTGGTTGCTGTACCACTCAGAGAATGCGTTTAGAAGGAAAAGCTTGCTGGTTGCTGTGCTCCACAGAAAATAAGTAAAGAAACAAAAGCCTTTATTTGCTGTATCACTTGGAGAATGCGTTTAGAAAAAAAACCTGTTGGTTGCTGTCCTCCACAGAAAATACGAGTAGAGACAAAAGCCTGTTAGTTGCTGTAACACTCAGAGAATGCGTTTAGAAACAAAAGCCTGTTAGTTGCTGTACCCCTCATGGAATGTGTTTAGAAACAAAACCCTGTTAGTTGCTGTACCACTCAGAGAATACGTACAGAAACAAAAGCCTGTTAGTTGGGGTACCACTCATAAAATACGTGTAGAAACAAAAGCCTGTTAGTTGGGGTACCACTCAGAGAATACGTGTAGAAACAAAAGCCTTTTGGTTGCTCTACCACTCAGAGAATGCGTTTAGAAACAAAAGCCTGTTAGTTGCTCTACCACTCAGAGGATGCGTTTAGAAACAAAAGCCTTGTTGTTGCTGTACCACTCAGAGAATGCGTATAGAAACAAAAGCCTTGTGGTTGCTATGCTCCAACAGAAAATTCGTGTAGAAACAAAAGCCTTTTGGTTGCTGTACCGCTCACAGAATGCGTTTAGAAACAAAAGCCTTGTAGTTAAGTACCACTGAGAGAATACGTTTAGAAACAAAAGCCTTTTGGTTGCTGTGCCACTCAGTCAATGCGTTTAGAAACAACAGCCTATGGTTGCTGTGGTCCACAGAAAACACGTGTAGAAACAAAAGCCTTTTGGTTGCTGTGCTCCACAGAAATACGTGTAGAAACGAAAGCCTGTTAGCTGCTGTACCACTCAGAGAATGCGTTTATAAACAAAAGTCTGTTGCTTGCTATGCTCTAACAGAAAATTCGTGTAGAAACAAAAGTCTGTCTGTTGCTGTACCGCTCACAGAATGCGTTTAGAAACAAAAGCCTTGTGGGTCAGTACCACTGAGAGAATACGTAGAGAAACAAAAGCCTTTTGGTTGCTGTGCCACTCAGTCAATGCGTTTAAAAACAACAGACTTTGGTATCTGTGGTCCACAGAAAATACGTGTAGAAACAAAAGCCTTTTGGTTGCTGTGCTCCACAGAATTAGGTGTAGAAACAAAAGCCTGTTAGTAGCTGTACCACTCAAAGAATGCGTTAGAAACAAAAGCCTGTTGGTTGCTGTACCACTCAGAGAATGCTTTTAGAAACAAAAGCCTGTTAGTTGCTGTACCACTCAGAGAATGCGTTAGAAACAAAAGCCTGTTGGTTGCTGTACCACTCAGAGAATGCGTTTAGAAACCAAAGCCTTTTGGTTGCAGTATCACTCAGAGAATGCGTTTAGACACAAATGCCTAATGATTGCTGTACCACTCAGAGAGCGCGATTAGAAACAGAAGCCTGTTTGTTGCTGTGCTCCACAGAAACGTAAAGAAACAAAAGAGTGTTCGTTGCTCTACCACTCATAGAATGCGTTTGGTAACAAAAGCCTGTTGGTTGCTGTACCACTCAGAGAATGCGTTTAGAAGAAAAAGCCTGTTGGTTCCTGTGGTACACAGAAATTCGTGTAGAAACAAAAGCCTGTTAGTTGCTGTAACACTCAAAGAATGCGTTTAGAAAAAAACTGTGTTGGTTGCTGAGCTCCACAGAAAATACGTGTAGAAGCAGAAGCCTGTTGGTTGCTGTGGTCCACATAAAATACGTGTAGAAACAAAAGCCTGTTGGTTGCTGTACCACACAGAGAATGCTTCTAGAAACAAAAGAGAGTTGGTTGCTGTACCACTCAGAGAATGCGTTTAGAAAGAAAAGCCTGTTGGTTGCTGAACTCCACAGAAAATACGAGTAGAGACAAAAGCCTGTTGGTTGCTGTACCACTCAGAGAATGCGTTTAGAAACAAAAGCCTGTTGGTTGCGTACCACTCAGAGAATGCGTTTAGAAACAAAAACCTTTTGGTTGCTGTGCTCCACAGAAAATACGTGTAAAAACAAAAGCCTGTTAGTTGCTGTAACACTCATAGAATGCGTTTGGTAACAAAAGCCTGTTGGTTGCTGTACCACTCAGAGCATGCGTTTAGAAGCAAAAGCCTGTTGTTGCTGTGCTCCAAAGAAAATACGTGGAGAAACAAAAGCCTGTTGGTTGCTGTACCACTCAGAGAATGCTTTTAGAAACAATAGCCTGTTAGTTGCAGTACCACTCAGAGAATGCGTATAGGAACCAAAGGCTGTTGGTTGCTGTACCTCTAAGAGAATGCGTTTAGAAACAAAAGCCTGTTTGTGGCTGTACCACTCAGAGAATGCGTTTAGAACCAAAAGCCTGTTGGTTCTGTACCACTCAGAGAATGCGTTTAGAAACAAGAGTCTGTTATTTTGCTGTACTGCTCAGAGAATGCGTTTAGAAACAAAAGCCTTGTGGTTGCTGTACCGCTCAGAGAATGCGTTTAGAAACAAAATCCTGTTAGTTGGTGTGCCACTAAAAGAACACGTGTAGAAACAAAAGCACTTTGGTTGCTGTACCACTCAGAGAATGCGTTTTGAAACAAAAGACTGTTGGTTGCTTAACCACTCAGAGAATGCGTTTAGACACAAAAGCCTGTTGGTTGCTGTGCCACTCAGAGAATGCGTTTAGAAACAAAAGCCCGTTGGTTGCTGTACCCCTCAGAGAATGTGTTTAGAAACAAAAGCCAGTTAGTACTGTACCACTCAGAGAATGCGTTTAGAAACAAAAGCCCGTTGGTTGCAGTGCTCCACAGAAAATACGAGTAGAGACAAAAGACTGTTTGTTGCTGTACCACTCAGAGAATGCGTTTAGAAACAAAAGCCTTTTAGTTGCAGTACCCCTCAGAGAATGTGTTTAGAAACAAAAGCCTGTTAGTTGCTGTACCACTCAGAGAATGATTTTAAAAACAAAATCCTGTTGGCTGCTGTTTCACTCAGAGAATGCGTTTGGAAACAAAATCCTGTTGGTTGCTGTGCTCCACAGAAAATAGTGTAGAAACAAAATGTTGTTGGTTGCTGTGATCCACAGAATATACGTGTAGAAACAAAAGCCTGTTGGTTGCTGTACCACTAAGAGAATTCGTTTAGAAACAAAAGCCTGTTGGTTGCTGTACCACTCAGAGAATGCGTTTAGAAACAAAAGCCTGTTGGTTGCTGTACCACTCAGAGAATGCGTTTTGAAACAAAAGCCTGTTGGTTGCTGTGCTCCACAGAAAATACGTGGAGAAACAAAAGCCTGTTGGTTGCTGTACCACTAAGAGAATGCTTTTAGAAACAAAAGCCTGTTGCTTGCTGTACCACTCAGAGAATGCGTTTAGAAACAAAAGCCTGTTGCTTGCTGTACCACTCAAGGAATGCGTTTAGAAACAAAAACCTGTTGGTTTCTGTACCACTCAGCGAATGCTTTTAGAAACAAAGCCTTTTTGTTGCTGTGCTCCACAGAAACTACGTAAAGAAACAAGAGACTGTTAGTTGCTGTACCACTCATAGAATGCGTTTGGTAGAAAAAGACTGTAGGTTGCTGTGCTCCACAGAAAATACGTGTAGAAACAAAAGCCTTTATTTGCTGTATCACTTAGAGAATGCGTTTAGAAAAGAAGTCTGTTGATTGCTGTCCTCCACAGAAAATACGAGTAGAGACAAAAGCCTGTTGGTTGCTGTAGCACTCAGAGCATGCGTTTAGAAGCAAACGCCTGTATTTGCTGTGCTCCAAAGAAAATACGTGGAGAAACAAAAGCCTGTTGGTTGCTGTACCACTCGGAGAATGCTATTAGTAACAATAGCCTGTTAGTTGCAGTACCACTCAGAGAATGCGTATAGGAACCAAAAGCTGTTGGTTGCTGTACCTCTAAGAGAATGCGTTTAGATACAAAAGCCTGTTTGTAGCTGTACCTTTCAGAGAATGCGTTTAGAAACAAAAGCCTGTTGGTTGCTGTACCACTCAGAGAATGCGTTTAGAAACAAGAGTCTGTTATTTTGCTGTACTGCTCAGAGAATGTGTTTAGAAACCAATGCCTTGTGGTTGCTGTACCGCTCAGAGAATGCGTTTAGAAACAAAAGCCTGTTAGTTGGTGTGCCACTCAAAGAATACGTGTAGAAACAAAAGCGTTTTGGTTGCTGTACCACTCAGAGAATGCGTTTAAAAAACAAAAGCGTTTTGGTTGGTGTACCACTCAGAGAATGCGTTTAGAAACAAAAGACTGTTGGTTGCTTAACCACTCAGAGAATGCGTTTAGACACAAAAGCCTGTTGGTTGCTGTGCCCCTCAGAGATTGCGTTTAGAAACAAAAGACCTTTGTTTGCTGTACCCCTCAGAGAATGTGTTTAGCAACAAAAGCCTGTTAGTACTGTACCACTCAGTGAATGCGTTTTGAAACAAAAGCCCGTTGGTTGCAGTGCTCCACAGAAAATACGAGTAGAAGCAAAAGCCTGTTTGTTGCTGTACCACTCAGAGAATGCGTTTAGAATCAAAAGCCTGTTAGTTGCAGTACCCCTCAGAGAATGTGTTTAGAAACAAAGCCTGTTAGTTGCTGTACCACTCAGAGAATGATTTTAAAAACAAAATCCTGTTGGTTGCTGTTTCACTCAGAGAATGCGTTTGGAAACAAAATCCTGTTGGCTGCTGTGCTCCACAGAAAATAGTGTAGAAACAAAAGCCTGTGGTTTGCTGTACCACTCAGCGAATGCTTTTAGAAACAAATGCCTGTTTGTTGCTGTGCTCCACAGAAACTACGTAAAGAAACAAAAGACTGTTAGTTGCTGTGCCACTCATTGAATGCGTTTGGTAGAAAAAGCCTGTTGTTTGCTGTACCACTCAGCGAATGCTTTTAGAAACAAATGCCTGTTTGTTGCTGTGATCCACAGAAACTACGTAAAGAAACAAAAGACTGTTAGTTGCTGTACTACTCATTGAATGCGTTTGGTAGAAAAAGAATGTTGGTTGCTGTACCACTCAGAGAATGCGTTTAGAAGCAAAAACCTGTTGGTTGCTGTGCTCCA
This sequence comes from Deroplatys truncata, assembly GCA_030765065.1. NCBI lineage: Eukaryota > Metazoa > Arthropoda > Insecta > Mantodea > Mantidae > Deroplatys > Deroplatys truncata. The sequence continues at coordinate 699,399,337 of CM060990.1, forward strand.
CAGAAAATACGTGTAGAAACAAAAGCCTTTATTTGCTGTATCACTTAGAGAATGCGTTTAGAAAAAAAACCTGTTGGTTGCTGTCCTCCACAGAAAATACGAGTAGAGACAAAAGCCTGTTAGTTGCTTTAACACTCAGAGAATGCGTTTAGAAACAAAAGCCTGTTACCTGCTGTACCCCTCATGGAATGTGTTTAGAAACAAAACCCTGTTAGTTGCTGTACCACTAAGAGAATACGTACAGAAACAAAAGCCTGTTGGTTGCTGTACCACACAGAAAAAGCCTTTAGAAAACAAGAGCCTGTTAGTTTGTTGTACCACTCAGAGAATGCGTTTAGAAACAAAAGCCTTTTGGTTGCTCTGCTCCACAGAAAATACATGTAGAAACAAAAGCCTGTTGGTTGCTGTACCACTCAGAGAATGCTTTTAGAAACAAAAGACTGTTGGTTGCTGTACCACTCAGAGAATGCTTTAGAAACAAAAGCCTGTTAGTTGCTTTACCCCTCAGAAAATGTGTATTGAAACAAAAGCCTGTTGGTTGCTGAGCTCCACAGAAAATACGAGTAGAGAAAAAAGCTTGTTGGTTGCTGTACCATTCAGAGAATGCGTTTAGAAACAAAAGCCTGTTGGTGGCTGTACCACCCAGAGAATTCGTATAGAAACAAAAGCCTGTTGGTTGCTGTACCACTCAGAGAATACGTATAGACACAAACGTCTTATGGTTACTGTACCACTCATAAAATGCGTTTAGAAACAAAAGCCTGTCAGTTGCTGTGTTCCACAGAAAATACGTGTAGAAACAAAAGCCTTTTGGTTGCTGTACCGCTCACAGAATGCGTTTAGAAACAAAAGCCTTGTAGTTAAGTACCACTGAGAGAATACGTTTAGAAACAAAAGCCTTTTGGTTGCTGTGCCACTCAGTCAATGCGTTTAGAAACAACAGCCTATGGTTGCTGTGGTCCACAGAAAACACGTGTAGAAACAAAAGCCTTTTGGTTGCTGTGCTCCACAGAAATACGTGTAGAAACGAAAGCCTGTTAGCTGCTGTACCACTCAGAGAATGCGTTTATAAACAAAAGTCTGTTGCTTGCTATGCTCTAACAGAAAATTCGTGTAGAAACAAAAGTCTGTCTGTTGCTGTACCGCTCACAGAATGCGTTTAGAAACAAAAGCCTTGTGGGTCAGTACCACTGAGAGAATACGTAGAGAAACAAAAGCCTTTTGGTTGCTGTGCCACTCAGTCAATGCGTTTAAAAACAACAGACTTTGGTATCTGTGGTCCACAGAAAATACGTGTAGAAACAAAAGCCTTTTGGTTGCTGTGCTCCACAGAATTAGGTGTAGAAACAAAAGCCTGTTAGTAGCTGTACCACTCAAAGAATGCGTTAGAAACAAAAGCCTGTTGGTTGCTGTACCACTCAGAGAATGCTTTTAGAAACAAAAGCCTGTTAGTTGCTGTACCACTCAGAGAATGCGTTAGAAACAAAAGCCTGTTGGTTGCTGTACCACTCAGAGAATGCGTTTAGAAACCAAAGCCTTTTGGTTGCAGTATCACTCAGAGAATGCGTTTAGACACAAATGCCTAATGATTGCTGTACCACTCAGAGAGCGCGATTAGAAACAGAAGCCTGTTTGTTGCTGTGCTCCACAGAAACGTAAAGAAACAAAAGAGTGTTCGTTGCTCTACCACTCATAGAATGCGTTTGGTAACAAAAGCCTGTTGGTTGCTGTACCACTCAGAGAATGCGTTTAGAAGAAAAAGCCTGTTGGTTCCTGTGGTACACAGAAATTCGTGTAGAAACAAAAGCCTGTTAGTTGCTGTAACACTCAAAGAATGCGTTTAGAAAAAAACTGTGTTGGTTGCTGAGCTCCACAGAAAATACGTGTAGAAGCAGAAGCCTGTTGGTTGCTGTGGTCCACATAAAATACGTGTAGAAACAAAAGCCTGTTGGTTGCTGTACCACACAGAGAATGCTTCTAGAAACAAAAGAGAGTTGGTTGCTGTACCACTCAGAGAATGCGTTTAGAAAGAAAAGCCTGTTGGTTGCTGAACTCCACAGAAAATACGAGTAGAGACAAAAGCCTGTTGGTTGCTGTACCACTCAGAGAATGCGTTTAGAAACAAAAGCCTGTTGGTTGCGTACCACTCAGAGAATGCGTTTAGAAACAAAAACCTTTTGGTTGCTGTGCTCCACAGAAAATACGTGTAAAAACAAAAGCCTGTTAGTTGCTGTAACACTCATAGAATGCGTTTGGTAACAAAAGCCTGTTGGTTGCTGTACCACTCAGAGCATGCGTTTAGAAGCAAAAGCCTGTTGTTGCTGTGCTCCAAAGAAAATACGTGGAGAAACAAAAGCCTGTTGGTTGCTGTACCACTCAGAGAATGCTTTTAGAAACAATAGCCTGTTAGTTGCAGTACCACTCAGAGAATGCGTATAGGAACCAAAGGCTGTTGGTTGCTGTACCTCTAAGAGAATGCGTTTAGAAACAAAAGCCTGTTTGTGGCTGTACCACTCAGAGAATGCGTTTAGAACCAAAAGCCTGTTGGTTCTGTACCACTCAGAGAATGCGTTTAGAAACAAGAGTCTGTTATTTTGCTGTACTGCTCAGAGAATGCGTTTAGAAACAAAAGCCTTGTGGTTGCTGTACCGCTCAGAGAATGCGTTTAGAAACAAAATCCTGTTAGTTGGTGTGCCACTAAAAGAACACGTGTAGAAACAAAAGCACTTTGGTTGCTGTACCACTCAGAGAATGCGTTTTGAAACAAAAGACTGTTGGTTGCTTAACCACTCAGAGAATGCGTTTAGACACAAAAGCCTGTTGGTTGCTGTGCCACTCAGAGAATGCGTTTAGAAACAAAAGCCCGTTGGTTGCTGTACCCCTCAGAGAATGTGTTTAGAAACAAAAGCCAGTTAGTACTGTACCACTCAGAGAATGCGTTTAGAAACAAAAGCCCGTTGGTTGCAGTGCTCCACAGAAAATACGAGTAGAGACAAAAGACTGTTTGTTGCTGTACCACTCAGAGAATGCGTTTAGAAACAAAAGCCTTTTAGTTGCAGTACCCCTCAGAGAATGTGTTTAGAAACAAAAGCCTGTTAGTTGCTGTACCACTCAGAGAATGATTTTAAAAACAAAATCCTGTTGGCTGCTGTTTCACTCAGAGAATGCGTTTGGAAACAAAATCCTGTTGGTTGCTGTGCTCCACAGAAAATAGTGTAGAAACAAAATGTTGTTGGTTGCTGTGATCCACAGAATATACGTGTAGAAACAAAAGCCTGTTGGTTGCTGTACCACTAAGAGAATGCGTTTAGAAACAAAAGCCTGTTGGTTGCTGTACCACTCAGAGAATGCGTTTAGAAACAAAAGCCTGTTGGTTGCTGTACCACTCAGAGAATGCGTTTTGAAACAAAAGCCTGTTGGTTGCTGTGCTCCACAGAAAATACGTGGAGAAACAAAAGCCTGTTGGTTGCTGTACCACTAAGAGAATGCTTTTAGAAACAAAAGCCTGTTGCTTGCTGTACCACTCAGAGAATGCGTTTAGAAACAAAAGCCTGTTGCTTGCTGTACCACTCAAGGAATGCGTTTAGAAACAAAAACCTGTTGGTTTCTGTACCACTCAGCGAATGCTTTTAGAAACAAAGCCTTTTTGTTGCTGTGCTCCACAGAAACTACGTAAAGAAACAAGAGACTGTTAGTTGCTGTACCACTCATAGAATGCGTTTGGTAGAAAAAGACTGTAGGTTGCTGTGCTCCACAGAAAATACGTGTAGAAACAAAAGCCTTTATTTGCTGTATCACTTAGAGAATGCGTTTAGAAAAGAAGTCTGTTGATTGCTGTCCTCCACAGAAAATACGAGTAGAGACAAAAGCCTGTTGGTTGCTGTAGCACTCAGAGCATGCGTTTAGAAGCAAACGCCTGTATTTGCTGTGCTCCAAAGAAAATACGTGGAGAAACAAAAGCCTGTTGGTTGCTGTACCACTCGGAGAATGCTATTAGTAACAATAGCCTGTTAGTTGCAGTACCACTCAGAGAATGCGTATAGGAACCAAAAGCTGTTGGTTGCTGTACCTCTAAGAGAATGCGTTTAGATACAAAAGCCTGTTTGTAGCTGTACCTTTCAGAGAATGCGTTTAGAAACAAAAGCCTGTTGGTTGCTGTACCACTCAGAGAATGCGTTTAGAAACAAGAGTCTGTTATTTTGCTGTACTGCTCAGAGAATGTGTTTAGAAACCAATGCCTTGTGGTTGCTGTACCGCTCAGAGAATGCGTTTAGAAACAAAAGCCTGTTAGTTGGTGTGCCACTCAAAGAATACGTGTAGAAACAAAAGCGTTTTGGTTGCTGTACCACTCAGAGAATGCGTTTAAAAAACAAAAGCGTTTTGGTTGGTGTACCACTCAGAGAATGCGTTTAGAAACAAAAGACTGTTGGTTGCTTAACCACTCAGAGAATGCGTTTAGACACAAAAGCCTGTTGGTTGCTGTGCCCCTCAGAGATTGCGTTTAGAAACAAAAGACCTTTGTTTGCTGTACCCCTCAGAGAATGTGTTTAGCAACAAAAGCCTGTTAGTACTGTACCACTCAGTGAATGCGTTTTGAAACAAAAGCCCGTTGGTTGCAGTGCTCCACAGAAAATACGAGTAGAAGCAAAAGCCTGTTTGTTGCTGTACCACTCAGAGAATGCGTTTAGAATCAAAAGCCTGTTAGTTGCAGTACCCCTCAGAGAATGTGTTTAGAAACAAAGCCTGTTAGTTGCTGTACCACTCAGAGAATGATTTTAAAAACAAAATCCTGTTGGTTGCTGTTTCACTCAGAGAATGCGTTTGGAAACAAAATCCTGTTGGCTGCTGTGCTCCACAGAAAATAGTGTAGAAACAAAAGCCTGTGGTTTGCTGTACCACTCAGCGAATGCTTTTAGAAACAAATGCCTGTTTGTTGCTGTGCTCCACAGAAACTACGTAAAGAAACAAAAGACTGTTAGTTGCTGTGCCACTCATTGAATGCGTTTGGTAGAAAAAGCCTGTTGTTTGCTGTACCACTCAGCGAATGCTTTTAGAAACAAATGCCTGTTTGTTGCTGTGATCCACAGAAACTACGTAAAGAAACAAAAGACTGTTAGTTGCTGTACTACTCATTGAATGCGTTTGGTAGAAAAAGAATGTTGGTTGCTGTACCACTCAGAGAATGCGTTTAGAAGCAAAAACCTGTTGGTTGCTGTGCTCCACAGAAAATACGTGTAGAAACAAAAGCCTTTATTTGCTGTATCACTTAGAGAATGCGTTTAGAAAAAAAACCTGTTGGTTGCTGTCCTCCACAGAAAATACGAGTAGAGACAAAAGCCTGTTAGTTGCTTTAACACTCAGAGAATGCGTTTAGAAACAAAAGCCTGTTACCTGCTGTACCCCTCATGGAATGTGTTTAGAAACAAAACCCTGTTAGTTGCTGTACCACTAAGAGAATACGTACAGAAACAAAAGCCTGTTGGTTGCTGTACCACACAGAAAAAGCCTTTAGAAAACAAGAGCCTGTTAGTTTGTTGTACCACTCAGAGAATGCGTTTAGAAACAAAAGCCTTTTGGTTGCTCTGCTCCACAGAAAATACATGTAGAAACAAAAGCCTGTTGGTTGCTGTACCACTCAGAGAATGCTTTTAGAAACAAAAGACTGTTGGTTGCTGTACCACTCAGAGAATGCTTTAGAAACAAAAGCCTGTTAGTTGCTTTACCCCTCAGAAAATGTGTATTGAAACAAAAGCCTGTTGGTTGCTGAGCTCCACAGAAAATACGAGTAGAGAAAAAAGCTTGTTGGTTGCTGTACCATTCAGAGAATGCGTTTAGAAACAAAAGCCTGTTGGTGGCTGTACCACCCAGAGAATTCGTATAGAAACAAAAGCCTGTTGGTTGCTGTACCACTCAGAGAATACGTATAGACACAAACGTCTTATGGTTACTGTACCACTCATAAAATGCGTTTAGAAACAAAAGCCTGTCAGTTGCTGTGTTCCACAGAAAATACGTGTAGAAACAAAAGCCTTTTGGTTGCTGTACCTCTCAGAGAATGCGTTTAGAAATAAGAGCCTGTTAGTTTGTTGTACTGCTCAAAGAATGCGTTTAGAAACAATAGCCTTGTGGGTTCTGTACCACTCAGGGAATGCGTTTAGAAACAAAATCCTGTTGGTTGCTGTACCACTGAGAGAATGCGTTTAGAAACAAAAGCCTGTTAGTTTGTTGTACTGCTCAGAGAATTCGTTTAGAAACAAAAGCCTGTTGGTTGCTGTACCACTGAGGGAATGTGTTTAGAAACAAAAGCCTGTTAGTTGCTGTATTACTCAGAGAATGCGTTTAGAAACATATGCCTTGTGGCTGCTGTATAGAAACAAAAGCCTCTTGGGTTCTGTACCACTCAGAAAATGCGTTCAGAAGAAAAAGCCTGTTGGTTGCTGTACCATTAAGAGAATGCGTTTAGAAACAAAAGCCTTGTTGTTGCTGTAACATTCAGAGAATGCGTTTAGAAACAAAATTCTATTCGTTGCTGTACCATTGAGAGAATATGTTTAGAAACAAAAGCCTGTTAGTTTGTTGTACTGCTCAGAGAATGCGTTTAGAAACAAAAGCTTGATGTTTGCTCTGGTCCACAGAAAATATGTGTAGAAACAAAATCCTGTTGGTTGCTGTACCACTCAGAGAATAAGTTTAGAAACAAGAGCCTGTTAGTTTGTTATACCAAACAGAGAATGCGTTTAGAAACAAAAGCTTTGTGGTTGCTGTACCACTCAGAGAATACGTATAGAAACAAAAGCCTGTTGGTTGCTGAACCACACAGAAAACGCGTTTAGAAACAAAAGGTTGTTGTTTGCTGTAACATTCAGAGGATGCGTATAGAAACAAAATTCTGTTGGTTGCTGTACCACTGAGAGAATATGTTTAGAAACAAAAGCCTGTTTGTTTGTTGTACTCCTCAGAGAATGCGATTAGAAACAAAAGCTTGTTGGTTGCTGTACCACTCAGATACTGCGCTTAGATACAAAAGCCTGTTAGTTGCTCTACCACTCAGAGAATGCTTTTAGAAACAAAAGCCTGTTGGTTGCTGTACCACTCAGAGAATACGTTTAGAAACAAAAGCTTTGTGGTTTCTATACCACTCAGAGAATGCGTATAGAAACAAAAGCCTTGTGGTTGCTGTACCACTCAGAGAATGCGTTTAAAAACAAAAGCCTGTTAGCTGCTGTACCACTCAGAGAATGCGTTTAGAAACAAAAGCCTGTTAGTTGCTGTACTACTCAGAGAATGCGTTTAGAAGCAAAAGAGTGTTAGTTTCTGTACCACTCAGAGGATGCGTTTAGAAACAAAAGTCTGTTAGTTGCTGTGGGCTCAGAGAATACGTTTAGAAGCAAAACCTTTTTGGTTACCGTGCTCCACATAAAATACGTGTAGAAACAAAAGCCTTGTGGTTGCTGTACTCCACAGAAAATACGTGTGGAAACAATAGCCTTGTGGTTTCTGTACCACTCAGGGAATGCGTTTAGAAACAAAATCCTGTTGGTTGCTGTACCACTGAGAGAATGCGTTTAGAAACAAAAGCCTGTTAGTTTGTTGTACTGCTCAGAGAATTCGTTTAGAAACAAAAGCCTGTTGGTTGCAGTACCACTGAGGGAATGTGTTTAGAAACAAAAACCTGTTAGTTGCTGTATTACTCAGAGAATGCGTTTAGAAACATAAGCCTTGTGGCTGCTGTATAGAAACAAAAGCCTCTTGGGTTCTGTACCACTCAGAAAATGCGTTTAGAAGCAAAAGCCTGTTGGTTGCTGTACCACTCAGAGTGTGCGTTTAGAAACAAAAGCCTGTTGGTTGCTGTAACACTCAGAGAATGCGTTGAGAAACAAAAGCCTGTTGGTTGCTGTGCTCCATAGAAAATACGAGTAGACACAAAAGCCTTTTGGTTGCTGTACCACTCAAGGAATGCGTTTAGAAACAAATGCCTTTTTGTTTGTTTTACTGCTCAGAGAATGCGTATAGAAACAAAAGCCTGTTAGTTGCAGTACCACTCACAGAATGCGTATAGAAACAAATGCCTGTTTGTTTGTTTTACTGCTCAGAGAATGCGTATAGAGACAAAAGCCTTGTGGTTGCTGTATCACACAGAAAATGCGTTTAAGAAACAAAGCCCTGTTGGTTGCTGTATTACTCAGAGAATGCGTTTAGAAACATAAGCCTTGTGGCTGCTGTATAGAAACAAAAGCCTCTTGGTTGCTGTACCACTCAGAAAATGCGTTCAGAAGAAAAAGCCTGTTGGTTGCTGTACCACTCAGAGAATAGTTAGAAACAAAAGCCTTTTGGTTGCTGTACCACTCAGAAAATGCGTATAGAAACAAAATCCTTTTGGCTGCTGTACCACTCAGAGATACGTATAGAAACAAAAGCCTGTTGTTTGCGCTACCACTCGTAAAATGCGTTTAGAAACGAAAACCTGTCAGTTGCTGAGCTGCACAGAAAATACGTGTTGAAACAAAAGACTGTTGGTTGCTGTACCACTCAGAGAATGCGTTTAGATACAAGAGCCTGTTAGTTTGTTGGACTGCCCAGAGAATGCGTTTAGTAACAATAGACTTCTGGTTGCTGTACCACTCAGTGAATGCGTTTAAAAACAAAAGCATGTTGGTTGCTGAACCACTGAGAGAATGCGTTTGGAAACAAAAGCCTGTTAGTTTGTTGTACTGCGAAAATGCGTTTAGAAACAAAAGCCACGTGGTTGCTGTACCTTTCAGAGAATGCGTTTAGAAACAAAAGCCTTGTGGTTGCTGTACCACTCAGAGAATGCGTTTAGAAACAAAATCCTTGTGGGTTCTGTACCACTCAGAGAATGCGTTTAGAAACAAAGGTCTTGTTGTTGCTGTACTACTCAGAGATTGCATATAGAAACAAAAGCCTGTTGGTGGCTGTACCACCCAGAGAATACATATAGAAACAAAAGCCTGTTGGTTGCTGTACCACTCAGAGAATACGTATAGAAACAAAAGCCTTTGGGTGAAGTACCACTCATAAAATGCGTTTAGAAACAAGAGCCTGTTAGTTTGTTGTACTGCTCAGAGAATGCGTTTAGAAACAATAGCCTTGTAGTTTCTGTACCACTCAGGGAATGCGTTTAGAAAAAAAATCCTATTGGTTGCTGTACCACTGAGAGAATGCGTTTAGAAACAAAAGCCTGTTAGTTTGTTGTACTGCTCAGAGAATTCGTTTAGAAACAAAAGCCTGTTGGTTTGCTGTACTGCTCAGAGAATGATTTTAGAAACAAAAGCCTGTTGGTAGCTGTACCACTCATAGAACGCATTTAAAAACCAAATTCTTTGGCTGCTGTACCACTCAGAAAATGCGTTTAGAAACAAGAGCTTTTAGTTTGTTGTACTGCTCAGGGAAAGCGTTTAGAAACAAAAGCCTGTAGGTTGCTGTACCCCTCCGAGAATGCTTTTAGAAACAAAATCCATGTGGTTGCTGTACGACTCAGAGAATACATATTAGAAACAAAAGCCTGTTGGATGCTGTACTACTCAGAGAATACGTATAGAAACAAAAGCCTTTTGGTTGCTGTACCACTCATAAAATGCGTTTAGAAACAAAAGCCTGTCAGTTGCTGTGCTCCACAGAATATACGTGTAGAAACAAAAGCCTGTTGGTTTCTTACCACTCAGAGAATGCGTTTAGAAACAAAAGCCTGCTGGTTGCTGTACCACTTATAGAATGCTTTTAGAAATAAAAGCCTGTTGGTTGCTGTACCACTCACAGAATGCGTTTAGAAACAAGAGTTTGTTAGTTTGTTGTACTGCTCAGAGAATGCGTTTAGAAACAAAAGCCTTGTGGTTGCTGTACCCCTCCGAGAATGCGTTTAGAAACAAAAGCCTGTTGGTTGCTGTACCACTCACAGAATGCGTTTAGAAACAAAAGCTTTCTGAATGCTGTACCACTCATAAAATGCGTTCAGAAACGAAAGCCTGTCAGCTGCTTTGCTGCACAGAAAATACGTGTAGAAACAAAGGCCTGTTGGTTGCTGCACCACTCAGAGAATGCGTTTAGAAACAAGACCCTGTTAGTTTGTTGTACTGCTCAGAGAATGCGTTTAGAAACAAAAGCCTTATGGTGTCTGTACTGCTCAGAGAAGGCGTTTAGAAACAAAAGTCTGTTAGTTGCGGTACCACTCAGAGAATACGTGTAGAAACAATAGCCTGTTGGTTGCTGTACCACTCAGGGAGTGCGTTTAGAAACAAATGCCTGTTGGTTTGAAGTACCACTCAGAGAATGCGTTTAGAAACAATAGCCTGTTGGTTGCTGTACTACTCAGAGAATGCGTTTAGAAACAAAAGTCTTGTGCTTGCTGTACCACTCAGAGAATGCGTATACAAACAAAAGCCTTGTGGTTGCTGTACCACTCAGAGAAAGCGTTTAGAACCAAAATCCTGTTAGTTGCTGTAGCACTCAGAGAATGCGTTTAGAAACAAAAGCCTTGTGGTTGCTGTACCACTCAGAGAATACGTATAGAAACAATAGCCTGTTGGTTGCTGTACCACTCATAAAATGCGTTCAGAAACGAAAGCCTGTCAGTTGCTTTGCTGCACAGAAAATACGTGTAGAAACAAAAGCCTGTTGTTTGCTGTACCACTCAGAAAATGCGTTTAGAAGCAAGAGCCTGTTAGTTTGTTGTACTGCTCAGAGAATGCGTTCAGAAACTAAAGCCTTGTGGTTGCTGTAACATTCAGAGAATGCGTTTAGAAATAAAATTCTGTTGGTTGCTGTACCACTGAGAGAATATGTTTAGAAACAAAAGCCTGTTATTTTGTTGTACTGCTCAGAAAATGCGTTTAGAAACAAAAGCTTGTTGCTTGCTCTGGTCCACAGAAAATACGTGTAGAAACAAAAGACTGTTGGTTGCTGTACCACTCAGAGAATTTGTTTAGAAACAAGAGCCTGTTAGTTTGTTATACTACTCAGAGAATGCGTTTAGAAACAAAAGCCTTGTGGTTTGGATACCGCTCAGAGAAGGCGTTTAGAAACACAAGCCTAATAGTTGCTGTACCACTCAGAGAATACGTGTAGAAATAAAAGCCTGTTGTTTGCTGTACCGCTCAGAGAAAGCGTTTAGAAACAAAAGCCTGTTGGGTTGTTGTACCATTCAGAGAATGCGTTTAGAAACAATAGCCTGTTGGTTGCTGTACCACACAGAGAATGCGTTTAGAAATAAAAGTCTTGTGGTTGCTGTACCACTCAGACAATGCGTATACAAAAGGGAGCCTTGTGGTTGCTGTAGCACTCAGAGAATGCGTTTAGAAACAAAAGCCTTGTGAATGCTTTACCACTCAGAGAATACGTATAGACACAAAAGCCTGTTGGTTGCTGAACCACACCGAAAACGCGTTTAGAAACAAAAGCTAGTTCGTTGCTCTGCTCCACAGAAAATACGTGTAGAAACAAAAGCCTGTTGGTTGCTGTACCACTCACAGAATGCATTTAGAAACAAAAGCCTGTTGGTTGCTGTACCACTGAAGGAATGCGTTTGGAAACAAAAGCTTTGTGGTTGCTATACCACTCACAGAATGCGTTTAGAAACAAAAGCCTGTTAGCTGTTGTACCACTCAGATAATGCGCCTAGATACAAAAGCCTGTTAGTTGCTGTACCACTCAGAGAATGCGTTTATAAAAAAAAGCCTGTTGGTTGCTGTACCACTCAGAGAATACGTTTAGAAACAAAAGCTTTGTGGTTTCTATACCATTCAGAGAATGCGTATAGAAACAAAAGCCTTGTGGTTGCTGTACCACTCAGAGAATGTGTTTAAAAACAAAAGCCTTTTAGCTGCTGTACCACTCAGAGATTGCGTTTAGAAACAAAAGTCTTTTAGTTGCTGTACCACTCAGAGAATGCGCTTAGAAACAAAAGAGTGTTAGTTTCTGTACCACACAGACGATGCGTTTAGAAACAAAAGTCTGTTAGTTGCTGTGGGCTCAGAGAATACGTTAAGAAACAAAAGCTTTTTGGTTGCCGTGCTCCACATAAAATACGTGTAGAAACAAGAGCCTTGTGGTTGCTGTTCTCCACAGAATATACGTGTGGAAACAAAAGCCTGATGTTTGCTGTGCCACTCAGAGAATGCGTTTAGAAACAAAAGCCTGTTGGTTGCTGTACCACTCAGAGTGTGCGTTTAGAAACAAAAGCCTGTTGGTTGCTGTACCACTCAGAGAATGCGTTTAGAAACACAAGCCTGTTAGTTGCTGTGCTCCACAGAAAATACGAGTAGAGACAAAAGCCTGTTGGTTGCTGTACCACTCAGAGAATACGTATAGAAACAAAAGCCTGTTGGTTGAGGTTCCACTCATAAAATGCGTTTAGAAACAAAACCTGTCAGTTGCTGTGTTCCACAGAAAATACGTGTATAAACAAAAGCCTTTGGTTGCTGTACCTCTCAGAGCATGCGTTTAGAAACAAGAGCCTGTTAGGTTGTTGTACTGCTCAGAGAATGCGTTTAGAAACAATAGCCTTGTGGTTTCTGTACCACTCATGGAATGCGTTTAGAAACAAAATTCTGTTGGTTGCTGTACCACTGAGAGAATGCGTTTAGAAACAAAAGCTTGTTAGTTTGTTGTACTGCTCAGAGAATTCGTTTAGAAACAAAAGCCTGTTGGTTGCTGTACCACTGAGAGAATGCGTTTAGAAACAAAAGCCTTGTGGTTGCTGTACTACTCAGAGAATGCGTTTAGAAACAAAAGCCTGTTGGTTTGCTGTACTGCTCAGAGAATGATTTTAGAAACAAAAGCCTATTGTTAGCTGTACCACTCATAGAATGCGTTTAGAAACAAGAGCTTTTAGTTTGTTGTACTGCTCAGGGAAAGCGTTTAGAAACAAAAGCCTGTTGGTTGCTGTACCACTCAGAGAATGCTTTTAGAAACGAAATCCATGTGGTTGCTGTACGACTCAGAGAATACATATTAGAAACAAATGCCTGTTGGTTGCTGTACCACTCAGGGAATACGTATAGAAACAAAAGCCTGTTGGTTGATGTATCACTCAGAAAATGCGTTTAGAAACAAAAGCCTGTTGGATGCTGTACCACTCAGAGATTACGTATAGAAAAAAAAGCCTGTTGGTTGCTGTACCACTAAGAAAACGCGTATAGACACAAAGGCCTGTTCGTTGCTGTACTACTCAGAGAATACGTATAGAAACAAAAGCCTTTTGGTTGCTGTACCACTCATAAAATGCGTTTAGAAACAAAAGCCTGTCAGTTGCTGTGCTCCACAGAATATACGTGTAGAAACAAAAGACTGTTGGTTTCTTACCACTCAGAGAATGCGTTTAGAAACAAAAACCTGCTGGTTGCTGTACCACTTATGGAATGCGTTTAGTAATAAAAGCCTGTTGGTTGCTGTACCACTCAGAGAATGCGTTTAGAAACAGGAGTTTGTTTGTTTGTTGTACTGCTCACAGAATGCGTTTAGAAACAAAAGCCTTGTGGTTGCTGTACCCCTCCGAGAATGCGTTTAGAAACAAAAGCCTGTTGGTTGCTGTACCACTCACAGAATGCGTTTAGAAACAAAAGCTTTCTGATTGCTGTACACTCAGAGAATGCGTTTAGAAACAAAAGCTTGTTGGTTGCTCTGCTCCACAGAAAATACGTGTAGAAACAAAGGCCTGTTGGTTGCTGCACCACTCAGACAAGGCGTTTATTAACAAAAGTCTGTTAGTTGCTGTACAACTCAGAGAATACGTGTAGAAACAAAAGCCTGTTGGTTGCTGTACCACTCAGGGAGTGCGTTTAGAAACAAATGCCTGTTGGTTTGATGTACCACTCAGAGAATGCGTTTAGAAACAATACCCTGTTGGTTGCTGTACTACTCAGAGAATGCGTTTAGAAACAAAAGTCTGGTGCTTGCTGTACCACTCAGAGAATGCGTATACGAACAAAAGCCTTGTGGTTGCTGTACCACTCAGAGAAAGCGTTTAGAACCACAATCCTGTTAGTTGCTGTAGCACTCAGAGAATGCGTTTAGAAACAAAAGCCTTGTGGTTGCTGTACCACTCAGAGAATATGTATAGAAACAATAGCCTGTTGGTTGCTGTACCACTCATAAAATGCGTTCAGAAACGAAAGCCTGTCAGTTGCTTTGCTGCACAGAAAATACGTGTAGAAACAAAAGCCTGTTGTTTGCTGTACCACTCAGAAAATGCGTTTAGAAGCAAGAGCCTGTTACTTTGTGGTACTGCTCAGAGCATTCGTTTAGAAACAAATGCCTTGTGGTTGCTGTAACATTACGAGAATGCGTTTAGAAACAAAATTCTGTTGGTTGCTGTACCACTGAGAGAATATGTTTAGAAACAAAAGCCTGTATTTTGTTGTACTGCTCAGAAAATGCGTTTAGAAACAAAAGCTTGTTGTTTGCTCTGGTCCACAGAAAATACGTGTAGAAACAAAAGCCTGTTGGTTGCTGTGCCACTCAGAGAATTTGTTTAGAAACAAGAGCCTGTTAGTTTGTTATACTACTCAGAGAATGCGTTTAGAAACAAAAGCCTTGTGGTTTGGATACCGCTCAGTGAAGGCGTTTAGAAACACAAGCCTAATAGTTGCTCTACCACTCAGAGAATACGTGCGGAAATAAAAGCCTGTTGTTTGCTGTACCGCTCAGAGAAAGCGTTTAGAAACAAAAGCCTGTTGGGTTGTTGTACCATTCAGAGAATGCGTTTAGAAACAATAGCCTGTTGGTTGCTGTACCACTCAGAGAATGCGTTTACAAATAAAAGTATTGTGGTTGCTGTACCACTCAGAGAATGCGTATACAAACAAGAGCCTTGTGGTTGCTGTAGCACTCAGAGAATGCGTTTAGAAACAAAAGCCTTGTGGTTGCTTTACCACTCAGAGAATACGTATAGAAACAAAAGCCTGTTGGTTGCTGAACCACACAGAAAACGCGTTTAGAAACAAAAGCTAGTTCGTTGCTCTGCTCCACAGAAAATACTTGTAGAAACAAAAGCCTGTTGGTTGCTGTACCGCTCACAGAATGCGTTTAGAAACAAAAGCCTGTTGGTTGCTATACCACTCACAGAATGCGTTTAGAAACAAAAGCCTGTTAGCTGTTGTACCACTCAGATAATGCGCCTAGATACAAAAGCCTGTTAGTTGCTGTACCACTCAGAGAATGCGTTTATAAACAAAAGCCTGTTGGTTGCTGTACCACTCAGAGAATACGTTTAGAAACAAAAGCCTTGTGGTTGCTGTACCACTCAAAGAATGTGTTTAAAAACAAAAGCCTTTTAGCTGCTGTACCACACAGAGATTGCGTTTAGAAACAAAAGTCTGTTAGTTGCTGTACCACCCAGAGAATGCGTTTAGAAACAAAAGAGTGTTAGTTTCTGTACCACTCAGACGATGCGTTTAGAAACAAAAGTCTGTTAGTTGCTGTGGGCTCAGAGAATACGTTAAGAAACAAAAGCTTTTTGGTTGCCGTGCTCCACATAAAATACGTGTAGAAACAAGAGCCTTGTGGTTGCTGTTCTCCACAGAATATACGTGTGGAAACAAAAGCCTGATGTTTGCTGTGCTACTCAGAGAATGCGTTTAGAAACAAAAGCCTGTTGGTTGCTGTACCACTCAGAGTGTGCGTTTAGAAACAAAAGCCTGTTGGTTGCTGTACCACTCAGAGAATGCGTTTAGAAACACAAGCCTGTTCGTTGCTGTGCTCCACAGAAAATACGAGTAGAGACAAAAGCCTTTTGGTTGCTGTACTACTCAAGGAATGCGTTTAGAAACAAAAGCTTTGTGGTTGTTATACCACTCAGAGAATGCGTTTAGAAACAAAGGCCTGTTAGCTGCTGTACCACTCAGAGAATGCGTTTCTGAACAAAAGCCATGTGGTTGCTGTTCCACTCAGAGAATACGTTTAGAAACCAAAGCTTTGTGGTTTCTATTCCACTCGGAGAATGCGTATAGAAACAAAAGCCTTGTGGTTGCTGTACCACTCAGAGAATGCGTTTAAAAACAAAAACTTGTTAGCTGCTGTACCACTCAGAGAATGCGTTTAGAAACAAAACCTGTTAGTTGCTGTACCACTCAGAGAATGCGTTTAGAAGCAAAAGAGTGTTAATTTCTGTACCACTCAGAGGATGCGTTTAGAAACAAAAGTCTGTTAGTTGCTGTGGGCTCAGAGAATCCGTTTAGAAATAAAAGCTTTTTGAATGCCGTGCTCCACATAAAATACGTTTAGAAACAAAAGCCTGATGTTTGCTGTACCACTCAGAGAATGCGTTTAGAAACAAAAGCCTGTTGGTTGCTGTACCACTCGGAGAATGCGTTTAGAAGCAAAAGACTGTTGGTTGCTGTGCTCCATAGAAAATACGAGTAGAGACAAAAGCCTGTTGGTTGCTGTACCACTGAAGGAATGCGTTTAGAAACAAAAGCCTGTTAGTTGCTGTACCACTCACAGAATGCGTATAGAAACCAATGCATATTTGTTTGCTTTACTGCTCAGAGAATGCGTATAGAAACATAAGCCTTGTGGTTGCTGTATCACTCAGAAAATGCGTTTAGGAACAATAGCCTGTTGGTTGCTGTGCTCCACAGAAAATACCCGTAGAAAACAAAGCCGGTTGGTTGCTGTACCACTCAGAGAATGTGTTTAGAAACAAAAGCCTGTTAGTTGCTGTATTACTCGGAGAATGCGTTTAGAAGCATAAGCCTTGTGGCTGCTGTATAGAAACAAAAGCCTCTTGGATGCTGTACCACTCAAAAAATACGTTCAGAAGAAAAAGCCTGTTGGTTGCTGTACCACTCAGAGAATACGTATAGAAACCAAATCGTTTTGGCTGCTGTACCACTCAGAGATACGTATAGAAACAAAAGCCTGTTGGTTGCTGTACCACTCATAAAGTGCGTTTAGAAACGAAAGCCTTTCAGTTGCTGTGCTGCACAGAAAATACGTGTAGAAACAAAAGACTGTTGGTTGCTGTAACACTCAGAGAATGCGTTTAAAAACAAAAGCCTGTTGGTTGCTGAGCCACTGAGAGAATGCGTTTAGAAACAAAAGCCATGTGGTTGCTGTACCACTCAGAGAATGCGTTTAGAAATCAAAGCCTTGTGGTTGCTGTACCACTCAGAGAATGCGTTTAGAAACAAAATCCTTGTTTGTTCTGTACCACTCAGAGAATGCGTTTAGAAACAAAAGTCTTGTGGTTGCTGTACTACTCAGAGATTGCATATAGAAACAAAAGTCTGTTGGTGGCTGTACCACTCAGAGAATACGTATAGAAACAAAAGCCTGTTGGTTGCTGTTCCACTCAGAGAATTCGTATAGAAACAAAAGCCTGTTGATTGCTGTACCACTCATAAAATGCGTTTAGAAACAAAAGCCTGTCAGTTGCTGTGTTCCACAGAAAATACGTGTAGAAACAAAACCCTGTAGGTTGCTGTACCTCTCAGAGAATGTGTTTAGAAGCAAGAGCCTGTTAGTTTGTTGTACTGCTTCGAGAATGCGTTTAGAAACAATAGCCCTGTGGTTTCTGTAACACTCAGAGAATGCGTTTAGAAACAAAATCCTGTTGGTTGCTCTACCACTGAGAGAATGCGTTTAGAAACAAAAGCCTGTTAGTTTGTTGTACTGCTCACAGAATTCGTTTAGAAACAAAAGCCTGTTGGTTGCTGTACCACTGAAAGAATGCGTTTAGAAACAAAAGCCTTGTGGTTGCTGTACTACTCAGAGAATGCTTCTAGAAATAAAAGCCTGTTGGTTTGCTGTACTGCTCAGAGAATGCGTTTAGAAACAAAAGCCTGTTGGTAGCTGTACCACTCAGAGAATGCGTTTAAAAACCAAATCCTGTTGGCTTCTGTACCACTCAGAAAATGCGATTAGAAACAAGAGCTTTTAGTTTGTTGTACTGCTCAGGGAAAGCGTTTAGAAACAAAAGCCTGTTGGTTGCTGTACCACTCAGAGAATACATATTAGAAACAAAAGCCTGTTGGTTGCTGTACCACTCAGGGAATAGGTATAGAAACAAAAGCCTGTTGGTTGATGTATCACTCAGAAAATGCGTATAGAAACAAAAGCCTGTTGGATGCTGTACCACTCAGAAAATACGTAAAGAAAAAAGCCTGTTGGTTGCTGTACCACTAAGAAAACGCGTATAGAAACAAAAGCCTGTTCGTTGCTGTACTCCTCAGAGAACACGTATAGAAACTAAAGCCTTTTGGTTGCTGTACCACTCATAAAATGCGTTTAGAAACAAAAGCCTGTCAGTTGCTGTGCTCCACAGAATATACGTGTAGAAACAAAAGCCTGTTGGTTTCTTACCACTCAAGGAATGCGTTTAGAAACAAAAGCCTGCTGGTTGCTGTACCACTTATAGAATGCGTTTAGAAATAAAACCTGTTGGTTGCTGTACCACTCAGAGAATGCGTTTAGAAACAAGAGTTTGTTAGTTTGTCGAACTGCTCAGAGAATGCGTTTAGAAACAAAAGCCTTGTGGTTGCTGTACCCCTCCGAGATTGCGTTTAGAAACAAAAGCCTGTTGGTTGCTGTACCACTCACAGAATGCGTTTAAAAACAAAAGCTTTCTGATTGCTGTACCACTCAGAGAATGCGTTTAGAAACAAAAGCTTGTCGGTTGCTCTGCTCCAAAGAAAATACGTGTAGAAACAAAAGCCTTATGGTTGCTGTACTGCTCAGAGAATGCGTTTAGAAACAAAAGCCTGTTGGTTGCTGTACCACTCAGAGTATGCGTTTAGAAACAAAAGCCTGTTAGCTGCTGTAAAACTCAGATAATGCGTTTAGATACAACAGCCTGTTAGTTGCTGTACCACTCAGAGAATGCGTTTAGAAACAAAAGCCTGTTGGTTGCTTTACCGCTCAGAGAATACGTTTAGAAACAAAAGCTTTGTGGTTTCTATAGCACACAGAGAATGCGTATGGAAGCAAAAGTCTTGTGGTTGCTGTATTACTCAAAAATGCGTTCAGAAACAAAAGCCTGTTAGCTGCTGTACCACTCAGAGAATGCGTTTAGAAACAAAAGCTTGTTAGTTGCTGTACCACTCAGAGAGTGCTTTTAGAAACAAAAGAGTTTTAGTTGCTGTACCACTCAGAGAATGCATTTAGAAACAAAAGCATGTTAGTTGCTGTACCACTCAGAGGATGCGTTTAGAAACCAAAGTCTGCTAGTTGCTGTATCGCTTAGAGAATACGTTTAGAAACAAAAGCTTTTGGTTGCCGTGCTGCACATAAAATACGTGCAGAAATTAAAGCCTTGTGGTTGCTGTGCTCCACACAAAATACGTGTAGAAACAAAAGCCTGATGGTTGCTGTACCACTCAGAGAATGCGTTTACAAACAAAAGCCTGTTTGTTGCTGTACCACTCAGAGAATGCGTTTAGAAACAAAATGCTTGTGGGTTCAGTACCACTCAGAGAATGCGTTTAGCAACAAAAGCCTTGTGGTTGCTGTACTACTCAGAGATTGCTTATAGAAACAAAAGCCTGTTGGTTGCTGTACCACTCAGAGAATACGTATAGAAACAAAAGCCTTTTGGTTGCTGTACCACTCAGAGAATACGTATAGAAACAAAAGCCTGTTGGTTGCTGTACCACTCATAAAATGCGTTTAGAAACAAAAGCCTGTCAGTTGATGTGTTCCACAGAAAATACCTGTAGAAACAAAAGCCTGTTGGTTCCTGTACCTCTCAGAGAATGCGTTTTGAAACAAGAGCCTGTTAGTTTGTTGTACTGCTCAGAGAATGCGTTTAGAAACAATAGCCTTGTGGTTTCTGTACCACTCAGAGAATGCGTCTAGAAACAAAAGCCTGTTGGTTTGTTGTCCTGCTCAGAGAATTCGTTTAGAAACAAAATCCTGTTGGTAGCTTTACCACTCAAAGAATGCGTTTAAAAACCAAATCCTTTTGGCTGATGTACCACTCAGAAAATGCGTTTAGAAACAAGAGCGTTATTTTGTTGTACTGCTCAGGGAAAGCGTTTAGAAACAAAAGCCTGCTGGTTGCTGTACCACTCAGAGAATGCTTTTAGAAACAAAAGTCATGTGGTTACTGTACCACTCAGAGAATACATATTAGAAACAAATGCCTGTTGGTTGATGTAGCACTCAGGGAATACGTATAGAAACATAAGCCTGTTGGTTGATGTATCACTCAGAAAATGCGTTTAGAAACAAAAGCCTGTTGGATGATGTACCACTCAGAGAATACGTATAGAAAAAAAAAGCCTGTTGGTTGCTGTACCACTAAGAAAACGCGTATAGAAACAAAAGCCTGTTCGTTGCTGTACTACTCAGAGAATACGTATAGAATCAAAAGCCTTTTGTTTGCTGCACCACTCATAAAATGCGTTTAGAAACAAAAGCCTGTCAGTTGCTGTGCTCCACAGAATATACGTGTAGAAACAAAAGCCTGTTGGTTTCTCACCTTTCAGAGAATGCGTTTAGAAACAAAAGCCTGCTGGTTGCTGTACCACTTATAGAATGCGTTTAGAAATAAAAGCCTTTTGGTTGCTGTACCACTCAGAGAATGCGTTTAGAAACAAGAGTTTGTTAGTTTGTTGTACTGCTCAGAGAATGCGTTTAGAAACAAAAGCCTGTTGGTTGCTGTACCACTCACAGAATGCGTTTAGAAACAAAAGATTTCTGATTGCTGTACCACTCAGAGAGTGCGTTTAGAAACAAAAGCCTGTTGGTTTGTATTACCACTCAGAGAACGCGTTTAGAAACAATAGCCTGTTGGTTGCTGTACCACACAAAGAATGCGTTTAAAAACAAAAGTCTTGTGCTTGCTGTACCACTCAGAGAATGCGTATACAAACAAAAGCTTTGTGGTTGCTGTACCACTCAGAGAAAGCGTTTAGAACCAAAATCCTGTTAGTTGCTGTAGCACTCAGAGAATGCGTTTAGAATCAAAAGCCTTGTGGTTGCTGTACCACTCAGAGAATACGTATAGAAACAATAGCCTGTTGGTTGCTGAACCACTACGAAAATGCGTTTAGAAACAAAAGCTTGTTGGTTGCTCTGCTCCACAGAAAATATCTGTAGAAACAAAAGCCTGTTGTTGCTGTACCACTCAGAGAATGCGTTTAGAAACAAGAGCCTGTTAGTTGCTGTACCACTCAGAGAATACGTGTAGAAACAAAAGCCTTTTGGTTGCTGTACCACTCAGAGAATGCATTTAGAAACAAAAGCCTATTGGTTGCTTTACCACTGAAGGAATGCGTTTAGAAACAAAAGCTTTGTGGTTGTTATACCACTCAGAGAATGCGTCTAGAAACAAAAGCCTTGTGGTTGCTGTACCACTCAGAGAATGCGTTTAGAAACAAAAGCCTGTTGGTTGCTGTACCACTCAGAGAACGCGTTTAGAAACAATAGCCTGTTGGTTGCTGTACCACAAAAAGAATGCGTTTAAAAACAAACGTCTTGTGCTTGCTGTACCATTCAGAGTATGCGTATACAAACAAAAGCCTTGTGGTTGCTGTACCACTCAGAGAAAGCGTTTAGAACCAAAATCCTGTTGGTTGCTTTACCACTGAAGGAATGTGTTTAGAAACAAAAGCTTTGTGGTGGCTATACCACTCAGAGAATGCGTATAGAAACAAAAGCCTTGCGGTTGCTGTACCACTCAGAGTATGCGTTTAGAAACAAAAGCCTGTTAGTTGCTGTACCACTCAGAGAATGCGTTTAGAAACAAAAGCCTGCTGGTTGCTGTACCACTCAGAGAATACGTTTAGAAACAAAAGCTTTGTGGTTTCTATAGCACACAGAGAATGCGTATGGAAGCAAAAGCCTTGTGGTTGCTGTACCACTCAGAAAATTCGTTCAGAAACAAAAGCCTGTTAGCTGCTGTACCACTCAGAGAATGCGTTTAGAAGCAAAAGCTTGTTAGTTGCTGTACCACTCAGAGAATGCTTTTAGAAACAAAAGAGTTTTAGTTGCTGTACCACTCAGAGAATGCGTTTAGAAACAAAAGCATGTTAGTTGCTGTACCACTCAGAGGATGCGTTTAGAAACAAAAGTCTGTTAGTTGCTGTATCGCTTAGAGAATACGTTTAGAAACAAAAGCCTTTTGGTTGCCGTGCTGCACATAAAATACGTGCAGAAACAAAAGCCTTGTGGTTGCTGTGCTCCACACAAAATACGTGTGGAATCAAAAGCCTGATGGTTGCTGTACCACTCAGAGAATGCATTTAGAAACAAAAGCCTGTTTGTTGCTGTACCACTCAGAGAATGCGTTTAGAAACTAAAACCTTGTAGTTGCTGTACCACTCAGAGAATACGTATAGAAACAAAAGCCTGTTGGTTGCTGTACCACTCAGAGAATTCGTTTAGATACAAATGCGTTGTGGTTGCTTTACCACTCAGAGAATGCATTTAGAAACAAAAGCCTGTTTGTTTGTTGTACTGCTCAGAAAATGCGTATAGATACAAAAGCCTTGTGGTTGCTGTAGCACTCAAAAAATGCGTTCAGAAACAAAAGCCTGTTGGTTACTGTGCTACACAGAAAATACGTGTAGAAAAAAAATGCCGGTTGCTTGCTGTACCACTCAGAGAATGCGTTTAGAAACAAAAGCCTGTTAGTTGCTGTACCACTCAGAGAATGCGTTTAGAAACAAAAGCCTTGTGGCTGCTCTATAGAAACAAAAGCCTCTTGGTTGCTGTACCACTCAGAAGGTGCGTTTTAGAAACAAAAGCCTGTTGGTTGCTTTACCACTCAGAGATAACGTATAGAAACAAAAGCCTTTTGGTTGCTGTATTACTCAGTAAATGCGTATAGACACAAAAGCCTGTTGGTTGCTGTACCACTCAGAGAATACGTATAGAAACAAAAGCCTGTTGTTTGCTATACTACTCATAAAATACGTTTAGAAACGAAAGATTGTTAGTTGCTGTGCTGCACAGAAAATACGTGTAGAAACAAAAGCCAGATGGTTGCTGTACCTCTCAGAGAATGCGTTTAGAAGCTAGAGCCAGTTAGTTTGATGTACTGCTCAGAGAATGCGTTTAGAAACAAAAGCCTTATGTTTGCTGTACCACTGAGAGAATGCGCTTAGAAACAAAAGGCTATTGGTTGCTGAACCACTGAGAGAATGCGTTTAGAAACAAAAGCCTGTTAGTTTGTTGTACTGCTCAGAAAATGCGTTTAGAAACAAAAACCTTGTGGTTGCTGTACCACTCAGAGAATGCTTTTAGAAACAAAAGCCTTGTGGTTGCTGTACCACTCAGAGAATGCGTTTAGAAACAAAAGCTTTGTGGGTTCTGTACCACTCAGAGAATGCGTTTAGAAACAAAAGCCTGTTAGTTTGTTGTACTGCTCAGAAAATGCGTTTAGAAACAAAAACCTTGTGGTTGCTGTACCACTCAGAGAATGCTTTTAGAAACAAAAGCCTTGTGGTTGCTGTACCACTCAGAGAATGCGTTTAGAAACAAAAGCTTTGTGGGTTCTGTACCACTCAGAGAATGCGTTTAGAAACAAAAGCCTTGTATCTGCTGTACTACTCAGAGAATGCGTATAGAAACAAAAGTCTGTTGGTTTGTTGTACTGCTTAGAGAATGCGTTTAGAAACAAAAGTCTGGTGGTTGCTGCACCACTCAGAGAATGCGTTTAAAAGCCAAATCTTGTTGGTTGCTGTACCACTCAGAGAATGCGTTTAGAAACAAGAGCTTGTTAGTTTGTTGTACTGCTCAGAGAATGAGTTTAGAAACAAAAGCCTGTTGGTTGCTGTACCACTCAGAGAATGCTTTTAGATACAAAAGCCTTGTGGTTGCTGTACCAGTCGGGGAATACGTCTAGAAACAAAAGCCTCTTGGTTGCTGTACCACTCAGAGAATACGTATAGAAACAAAAGCCCGTTGGTTGCCGTACCACACATAAAATGCGTTTAGAAACAAAAGCCTGTCAGTTGCTGTGCTCCACAGAAAATACGTGTAGAAACAAAAGCATTTTGGTTGCTCTACCACTCAGAAAATGCGTTTAGAAACAAGAGCCTTGTAGTTTGTTGTACTGCTCAGAGAATGCGTTTAGAAACAAAAGCCTTGTGGTTGCCTTACCACTCAGAGAATGCGTTTAGAAACAAAAGGTTGTTGGTTTGATGTACTGCTCAGAGAATGCGTTTAGAAACAAAACCTGTTGGTTGCTGTACCACTTAGCGCATGTGTTTAGAAAAAAAAGCCTTTTGGTTGCTGTACCACTCAGAGAATGCGTTTAGAAACAAGAGCTTGTTAGTTTGTTGTACTGCTCAGAGAATGCGTTTAGAAACAAAAGCCTTGTGTTTGCTGTACCACTGAGAGAATGCGTTTAGAAACAAAAGCTTTGTGGGTTCTGTACCACTCAGAGAATGCGTTTAGAAACAAAAGCTTTGTGGGTTCTGTACCACTCAGAGAATGCGTTTAGAAACAAAAGCCTTGTATCTGCTGTACTACTCAGAGAATGCGTATAGAAACAAAAGTCTGTTGGTTTGTTGTACTGCTCAGAGAATGCGTTTAGAAACAAAAGTCTGGTGGTTGCTGTACCACTCAGAGAATGCGTTTAAAAGCCAAATCTTGTTGGTTGCTGTACCACTCAGAGAATGCGTTTAGAAACAAGAGCTTGTTAGTTTGTTGTACTGCTCAGAGAATGAGTTTAGAAACAAAAGCCTGTTGGTTGCTGTACCACTCAGAGAATGCTTTTAGAAACAAAAGCCTTGTGGTTGCTGTACCAGTCGGGGAATACGTCTAGAAACAAAAGCATCTTGGTTGCTGTACCACTCAGAGAATACGTATAGAAACAAAAGCCCGTTGGTTGCCGTACCACACATAAAATGCGTTTAGAAACAAAAGCCTGTCAGTTGCTGTGCTCCACAGAAAATACGTGTAGAAACAAAAGCATTTTGGTTGCTCTACCACTCAGAAAATGCGTTTAGAAACAAGAGCCTGTTAGTTTGTTGTACTGCTCAGAGAATGCGTTTAGAAACAAAAGCCTTGTGGTTGCCTTACCACTCAGAGAATGCGTTTAGAAACAAAAGGTTGTTGGTTTGTTGTACTGCTCAGAGAATGCGTTTAGAAACAAAAACCTGTTGGTTGCTGTACCACTTAGCGCATGTGTTTAGAAAAAAAAGCCTTTTGGTTGCTGTACCACTCAGAGAATGCGTTTAGAAACAAGAGCTTGTTAGTTTGTTGTACTGCTCAGAGAATGCGTTTAGAAACAAAAGCCTTGTGATTGCTGTACCACTCAGAGAATGCATTTAGAAACAAAAGCCTGTTGGTTGCTGTACCACTCAGAGAATGCGTTTAGAAACAAAAGCGTTGTTGTTGCTGTACCACTCAGAGAATGCGTTTAGAAACAAAAGCCTTGTGGTTGCTCTACCATTCAGAGAATGCGTTTAGAACCAAGAGCCTGTTGGTTTGTTGTACCACTCAGAAAATGCGTTTAGAAACAAGAGCCTGTTGCTTTGTTGTACTGCTCAGAGAATGCGTTTAGAAACAAAAGCCTTTTGGTTGCTGTACCACTCAGAAAATGCGTTTAGAAACAAGATCCTTTTGGTTTGTTGTACTGCTCAGAGAATGCGTTTAGAAACAAAAGCCTTGTGGTTGCTGTAGCACTCAGAGAATGCGTTTAGAATCAAAAGCCTGTTGGTTTGTTGTACCACTCAGAGAATGCGTTTAGGAACAAAAGACTGTTGGTGCTGTACAACTCAGAGAATGCGTTTAGAAACAAAAGCCTTTTGGTTGCTGTACCACTCAGAGAATGCGTTTAGAAACAAGATCCTTTTGGTTTGTTGTACTGCTCAGAGAATGCGTTTAGAAACAAAAGCCTTGTGGTTGCTGTACCACTCAGAGAATGCGTTTAGAAACAAAAGCCTGTTGGTTTGTTGTACCACTCAGAGAATGCGTTTAGGAACAAAAGCCTGTTGGTGCTGTACAACTCAGAGAATGCGTTTAGAAACAAAAGCCTTGTTGTTGCTGTACCACTGAGAGAATGCGTATACAAACAAAAGCCTTGTGGTTGCGGTACCACTCAGAGAATGCGTATTCAAACAAAAGCCTGTTGTTGCTGTACCACTCAGAGAATGCGTTTAGAAACAAAAGCCTTGTGTTTGCTGTACCACTCAGAGAATGCGTTTAGAAACAAAAGCTTTATGGTTGTTGTACCACTCAGCGAATGTTTTTAGGAACAAAAGCCTGTTAGTTTGTTGTACTGCTCAGAGAATGCGTGTACAGACAAAAGAATAGTGGCTGGTGTGTTCTGTAGAGGATGCCTGTGGCAACAAAACCCTGTTAGTCTCCTCTACTCCTCAGAGAATGCGTTTAAAAATAAAAGCGTGATAGTTGCTACTCTACACAGAATCCCTTTAGAACCTAAGGTTTTTAAGTTGCTGTAGTCCAAAAGAATGCGTGTAGAAACAAAAGCCTATTAGATGCTCTAATCTACAGAGAATGCGTGGAGAAATTAAAGTCTGTTGGCTGCAATAGTACACGGAGAATGCGTGTAGAAATAAAAGGCTGGTAGTTGCTTCCACCAGAAGCAGCCACCAGGCTTCTGCACTTTGAGCAGGATACGTGTAGAAAAAACGTCTGTAAGTTGCTGTGCTACAGAGAGAATGCGTGTAGTAAAAGGCCTGTTTGTTTCTGTACCACACAGAGAGTGCGTTTCGACACCAAAGCCTATCAGTTGTGTACTCCACAAAGAATGCGTGTTGAAAGAAAAGCCTGGTGGTTGCTGTACTGCACAGAGGATACGCTTAGAAACAAAAGCCTGTTGGTTGCTGTACTAAACACACACAGCATGCTTGTAGAAACGAAAGTCTGGTGATTGCTGTGCTTTGCAGAGAATGTCTGTGCAAACAATGTTCTGTTAGATGCCTTATTACACGAAGAATGTTTGCAGAAACCAAAGTCTTGTAGTTGCTGTGCTCTGTAGAGAATGTATGTAGAAACAAAAACCTATGGGTTGTTGTAATACACAGAGAATAAGTGTAGAAGCAAACTTCTGCTGGTTCTGCACTACAGGTAGAATGCGTTTAGAAGAAAAAGCTTTTGGTTAGCTATACTACACAGAGAATGCGTATAGGAAAAGAAAACCGGTGGTTGCTATGCTCTGTCGAGAATACATGTAGAAATAAACCCCTTTAAGTTACTGTATTACACAGAGAATACGTGTAGTTTCAAAAAGCTGGTACTTGCACAGAAAATACGTGTACAAACAAACCCTTGGAGGCTTGCTGCAATACACCGAGAATAAATGCAGAAACCAAAGCCTAACGCTTGCTGTACTACGGAGAGAATGAGTGTAGAAAATAAAGATTGTGGTTGTTGCACTGCACAGAAACTGCATGCAGAAACAAAAGTCCTTTGATTCCTTTACTCTGCAAGAAATGCGCGAGAAACACAGGCCCTTTGGATCCGTACTACACAGAGAATGCGTGTAAAAACAAATGTCTTGGGGTTGCCGTAATCTGCTCAGAATGCGTGTAGAAACAAAGGCATGTTGCTTTCTTACTACACAGAGAATGCATGTAGATACAATAGCCTGTTGGTTGCTATGCTCTGCAGAAAAGGCGTGTAGAAACAAAGGCTTTGTGGTTGCTGTACTACAAAGAGAATGCGTGTAAGAAAAGCATTTTGTGTGCTGTACCACACCGACAAACCGTGTAGAAACAAAACCCTGTTGGTTGCTGTATTACACAGAGAATGTATGTAGAAACGAACAACTGTTGCTTGGTTTACTACACAGAGAATGCGTGTAAAAACCAAAGCCTTGTATTTCCTGTTCTCTGCAGAGAATGCATGATCTAACAAAAGCCTGTTTGTTGATGTACTACACAAATAATGTGTTTAGAAACGAAAGTCTGGTGGCTGCGGTGACCTACGTTTTATTTACCGCTCTACACAGAGAATGCGTGTAGAAATTAACCCCGTTTGTTGCTGTACTACATAGGAAATGCGTGTAGAAACAAGATCCGCTTTGTGCTGTACTACATGGAGAATGGATGTAGAACGGAGAGTCTGGTGGTTGCTGTACCAGACACAGAATGCATGCAGAAATAAAAGCTTGTTGGCTATTGCATTACACAGAGAACGCGTGTGGAAACAAAAGACTGTAAGTTTGTATACTCCACAGAGAATGCATGTAGAAGCGAAAGTCGGTTGTTTACTGTACTACACAATGGATAGTTTTAGCAACGAAAGCGTGATGATTGCTGTACTTTGCAGAGAATGCGAGTGCACACAAAATCCTGTTAGTTGTTGTACTACACAGAGTATGCTTGCAAAACCCAAAGCCCTGTGGTTGCTGTGCTCTGTAGGAAATGCATGTAGAAGCCAAAGTGTATTGGTTGCCATACTACACAGAGAATGATTAGAAACAATGGTTTGGTTGTTTTTACTACACAGAGAATGCGTTTAGAATCAAGAGGCTGTTGGTTTGTTGTACTACACAGAGAATGCGAGTAGCATATTGTCGTGACCTCTAAACAAATACTCAATGGGAGGTAGGGCTACTCGCTACTGAGGTACCAGAAAGTTAATAATGCATATAAGGCGAGGTCACGACAAGGGACGCAGCTAAATGAAAAGTGAAAAACATTAGAGAATATCCAACAAAAGGACTACTACATGGTTCAGATGGGAGAAATGATCTATCTACTATGATAAATTACACTGGAGAGACGTGGATGGTAAGATGTTATATTAATAAAAGTGGGTACAATACCTCCTTGGCTTCATGCCCGTCGGTGAGGACGCCATACATGCTTCGTATGAGTAGCACGTACACACAACCTGCCTGCTAGCTGCGACTCTACTGACTGACTGAAAGCACGCCACGCTACTTGGCGTGGGACGCTATCTACAAGCTTGTTTACCCCCACCACATCTCTTACGTAATACCCGATCCAGGCGGCCAAGGTCATGTACGCAACAATGCTTACATATGCCACATCTCCCCCTGGCCACCCAGATCGACGCCCTCGTCGACACAAGGAGGATTTTTGTTTGTGGACAAGGAATTACAATAAAGGAGAATATATGACATACAGTATCATGAATAGCTTAGATAAATGAGCTACAGCAAACAATATCTGTGAATATATGGAGCATAAATATCTCTTAAAGAAATTAAAGGCTGATTGAAATATTTTGGAGTCTCGAGTGCCACCGACGATTTAGTTTGACAGATAACCTAAGTACGAGTAGCCCGCACACGCACACTACACCATGCTGCCACTGTTACATGCACACTACACCGCACCTGGTTGTTCCGACGTAAGTGTTTGTGGGTGGGATTTCCACATCACTCACAACGACGAATTTTCAGCTGCAGAGTCTTTCAGGTGCTGCAAGTCGCTGAAGATGTGGGGGGAGCAATCGCTAGCTTGGACTGCCCCCCAAAATAGTGGCTCCTTATGCCACTGCAGTGTAGTGGATGAACGACAGCTCTCCTGTGGTGTCTTTGGAACCTCTGGCGTGTCTGTCCAGCGGGGATACTCCTCTTGACACTCGAGCTCCGGAATCAGCAAAGTCACTATAACAGAAATCACAGAAGGGTAGAAATTGTGCTCCAGAAGATCATCATACATAAAAAAGTAGTATGTCATTTACAATAAAAAGATTTAAAATGCCACAAAGGTTTATAATCAATCAATTCTTTTAGAATGGGGCAAAGAGAAAAAAAATGACTACACGTTGACATAAAAACTGAATTTCACAAGGGGTTACCATCCAAAATTTAACACAAACTGCTTTATAATCCAAATACAGAGACATAAAAGGCCAGAATACATAAATATTACATCACTTACATTCATTGTTTACATACAATAACACAACACGAATATAGAAACTTATTTGGGATCCCAATATTATTTTACCAGCTGGTACTACTAATGAAATGAAATAAGTGCACTTACAATATATTCATACATGACAATGAAATGAAATCATTCATACTGACCATGGCCCAAATTATACACAACACTCACTTAAATAACTAACCAAAACTACTGTGTGCATTACTACAGACTTCAAAAATAAATCCACAGTACACACATCAAACTGCACCTCGTTACATATTTTCAACTACAATACTCATGCTTTACTGTCAAATAGAAATTCTCCTCTACATTACTATCTTATCCATCTTATTATGATCATCATCATTATTTCAATCATCATCATCTTAGTTCTCAACTTTCTCGTATACAGTAATTACTGATAAAATAAAACATCTTCACTGACGTGTCTCATTCAACATGCTGCAAAGTCAAAAATACCTGACATAGGCATAAACTTAAAGAAATCACATTAAAATTTCAGGAATGACACAAATAACATGGCATCATACTGTTGCATCCACATCCTCCGAATCAAAATTAAGCTGGAAAATAGATGGTATTAAAACTCGCTATATAAGATGGTACTAAACTTGTTGCATAAACACACAAAAAAATTCTCATTGCATTTACTTCATTACATTTACTCTCTCGTGTGAATACATCACACACGCTATAATGGGCACATTTCAGCAACACCAATAAGCAAAATATTTCTCAAATCATCACATCAAATCGAATTTCCAGGTACATGTAGCCCTCCTGAAAATCAAACATTTACACTTCAACTATCGGGGTTACTCTTTGGCACTTCCACCGAGGCAAATATTAACTCATATGCTACCACATAACCTCAAAAACGTATACACACACTATTCATGCAACAATTTTCTGCAAAGAAAAGATCACCGCATCATAATGAAACCCAAAATCAGACCAAAAGAATGCAACAGAACAAAGCACATAATTACCAAAACAATACTGTCATATAACATTCCTGAAAATCAAACAAAATTAAGTACACACTCACAGGTTGTTTTTATTATGATTTTTACCACAAAATGGTGCAACTTTCCAGTTTCATGTAATATATACTTCATGCCAACATTAAGGCAAATAATAAAAATACCATCACAAAACTCAAACTTTACAGTCTATAAGGATCCACAGGATCATAGTAAGGGTGAAGGCGTGACACATGAACACTCTGATGTTTGGTACGAGGAGCATGAGGTCGACCAACAAGGTAGGTAACAGGAGTGATCTGTCGGATAATTTCAAAAGGACCAAAATATCTATGTAACAACTTGATACATTTACCTTTCTTTCTTATAGGAGTAAAAACTTTGACTAATTGACCTACGTTCAAACCACATCTCTATGTTTGGCATCAAATGCTTCTTTTTGTTTCACTTGTTGCTTAGTAATGTTAGCAACAGCAACCTCACGTGCCTTCTGAATCTCTTTTAAAGTCTGTTTCACAAAAAGGTCATTAGAAGCAGCTTGCAGCTGAACCTGATTAGGTAAAGAAGGCTCTCGACCATATATCAAGAAAAAGGGTGAGAATTTAGTAGACTCCTGAACACTGGAATTATAAGAAAAGATGACATAGGGCAAAATTGAGTCCCAGTTCTTTTGATTAGTGTCAACAAAATGGCTAAGCATATTCAAGAGGGTTTGATTTAATCTTTCAGTAAGTCCATTACAAGCTGGATGGTAAGCACTAGAAAAATTAGAAGACACTGATAGAGATCTCAACAATTCTTGTGTCACTTCACTTAGGAAAACTGAGCCACGATCAGACAACAAGGCAGCAGGGGCTCCATGCCTACAGATGGTGTTATGAAAAATAAACTTAGCAACTTGGGGAATTGTTGCTGAAGGAAGCGACGCAGACTCGACCCAGCGAGAAGCATACTCTGTCGCAACGACGACGTACTTGTGTCCAGAATTAGAGCGTGGGAGAGGCCCAAGCAAATCAATACCCCACCGCTCGCCTACAGAAGTAACAGGAATTGGTTGTAATAAACCTGCTGGATTTTGATTCTTAGGTCCTTTTCTTCTTTGACAACTGGGACAGGTACGCACAAAATGTTCAATATCTTTTTTCATTCCAATCCAATAGTATTTGGAGTGAATTTTGGCAAATGTTTTTGAAAAGCCTAAATGACCTGAAAGAGGATCATCATGACACGAAGATAGAATTTCATGTTTCAGTGCTTCTGGAATAACCAGCAGATGGAGAGGGCCAGTAGAGCCAGCATTTTTGCGATAAAGAACTCTGATTTAAGAGTATAATTTGAAATTTGTCTCTGAAGCTTAGCAGGGGCCGACGGAGGATCATGGAGAGCATTGATAAGCTCAAGTAATATAGTATCTTTTTTCTGTTGGTCAGCAACTTCAACTGAAGACAATAAACATGTGGGAAATTCCTCGAGCTGCTGAAGTTCACTTTCTGTGGGTTGCAACACAGGAAATCTCGATAAAGCATCAGCATCGTGATGTTTCTTACCAGATTTATAGGAAATAGTATAATCAAATTCTTGCAATTTCAAACTCCATCGTGTCAGACGCCCAGTCAAATCTTTTAAATTATTCAGATAACAGAGGGAGTGATGATCAGATACAATATTGACCTTATAGCCATATACAAAACTGCGAAAGTGAGTAAGTCCAAACAAGATGGCCAACAATTCCAACTCAGGAACACAATAATTTTGTTCACATTTGGATAATGTCCTCGAAGCATAGCCCACTGGTTTCAACACATTATCAATCTTTTGATACAACACAGAAGCAACCCCTAGTCCACTGGCATCAGAGTGTAATTCAGTATATGCACCAGGAGTATAGTGGACTACGACAGGAGTTGAAACTAATAAGTCCTTCAACTTTTGAAATGCAGCTTGCTGATCAGGTTCCCAAATAAAACTTTGATTTTTCCTAGTCAACTGAATAAGTGGTTGAGCAATATTTGCATAGTCTTTGATGAATTTCCTGTAAAAGTTAAATATCCCAAAACTTCCTTACATCTCTGACATTTTTAGGACGAGGCAAATTCTGAATGGAAACTACTTTATCAGAATCAGGAGAAATACCATCTTTGGAGACTTCAAAGCCTAAGAGTTTGATCTTTTGCACAGCGAAGAAACACTTTTCTGGTTTGAGCTTAAACTTATGGTGATCCAGTCGTTGAAAAACAGCTTCAAGATTTTGTAACAACTCGTCAAAGGTTTTACCAAAAACGACAATATCATCCAAATATGCAATTGCCTTTTTAAAATTCAGATCACCTAACAATTGTCTGCGATGTAACTGAAAAACCTAGGAGCATTCGCCAACCCAAAACTCAAGCGTGTGAATTGATATTGACCTTGAAAAGTAACAAAAGAAGTATATTTCTGGCTATCCTCTGCAATAGGTACTTGAAAATATGCTGACAGCAAATCTAATGAGACAAACCATTTTGCCTCCCCCAAATAACTTAACAAATCATCTATCAATGGCAAAGGGAAAGAGATGGTTTCTGTAACAGCATTCAATTTCCTACAATCAACACAAAATCTCATGGAACCATCTTTCTTTTTAACAAGCACCACCGGAGAAGCCCAAGAGGACTGCGATTCCTTAATAATTCCAGCATCTTGCATTTCTTTGACTTGTTCAGAAATGATTTCCTTTTGTTTATGGGGAACTCTGTAAGGTCTTTGTTTAATAGGTTTGGAGTCAGTTACTTTAATATCAAACTCTGCAACATCAGTAGTACCAAGTTCTTGCAATGTGGTGGCAAAAGGATCACTATATTTCAATAACAATGAATGCAATTCAGCCTTTTGAGTTTCTAGTAGTTTACCATTGACATTAAAATTAAAATTTGAAGCTGGCAGAGGGGTAACATCTGATGATAAAACAGAATTACTCTGAACTAGTGCAACATCATAAGCTTTAGCTAAAACTGTATTGGCAAACAGTGTTTGTGGAACTGCAGTATTATTATGCACTGGTATGGTAAGTTCAGATGTAGAATGACACAACAACGGTGGAATTGAAAGAT
The DNA here is from genome assembly GCA_030765065.1 of Deroplatys truncata. Taxonomy (NCBI): domain Eukaryota; kingdom Metazoa; phylum Arthropoda; class Insecta; order Mantodea; family Mantidae; genus Deroplatys; species Deroplatys truncata. The sequence continues at coordinate 699,433,204 of CM060990.1, forward strand.
TTTTCTTTTGCATTATATTAAGAGCAGGTTCAAACATAACCACATCACTAATGTCTGACGAGGGTTTAACTGTTATATAACATGTAGACAAAGGTGGCATTTTCACATCATTCACAACTGCCATTTTAACACCAGAATCATTACGTTCATTATCTTGCAAAGGATTCACTGCCATATCAACAAAAGAACCTTGTACTAGGATGATTGGTATATTGAAAGCATCATCCTCGGAAGAGTTCAAAGTTATCAAGTTGTGTGCATAGTCAATTATTACATCATGAGCATGCAAAAAGTCATTGCCTAAAATTAAATCATGAGACAGATCTTTCACAACTAATACATCCTCCTGAAAAAGAACATCATTAATATGAAAATCTAGAACAGTATGGTAAGGTGCATCAAGTAACTTATTACCTGCAGTTCGAAGCAACATCTCTATGGGTTTCAATGTAGAGTGATCAAGAACATGGGCAGCATTTACAATATTGACTGCGCTTCCTGTATCGAGTGGGATGGAAACCTCTGTCTGGGCAATATGACCAGTAACTTGTAAGATCTGACCTGATAATGCAGCCACATCCCGTTGAGGTGCAGCCGTGCTGGTGGGTGGTGGTGATGCTGCTAAGTCTCGTCGTATGAGGCTCGGCGCCAGTCGTTTTTTGACTGAGGAAAGCGGCTACGGCAGGAGCGAGCCAGGTGGCCCTGCCTGTTGCATCTATAGCAGGTGATGGATGAGTCCCGCCGGTTGAAGTCAGATGACCGTGGAAGCTGTGAAGTTCTCTCCGAAGATGGTACAGCAGGTGGTAACTGAAACTGGTTAACTCGGTTACATAACTGTTCTACACGATCAATCAACTGTTGCATGGGAGCGACTGGTACGTCTCCAAGAGAGGAAGCATTAGTTAGCTGAGCAGTCGCTGGTAAAGTAACACAGGAACAGATGCATTATTAAATACAGGAGAGGGTGGTGTAACCACTGCAGCCTGAGATTGGGCAGACACTAGATGTTCTCGGTTCTGCATATAAAACTGTGCCTTGTCCACTCGTCGAATGATTTGTATCACATCATCAACAGTTTGAGGATTTAATGGCAGCAAAGGCTGTACATAAAGAGGTTTAAGACCTATAAGCAGGTGTTTGATTTGTTCTGAGACATAGCTGGATTTAGTTGATCACACAAAGATAACACATCATAGATATAATTAATAACAGGTTCATTATCTAACTGTACCCGCTGTCTGAGTTTCATTTCTAAAATATCACTCTGATCAGTCATCTGAAAGGCAGTTAGAAACTGTGTAGATAGGCAAAGCCAATCATGGCGAGTATGCCGATAGCGAAAAGTTTGAAACCATGATGCAGCAGTATCTCTCAAGTAACATGGGAAACATTTCAATTTCATTTCCTCAGGCCAACCATTAGCAGCAGCGACCATTTCAAAATTTTGAAGAAATTCATATGCCGACAACTTACTGGAATTCTCAAAGTAAGAGGGTTCAATGACCGGACGACACACAGCTGACTGCATTGTGCTCACCGAAACAGGCGGATTAGGGATCACTGGTAATAACTGGGTAACAACAGGTGTACTAGTGCTGGAAAGAGATTCTACTTCACTATGCTCACTGACTGGAGCAATAACCACATCAGATTTCTGCGTAGTACGTCGCTTAGGCATTGTGACAGCACAAAACAAAGATAAACTCAACCAGTAAATGAATGGAAGATCACCATTACAGATTACACCAAACTACGCACTTATAGCATCGCATGAATGTAACTAGAAATATCAAAACATAGCCAGATAAGAACCAATACCAGGAATAATATAATTAAGCGCCCACGGCGAAATATTAGAAAATTATACCAGCATATTGTTTACACAGACATGACACGCAAGCCACTTGGACACAAAACCAAGGTTTTAAAACAGAATGTACACATGGAAGAGAAAAAAAATTAACAAAGTGATATCTTCAGCGAGAAAACTCGAACTGGAAGTTAAAAAAATCACGTCACACCTACTATGACCAGCGCTGAAACTATCTCAAGGAGAGCAGAATATGCTAAACTCGTAATTTATGAGTACCAGTGTACGATGCACAAAAATGAATTCCTTCTTCTTTTGTTTTTTTAAACAGATGCATCTGCCCTATTATACACACACGCAAATAAACGCACACGTGCTGGAAAAGATTGGTTTCACAAGCTAGAATTAGTGATGAATTGCATGACCATGCAGAGATTACGTAACACACTTTTGTACATAAAAGTTGCACGAAAAATGCACCCCAAAAATATAGTAAAGAGCAGGAAATCACAATCAATGCAATATAGAACTACAAGCTCCCAGAACTAGTACCAATGAGCACAGAAAACAGCATCTCACAAACACACCGCTAACACGTGACGACCACATTATCAAAGTTGCAAATATCGCCCAATTTTTCCACATTTCACAAAAATATGTAGTTTAAAATGACCAGTACGAATGATTTATCACAGTAACAGAATTTAGAAGAACTGAAGCCATGGTAAGGGGAAAAATGGAGCCAAAAGTTTTAACGCCACGCCACCGAAAGACAATGGAAAAAATTTAAAAATGAACTTAAAATTAAAATATAAACACGGGACTTTCAGCAAACAATACAAAAGGAAATTAGAAGGAGGAAACCACAAATTACACAACCAAAACCCTTACCCTTAAGCGAAGAAAAAAAAATACATTTTCTAACTAACACGCGGAGGACCAAAAACGCTGCATTTTAGAGAAAAAAATTTTGCAGTTAAAATCTCAAAACTATCCGGCCAAAATACTCGGCGCTTCACACCAAGATGTCGTGACCTCTAAACAAATACTCAATGGGAGGTAGAGCTACTCGCTACTGAGGTACCAGAAAGTTAATAATTCATATAAGTCGAGGTCACGACAAGGGACGCAGCTAAATGAAAAGTGAAAAATATTAGAGAATATCCAACAAAAGGACTACTACATGGTTCAGATGGGAGAAAGGATCTATCTACTATGATAAATTACACTGGAGAGACGTGGATGGTAAGATGTTATATTAATAAAAGTGGGTACAATACCTCCTTGGCTTCATGCCCGTCGGTAAGGACGCCATACATGCTTCGTATGAGTAGCACGTACACACAACCTGCCTGCTAGCTGCGACTCTACTGACTGACTGAAAGCACGCCACGCTACTTGGCGTGGGACGCTATCTACAAGCTTGTTTACCCCCACCACATCTCTTACGTAATACCCGATCCAGGCGTCCAAGGTCATGTACGCAACAATGCTTACATATGCCACATCATTATAGGGGAAGCTGGCACAGTTTTTTGCGTTTATATGGGAAAGGATAGTGAAAACGAGGGTATATGCTAGGTTGAGAGGCCCTTCATGGGGGAAAATGCGTTTATATGCGGAAGATAGGAACTACGAGGATCGATGCTAGGCTAAGACAGGGGTTGAAGGACTGGGGATGTGCTTTATATGTGAAGGTAGGGAATACGAGAAGAAGTGCTATGCTAGACAGGGTTTGAGGTATGCAGAATGACGTTTATGGGAAAGATAGGGAAAACGTGAATAGATAATAGGATAGACAGATGCTGAAGCAGGGGGAATATAGGCTTATACGGGAGAGATACGGAATGCGAGGAGAGGTACTAGACTAGGCAGGGCTTGAAGGGTAGAATATGACTTTTAAATGGGAGAGGTATTAGGCTAGGAGGGTTTGAATGACAGAGTATACCTTTATATGGAGAGACGAGGAAAACGATGGGAGTAGCTAGGTTGGAGGAGCGTTCAAGGAGGAATATGCGTCTATATGGGAGAAATATGGAAAACGGGAGAGATACAAGGATAGACAGGGGTTGAAGGAGGAGGAGGAATGTAGTGTTTATACAGTAATATAGAAAGTAATTAGATTATAAAACATTTTTCATCGAACGTTACAACACTTTTATATACTTTTTTTCTAAACCTTTCAAACTTTTTATATGTTAAACAGTAGTGCGCGAGACGGAGAGGGACAAACTGTATATCGGTTTACAGCGAAGTATACGTCCTAACCTATCCCCCACCTTGTATGCTCTGGATCTTCTCACTGTCTATTCATTCCTATCATCATCTAACATAACCACGTAACAAGACGTAACCAACAAACGTAACCACGTAACATAACAGCATGACAAGACGTTACACTATGTAACATAATCACATAACCACGTGTCAAGACGTCCCACTACGTAACATAAGCACGTATCCACGTAACATCACGTGATATGTAACTAGAAACGTCAGACGACGTAACAACACGTAGCAACCATGTAACCACGTAACAAAACGTAAGAACAACACGTAACCAGCCCATTGCTAAGGCAATATAAACTAATCCATCCTTCATAACTTAGACAATAAGTACGAGGGCCCAGCCTAGATTAACCTGACCAATCCCAAACGTTCCTCTCATCATCTATTCTACTCAGTCATCGTCTAAATTAATCTGGCTAACCAGAGATAACCTCGACTTTCTTTTAGTGCAATTGCAATGTTTTATTCAGGTTTTATTATTCGAGAGTTTTAATTGAAAAGTTTACATCAACATACCTTTATTTTAGTTCGTTGTAGGTATCTCTCCCCTTTTTATCTAGGCTTGAGACTAGCACTAGGATTGCTCCTAATAGCAGGGTTACCACCTTCCCTTCCATCTTCTTCTTTCTTCATCAGACGTCAGCTAGTTGCATATACGCCACACGGATAACCTTCACTTTTTAAGATTTAAGACTCACGAGAAAATCTTCATTTCGACTTACATTCCTTTAAACGCTGGTTGTAATGCTGTAATGTCCATACGCATATGTCGTTATTCCATCCTCAGCAATAACTCCTTTATCATCAAACGGAGTCAATGTGATTTTATTCACTTGCACTGTGGCAAGACAATGCTCCCGGGACAGGATCAGATTCATGGGCGATCTGATGGTTTCTCCGGTTTTAAGAGTCAGTATAACTCTCAAATATAATGTACTGATTGATAGCACTACGTTTTATGCCTTTAATCTTTTTTATCATTGAGCCATGTATATCTAGTGCATACATCTTAGGTCGTAGTCCGACAAAGCGCTGGATGATTTTACCATTAGCCACATCTTTAAATTTTCCCAACACCTTCTTGTTTAGAGCTGAATAGCATATATGGTTGAAAGGGTAATCAGCTGTATCTAGGTTTTCGAGAAAACGTAGCTTGTCCTGGTACAAATCTTCAGTCATCACAGGATGAATGAACGAATCAGTATCCATATACATGAGCTTCAGATTTTCAGATCCATAATATGGCAGCAACACATCATAATGATAGTGGTACATTAATGTCTTGGAGATGTCCAACACACTCATACCGATGTATATAGGCTTGTTGAATACGATCTGACGAGAGGCAATATGTACAGCGGCTAGATTAGCAGCATGTATTGTTCCATCGATAAACGTAGGCTTGGCGATCAGCTTCTCTAGAGTCTTCTCATTTGTCACCAGTCGTATATCCATACGGTTACGAAGGTTTTCCATTGTTTTTCCAAACATGGCGTTGTTAAACAGTTTGTAGAGGTCCTTCTCAAAATCATTTGCAGCTTGTTGTCGTAGTCTGTTGTTAAATTCCACATACGGTTTTAACCACTGCGACTGGCGGAATTGTAGCACACGATGAATTTTTGTTAACCGTAGTCCATGATTAAGTGCTTGCTTCAAAGCCATGTAATGTACTACATACTTCTTTCGAGGTCCAAGATGAGGTATCACTTTCTTTATACTCAAGTCCTTAGGCTTCATACACTCAGGCAGGAATGGTAAATCATTATGCAGATCGTGAAGTTCTGCAGGATACTCGATATCGACTTCTAATATATATCCATGACGATCATCTTCATGTAGTCTTTCTAAGTCGATTTTTTCAGGTGATATCCACTCAAATCCACCATAAGTGAGGGCGGGTCACATGGTCCACCCATATTGGTTATTAGCGTCCTCATATGCAATGAATTGGGTTGGTCTCGACGGGTCATACTTCTCCATGTAGACGTTGTTTGCTTCAGCATAACGTTGGGAGACTTGACATAAACCTCCTCTTATGCCGGATTCCACCATGAGCAATTGGTCATAATCTTGTAACAATTCCAGCTGAATTCCTGTATACAACTACATGGCGTCCCGTGTAAGTCCTGGAGAGGTAAAATGATGAGCAGGGTCACCTTTATGTGTTTTGAGGGTATGATCTCTAAATGTATCAAAGACATCAGCTAGAAGATGTATATCAGATATAAAGTAGAGATCGCTGTACTCACCCAGGTTTCTTGCATTAAACAGTTCCCATACATATCTAGCGTGATCGTAGTCAGCATCACTAATTTCTTCTTCATTCAATTTATTGTAGAAGTAGTTCTTAGGAGGCAGGCAGGTTTCGTTCAAGACCTCCCATGAAGTGACGTAATCATACGAAATACACCCTTACGTGTCATCAACTTCATCTTGTCTTCTCCGAAGTGTTTCAGTGTTTCAGGGTACGATGTTAGATTCTTCACCAGCTTTTCCAAGCTTGTACAAAGAAATTGAAAACTATCTACAAACCGATGCTTTATATCACCTACATGCTTGGAGAATGATATATAGCTTTCTTCAGAGCTAGGAATTACTTCCACCCGCTCACTTGTACTTCCCAGCTCCTTAACAATGTAGTGTGAGTCATACCCACTGAGGCTGTGCATGAATATATTTAGGTGTTTTGCAGGCTAAATTGCATTCATTATGTAGACTTCCCCGATATTCACCACTGATGTGATCAGGGTCGCGTACTTTATAGCTCTCTTCAGTAAAGGTTTTTCCACACAAGTAGCATACTGTAGAGGCGTTGAATTCCATATGCTGTTGATCTTTAAGTTTCAGAGGTATGACAGATTTGTATATATTATTAATCTCCTTTGCAAGGAATGACAGGTATTCCATAAACTTCTGAGCAGCATCAACACCACGATATATATCGGGATGCTTAGGAAGACCAGTTTCCAGATGTTCAACGTAGGTTGATGGTTTAACGTAAACGCAGAAACTCATGGGAACATGCTGCTGATAAGGGGATGTATATGAAGTTTCAGCATCGGGTATGTATGTATGACATGGAGCGAGAATGCTTTCAAAGTCTGCGTAGGTGACGTAAGGTAGTTTCAACATCCTTTCAAAATTTTTAAACTGTACAATTGATTTCTCCTTTGTAGGCATAACTGCCCTTGGAACACCATTTTGATTACAGATGAAGGCATGTTCTTGTAGATTTTCCAGTCCACTTTGACCGCACCGATCATCAAAGTGTGTAAAACAACGCTTACAGGTATAAACACGTTCTTTATGTTTAGTTTTCTAACGTCGAATAAGTTTTTCAAAATTCTTTATATAAACGTATTGATGTCTCCCACTAATGTCACTCAATAGTAGGAGGTCACGGTGGTCAGATAGTTCAGTCTCAGCAACCTTTATCGGATACACTTCATGCTTCTCATCCAGGCCGAAGACGTTGATAGACATCCTGTTAAGCTTCTCAAATTTAGGTATTTGAGAAAGTGCCGTAGGGTAGGTAACACAGCTGAAGTCATATTTATTTTGAAGCTTCTTGTATTTGTTCACACGCTGTGCATTCTTCCCTATAAATTTAGCTAATATAGAGTACATGAAACATTTCTCGTCGGTAAAGTTCTGGATGTTTACGCAGGCTTTTCTTGCTTCAACAGATGGCGGTAGTGGTATGTAGCTACTTCCTCGTAACGGATTGTACTTGTTGATACGAAGTCGAACTCCATCCACAGCAAGCAAAGCCCCGTTGCTACCCTTAAGCTAAGACTCCTCCATTTTAGAATCCATCTTCTTCGTTTTCGTTTCCAACATAGAGTCCAGATCCGTTTCTAGGAAAACAGCTTGATTCCGTGTTTTAAATGTTTTGTCACAGGTTTCTGCGACACTGTTAACAAATCTACACTCAGCTAGCAGATTAATTTTCACACTTTTGTGAATACCAAGCTCTTTATGTGCAGCCTAAATTATCCGCTGTTTCGCCTCATGCAGGTATATATTCAGGTCCTTAGTTGATTCACAACGTATAAAATATGATTTCAAGCGTACATTGCATGAAGTTTCATATTCTATCATGTTACAGCCATCCATAGTAGAAAATAAACCGTGCTTAGTCGGTTCTAATCTACGTTTCTTCTCAGGTCTGTTTATTTCACACGCATCTTCGTGTCGGCGACCCTTATAACTGTCTTTGAAGGCTACATCACAATATTTATACTTGAAGAGCTTTTTACAACGTAGCTCATGTCGTCTTTTATAATATCCACGGAGGAACTTCTTACAGCATTTATCACAAGAATATCCTGAGGCACTAGGAATGATATCCCTATATGAGGACTTATTCATTTTTCTTCTTGATATAATAAGTATTAACCCTCCTTCAAGGAAATGTACGTCTATTTACCTTGATAACGCTTAAAAGGTCGATTATTTTCTGGGGGAACAGCGATGTTAAGACCTCAGAAATGATTAACAGAATGAAGTTCAATGCTAGAGATCGCTCTATTTATAGAGGAAGCACGAACCTTTTTGGATCAATTATATAACGTATCAACCCTTCTTCAAGGAAATGTTAGCCTCTTTACCTTGATAACACTTTAGAAGTTCGCTTATTTTCTAGGAGAACAACGATGTTGTCACCTCGGAGATGATTAACAGTATGAAGTCCAATTCTCGAGTTCGCTCCATTTTTAGAGAAAGCACGAACCTTTTTGGATCAATTATATAACGTATTAACCCTTCTTCAAGGAAATCTGCGCCTTTTCACCTTGATAACACTTTAGAAAGCCGATTATTCTCTGAGAGTACAACGTTGTTGACACCTCAGGGTTATTTAGCAGAATGAAATCCAATGCTCGAGATCACACTATTTATATCGGAGGCACGAATATTTTTAGATCAATAATATTCTGAATTTTTATACTAAAAACAGTGATGGAGCGTGTAAGCTCTTATATTTCAATTCGTGTAACACCAATGTTCGGGCGTCTCCGTACAGGTTCGAGTGCTTAGAGAAAGTGTAAAGTATTGCGAGGATGATGAATTCTTAGGGTATAATCGTACAGATTCGGGATGCTTGACTCGTGGGGGTGATGAACGATCTGTCGACCGAGCAAGAGGCAAGCATTCCCCTTGCGCAACGAAACCTAGAAGCAAAAAGGATGTGAGTGAAAGTAAATCTTGGTAGCATACACCACAGTAGTATTAGTCCCGGATGAGCCAATTGTTTTAACGATAATCCTGCCGCTAGGGGCGCTCGTGTCGCTAGTGTCGCTGCGTGCAACGGCGGCGGCGGTAAGTTTGAAAAGCGCCCTGAGCGGTAGGATTATCGTTAAACCAATTGGCTCATCCGGGACGAGTTGAAAGAATTGAGGAAGTGACGTGGAGTGTTTTGATTGGTTCGTTAATTCGGGTGGAAGATGAAGGAAGGAAGATGGAAGAGTATGGAGGTCGCGTGATGGAGAGGAGCTGGGTGGCGAGGTGTTGTCTGTGCGGAGGTCGGTACTGAAAGAGGGAAAAGATGGGGAGCGAGGGATAAAAAGTGTAACAGAAAGTGACGTGTGAAGTTGTGATTGGTGGGAATAAGAAGTGATGTTATTGGTGGAAAGGAACAAATGAGAGTTGTTGATTGGTAAGAATAAGAGAGATTATGATTGGTTGAAGGAAAAAGGTGTGGGAGTGGGGTATGTTGGAGGTGATGGGAAAGGTAACTTTTGCTAGCAGCAAGATTTGCAAAAGCCTGTCGTGAACTGATCAGCAATTTTTTGAACGTTGGATGGTAGTTTTCTTGAGTGGATAGAGAGATGGGGCGATATGAGATGCGGTGGCGAAAATGGGAACTAAACAAGGTGGTTGAGACAAGAGGTTTAAGGACGAGGAAATTTGGAGGTTAGTGGTGAACATGGCGGTCGCAAGAGGTGGGGGTAAGGAGACGCGGTGGTGAGAATGGGAACTAAAAGAAGATGGCGGTAGCAAGAGTTTAGAAGAGTAGATTTTGAGGTTAAAATAGTGGGAACTAAAAATGGCGGAGGGTCTGCGACAAGGAGATGCGGTGAGAACTAAACAAGATGGCGGACGCAAGAGGTGGGTAAGGGGGTTTGAGGTTACAGTACCAAAACACGAAAGGATACATTCCTACGCCAAGCAGGTCCGAAAAATAATTATGCGTGTGGTACTTACCTGTTACCGGTGTGGATGCGTCACCAAAAGCGCGGCACGCGACGCGAAAAAATAAAAGCAAACTGTTTTTGAAAATGCTTAACCAGCTTTAAGATCAACCAACATCACTACGCACTGATATACCTAGGTTTTTAAAGCGGTACAGACACCCTTTGCAAAGCCGTAATTTAACTATACCAAAAACCTGGTACTGAACCATCGTGATGGTCGCTAGCGTACGTAGGAGCAGGGTTCTCATAGCCGGTCGAAAGCGGTCAAAAACGTGTACGACGTGGGTGTTCGCAGTAGCTGCTGCCGAGTCAACCGTCGAGGTGCGAATGAACGAGATCTGTTCTTGCCGGCAATCTGGTTGGGAGATGAGAGGCGCGGTGGTAAAAATGGGAACTAAATAAGATGGCGGAGGCATGAAGTTGAGGTTAAGGAGCGGTGAGGTGCTGTCTGTGCGGAGGGTGGGGCTGAAAGAGGGGAAAGATGGCGAACGAGGGATAAAAAGTATAACAGAAAGTGACGTGTGAAGTTGTGATTGGTGGGAATAAGAAGTGATGTTATTGGTGGAAAGGAACAAATGAAAGTTGTTGATTGGTGAGAATAAGAGAGATTATGATTGGTGGAAAGAAAAAAGGTGTGGGAGTGGGGTATGTTGGAGGTGATGGAAAAGGTAAGTTTTGCTACCAACAACATTTGCAAAATCCTATCCAGAACTCATCAGCAATTTTAAATAACTAGTGTTTCGGGGTTTTCTCTGGTTGGTAGACGAATGCAAGCTGTTTCTGCCATACTTATATTATTCGTCTTTTCCATTTTTTCTTTTTTTTTCTTTTTGTTTTTTCGTTTTTTTTAAAAAATAACTAGTTTTTTGGGGGTTTTCTGCGGATGGTAAACGAATGCAAGCTCTTTCTGCTTTTTCATAGGTTTTCCCTGGTTGGTAGGCGTTTTCTGTACTGGTTGACGAAGGCGTTTCTAGTTTTCGAGGTTTTCTCTGGTTTTTTAGCGGTTGTCCCTGCCCGGTAGGCAAATGATGAAGTTTTACCTTGTCGGCGCACGGATACTAGGCACATACTCGCGCACACACACACACACACGTTGCAGTTGCCATACTTATATTATTCGTCTTTTCCTTTTTTTTCTTTTTTTTTCTTTTTGTTTTTTCGTTTTTTTAAAAAATAACTAGTTTTTTGGGAGTTTTCTGCGGTTGGTAAACGAATGCAAGCTCTTTCTGCTTTTTCATAGGTTTTCCCTGGTTGGTAGGCGTTTTCTGTAGTGGTTGACGAAGCCGTTTCTAATTTTCTAGGTTTTCTCAGGATTTTTAGCGGTTGTCCCTGCCCGGTAGGCAAATGATAAAGTTTTGGCTTGTGGCGCACGGATACTAGGCACATACTCGCACACACACACACACACAGACAGACACACAGACACACACACACGGACATGTTTCCAAAAATGCTTTTTTTTTGGATTCAGGAGGTCTCAAAACGTGTATTTCCGGTGAAATCTCCGTATCGAATTTTTGGGTGGAATGCAATACTTCCCCTACTTACTATACGTATTAGAGAAAGTAAAAAAGTATAAGTATTGGAAAATTTAAGGAAATAACAAGCAATATCTCGAAAACGGTTCACTCAACAAAAGAAATATATATGGCATAAGTTGTGTATTTTAACGCGATCTACATTTTTTGTGTAGTAAAATTTTGTCTATCTCATGACATTATCTTAAACATATGATATTTTCATCAAAATCGTTATAGCCATTTTTGAGAAAATTAAAAAAAGTGTACTATCTTGTTTTCATGGGGTTTCCAGATCGGTAAGCGTTAGAATACTCTTAGAGCTTTTTTCAGGTTTTTCGCGGTTATCCCTGTCCGGTAGGCAGATGATAAAGTTTTTCTATAATGTCGTCGTTTTGGCTTGTGGCGCACGGATACTAGGCACATACTGGCACACACACACACAGACAGACAAACACACGGACATGTTTCCAAAAATGCTTTTTTTGGATTCAGGAGGTCTCAAAACGTGTATTTCCGGTGAAATCTCGGTATCGAATTTTTGGGTGGAATGCAATAATTCCCCTACTTACTATACGTAGTAGAAAAAGTAAAAAAGTATAAGTATTGGAAAATTTAAGGAAATAACAAGCAATATCTCGAAAACGGTTCACTCAACAAAAGAAATGTATATGGCATAAGTTGTGTATTTTAACGCGATCTACATTTTTTGTGTAGTAAAATTTTGTCTATCTCATGACATTATCTTAAACATATGATATTTTCATCAAAATCGTTATAGCCATCTTTGAGAAAATTAAAAAAAGTGTTCTATCTTGTTTTCATGGGTTTTCCAGATCGGTAAGCGTTAGAATACTCTTAGAGCTTTTTTCAGGTTTTTCGCGGTTATCCCTGTCCGGTAGGCAGATGATAAAGTTATTCTATAATGTCGTCGTTTTGGCTTGTAGCGCACGGATACTAGACCATACTCGCACACACACACAAACACACACACACACACTATAATAGTAGCGTATAAAAAATTTAACAAACAAAATCTACACAATGACAAAATTGAAAATGTATATATATTTTAACACAAAAGTGTGCAGTGCAAACGATTTTCTACCCCTAGGGAGTGTAAAATTGCGTTTACTTCACTTCTTTCAAACTGCTTAAAAATCATATAAATGGTTGTTTCACGTCATAATAAGCCTATATATACCAAGAATACTGAGTTTTTAAAAAGTCAAGAAATTGGATTTTCTAGCTCCTAGTGAGTGTAAAATCGCGTTTACTTCACTTCTTTCAAACTGATTAAAATTCATATAAATGGATGTATCACCTCATAATAAGCCTCTATATACCAAGAATATTGAATTTTTAACAAGTAAAGAAAATCGATTTTCTAGCCCCTAGTGAGTGTTAAATCGCGTTTACTTCACTTCTTTCAAACTTCGAAAAAATCATATAAATAGTTGTTTCACGTCATAATAAGCCTATATATGCCAAAAATACTGAGTTTTTAAAAAGTCAAGAAAATGGATTTTCTAGCTCCTAGTGAGTGTTAAATCGCGTTTACTTCACTTCTTTCAAACTTCGAAAAAATCATATAAATGGTTGTTTCACGTCATAATAAGCCTATATATACCAAGAATACTCAGTTTTTAAAAAGTCAAGAAATTGGATTTTCTAGCTCCTAGTGAGTGTAAAATCGCGTTTACTTCACTTCTTTCAAACTGCCTAAAATTCGTATAAATAGATGTATCACCTCATAATAAGCCTCTATATACCAAGAAAATCGATTTTCTAGCCCCTAGCGAGTGTAAAATCGCGTTTACTTCACTTCTTTCAAACTGCTTAAAAATCATATAAATGAATGTATCACCTCATAATAAGCCTCTATATACCAAAAATACTGAGTATTCCAAAAAGTCAAGAAAATAGATTTTCTAACCCCTAGCGAGAGTAAAATCGTGTTTACTTCACTTCTTTCAAACTGCTTAAAAATCATATAAATGGTTGTTTCACGTTATAATAAGCCTATATATACCAAGAATACTGAGTTCTTAAAAAGTCAAGAAATTCGATTTTCTAGCTGCTAGTGAGTGTAAAATCGCGTTTACTTCACTTCTTTCAAACTGCTTAAAATTCATATAAAGGGTTGTATCACCTCATAATAAGCCTCTATAAACCAAGAATATCGAGTTTTTTAAAAAGTCAAGAAAATCGATTTTCTAGCCCCTAGCGAGTGTAAAATCGGGTTTACTTCACTTCTTTCAAACTGCTTAAAAATCATATAAATGAATGTATCACCTCATAATAAGCCTCTATATACCAAAAATACTGAGTATTCAAAAAGATAAGAAAATCGATTTTCTAGCCCCTAGCGAGTGTAAAATCGTGTTTACTTCACTTCTTTCAAACTGCTTAAAAATCATATAAATGGTTGTTTCACGTTATAATAAGCCTATATATACCAAGAATACTGAGTTCTTATAAAGTCAAGAAATTCGATTTTCTAGCTGCTAGTGAGTGTAAAATCGCGTTTACTTCACTTCTTTCAAACTGCTTAAAAATCATATAAATGAATGTATCACCTCATAATAAGTCTCTATATACCAAAAATACTGAGTATTGAAAAAGTTAAGAAAATCTATTTTCTAGCCCCTAGCGAGTGTAAAATCGTGTTTACTTCACTTCTTTCAAACTGCTTAAAAATCATATAAATGGTTGTTTCACGTTATAATAAGCCTATATATACCAAGAATACTGAGTTCTTAAAAGTCAAGAAATTCGATTTTCTAGCTGCTAGTGAGTGTAAAATCGCGTTTACTTCACTTCTTTCAAACTGCTTAAAATTCATATAAATGGATGTATCACCTCATAATAAGCCTCTATATACCAAGAATACTCAGTTTTTAAAAAGTCAAGAAAATCGATTTTCTAGCCCCTAGCGAGTGTAAAATCGCGTTTACTTCACTTCTTTCAAACTGCTAAAAAATCATATAAATGAATGTATCAGCTCATAATAAGGCTCTATATACCAAAAATACTGAGTATTCAAAAAGTTAAGAAAATCGATTTTCTAGCCCCTAGCGAGTGTAAAATCGCGTTTACTTCACTTCTTTCAAACTGCTTAAAAATCATATAAATGAATATATCACCTCATAATAAGCCTCTATATACCAAAAATACTGAGTATTCAAAAAGTCAAGAAAATCGATTTTCTAGCCCCTAGTGAGTGTAAAATCGCGTTTACTTCACTTCTTTCAAACTTCGAAAAATCATATAAATGGTTGTTTCACGTTATAATAAGCCTATATATACCAGGAATACTGAGTTTTTAAAAAGTCAAGAAATTCGATTTTCTAGCTGCTAGTGAGTGTAAAATCGCGTTTACTTCACTTCTTTCAAACTGCTTAAAATTCATATAAAGGGATGTATCACCTCATAATAAGCCTCTATAAACCAAGAATATTGAGGTTTTTAAAAAGTCAAGAAAATCGATTTTCTAGCCCGTAGCGAGTGTAAAATCGCGTTTACTTCACTTCTTTCAAACTGCTTAAAAATCATATAAATGAATGTATCACCTCATAATAAGCCTCTATATACCAAAAATACTGAGTATTAAAAAAGTTAAGAAAATCGATTTTCTAGCCCCTAGCGAGTGTAAAATCGTGTTTACTTCACTTCTTTCAAACTGCTTAAAATCATATAAATGGTTGTTTCACGTTATAATAAGCCTATATATACCAAGAATACTGAGTTCTTATAAAGTCAAGAAATTCGATTTTCTAGCTGCTAGTGAGTGTAAAATCGCGTTTACTTCACTTCTTTCAAACTGCTTAAAAATCATATAAATGAATGTATCACCTCATAATAAGTCTCTATATACCAAAAATACTGAGTATTCAAAAAGTTAAGAAAATCGATTTTCTATCCCCTAGCGAGTGTAAAATCGTGTTTACTTCACTTCTTTCAAACTGCTTAAAAATCATATAAATGGTTGTTTCACGTTATAATAAGCCTATATATACCAAGAATACTGGGTTCTTAAAAGTCAAGAAATTCGATTTTCTAGCTGCTAGTGAGTGTAAAATCGCGTTTACTTCACTTCTTTCAAACTGCTTAAAATTCATATAAATGGATGTATCACCTCATAATAAGCCTCTATATACCAAGAATACTCAGTTTTTAAAAAGTAAAGAAAATCGATTTTCTAGCCCCTAGCGAGTGTAAAATCGCGTTTACTTCACTTCTTTCAAACTGCTTAAAAATCATATAAATGAATGTATCACCTCATAATAAGCCTCTATATACCAAAAATACTGAGTATTCAAAAAGTTAAGAAAATCGATTTTCTAGCCCCTAGCGAGTGTAAAATCGCGTTTACTTCACTTCTTTCAAACTGCTTAAAAATCATATAAATGAATGTATCACCTCATAATAAGCCTCTATATACCAAAAATACTGAGTATTCAAAAAGTCAAGAAAATCGATTTTCTAGCCCCTAGTTAGTGTAAAATCGCGTTTACTTCACTTCTTTCAAACTTCGAAAAATCATATAAATGGTTGTTTCACGTTATAATAAGCCTATATATACCAGGAATACTGAGTTTTTAAAAAGTCAAGAAATTCGATTTTCTAGCTGCTAGTGAGTGTAAAATCGCGTTTACTTCACTTCTTTCAAACTTCGAAAAAATCATATAAATGGTTGTTTCACGTCATAATAAGCCTTCATATACCAAAAATACTGAGTTTTTTTTTCGTACTCACCTATAAGAGATAGAGGGTAGAGGTCATACGAACGTAACACGTATGCACGGCACAACACAAAAACACTACACACGACACTCATAATTTTAAATATTGCACTAGTGGGGTGCCAGCTGAACCACTATTAACATCAGGTAGCAAGCGTTAGTTCTGCTCACTTTAGTATCCGAGAAAACAGTAAAAAAAGAAAAAGAATCATTCTCATGGACAGCACTGCGTGCACAAGCCGTGTGCTGATGTGTGTAAAACTAGCGTGAGAAACGGATGTTCGTCAGCGTAAAATCTGTTATTGTCGATGGTAGGGATCGTGCAGTGGCAGATCGTGCAGTGGCGGATCGTGCAGTGGCGGATCGTGCAGTGGCGGATCGTGACTGCGTTTACAATTTGACAATTTGTGGCGAAATAAGGCATTTAACTCGACGCGTATGCTGAAACTGCGGTTGCGATAAGCGAGCTTATAAAAACCCGGTGCCAAGAGCAACCGGCCGTAGTGAGAAACGGGAGCGATAGTGGATTTTTCTATAAAATCGTTCTATTTGACGAAAAATAGTTTAAAATAAACACAAAATAGCAGCTTCGATACGTATCCACGGAGACCTTAGTGCTAGGCAACTGCACCTCTGTTTCTATACGTGAACGGCAGATTGCAGCTTCAATACGTGTCCACGGAGACCTTAGTGCTAGGCAAATGTACCTCTGTTTCTATACGTGAACGGCAGATTGCAGCTTCGATACGTGTCCACGGAGACCTTAGTGCTAGGCAACTGTACCTGTGTTTCTATACGTGAACGTCAGATGGCAGCTTCGATACGTGTCCACGGAAACCTTAGTGCTAGGCAACTGTACCTCTGTTTCTATACGTGAACGGCAGATTGCAGCTTCGATACGTGTTCACGGAGACCTTAGTGGTAGGCAACTGCACCTCTGTTTCTATACGTGAACGGCAGATTGCAGCTTCAATACGTGTCCACGGAGACCTTAGTGCTAGGCAAACGTACCTCTGTTTCTATACGTGAACGGCAGATTGCAGCTTCGATACGTGTCCACGGAGACCTTAGTGCTAGGCAACTGTACCTGTGTTTCTATACGTGAACGTCAGATGGCAGCTTCGATACGTGTCCACGGAAACCTTAGTGCTAGGCAACTGTACCTCTGTTTCTATACGTGAACGGCAGATTGCAGCTTCGATACGTGTTCACGGAGACCTTAGTGGTAGGCAACTGCACCTCTGTTTCTATACGTGAACGGCAGATTGCAGATTCGATACGTGTCCACGGAGACCTTAGTGCTAGGCAACTGTACCTCTGTTTGTATACGTGAACGGCAGATTGCAGGTTCGATACGTGTCCACTGAGATCTTAGTGCTAGGCAACTATACCTGTTTCTATACGTGAACGGCAGATTGCAGCTTCGATACGTGTCCACGGAAACCTTAGTGCTAGGCAACTGTACCTCTGTTTCTATACATGAACGGCAGATTGCAGCTTCGATACGTGTCCACGGAGACCTTAGTGCTAGGCAACTGTACCTCTGTTTGTATACGTGAACGGCAGATTACAGCTTCGATACGTGTGCACGGAGATCTTAGTGCTAGGTAACTATACCTCTGTTTCTATACGTGTACGGCAGATTGCAGGTTCGATACGTGTCCACGGAGATCTTAGTGCTAGGCAACTATACCTGTTTCTATACGTGAACGGCAGATTGCAGCTTCGATACGTGTCCACGGAAACCTTAGTGCTAGGCAACTGTACCTGTGTTTCTATACGTGAACGTCAGATGGCAGCTTCGATACGTGTCCACGGAGACCTTTCGCTTCAGGTGACAAAATAACACTACTCACTTGTGTGCCGTGGTGTAAGCCGCAATCACGGCATTGGTAGCGCGGATCTCCTTGGGGCTCTCCTCGGAGTTACCTCAACACCACGTACATGACCTGGTTCGTCACGGGTACGCAGGTCTGCACTACCACTTCCTCGGCGTTGAGCAGGCCCAGGAGGCGATCGTACCGGTACACCAGCTAGCACGTGGACATGTTATCGCGCTGTGGTGTTGCGTGTGCGAGGTATGGAAACTCAAGGACGCAAAACATGCACGACCGAGGGTTAAAAAGCAGAACAAGTAGTGACGTGGAGCGTTGTGATTGGTGAAAATAGGACGATCTCTGATAGGTGGACAAATTGAAATAACGTGATGTGATAGGCGAAAATAAAATCAAAGGTGATTGGATGAAAAATGACGAGAAGGAATTAGCGGTGAATTTGTAAACTAAGATGGCGAAGATTTTTTTTTTAAAAAAAAAGGATAATATAAGTATGGCAACTGTAACGGTTTACGGCAAACGCGCGCCGCGCAATGCATCATGCCGGGCATCTTGCTCAATATGGTTTTTGTTTGAGTACGAAAAAAAACTCAGTATTTTTGGTATATGAAGGCTTATTATGACGTGAAACAACCATTTATATGATTTTTTCGAAATTTGAAAGAAGTGAAGTAAACGCGATTTTACACTCACTAGGGGCTAGAAAATCGATTTTCTTGACGTTTTGAATACTCAGTATTTTTGGTATATAGAGGCTTATTATGAGGTGATACATTCATTTATATGATTTTTAAGCAGTTTGAAAGAAGTGAAGTAAACGCGATTTTACGCTCGCTAGGGGCTAGAAAATCGATTTTCTTAACTTTTTGAATACTCAGTATTTTTGGTATATGGAGGCTTATTATGAGGTGATACATTCATTTATATGATTTTTAAGCAGTTTGAAAGAAGTGAAGTAAACGCGATTTTACACTCACTAGCAGCTAGAAAATCGATTTTCTTAACTTTTTGAATACTCAGTATTTTTGGTATATAGAGACTTATTATGAGGTGATACATTCATTTATATGATATTTAAGCAGTTTGAAAGAAGTGAAGTAAACGCGATTTTACACTCACTAGCAGCTAGAAAATCGAATTTCTTGACTTTTTAAGAACTCAGTATTCTTGGTATATATAGGCTAATTATAACGTGAAACAACCATTTATATGATTTTTAAGCAGTTTGAAAGAAGTGAAGTAAACACGATTTTACACTCGCTAGGGGCTAGAAAATCGATTTTCTTAACTTTTTGAATACTCAGTATTTTTGGTATATAGAGGCTTATTATGAGGTGATACATTCATTTATATGATTTTTAAGCAGTTTGAAAGAAGTGAAGTAAACGCGATTTTACACTCGCTAGGGGCTAGAAAATCGATTTTCTTGACTTTTTAAAAACTCAGTATTCTTGGTATATAGAGGCTTATTATGAGGTGATACATCCATTTATATGAATTTTAAGCAGTTTGAAAGAAGTGAAGTAAACGCGATTTTACACTCACTAGCAGCTAGAAAATCGAATTTCTTGACTTTTTAAGAACTCAGTATTCTTGGTATATATAGGCTGATTATAAGTGAAACAACCATTTATATGGTTTTTAAGCAGTTTGAAAGAAGTGAAGTAAACACGATTTTACACTCGCTAGGGGCTAGAAAATCGATTTTCTTAACTTTTTGAATACTCAGTATTTTTGGTATACAGAGACTTATTATGAGGTGATACATTCATTTATATGATTTTTAAGCAGTTTGAAAGAAGTGAAGTAAACGCGATTTTACACTCGCTAGGGCTGGAAAATCGATTTTCTTGACTTCTTAAAAAACTCAATATTCTTGGTATATAGAGGCTTATTATGAGGTGATACATCCATTTATATGAATTTTAAGCAGTTTGAAAGAAGTGAAGTAAACGCGATTTTACACTCCACTAGGGCTAGAAAATCGATTTTCTTGACTTTTTAAAAAACTCAATATTCTTGGTATATAGAGGCTTATTATGAGGTGATACATCCCTTTATATGAATTTTAAGCAGTTTGAAAGAAGTGAAGTAAACGCGATTTTACACTCACTAGCAGCTAGAAAATCGAATTTCTTGACTTTTTAAGAACTCAGTATTCTTGGTATATATAGGCTTATTATAACGTGAAACAACCATTTATATGATTTTTAAGCAGTTTAAAGGAAGTGAAGTAAACACGATTTTACACTCGCTAGGGGCTAGAAAATCGATTTTCTTGACTTTTTGGAATACTCAGTATTTTTGGTATATAGAGGCTTATTATGAGGTGATACATTTATTTATATGATTTTTAAGCAGTTTGAAAGAAGTGAAGTAAACGCGATTTTACACTCGCTAGGGGCTAGAAAATACATTTTCTTGACTTTTTAAGAACTCAGTATTCTTGGTATATATAGGCTGATTATAAGTGAAACAACCATTTATATGGTTTTTAAGCAGTTTAAAAGAAGTGAAGTAAACGCGATTTTACACTCACTAGGAGCTAGAAAATCCAATTTCTTGACTTTTTAAAAACTGAGTATTCTTGGTATATATAGGCTTATTATGACGTGAAACAACCATTTATATGATTTTTTCGAAGTTTGAAAGAAGTGAAGTAAACGCGATTTAACACTCACTAGGGGCTAGAAAATCCATTTTCTTGACTTTTTAAAAACTCAGTATTTTTGGTATATATAGGCTTATTATGACGTGAAACAACCATTTATATGATTTTTTCGAAGTTTGAAAGAAGTGAAGTAAACGCGATTTAACACTCACTAGGGGCTAGAAAATCGATTTTCTTTACTTGTTAAAAATTCAATATTCTTGGTATATAGAGGCTTATTATGAGGTGATACATCCATTTATATGAATTTTAATCAGTTTGAAAGAAGTGAAGTAAACGCGATTTTACACTCACTAGGAGCTAGAAAATCCAATTTCTTGACTTTTTAAAAACTCAGTATTCTTGGTATATATAGGCTTATTATGAGGTGATACATTCATTTATATGATTTTTAAGCAGTTTGAAAGAAGTGAAGTAAACGCGATTTTACGCTCGCTAGGGGCTAGAAAATCGATTTTCTTAACTTTTTGAATACTCAGTATTTTTGGTATATAGAGGCTTATTATGAGGTGATACATTCATTTATATGATTTTTAAGCAGTTTGAAAGAAGTGAAGTAAACGCGATTTTACACTCACTAGGGGCTAGAAAATCGATTTTCTTAACTTTTTGAATACTCAGTATTTTTGGTATATAGAGACTTATTATGAGGTGATACATTCATTTATATGATTTTTAAGCAGTTTGAAAGAAGTGAAGTAAACGCGATTTTACATTCGCTAGGGGCTAGAAAATCGATTTTCTTGACTTTTTAAAAACTCAGTATTCTTGGTATATAGAGACTTATTATGAGGTGATACATCCATTTATATGAATTTTAAGCAGTTTGAAAGAAGTGAAGTAAACGCCATTTTACACTCACTAGCAGCTAGAAAATCGATTTTCTTAACTTTTTGAATACTCAGTATTTTTGGTATATAGAGACTTATTATGAGGTGATACATTCATTTATATGATTTTTAAGCAGTTTGAAAGAAGTGAAGTAAACGCGATTTTACACTCACTAGCAGCTAGAAAATCGAATTTCTTGACTTTTTAAGAACTCAGTATTCTTGGTATATATAGGCTTATTATAACGTGAAACAACCATTTATATGATTTTAAAGCAGTTTGAAAGAAGTGAAGTAAACACGATTTTACACTCGCTAGGGGCTAGAAAATCGATTTTCTTAACTTTTTGAATACTCAGTATTTTTGGTATATAGAGGCTTATTATGAGGTGATACATTCATTTATATGATTTTTAAGCAGTTTGAAAGAAGTGAAGTAAACGCGATTTTACACTCGCTAGGGGCTAGAAAATCGATTTTCTTGACTTTTTAAAAACTCAGTATTCTTGGTATATAGAGGCTTATTATGAGGTGATACATCCATTTATATGAATTTTAAGCAGTTTGAAAGAAGTGAAGTAAACGCGATTTTACACTCACTAGCAGCTAGAAAATCGAATTTCTTGACTTTTTAAGAACTCAGTATTCTTGGTATATATAGGCTGATTATAAGTGAAACAACCATTTATATGGTTTTTAAGCAGTTTGAAAGAAGTGAAGTAAACACGATTTTACACTCGCTAGGGGCTAGAAAATCGATTTTCTTAACTTTTTGAATACTCAGTATTTTTGGTATATAGAGACTTATTATGAGGTGATACATTCATTTATATGATTTTTAAGCAGTTTGAAAGAAGTGAAGTAAACGCGATTTTACACTCGCTAGGGCTAGAAAATCGATTTTCTTGACTTTTTAAAAAAACTCAATATTCTTGGTATATAGAGGCTTATTATGAGGTGATACATCCATTTATATGAATTTTAAGCAGTTTGAAAGAAGTGAAGTAAACGCGATTTTACACTCGCTAGGGCTAGAAAATCGATTTTCTTGACTTTTTAAAAAACTCAATATTCTTGGTATATAGAGGCATATTATGAGGTGATACATCCCTTTATATGAATTTTAAGCAGTTTGAAAGAAGTGAAGTAAACGCGATTTTACACTCACTAGCAGCTAGAAAATCGAATTTCTTGACTTTTTAAGAACTCAGTATTCTTGGTATATATAGGCTTATTATAACGTGAAACAACCATTTATATGATTTTTAAGCAGTTTGAAAGAAGTGAAGTAAACACGATTTTACACTCGCTAGGGGCTAGAAAATCGATTTTCTTGACTTTTTGGAATACTCAGTATTTTTGGTATATAGAGGCTTATTATGAGGTGATACTTTCATTTATATGATTTTTAAGCAGTTTGAAACAAGTGAAGTAAACGCGATTTTACACTCGCTAGGGGCTAGAAAATCCATTTTCTTGACTTTTTAAGAACTCAGTATTCTTGGTATATATAGGCTGATTATAAGTGAAACAACCATTTATATGGTTTTTAAGCAGTTTAAAAGAAGTGAAGTAAACGCGATTTTACACTCACTAGGAGCTAGAAAATCCAATTTCTTGACTTTTTAAAAACTGAGTATTCTTGGTATATATAGGCTTATTATTTCGTGAAACAACCATTTATATGATTTTTTCGAAGTTTGAAAGAAGTGAAGTAAACGCGATTTAACACTCACTAGGGGCTAGAAAATCCATTTTCTTGACTTTTTAAAAACTCAGTATTTTTGGTATATATAGGCTTATTATGACGTGAAACAACCATTTATATGATTTTTTCGAAGTTTGAAAGAAGTGAAGTAAACGCGATTTATCACTCACTAGGGGCTAGAAAATCGATTTTCTTTACTTGTTAAAAATTCAATATTCTTGGTATATAGAGGCTTATTATGAGGTGATACATCCATTTATATGAATTTTAATCAGTTTGAAAGTAGTGAAGTAAACGCGATTTTACACTCACTAGGAGCTAGAAAATCCAATTTCTTGACTTTTTAAAAATTTAGTATTCTTGGTATATATAGGCTTATTATGACGTGAAACAACCATTTATATGATTTTTAAGCAGTTTGAAAGAAGTGAAGTAAACGCAATTTTACACTCACTAGGGGTAGAAAATCGTTTGCACTGCACACTTTTGTGTTAAAATATATATACATTTTCAATTTTGTCATTGTGTAGATTTTGTTTGTTAAATTTTTTATACGCTACTATTATAGTGTGTGTGTGTGTGTGTGTTTGTGTGTGTGTTCGAGTATGTGTCTAGTATCCGTGCGCCACAAGCCAAAACGACGACATTATAGAATAACTTTATCATCTGCCTACCGGACAGGGATAACCGCGAAAAACCTGAAAAAAGCTCTAAGAGTATTCTAACGCTTACCGATCTGGAAAACCCATGAAAACAAGATAGAACACTTTTTTTAATTTTCTCAAAAATGGCTATAACGATTTTGATGAAAATATCATATGTTTAAGATAATGTCATGAGATAGACAAAATTTTACTACACAAAAAATGTAGATCGCGTTAAAATACACAACTTATGCCATATACATTTCTTTTGTTGAGTGAACCGTTTCCGAGATATTGCTTGTTATTTCCTTAAATTTTCCAATACTTATACTTTTTTACTTTTTCTACTACGTATAGTAAGTAGGGGAATTATTGCATTCCACCCAAAAATTCGATACCGAGATTTCACCGGAAATACACGTTTTGAGACCTCCTGAATCCAAAAAAAGCATTTTTGGAAACATGTCCGTGTGTTTGTCTGTCTGTGTGTGTGTGTGTGTGTGTGCCAGTATGTGCCTAGTATCCGTGCGCCACAAGCCAAAACGACGACATTATAGAAAAGCTTTATCATCTGCCTACCGGACAGGGATAACCGCGAAAAACCTGAAAAAGCTCTAAGAGTATTCAAACGCTTACCGATGTGGAAACCCCATGAAAACAAGATAGTACACTTTTTTTAATTTTCTCAAAAATGGCTATAACGATTTTGATGAAAATATCATATGTTTAAGATAATGTCATGAGATAGACAAACTTTTACTACACAAAAAATGT
The DNA here is from genome assembly GCA_030765065.1 of Deroplatys truncata. Lineage (NCBI taxonomy): Eukaryota > Metazoa > Arthropoda > Insecta > Mantodea > Mantidae > Deroplatys > Deroplatys truncata. The sequence continues at coordinate 699,458,221 of CM060990.1, forward strand.
AGATCGCGTTAAAATACACAACTTATGCCATATATATTTCTTTTGTTGAGTGAACCGTTTTCGAGATATTGCTTGTTATTTCCTTAAATTTTCCAATACTTATACTTTTTTACTTTCTCTAATACGTATAGTAAGTAGGGGAAGTATTGCATTCCACCCAAAAATTCGATACGGAGATTTCACCGGAAATACACGTTTTGAGACCTCCTGAATCCAAAAAAAAAGCATTTTTGGAAACATGTCCGTGTGTGTGTGTCTGTGTGTCTGTCTGTGTGTGTGTGTGTGCGAGTATGTGTCTAGTATCCGTGCGCCACAAGCCAAAACTTTATCATTTGCCTACCGGGCAGGGACAACCGCTAAAAATCCTGAGAAAACCTAGAAAATTAGAAACGGCTTCGTCAACCACTACAGAAAACGCCTACCAACCAGGGAAAACCTATGAAATAGCAGAAAGAGCTTGCATTCGTTTACCAACCGCAGAAAACTCCCAAAAAACTAGTTATTTTTTAAAAAAACGAAAAAACAAAAAGAAAAAAAAGAAAAAAAAGGAAAAGACGAATAATATAGGTATGGCAACTGCAACGTGTGTGTGTGTGTGCGCGAGTATGTGCCTAGTATCCGTGCGCCGACAAGGTAAAACTTCATCATTTGCCTACCGGGCAGGGACAACCGATAAAAAACCTGAGAAAACCTCGAAAATTAGAAACGCCTTCGTCAACCAGTACAGAAAACGCCTACCAACCAGGGAAAACCTATGAAAAAGCAGAAAGAGCTTGCATTCGTTTACCATCCGCAGAAAACCCCCAAAAAAACTAGTTATTTTTAAAAAAAAACGAAAAAACAAAAAGAAAAAAAAGAAGAAAAAAAAGGAAAAGACGAATAATATAAGTATGGCAGAAACAGCTTGCATTCGTCTACCAACCAGAGAAAACCCCGAAACACTAGTTATTTAAAATTGCTGATGAGTTCTGGATAGGATTTTGCAAATGTTGTTGGTAGCAAAACTTACCTTTTCCATCACCTCCAACATACCCCACTCCCACACCTTTTTTCTTTCCACCAATCATAATCTCTCTTATTCTCACCAATCAACAACTTTCATTTGTTCCTTTCCACCAATAACATCACTTCTTATTCCCACCAATCACAACTTCACACGTCACTTTCTGTTATACTTTTTATCCCTCGTTCGCCATCTTTCCCCTCTTTCAGCCCCACCCTCCGCACAGACAGCACCTCACCGCTCCTTAACCTCAACTTCATGCCTCCGCCATCTTATTTAGTTCCCATTTTTACCACCGCGCCTCTCATCTCCCAACCAGATTGCCGGCAAGAACAGATCTCGTTCATTCGCACCTCGACGGTTGACTCGGCAGCAGCTACTGCGAACACCCACGTCGTACACGTTTTTGACCGCTTTCGACCGGCTGTGAGAACCCTGCTCCTACGTACGCTAGCGACCATCACGATGGTCCAGTACCAGGTTTTTGGTATAGTTAAATTACGCCTCTGCAAAGGGTGTCTGTACGGCTTTAAAAACCTAGGTATATCAGTGCGTAGTGATGTTGGTTGATCTTAAAGCTGGTTAAGCATTTTCAAAAACAGTTTGCTTTTATTTTTTCGCGTCGCGTGCCGCGCTTTTGGTGACGCATCCACACCGGTAACAGGTAAGTACCACACGCATAATTATTTTTCGGACCTGCTTGGCGTAGGAATATATCCTTTCGTGTTTTGGTACTGTAACCTCAAACCTCCTTACCCACCTCTTGCGTCCGCCATCTTGTTTAGTTCTCACCGCATCTCCTTGTCGCAGACCCTCCGCCATTTTTAGTTCCCACTATTTTAACCTCAAAATCTACTCTTCTAAACTCTTGCTACCGCCATCTTCTTTTAGTTCCCATTCTCACCACCGCGTCTCCTTACCCCCACCTCTTGCGACCGCCATGTTCACCACTAACCTCCAAATTTCCTCGTCCTTAAACCTCTTGTCTCAACCACCTTGTTTAGTTCCCATTGTCGCCACCGCATCTCATATCGCCCCATCTCTCTATCCACTCAAGAAAACTATCATCCAACGTTCAAAAAATTGCTGATCAGTTCACGACAGGCTTTTGCAAATCTTGCTGCTAGCAAAAGTTACCTTTCCCATCACCTCCAACATACCCCACTCCCACACCTTTTTCTTTCAACCAATCATAATCTCTCTTATTCTTACCAATCAACAACTCTCATTTGTTCCTTTCCACCAATAACATCACTTCTTATTCCCACCAATCACAACTTCACACGTCACTTTCTGTTACACTTTTTATCCCTCGCTCCCCATCTTTTCCCTCTTTCAGTACCGACCTCCGCACAGACAACACCTCGCCACCCAGCTCCTCTCCATCACGCGACCTCCATACTCTTCCATCTTCCTTCCTTCATCTTCCACCCGAATTAACGAACCAATCAAAACACTCCACGTCACTTCCTCAATTCTTTCAACTCGTCCCGGATGAGCCAAATGGTTTAACGATAATCCTACCGCTCAGGTCGCTTTACAAACTTACCGCCGCCGCCGTCGCACGCAGCGACACTAGCGACACGAGCGCCCCTAGCGGCAGGATTATCGTTAAAACAATTGGCTCATCCGGGACTAATACTACTCACCACTCCAACTTATGCATGCAGACCAGGGAAAACCATCAAAAATTCGTGACCAGAGTGAGCGACCAACGGGAATCGAACCAGGGAGACCTTCAGATTGTAGACGTTAAGGATGTAAATTATATACAATGGAAGGAAATCGTGATAGTATACACCTCTCAGGCATTCACCTGCAGACCAAGGAAAACCATGAAAAATCCCAGGCTAGAGTGAGCGTCGAACGGGACTCGAACCAGGGACTCTAGTAGCACACGTGAAAAATATAAATGAAAAAGATTTAAAGGGAAAGGAAAACGGAATCGATGAGAAACCACCCAGGCATTCGCCTGCAGACCAAGGAAACCATAAAAAATATGATGTCGGAGTGAGCAACCAATGAGTATCGAACTTCTGAACCCTAAAAGCACACGTAAAAGATGCAAATTATATAGAATGAAAGGAAATCGTGATAGATGGTAAACCATCCAGATATTCACCTGCAGACCAGGGAAAATCATGAAAATTATGTCAGAGTGAACAACCAACGGGAATCGAACTCCTGAACCCTAAAAGCACACGTAAAAGATGCAAATTATATAGAATGAAAGGAAATCGGAATCGATGAGAAACCACTCAGCCATTTGCCTACAGACCAGGGAAAACCACGAAAAATCTCTGGTCTGATCGAGTGGTCGACGGTAATCCAAACAGCGGCCTTAGATGCACGTGTTAAAGATGCAAATCAAATAAAATGAAAGAAAATCGTGATAGATGGGAATCCACTCAAGCATTCGCCTGCAGACCAGAGAAAACCATGAAAAATCCCAGGATAGAGTGAACGACCGACAGGGAAATCAAACAAAGGACTCTAGAAGCACACGTGAAAGATGTACATCAAATAAAATGAAAGCAAATAGAAATCGATGAGAAACAACTCAGGCATTCGCCTGCAGACCAGAGAAATCGAGAAAAATCTGATGTCAGAGTGAACAACCAACGGCAATCGAACCAGGGAGACCTTCAAATTTTACAGTGAAAGATGTAAATTATATAGAATGAAAGGAAATCGCAATAGATGAGAAAGCAGCCAGGCATTCGTCTGCAGACCGTGGAAACCCGCAAAAAATCTGAGGTCAGAGTGAACAGCCGATGGTAATCGAACCAGGGAGACCATCGGATTGTACACGTGAAAGATGTAAATGAAAGGGAAAGTAAATCGTGATAGATGAGAAACCGCCCAGGCATTCGCAGGCACACCAGCGAAAACTGCGAGAAACCTAAGGTCAGAGTAACCGTCCCTACGGAAATCGAACCAGAGACCTCCGAATGTAAACCACAGACGTTATCGTCTAAACCAGACCGTAAAACAGGTTTATACCATATAACTCATAACAACAGGATGCCATGCCAGATGACGTCATACCTGTAGATCATTCAGACAGATGTTTACATTCAATGCCTACCATGCCAAAACCGCAATCCATTACACAGCAAAGTTAAAATAATTTCTATTTTAATACTTTAGAAAAAAAGCGTAGAATTCTTTCTCTCTCCTTATTTAATTAAATTCATGTATATATCCTATTATTTCTGTGTTTTTGTGTCTTTCAGTGCTTTCTCTACAACTTGTCCTCATTCACTCCAAAGAATCAATACACAATATGACATTTTTATACGTTTAATGTCCATTGATCATAGAAAATCACGCTTGAAATACTTTCTTTACATCTCACCCTCATTCACCCTAAAGAATCAGTACACAATATGACATTTTTATACGTTCAATGTCCATTTATCACAGAAAACCACGCTTAATACACAGTTATCACAGAAAACCGCTACATTTGACTGTAATAACGAGCAAAGTATGTTTTTCCAGTGTTACTCCGATTTTAAGCTTGAAGAATCGTATTAGAAAATTTATCATATTTTTTCAGTTCAAAGTTGGTAAACATTTTTAAAGTCATCGATTCCAGCTATTTACATTTGGCGTAAGGATTATCATATTTCATTTTTAAAGCCGTCTTGTTAAATATAATGTCTCGCAATCCATTTTTAAAATCAAATCATACATGCGTTTAATGCATATAATGGATATCTTCATATACTCAATATGGCTGCCATGCGCGTTAAACCATTCAATATGCCTGCTTTCTCACAGCTACTCATAGTGAGTGGGAGAGCGTGCTTTCGACTCTCTCGGCTAGACGTGCGCGCGCTCTGTAGTTTGCGAGCCGCACCTTGAGGGTAGGGAGAGGAGGCTGTCGGTCCTAGCGAGAGTGGGGCGGGAATAACCAGCTCTAATTACGAGTGTGGTATAGAGGGCACTTCAGTGTGCCCGAGAGGCTCGTCCAGGGAGGAAGTATAGTTTTTGCATTCACTTTAAATTGCGTCGACGTATCGCGTGTTCGTTACGTTATTTTTACCTTTTTTAGTCATGCATTCATCCAAGAGATGCAATTTCGTCAGGACGACAGTAGTCAAATATGCATTATAAAGAAACTAGTTTTATTTATAAACCTTTATTCGGCATATTTATCTTTATTACTTTATGATGTTATTCGAAGATGAATTGGTATTCATGTCACGGGATTCAGCCCAAGACCACCAGGTCGACTTGGAAGAGCAGACTACGACGTATCATAGTCCAAGGATATAATCCACTTTACTGCATATCGCTATCTCTTTCCATTCAGGAGATATAAGCATTTAATGGTAATAATATATTTTTGTGACACTATTTTAATTGGTAGTTTCCTCGTTTCATTTACTCCTAATTGATCATTTTTGCACACTTAGGGAATACGAAATGATTTTGTACCCCATATCTTCTTAGTGCCTACTTTCAAGTCCCATTGGCAAAAAAGCAAGAAATTAACGAGTTTCGTCACGACGAACAAACAGTCCAAATTCGAGACACCCAGTTTTCGGTTAGTGTTGCCCCTAGGCACTTTTCTGGAATAGTAGATAAACTGCTGAGCGTCCTAAATATAAAAAGCCATCGCTTATCCCGATGATATATTTGTTTTGGCTCCACATGCCAAGATATGGTAGATGACCTAACAGATTTTTTTCATCGGTTGAACATTTTTAATTTCAAGCCAAAATCCTGGAAGTGCTTCTTTGCAATGCGAGCAGTTAAACTGTTGGGTTTCCAGGTCTCGCATCACGGGATGGAGCCGGATGCGGACATAATTAAAGCCATTAGGGACTTATCAGCCCCTAATTTCGTTCGAGATGTTAGAAAAGTGTTGGGACTGTTTAGTTTCTGTAGAATGTTTATCCGTAACTTAGCGACGATTCCTCACCCATTTCATATCCTTACAAGAAAGGACTAACCTTTGCGTGGTCGGAGCAGCAGAATGGAGAATTTGAGCAATTTAAGTTGTTGCTTACTTCTAAGCCATATTAGCGCAACATAAACCATGAGCATATACGGAGATACATGTAGACTGCTCCAAGATAGGCGTGGGAGCAATTTTGTACCAGAGAGGGGCTGACGACATATTGCACCCCACCCTTATGTGTCCCGCTTATTGAATAAGTACGAGCAGCGTTACAGTGCCACGGAGTTGTAACACCTGGGTTTGGTCTACGCGGTAACACATTTCCACCCCCTTATATTCGGTTATTCCGTCCACGTCGTCAGCGTCTACCATACGCTATGTTACCTCCGAACAATGAAGGATGTAACCAACAGGTCAGCTCGGTGGGCATTAAAGCTGCAGGTGTACGAGATCACTATAAAATACAAGGCAGTAAATTACACAAGGTCGCCGATTGCTTGTCGCGTTTCCCCGTATCCGCCCCAAGACATCACTTTGACAACCAGTTTGAGGAGTTCCCTATGTACCTCCTGCAGCCAACAGAGATAGCTGCAGAATAGGGCAAAGACCCGGAGTTGCATAGATTAATTCGAGCATTAAAGCAACCGGAGGACGCTTCGCCAAAGTTGGTCGTCAGGCATCGTGTTTGACTGTTCTGTCGGGCGTCCTATATAGGAAAAACGCGGAAACGTCGGGCAACCTGTATTTACTGGTCTTCTCTGAAGAGCTTAAAACAGAACTCATCAAAACCCACCATCATGACCACATGTCGGGGCATCTGGGTTTAACGAAAGCTTTCGCGAAACTAGCAGCACGTTTTTATTGGGTAGGATTAAGAAATGACTTGCGGAGTTTTGCCAAAGGATGTTTGTCGTGTCAATCCCAGAAAGATCCTAGGAATCTGAGACCGGCGGGCTTGTTGCAGCCTATCCTTGTTGACCATTTAGGTGAGCCGTTTGGCATTGATCTGGTAGGGCCAATACACAAGACAAAGAGTGGCAATACCGTCATAATATTAGTGACAGAGCCGTTTAGTAAATGTGTGGAAACCCGATCCCTAACGACGGCATATAATCCTGCTTGTAATGTGCTGGTTGAGAGGTGTAACCAGACCATAATCAATATACTGACTCACTATGTCAGTACGAAGCAAGACGACTGGGACGTCTGCCTATCACACGCAACATGGGCCTATAATACGGCCAAACAGGAGTCAACAGGGTACTCAACTTACTTCTTGGTATATGGGAGGGATACTGTCTTGCCCACAGAAGTACCAGCGAAATACACAACGAATCATTCCTTTGCGAGGCACACGCAACAATGTTCCGCACAAGCACGCGAGCTAGCACGCAGGAATATTAGAGCAGCGCAGAGAAAACAAAAACCTGGGTTCGATAGCAAACACCGAGCATCGACGTACGCGCCCGGTACGCTGTTAACAGTTTACACTCCGAGAAGAAAGAAAGGCTTCTCCGCGAAACTCTTGCATAATTATCACGGTCCATTTGTTGTAGTAAAAGGTTATCTCCTCGATTAACTATGTAATAAAAGATCCATATGCGCGGAAATCATCTGAAAGCGTTGTGCACGAGAGGCGAATGTACGTGTATACTCCAGCATGTCGGAGAGATTAACTCTCGCAGAAGCAATACCGCGAACCTTGCAGAATATTGTGATGCAACAGCAAGGCACGCGCGTTTGGTGCAGCGGATAGAAGAGCAGCAAAGTCCACACGTATTCTGTTGCTGAGCGTGTATAAAGCTGACGTAGAAAAATTAGTTCTGCATAGTGAACAATCGCGTCCTAGGTGGATATGTAGCAGCAATTTTTCTCCTCTTTTCCTCTTGCTCTCCTTACCAAACATGTATACATTCTAATAGTAATTTTTCGCTTACGTTGTTTCTAGCCCTTTTAGTTGACTCAATAATAGGGCCACTATTTTGAGAAGATGAACTAAAACGTTAAGTTGCGCCTACTGATAGCGAGATCAGCGCAAGTGTATAGTCATTTTAGTTTTGTGAAGCCATGTGGTAGTCTCGTGTTACGCGCATAAGTCACGCGCTCTATGGGTAGCACAAAGGAATTAAAAAGATTAAATAGAATTGGTGGTTAACCATGGCTTCAAGTGTTCAATCAAAAGCTAGAAGCTTAGTATGCTCAAGTAACCTGATTGTCTGTTCTTTCCTGGAAAATAAATTAATGAGATTCCTAGTGCTTAAAGTTAGAAAATATACAACATAAATACTAGTAGGTAATGAGTAGGAATGTACTAAAGCTCTGAGAGACACAGCTAAGTTAAAATAAAAAGTAGGTTGCATGTACGCTAAGGAGAAGATGAAAGGCGGATAGAAAGGTAATTTGAGTATTTAAACAAAGGAGGCACAGGTTATGTGCGTCAGTTTTATTGTCCCGCTGTTTAACTGGAATAATTGATTTTTTAGGGAAGGACCCCCCATCAGAGATAGAAGTAGCGGGAAAATACTAAGAGGAAGGTGTATAAAGAAAAGCAGAGGAGAGAATACAGGTCGAAGGAGGGTACGGATTAAAGAGAACACGCTATACGCTGCCATTTCAGAATGATACTAAGCGGATGTGACAAGCAGAAGCACATCCGGCAGTGTGTCACCAAAGGTATGAACAAAATTAAAGAAAAACAGTGACATAAGGTAACCCCAGGATGATTTAATTGGAATGTTGAACCTTTGCCTCCTTAGAGGTTTCTTTTTTCTCTTTCTTCTTCCTTTTTATAGATTTGTCTGCCATAATGCCTAAAGAATAGGAAGCAGGGAAATTAATTATTTGTGTCCCATCCAGTGTCATTCTTCAGATAAAATAATAATCACTGAAGTTGGTCCAGACGAGTTTATCGTGAACCATCCTGTGGAGCCCCTTGCTGTTCTATAATGGTACTCTTACCCCACTTTCTCTTCCGCATCCGGGGACACCTGGAGAGCTTAAAGTCACTTTGTCTTACAATTGCGAGCTACACGCGGGTCATGTGTCACAAGCTCCTCTAAGTTTTCCGGGTTTTCGGCAGCTGGTCCCCGAGGTACGCCTAGTTTACCTTATTCCGGCAGGATGGTTCACGCTGATAGCGTTGAAGATGAACCCCATCGCTCATGCAGATCATATTACCTTCACAAATATATCTCTCTTTGAATCTAGAGTGGACGTTAGAAGTCTTTCACCTTAATTTGTCACACCGGCCACGTCCGAGTCTACCGATAAGTCCGCTGCCTCACCTGGATAGCCTCTCGTATTCAACGCTCCTTCTTTATGTTTAGTCGGCACTGATTACTTTAGATTTGGAGTTGATTTTAGCTCGGCGGCCGGAGCTCGTAATGGTCACGCATGTTCCTTCTGCCTCGGATCAGACCAGTCTACCAACACCATTGGATGAGAACGTTCCCTTCCGGTTTGGAATAGAATGAGACAAAACTGGAAAACAACCACTTAATAAATTAAGAAATTAATTTTTTATGATGTTTGTTAACCAATTTCAATTGCCTCTAGGCTATTTCACCAATGCAGTATTCCAACTTCTCATATACTTACTAAGAATGGGCCCTTTTTCTTGTGGGCACCTTGTAATTTAAATTTCTATGAGTTATGTGCACATGTTTCCGTAAGACAGAGACGCATGTTATTTTGCTTTTCTTAGTAGCTCGCACTCCTGTCACTTGCTTAAGATTAGATTAAATAGGTTTTAGTGTTGTTCTATGATTATACAACAATTATTAAGTGTGTAGGAAGGCCTTCTCCTTTCTATTATTCTATATGCACCACTAGTTGTCAAAAGTTCGATATTCCTTTATAATTTTATGATGTGACCCATCAGAGACACCAACACACTTTATTTGCGTATTTTGTGTCGCACGTTTCGTGTCTTGTTACTTGTGCGGAAGGGTGTACTTTTGGTAGTAAGTACAGATTTGGATAAGGCTCCGAGTTGCACATCTCAAGAGAGTACCTGCATTTTGGTACCCATGAACTAGCCCTGCAATCCCCGTCCGATGTCATGTACTTCCTTCTCCTGTTCCATTGCTCTCTCCACGATATTTTATTTTATTCCCTCCCAGTATGTTTGTTTGTCGACCCGTTTTCTATATCCACGTTACAGCCGACACTTTCTAAGATAACTCCACACACATAATGGTTTCTACCCTGCCTATGGCATCTATGGCCCAGGTAAACGAGTGTCTCCAAGCAACTCTCCGGACCATTATGTGTTAGAGGTCCAATTGGCACTGACTGATGGATAGGATCTCATTGGTCTCGCAACCATGTATTTTGTTGGTTTATTTTCGCGTCGACGGTCTCCTGGGGTAGGCCCTTTTATGGTTCTTCGGCCTCTGGATCTTCCTTATCATTGTCCCCTTTGTGAGGGTACCATCAGATCTGTTGTTGGTGTGCTTGCGCCCGTTAGGCGCATTCCGTCTGCTTGGACCTCGACTATGCTAACGCCCCTACTTATATATAGGTTTATTTGTGTGCGGTATCTTCTTTTCTTCTAGTCTGTGTGTGGATGTTCCTGTCTTTTACTGCTTATTCTTCTCGTCGGTTTCCCCTAATGCGGGTGCCCTCTCTTTCTCTACTGCTCCATTTTTCTCCTATAGTCACCCTCTCCTTTAGTTGTATCCCCACTTCCTTCCCCGGTAACACCGTTACTTACAAATTTCCCTCTGTACATTTTGTGTCAAAACAAAAAGCCCTGTAATGCAGTTCAGAGCTTTCTTGATCAAGTACATCACAACAGCCTCGGCTGGCTAGTTTACTCTTATGTATATCTGTGATGATTTTGTATCTGATTCACTTGTTTAATATTTATCATTCTTTTCTATTCACTGGTTCTAGCCGTGGTCAGCTGTTTTTCTTGGAGGGAGGGTGATGTCACGGTGCGTTTGGCAGTAGCATTATTATAATGGTTAATGTATAGTTTTGGAGACGAAAATTTTAAATTGTTAAACCTGGAACATAAAGCTACAATATGGTAAGGCGTGTAAGAAACACGGATGTTGCTGTGTCAGAATTCATTCAACTTAAGGCAATAAAAGTAAATCGCTGAATTACGGACAGTACATTAACCCATCAAGCGACGCGTCGTCTGGTTGGTTGGATTTCGCTTTATAAACCCTCGGTTTTTGATTTTGGTCTCTTGGGTATTCTATCTCGTGATGTGGCGGTAGCCTGCGTCACCTGTTCTCGTGAAAACCCACGTGGTACAAAGTTTTATTTTATCAATGATATTCGCCAATCACCATATTGCACCACCTTTAAATCCAGGTAAGTTCTTTCATTCAGTAATTGATTTGTAACTTTCATTTGGCCAAGAGACACGCTTGTTAATAAACTGTCTATTACCTTAACAGTGAGACTTAGAATGCTCTAGTTTAGGTTCTCCCCGGTCATACCTGCATTCCTGTCATGCACTCTTCCCGTAGGATAACAGCCCCCGTATAAAGACTCCCATTCCGAGCTCCTCTCTGAGCCACATATGGGTACTATCTTCCCCTTAGCACCAATGGCAGGGGACATGCTAGCAGAAAACCGTCGGCTATTCTAGGGATCCTGGTCCTCAGAGTTGCCCCCACACAACAACGCCAGAGTTCAGGCAACAGTGCGCATGTCCGGCTCACGGCGGGGCAGTGACCTTTGGACCCGATGCTGTAGCGCACCCTCCCTATCACCATAGGGAAAGCCGTGAAAATATAAATGTCTCTCCCGCTATGTTTCTAGAACTAGCTTATTCTAGTTCATATTGTCCTTCCATACTCATCTCCCTGTTCCACGTTTGTCTTCAACTACTGTTCTACTGTCGAACATAGCGCTAACGAATTGCATTAAGACGGACTTATTCTAAGGGGAGAGGGGATCTGTTAATGTTAGTTCTCATGGATGAGTTTAGTAACACTTACGAGAGCTAAATTTTGAAAATGTGTAATCCTGCCGGCTATTTTCCTATCTCCTGAAATTTAAAAACGGGGAAAGAAGGAAAAATTAACCTACTCTTCAGGTATATCATGGTGTTTGTTAATCTCTTGCACGTACCGGTTTAGCTGTACATTTTCCTTTTTACAAAATCTGTTCCGTACATGCTTCATTGTTGCTTGATCCACTCCTGTGTACATGTTGTGTAGGGTTACATTGGATGTGTGGGGTATGAGTGTGTTCTTTTGTTTGTTTCCTTCTCCTTCTCTTTCCTTCTTTGTGTTTTTTCTGTGTGGTTCTCTCTTGACCCAACTGGTGCTAGTTGTTCCATTGTGGTCTGTTTTGTTGTGTTCTGGGTGCACACCGTTTTTTCTCTGGTCTGCCACTTTACTGTTTCCTTTCTTGGGGATCTGAAACGATTTAACACTTACCTTACTTGTCTGTTTAAAGTACATACAAATCTCTCACTTCCCCTTTCTGTTTATTCACTGTTCTCATTCTTCTAACACCTTTCTCTCTCTTCTCTTCTACAGGGCTCTGTTCTCTGTGCTAGTTCCTACTCTGGTATGTTGTTTATTTTCTTCGACTTATTTCTTCCTATACCTCATCCTCTGAATGCTCATTTCTACTCCGTAACTCTCTTTTTCAAAAGGTGTGCGGGTAGACCTCTCCTGGGATGATTAATCCCGATATTGGATCCCTTTTTCTCTATCACTCCATACCTGGTGTACTCGTGTACTTCTATCAACTCATTGAAACTTTATTCAACGGGGCGCATTTAGGCTTAGCTGATAATTCTCCCTGACTCTGAGAACACAACATACACTTTTCCCTGGTTCTTCGTAATTGTGTTTGGCTGTCAAGACTAGGGGGCAGCAATTGAGGACCTTTTTCGGACAGAACCATTTTCAACGTCAGAGAATTTGTCCAGGGGGTCCGTCTCGGACAACTTTGATTTGTGAAGGTCGGACAATTTGTTGGGAGGGTCCGTTTGGGACAATTTGTAATGGGATGGAAGGTCGGAGCGTTTGCACCGCGAAAGGGGTGGCCACTCTTACGGTGGCACCGATACCAGCGGTGGGCAGAGCTGCGCGTGCGCCGGGTCGCGGGCGCAACATTGTGGGCGTTGTCCGTTTGACTGGCGGATGTGGGTTGTGCCCTTAGGGCGCAACACCGCTAGGAGAAGATCGGACGTTAGTAAGGGGAGAGTAAGGCCGAACAGACAGCTTGTGATAGCGGAGCAAGGTCGCCCAGTTAGAAAGGGAGTGCAAGGTCGGACAGATAGTGGAGCAAGGTCGCCCAGTTAGAAAGGGAGTGCAAGGTCGGACAGATAGCGGAGCAAGGTAGCCCAGTTAGAAAGGGAGTGCAAGGTCGGCCAGACAGCTTGTGACAGCGGCGCAAGGTCGACCAGTTAGAAAGGAAGTGCAAGGTCGGCCAGTTTGTGAGGGAGAGGAAGGCCGGACAGTTAGTGAAGGGGGACAGGTCAGGCACTACGTGTGACGTGTGCTGCCCCGCCGTGCTGTTGCCCCGACCATCATCAGCTGTCCGCCATGATACTTACCTTTCCGGACAGATGAGGCGCAATGTTTGACGTGTGTCGCACCACCCATCACCGTGTGTCCGCCATGATACTTACCTGACCTGCGCTGTCCCGCCCATCACTATCCGGTGGCCATCAAGCTTGTCTTCCCCCCGGCCTCCCCCTGTTAGTCGTGCTGCTGACAGGTGGCGCTTGGTGCTACTTGAAATTTTTGCTGGTGCGGTGGCCTACTTTTGGGACTTTTTGGGATGGAAGGGGTTATAACAGACGTACGCATGTGATGAAGGTTGCGACACAATGTTTTATATTTTACGATAATATGGAAATGGAATGGGATAAATGATTGAATGCGGATGAAACAAGAACTTGAGTTGATTTTATTGAAACGAAAAAAACTTATATACACGCAGAGACATTAAGGAGGTGTAGATTTACACATGACGCAGTCGGAGACGAAGGGTAGTGGGCCATCTATGTGATTCCTTTGATATGTTTGGTTCCAATGCTCGGATCACCTTTTAAATGGCGCAAAAGCATCCCTGGAAAATGCTTCCAAGGATTGCCATACTTGGTCGACATCTGTAGGCGGATATAGGGAAAGGAATTGATGCCCAGATGTAGCAACGGCGAGCCGCTCCTCGTGCGATAGTTGTGCTAACGGACAACAGCATTGCAAGTATTTGAATAACGTGTCTGATATAGCTGAAAAGGATGAAATTAAATAACGTGAGAAAAAATAGCTTGTTAGATGCTGGATTAGAACCGCTCCTTGATATAGGCCTGCTTATCCACGGGGCAATGAAGTTGGAAACGAATGAATAAATTTTGAAGCACGCGGAAAGCGGACCTTACCTTGATGCAGAGACGAAAGAGAAAAAACAAGAAGAGGAAACGATGTATGAAGGGAGGGAAATAAAAAGTTGAAGAAGATGGATTGGATTGGTTGAAATAAGGAAGACGGGGATTGGGCGAAAGGAAAATAGGAAGAAAAGAGTGGGAGCGTTTTGGGAATAAAAGGGAAAAATATGGGAGGGGCGAGGACGGTACGATAGAGCCGATTTGGGTTTTAGCGCTGGTTTTGGAGACTGTGGTAGGAGAGGAAAGTTGCGTGAGTTTCGGAAGGTGTGGGTTTGCGGTAGACGATGTTACAGGAGAATTAAAGAATACGACAATGTGTAAAAGTAACCACGAGCTAACGACAAATTGCACGTACAAGTATGAAGATGGTGTTGAATGTAGATGCAATGGGACCAGCATGAGCATGGAGGGTTTGAGAAACGTTTATACATGCATGAAACCCGCAACGAGATGCGATGATGATAAATACTGCGATATTTTATATTATGGAAACGTGAAGGTGGAGCAGATGGTGTGCCTGGAAGGGTACGCAACGAGCGAATTATGCGAATGCGCAAACAGCGGAAAGAAAGGGGAGCGATGTAGGAAAAAGTACGGTACCCCGGTGAAGCGAACGCTACCGCGTTTGTGGAAAAGTTGGACTGTAGTTTGATACTGGATACATTAAATTTGGCGGAAGGTTTGGACTTGGATTGAAAGTTGACCCCTGAGGAAAGCGAACTGATTATGGCCTGTAGTATGATGAGCGAGGTGAACAGTTACCTGACGTAATCTTTTGTGTATTTATTTGGAGAATGCGGCAGCCAAGAGTGGTATTTGGAGACAGGAGGAAGGAAGGTGGCGGATAGGGTTAAAAGGGGGTTGAGATGGGGTACGGAGGGACATTTGAAAGTGAGTTCGGAATGCGAAACAAGCGAAGAATTGAGGAAGGTGGCGGCGGATAGGTGCAAGAAAGGCATTAATAGGTTGAAGCATAAGACGAAAAAGGAATGCGACGACAGGAGCAAAATGCTGAATAGGGAGTTGGATGCTGCCGTCAAGGTAAAAGGAGATTTGCGAAAGGTGCAAGAAGCATTAGAAACGGTAACTAAGGACCTGGAATTGAAAAAGCGAAATGTGATGAGTCAGCACGATTTGGTGGGAAAGGTAAAGTTGAACGTGGAAAGATGCTGGAAGAATTTGAGGGAGTGAAGGATGTGATAACGAAACTTGGAAAAGCTTGCAGCGGGACCGATGTTGAGGTGGAATGCCCAAACTACGCCGAATCTTACAACGTGACGAATAAAAACAATGGAGAGGTAAAGGAAGAGGAGGAGGAGGAGTTATATTTTGAATACATAACAAATTAAGGTGAGTGAATAGATGTTTCACTAATTCAGGTAGATTTTGAAGGAATATATTAATACAAACATGTGTTTGTGTATTTTGTTACGAATACATTGGTTTGGAAAAGTGTGTTTATTCCGGAATGTGATTGCACAACTCAGAATGGGGTACATTGTCTGTGTTAAAAAGAAAGATAATAATAACGCAATTTAATAGCGTATATAAAACGAATGGAATAACATGGGGGAAAATTGGCGGAAAAAAATGCGAAACATGTATGTATTTACTAGAACGTGAGACTGTCTTGCTCTAATGCCCAATGAGGTTCACCACGTTGGAATGAAAACTACGATTTGCGTTGATTCATAGTTTATTGATGACTGAATTTACAGGCAGGAATGTTCTCGGAGCAAAGGCTAACTGAGGGCTTTACGGAATAGCGACGTAAACGTATTTTCCCGTTCACTAAAATAAAATCAAAACTGGCTCCCAGTTATCACGGCGATATATAAAATATGTAAATGCTCACGGAATATTACTATCTTTAACTTATGCTCACATCTCGAACACGTGCTCGTGGGAGCGTCGATGGATATATGTATACTCGCCGAAGTTAACAAAATACTAGAGAACGAGCTTCACTTTTGTCTCCAATTTATACAAATTTTTACCCACGCGCTACGGGGTTTACATTTACACTCAAACCCAGCCAGTAGACGCTATGCAGGGCTTGGCTCTCTTTTGTGTGGCGGGTGATGACCTCGCCAAGGGTGTCCAAGAGCTTGACTTACCCCTTCCGAATTCACGGAAATCCGCAGTTAGCCTCGCTCAGAATCTAAATTATATTATAAGAAATGAAATACTGCTTCATATGCTCCATTCATGGAATCACTTCTTCATACTTGGAAAGAGATTCTATGAATCTACCGCCCCAAAACAAAATAACAGGAATACAAAGAACATACAAATCACATTACAATGAAATCAACTAGCAACCAATACGTTATATGAGGGAAAGATAAAACCATTGTTTTATGAAAGAAATACCCTTTTTGGCACTACATAACTAAGTAAATGATCTGAATTATTTCAATAAAGGAAGCATATTATTTGCAATTTATCGCTGAGAATTCTTCCAATTTATTGTGCCAAGCATTACACACAACTCTTTTCTTTTTCTATTCTTTGTTTATCTTTTGTTTTAGTATCTTATAAATTGTTTGTGGGCATCACTTTGGGTTAAAATACTTTGCCCCTTGTGCACATTTAAAATATGTTTATTTATTAATTTTATTATTATTGCACTACACTGGCACTGTAGGAGAACGATTTTACCTCATTTCAACATTCCTTATGGTTACACTAGCGGCTTAAGTGCCTGATTTACATAAGCACTATTCACTTCACTGATCACTTGACCTGTGACGTCACACCGTTCACTACACAGTATATGCCATCACAAAAAATAATACCATATACTCACATCATACATATACTTATATACATACATTCTCATTACATCTGTTATTATTTAATTATTGTCATTGCTATTTTATTTACTGTAATTATTACTTTTTTGTTTGTCTAATAAGCAAATGCCGCATTGGCCAGGTGATAGTGGTTCTCATACATTTTAAGAAACAACGCATCAGTAAACTGTAGTTTATTTTCATACAAAAAGTATTTCCTTTTTTCAATAAAAGAAAGTATACTTTAGAGATTAAGATTACTCGCTACCTTCACCGTTTATATATTTTTTAACAATTTATTCCTTTGTGTTTTTATTTGCAGGAATTCAAGATTATTTCAGGGCTTTTGTAGGATTTCATTAATTCATTATAGTATTTTCCCATAATTTTCTTACTTTTGACGTCGACAATCTCGTACATATGCGAACCGAATATTTTAGTGATCACT
Organism: Deroplatys truncata; assembly: GCA_030765065.1. NCBI lineage: Eukaryota > Metazoa > Arthropoda > Insecta > Mantodea > Mantidae > Deroplatys > Deroplatys truncata. Next base: position 699,475,747 of record CM060990.1, read on the forward strand.
CCCGGACCTTTATACAACAACTCCATTCGGTGGCACCTTGCGCGCAATAAGCTGGACAACTTCTTGTCCTTTACAAGCACCAAGTCGTTAATTTGTGGCTCCCATTTGTGCTTTATCATTTTGTTTTTTTTCTTTTGTCTGCTTTGGCCTTTATCCTTTCGTAAGCTATTTTGCATTATTCTAGCTCCATTAACGCATTTCCGTTGTGCGGTAAGGCTGACGACAGGCAGGCTCCGGTTCGATGCGCATCATCAGAGTAATCGGTGCCATTTTGGTTGTCGGGTTAATTGAATTATTAATTATCTTCTCTATAAATCCACAGTGTTTCACGCAGTCTTTGTGATTTTTGTAACATGAAAGGCGGAAATACAATGAAATGTCTCTAAGGACCCGTTCTGTAGGATTGCCTGACGGAAAGTAGCTATAACAGTGATAAAACTTAATTTCATGTTCCTGTAGTTTCGCTTTGAAGTAATTGTTCCGATGAACCGTCGCGTTATCTGATAAGATTGCCTTTATGTTCCCGTACCGAGGTATGTATTTCTGCAAGATCTTACCTATGCATGCACGACTCGTTATGTTCTTCATTGGGAAAATCTTTATGAACTTAGAGAAGACATCGAACATTACAAACACATAATTAAATCCAAACTGTCCCATAGGTAATTCGCCGTGTGTGTCAATAGTGACCAAGGCATTTGGTGCATCTCTAATTATCGCTCCAGGCTCAACATCATATTTAATATTCATCGGCTTCGCTCTCTGGCGTAAGTCACAAGCTGATACGATTCTTCTTACCTTTTTAGGTAAGTGTTTAACATAAAATGTTCCATGATTGCTAATGACACTTTTTCGCTTCCGGAATGTGCTAAAGACTCATGAAGAGCTACAATAATCCTCTCTTCTAATATCTTCGAGATATATACTTTCCATTTTTGAACTTCCCGTCCATGCAGCTTATATAAAATTCCATTCTTTTGTCCTATGGTTCCTGGAATTTCCCCCTCAATTTCCTGCGTATGCTAGTAGTATTGTCCCGGATGAGCCAATTGTTTTAACGATAATCCTGCCGCTAGGGGCGCTCGTGTCGCTAGTGTCGGTGCGTGCGACGGCGGCGGCGGTAAGTTTGAAAAGCGCCCTGAGCGGTAGGATTATCGTTAAATCGATTGGCTCGTCCGGGACGAGTTGAAAGAATTGAGGAAGTGACGTGGAGTGTTTTGATTGGCTCGTTAATTTGGGGTGGAAGATGAAGGAAGGAAGATGGAGGAGTATGGAGGTCGCGTGATGGAGAGGAGCCGGGTGGCGAGGTGTTGTCTGTGCGGAGGTCGGTACTGAAATGGGGGAAAAGATGGGGAGCGAGGGATAAAAAGTGTAACAGAAAGTGACGTGTGAAGTTGTGATTGGTGGGAATAAGAAGTGATGTTATTGGTGGAAAGGAACAAATGAGAGTTGTTGATTGGTAAGAATAAGAGAGATTATGATTGGTGGAAAAGAAAAAGGTGTGGGAGTGGGGTATGTTGGAGGTGATGGGAAAGGTAAGTTTTGCTAGCAGCAAGATTTGCAAAAGCCTGTCGTGAACTGATCAGCAATTTTTTTGAACGCTGGATGGTAGTTTTCTTGAGTGGATAGAGAGATGGGGCGATATGAGATGCGGTGGCGACAATGGGAACTAAACAAGGTGGTTGAGACAAGAGGTTTAAGGACGAGGAAATTTGGAGGTTAGTGGTGAACATGGCGGTCGCAAGAGGTGGGGGGTAAGGAGACGCGGTGGTGAGAATGGGAACTAAAAGAAGATGGGGTAGCAAGAGTTTAGAAGAGTAGATTTTGAGGTTAAAATAGTGGGAACTAAAAATGGCGGAGGGTCTGCGACAAGGAGATGCGGTGAGAACTAAACAAGATGGCGGACGCAAGAGGTGGGTAAGGAGGTTTGAGGTTACAGTACCAAAACACGAAAGGATATATTCCTACGCCAAGCAGGTCCGAAAAATAATTATGCGTGTGGTACTTACCTGTTACCGGTGTGGATGCGTCACCAAAAGCGCGGCACGCGACGCGAAAAAATAAAAGCAAACTGTTTTTGAAAATGCTTAACCAGCTTTAAGATCAACCAACATCACTACGCACTGATATACCTAGGTTTTTAAAGCGGTACAGACACCCTTTGCAGAGGCGTAATTTAACTATACCAAAAACCTGGTACTGGACCATCGTGATGGTCGCTAGCGTACGTAGGAGCAGGGTTCTCATAGCCGGTCGAAAGCGGTCAAAAACGTGTACGACGTAGGTGTTTGCAGTAGCTGCTGCCGAGTCAACCGTCGAGGTGCGAATGAACGAGATCTGTTCTTGCCGGCAATCTGGTTGGGAGATGAGAGGCGCGGTGGTAAAAATGTGAACTAAATAAGATGGCGGAGGCACGAAGTTGAGGTTAAGGAGCGGTGAGGCGTTGTCTGTGCGGCGGTTGGGGTCTGAAAGAGGGGGAAAGATGGCGAACGAGGGATAAAAAGTATAACAGAAAGTGACGTGTGAAGTTGTGATTGGTGGGAATAAGAAGTGATGTTATTGGTGGAAAGGAACAAATGAAAGTTGTTGATTGGTGAGAATAAGAGAGATTATGATTGGTGGAAAGAAAAAAGGTGTGGGAGTGGGGTATGTTGGAGGTGACGGAAAAGGTGAGTTTTGCTACCAACAACATTTGCAAAAGCCTATCCAGAACTCATCAGCAATTTTAAATAACTAGTGTTTCGGGGTTTTCTCTGGTTGGTAGACGAATGCAAGCTGTTTCTGCCATACTTATATTATTCGACTTTTCCTTTTTTTTCGTTTTTTTTAAAAAATAACTAGTTTTTGGGGGTTTTCTGCGGATGGTAAACGAATGCGAGCTCTTTCTGCTTTTTCATAGGTTTTCCCTGGTCGGTAGGCGTTTTCTGTACTGGTTGACGAAGGCGTTTCTAATTTTCGAGGTTTTCTCAGGTTTTTTAGCGGTTGTCCCTGCCCGGTAGGCAAATGATGAAGTTTTACCTTGTCGGCGCACGGATACTAGGCACATACTCGCGCACACACACACACAAACGTTGCAGTTGCCATACTTATATTATTCGTCTTTTCCATTTTTTTCTTTTTTTTAAAAATAACTAGTTTTTTGGGAGTTTTCTGCGCTTGGTAAACGAATGCAAACTCTTTCTGCTTTTTCATAGGTTTTCCCTGGTTGGTAGGCGTTTTCTGTAGTGGTTGACGAAGCCGTTTCTAATTTTCGAGGTTTTCTCAGGGTTTTTTTTAGTGGTTGTCCCTGTCCGGTAGGCAGATGATAAAGTTTTTCTATAATGTCGTCGTTTCGGCTTGTGGCGCACGGATACTAGGCACGTACTCGCGCGCGCACACACACACACAGACAGACAGACAGACAGACATACACACGGACATGTTTCCAAAAATGCTTTTTTTTTTATTTTTTATTCAGGAGGTCTCAAAACGTGTATTTCCGGTGAAATCTCGGTATCGAATTTTTGGGTGGAATGCAATACTTCCCCTACTTACTATACGTATTAGAGAAAGTAAAAAAGTATAAGAATTGAAAAATTTAAGGAAATAACAAGCAATATCTCGAAAAACGGTTCACTCAACAAAAGAAATGTATATGGCATAAGTTGTGTATTTTAACGCGATCTACATTTTTTGTGTAGTAAAATTTTGTCTATCTCTTATGGTTTACCAGTTATGCAAAAGGCGTTCACAATGAAGAATACTTTTGGAGACATTCCCAGAAAATTTGAGATATACATTTTATTTCTCACGACATTATCTTAAACATACGATATTTTCATCAAAATCGTTATAGCCGTTTTTGAGAAAATTAAAAAAAGTGTACTATCTTGTTTTCATGGGTTTTCCAGATCGGTAAGCGTTAGAATACTCTTAGAGCTTTTTTCAGGTTTTTTTCGCGGTTGTCCCTGTCCGGTAGGCAAATGATAAAGTTTTTCTATAACGTCGTCGTTTTGGCTTGTGGCGCACGGATACTAGGCACGTACTCGCGCGCGCACACACACACACACACACACACACAGACAGACACACAAACAGACACACACACGACATGTTTCCAAAAATGCTTTTTTTCTGATTCAGGAGGTCTCAAAACGTGTATTTCCGGTGAAATCTCGGTATCGAATTTTTGGGTGGAATGCAATACTTCCCCTACTTACTATACGTATTAGAGAAAGTAAAAAAGTATAAGAATTGAAAAATTTAAGGAAATAACAAGCAATATCTCGAAAAACGGTTCACTCAACAAAAGAAATGTATATGGCATAAGTTGTGTATTTTAACGCGATCTACATTTTTTGTGTAGTAAAATTTTGTCTATGTCTTATGGTTTACCAGTTATGCAAAAGGCGTTCACAATGAAGAATACTTTTGGAGACATTCCCAGAAAATTTGAGATATACATTTTATTTCTCACGACATTATCTTAAACATACGATATTTTCATCAAAATCGTTATAGCCGTTTTTGAGAAAATTAAAAAAAGTGTACTATCTTGTTTTGATGGGTTTTCCAGATCGGTAAGCGTTAGAATACTCTTAGAGCTTTTTTCAGGTTTTTTTCGCTGTTGTCCCTGTCCGGTAGGCAAATGATAAAGTTTTTCTATAATGTCGTCGTTTTGGCTTGTGGCGCACGGATACTAGGCACGTACTCGCGCGCGCACACACACACACACACAGACAGACACACAAACAGACACACACACGGACATGTTTCCAAAAATGCGTTTTTTCTGATTCAGGAGGTCTCAAAACGTGTATGTCCGGTGAAACCTCGGTATGGAATTTTTGGGTGGAATGCATTACTTCCCCTACTTACTATACGTGGTAGAGAAAGTAAAAAAGTATAAGTATTGGAAAATTTAAGGAAATGACAAGCAATATCTCGAAAAACGGTTCACTCAACAAAAGAAATGTATATGGCATAAGTTGTGTATTTTAACGCGATCTACATTTTTTGTGTAGCAAAATTTTGTCTATCTCTTACGGTTTATCAGTTATGAAAAAGTCGTTCACAATGAAGAATACTTTTGGAGACATTCCCAGAAAATTCGAGATATACATTTCATTTCTCACGACATTATCTTAAACATATGATATTTTTCATCAAAATCGTTAGAGCCATTTTTTAATACAAAGAGAACGGGATTTCACAAGTGAAACAGTACTGTGATAACGATACCAACAAACTAATTATTTTTCACCCACTGAAACACATAAAAAAAAATCTGATGTGTAACACTCACATGACTTTCTCAACTCTTGTACAAAGTATTTTTACAAACGCTTATTCCCCATCTAGTTCATGTTAATCGAGATAAACATTTGCAAACTCTATTTTATTGCTAATTTTCTTGTATAAAAAAAAATCTGATGTGTAACACTCACATGACTTTCTCTACTCTTGTACAAAGTATTTTTACAAACGCTTATGCTCCATCTAGTTCATGTTAATCGAGATAAACATTTGCAAACTCTATTTTATTGCTAATTTTCTTGTAGATGTAGGGGAAAATATATTTACAAGGGGAATATAGAAAAACAGTAACCTTTAAGCACATACATATCTCTTAATAGCTGGTTGCTATGTGCAGCACCATTCTTTTTGCCACAGATTAATACTCTTTTCATATCAAAGACAAAAAAAATGAATAACGAATTCCCATTTGAGAAAATAAGTATTGGAAAATTTAATGAAATAACAAGCAATATCTCGAAAACAGTTCACTCAACAACAAAAATGTATATGACATAAGTTGTGTATTTTAACGCGATCTACATTTTTTGTGTAGTAAAATTTTGTCTATCTCTTACGGTTTATCAGTTATGAAAAAAGTCGTTCACAATGAAGAATACTTTTGGAGACATTCCCAGAAAATTCGAGATATACATTTCATTTCTCACGACATTATCTTAAACATATATTTTTCATCAAAATCGTTAGAGCCATTTGTTTTTAATACAAAGAGAACCGGATTTCACAAGTGAAACAGTACTGTGATAACGATACCAACAAACTAATTATTATTCACCCACTGAAACACATAAAAAAAATCTGATGTGTAACACTCACATGACTTTCTCAACTCTTGTACAAAGTATTTCTACAAACGCTTATTCCCCATCTAGTTCATGTTAATCGAAATAAACATTTGCAAACTCTATTTTATTGCTAATTTTCTTGTAGATGTAGGGAAAATATATTTACAAGGGGAATATAGAAAAACAGTAGCCTTTAAGCACATACATATCTCTTAATAGCTGGTTGCTATGTGCAGTACCATTCTTTTTGCCACAGATTAATACTCTTTGCATATCAAAGACAAAAAAAAATGAATAACGAATTCCCATTTGAGAAAATAAGTATTGGAAAATTTAAGGAAATATCAAGCAATATCTCGAAAACGGTTCACTCAACAATAAAAATGTATATGACATACGTTGTGTATTTTAACGCGATCTACATACTTTCGTACTCACCTATAAGAGATAGAGGGTAGAGGTCGTACGAACGTAGCACTTTGAGAATTTATAGTCAACAGTTGGTGTTACTCCTTAGAAAGGAAGTATCTGCTGATTGTATTTAATTCATACATTTTACATAACACGTATGCACTGGAACAACATAAAACACTACACACGATACTCATAGTTTTAATATTGCACTAATAACATCAGGAATAACTGAGCTCAGCTCGGTCGCATACAGCGCTACACGCAAAAGAACCGTGTGCTGATGACAGTGAAAGGCATGAGAAGCGGAAATTCGTCAGCAATAAAATAAATGCAACCTTTATGTCGGCGGTGGGAATTGTGCAGTGGCGGCTCGTGACAGGATGACTCTAGTTTTTAAAACTAGACAATTTTTTAGCGAAACGAGGCATTTAACTCGACACGCATGATGAAACAACGGTTGCGATAAGCGAGCTTATAAAAACCCGGTGCCAACAGCAAAAGCCCGTAGTGAGAAACGCAAGCGATAGTGGGTTTTTCTACAAAATCGTTCTATTTGACGAAAAATAGTTTTAAAATAAAAACAAAATAGCCGCAGCACTTTGCAGGGAAAGAGCGATCGGTGCATTCGGACGATAAGATGGACCAACAACCCGGAGGAAGTCGCGATGACACCTTGCAGCCTACGTTCGAAATTATAGGACACAAGCAGAGGAGGCTGCCAAAGCTTTTTTCCGGCTTTACAGAGTCTCAAATTACGTTAAACCCGGTCCCCAGAGATGTTAACCCGGAGCAATGGGTATCGCATTTGTTTAACGATATTCTAAACTTTGCGAAAGAGAACCTGTTAGAAAACGAACCCGGATATTTAGGCATATCCATAACAGACGAAAAGGAGACGTCCAAAGCCTTCAACATGAGCGTGAGGCGCATAGAGCAATTGAATGCGGATGTCATTGTTGAAAGCATCGAAAAAGTAATGCAAAGTAACCAACAATTCTTGCTAAGCGGGCCTCTTCACGTGACGTTTGTGTACCAAGGAGGTCTCGGGTTCGTGCCACCAACCTTGCGATGCCTGTAGGGACAATAAAGGCATTGTCGAAATAGCCAACAAAGACAACTTGTGTTTAGCAAGAGCCATTGTTGTAGTTAAAGCCAAAGTGGATCGCGACGTCAACTATAGAACGATGACGCGCTCCGAGTATCTACAAAAATCGAAGGCCGTAGCCTTGTGCGCGAGCATCGGTCAAGGCCACGACAGCTGTACGATAGATGACGTCAGACTTTTGACGCTGCGTTAAAGGGCTACGCTGTGACGGTGTTTGGCGATCATACGGGGAAGCACGTGCTGTACGCGTCGGATAAGAAATGCGATAAATACATCGACGTCATGCTCCACGCCGGGCACTTTAATGCTATCGTGAACCTTCACAAGTGCTTTAAATGCAAATGGTATTGCCGCCGGTGTCATCATCCCTCGGCACACAAAAAAGAATTTCATAGGTGCGACGCCAGGTGTGCTAAATGCCATCAGCAGTGCGATGCGCGATTTGACGCCTACATACGCTGCGCCGAGTGCAACAGAGATTTTAAGGGACCGACATGCTTTGCAAACCACGCAAAGAAAGGCGTTTTTTACCCAAAAGCGCTGTCGGTGTGCGAGGTAGAAAAGGTGTGCACGTCTTGCAATAAGCTCGTGAATGCGAGGCACAGAAAAACCGCGCACCAGTGCGGGGAAAAGTACTGCAATCATTGCAAGGCACACGTGAATTCTAGCCACATGTGCTATATGCAGCCGTATGCCACAAAGAACAAAAGAAACCGGTACGTGTTTATGTTTATCGACTTTGAATGCACGCAAAACATTCCATATACCGGCAAAAAGGACACATACCAGCATGTACCTAACTTGTGCGTGTTGTACCAAGCCTGTTCGCTGTGCATCGACGAACGCCACAAGACGGCATACTGTACCGAATGCGGTTGCAAAGAATGGGTGTTTATGGACGAGCCCGTGAAGCAGCTTTTCGAGCACATCGCGCAGGCGAGGTTCGAAGCCTGGGACGTCTACGTCGTGGCGCATAACCTCAGAGCTTACGACGGGCAGTTTCTATTAAAGTACATGGTGGCGCACTTAGACTGGGTGCCGGAGCTCATCATGAACGGCAGCAAGATCTACAGGATGAGGTACGGTGACGTCACATTTCTAGACTCGCTCAACTTCATACCCATGCCACTCTCCCGCTTTTCCAAGACCTTCGGATTGAAGAAATGCAAAGGTTATTTCCCGTACCTGTTTAACACGAAGGAAAACGAGCGGTACGTGGGTTCGATTCCCGACAAAAGGCATTACTGCCCGGAGGGCATGTCGGCGGAGGGCCGGAAAGCCTTCGAGCAGTGGCACGAAGAAAAGGCGTCCTCCGGGTACGTCTTCGACATGAGGGCGGAAATGGTGGCGTATTGTAAGATGGACGTATTTCTACTCAGTCAGGGAGTTTCCAAATTCAGAAGGGAATTCTTGGACGAGAACGGAATAGACCCGTTCAGAGAATGCGTCACCATTGCGCAGGCGTGCATGTGCGTGTATAGAAAGCGCTTCATGCCGCTTAAAAAAATTGCCCTCTTGCCAGCGGGCGGGTATCGACTAGCGGACCGGCAGTCTCGCGCCGCATGCATATGGCTAACTTGGCTAGAGATGCAAAACCGCATCGTCATCCAGCACGCCATGCGAGGACGCGAAGTTAAAATCGTGGGGCACAAGGTGGACGGGTACAGAGAGGCCGAAAAAACCGCGTACTTTTTCCACGGGTGCTTTTACCACGGCTGCAGGCGGTGCTTTCACAATCGCCATGCGGCGATATACAACTCGGTACACGAAACCATGACCTCCAGGTTAGAGAGCACCGAGAAGGTCACGGCCAAGATCAAGGCCGCCGGCTACGCCGTGGTGGAAATGTGGGAGTGCGTGTTTAACGCCGCGATGAAGGCCAACCAGGACCTGGCGCGCCACGCAAGGGACTTTCCGGTACCCGAACCCCTGAACCCCAGAGACGCCTTCTACGGAGGTAACACCAACTGCACCAAGACGTACTGCGAGGCGAAGATAGATAGCAAGATCTACTACTACGACGTATGCAGCCTGTACCCGTACGTGAACAAGACGAAGCCCTACCCCGCGGGCCAACCCAAGATCCACGTGGATCGATTCCCGCGCTTGGAAGACGTGGGGGGCGGGTTGGTGAAGTGCGAGGTTCTAACGCCGCAACACCTGTACCACCCGGTGCTACCGGCGCGCATAGGCGGCAAGCTCATGTTCCCGCTATGCCGCGCTTGTGCGGAGGCGGAGAACCAAGACGAGTGCCACCACGGAGAGCGCGAGAGGGCGTTGTCGGGTACCTGGGTGATCGACGAGATGAAGGTCGCCCTGGAGGAGGGGTACCGCTTGCTGCGGGTCCACGAGATCTGGGAGTACGACGTGGTGCGACACGAACCGACCACCGGAGCCAAGGGTCTCTTCGAGGACTACGTGAATCAGTTCTTGAAGATCAAGACCGAAGCCTCCGGCTGGCCCTCGGATTGCGACGACCCTGCCGCAAAGCAGCAGTACGTGGAGCAATTCTTCGAGCACGAAGGCGTCGCCCTGGATCCCCAGGCCGTCGCCACCAACCCCGGCAGGCGGGAGCTGGCAAGGCTGATGCTCAACAGCTTCTGGGGCAAACTCGGGCAGAGGGAAAACCTCCCCACGTGCGAGCTGGTGGACCGGTACGACCGCCTCCTGGAGCTGCTCAACGACCCGGGCGTGGAAGTGCAGACCTACGTGCCCGTCACCGACCGGATCATGTACGTGGTGTGGAGGTACCGCGAGGAGTGCCGCAAGGTCAACCCCGCCGCCAACGCCGTCCTGGCGGCCTACACCACGGCTCACGCGCGCCTGGTGCTCTACTCCTACCTGAAGAGGCTGGGAGAACGGGTCTGCTACTTCGACACCGATTCCGTCGTCGTCGCCGCCGCTCCGGACGACTGGACGCCGTCCGTCGGACGCCTCCTGGGGGACATGACGGACGAGCTGGAGAAGTACGGGCGGGGCTCTTACATCGCCCGGTTCGCCTCCACGGGGCCCAAGAGCTACTGCATGGAGATCGTCTGCCCCGAAACGGGCAAGACCTTCTCGGTGTGCAAGGTGAAGGGGATCACGCTCAATTCGGGCAACCTGGAGCTGGTGAACGCGGAGGTGATTCGCGACACGGTGCTGAGGGACAACGACCGCGCGGTGAAGCTGGCGGGCACGCAGATTTCGCGGAAACCGTCTTGGACGGTCGTCACCGAACCCAGCTCGAAGACGTTTAGGATGGTGGTCAACAAGCGCGTGCTCGCCGGCGATCACGATTCCTATCCCTACGGGTTCAAGAGGAACGCATAAATGAGACGTCCACAGCCGCGCCAAAGTCATTTCGAACCGGGCGCCCTGAGGAGACGATGCCCGGTCCCCGAGACCTGCGGCGATTCGAGTTTCCCAGCACGATGCTCGTGGCGGGGCCGTCGCGCTGCGGCAAGTCGACCTTCGTGAAAAACCTGTTGCGCCACGCGCACCGGATGTTCGACGTGCGCCCCAGGAGGGTGCTGTGGTGCCACCCTCCGGAGTATTCGCCGAGACTCGAACCCTCGGCTCTGCGTTGCGAGACCCACGCGGGCATACCCGAACTTGCTTCGGTGGGCGAGAACGAACTCGTCGTCCTCGACGATCTGATGCTGGAGGGTGGCGGGAAGGACGTGTCCAATTTTTTCACCAGAGACTCCCATCACAAGCGCCTCGGCATCGTCTACATCCTGCAGAACGTGTTTCCGCAGGGTCAGAAATATCGCAACATCTCTCTGAATGCAAACTACGTCGTGGTCTTCAAGAACAACCGGGACAAGATGCAGATCGAGAGACTGTGCCAGCAGATCGAACCCAGGAACTCTAGGTTTCTCTTGGAGGCCTTCGAGAAGGCCACCGAACGCCCTCACGGGTATCTCGTGTTGGACTGCACCCAGTACACGCCCGCCCGATACAGGTATCGAACCGGCGTGCTGCCGGGGGAAAACCTCTCTCATTTCGTACCCAACTGAGACCGCCGAGAGGACTCGGGTTCGTTTCGTTCCATATCATCCCGGCAGGGCCTTGCCCGACTGAGGCCGTCGAGTCTAAATAAAAAGTATCGCTTTCGGAACGAACGTCATTATCGCGCAAGCATGGCTAGAGGTAGGTCAAGGCTCGCGACGCTGACCAGTCCTCGCATAGCGAGACAGCACGGTAATTTGGCGGCTCTGGCCAAGGCGAAGGCCCCTCTGCGCAAAAAGTTGTTAAAAAATGCCGACGGCGATCTGATCAAGGCCATTAGCGAATTCATGCTCAACGTGTGCAGAGGTCACGTGCAACTTCCCGCAAAGTGCTTGGCTCGCCTAAAGAAGCACAAGGCTTCTTGGAGGAAGTTGACGGATAAACGGGTTCCTCTGAAGAAGAAGAAGAAGAAGAAGAGCATCTTGGTTCAAAAAGGAGGTTTTTTGCCGGCATTCCTCCTACCCGTCCTGGCTTCGCTCGGCGGCGCGCTAGTGTCGAAATTAACAGCATGAAGTACGGCAGGCAGATCCTCGTTGCACCGCAACCGAAGACCGTCGACAAGCTTCACGCTGTAGACCGCACCATATCCAGATTGGCTAAAGAAATTCGGAACCTGCAGAGCGCAAAGCTCTCTGCCGACGAAAAGTGGCGGCTCGTAAAACATAAATTGGACAACTACCTTGATCTCGTGGCACAAGTCAGAAAGCCCTTCCTCGGCGACGACGACGACGACGACGACGATTACGAAGACGTGCACGAGCGCGTGCCGGTGAAGCAGGAGGTCGAACCCCGAACCATAAAGGTCAACCTCCTCTCGCCTCGCAAAAAGAAGAGGGCAAACCCTGCCACTCCGAAAAAGAAATCGAAATCGCCTTCCGCGTCGTACCATTTTCGCAAGCGCGTCTGGCAGCCCCTGTACAAGTAAAGCATGAAGGAATGGAAGGCGCTAAGGCGATACTATGCCAGACCGGAACACTATGCCGGTTTGGGCACGGTCAAGCCCATTCGAAAGGCCACGGGCGCGTCTAAGGCGAACATCGAGTCCTTCCTTCGAACCCGGGACAGTTACACTCTGCACAAACCGGTCAGAAAGCGGTTCCCCACCAGATGTTATCACGTGACGAATATGGACGATCTTTGGGAGGCCGATCTAAACGTCATGAACAGCGTGAGGGAACATAACAAACCTTACGTGTACATTCTGACCGTTATCGACGTATTTTCCAAATATGCTTGGGCCGTACCCCTGAAATCGAAGCTGGGTACCGAGGTCGCGCAAGCGTTTCGCTCCATATTCTCCCAACGCGTCCCCAGGGTCCTCCAGACGGACAAGGGAACAGAGTTTACCAACAAGACTTTTCGCGACTTTCTGAAGAAACACGACGTGAAACATTACACAACCAAAAATAACGTTAAAGCCAGCGTCTTGGAGCGCTTCAACCGCACCTTAAAAACCAAGATGTGGAGGTATTTCACGCACAAAAACAGTTACAGATACCTGGATGTCCCTCCGGCCTTACTCGAGTCGTACAATAGCTCGCATCACAGGTCCATAAAAATGGCTCCGAAGGACGTGAACGAATCTAACATTTTACGAGTGTACCGCAATCTCTACGGAAATAGGACCCTACCTCGCGCAGGGAAACCCACATTCTCCGTCGGCGATCACGTGCGCATCTCTAAAGAAAAAATGAAATTCGACAGGGGCTACGAGCAGAATTGGACGGACGAAATATTTCGGATAGCCGAGGTGGTGCGCGGTCGGCCGGTGGTATATAAGTTGAAGGATCTGGCCGGAGAAGCCATAGACGGCACATTTTACACCCAGGAGCTACAAAAGGTCGCGCTACCTCGGACGTTTAAGATCGAGCGCGTTTTACAGACCAAGGGCCGAAGGCGCCGCAAGCAGGTCTTGGTAAAGTGGAAGGGGTATCCGGCAAAGTTTAACTCGTGGGTTCTGGCTTCGACCGTCGATTCGACATGATTAAGACCGAGCCCTTCTCCATCACTCTCGTGAGCAACGCTTCCATGGAACACTTTACCGACAACACCACGGCCAGATTTTCTAACATCTTGCCCGAGAGAATCGTTCTGCAGGGAGAATGGGAGGTCGCCCTGCAAAAGGTCAGGTATCCGGTGAAATTTTATAACCTTTCGCCAGACGATGCCCGTCTGGCGGGCGCCAAGTACACCATGACGCTCCTCCCAACGCATTCCAAATTCAGTTTGCAAATGCCGCAAGGCATCGTGCACAATCCCAAAGACTTGGTGAACCTCGTCAACGCCGTTCTACTCGAACACTTGCACGTGGAAAACTTCTTCCTCTTCGACGAGCGCAAGCAGACGGTGGGCGTGAATGCCGCCGTCGCCCATCCCGAACCACTACCCGACATTCCGTTCGACGGGTTTGTGGAAAATGTCGCGCGCACGGTCGTACCGTACGCGGTCGGCGAATACGAAGCTCTCAACGATGCGCCCCACCAGAGACCCAAGCCGAAACCGAAACCGAAGCCCCGGGCTTCGGGGCAGCAGAAACCCGCGGCGGCTCGTTCCGTCAGACCCAAACGAGACGTTTCAAAATCGGAGGACCCTCCGGGACCTCTACACCGCATCCACAGTTTGCTCTTAACGCCCGCTATGGCAAAAATGTTGGGTTTCGAGCCCTACGTCAACGTCGTTCTCGAAAAAGCTGCTAAACACCCCGTAGATCCTTATATGGGGTTTCCTTACGAAATGTTCGTCTATTGTAATCTAGTGTCCCCGCAAGTCGTGGGCGACACCTTCGCCCAAGTCATAGAGAGCGCTGCCGTGGAATACGAAAGAAGCAACAACACTTACATGAGCGACGAAAAGACGTTTTTTCCCCAAAATTGGGTACCCTTGATTCAGCAAGACTTCAAGACGGTCAACATAGATTTAAGGAACGGTTACGGCGATCTCTTGCCATTCGCCGACGGATTTTCCTCTACTGTAGTTCTCGCTTTTCGTCCGAAACAGGCGTAATGGACGTGCACGCCGTATCGCGGTACTACCTCAATCAGACCGGCGGAGCGTTCCACCATCGCGATTTCGCTCTCTACAGGGGCAAGCGCTACCAAAAAGGCAGCGGTCTCTTTTCAGCCCTCGGAGGACTCTTCAGAAGGTTGCTACCGTTTTTAAAGAGCGGAGCAAAAGCAGTCGGAAAGGAGGCCTTAAAGGCGGGCGCCCACGTTCTGTCCGATGTGACTGTGGCGGGAGCAGCGCCGAAGCAAGCGCTCCAGCGGAGGCTCAAGGAGTCCGGATACAATTTAAAGCGAAAAGCCAACGAAAAGCTCGATGCCATGCTCGGTTCCGGCGCCAGGCGTCTCAAGAGAATAAAACCGAGCAAATCCAGAAAGAGCAAGCAGTCCAAGCTGAAACGCGGTAGGCGCAAGGTGCAAGACGTATTTTCGTAATGGCAGACGCGACCGTCCACATGAGTTCCGAACTGGATCTCTTTACAGAGGTGCCGGTTCAGATGAGCATCGAGGAGTCACGGTTCCTATACCTAAACCCTCAAAACACTTTAATGAAAAATGCCCCCATCACCTTTCATTATTCCGGAAATGCGGACGATTACCTAGACCTGACCTACGTCGTACTCGAACTCATGGTGCGCATTGTAGATGACAAAGGAGAGGCCTTAAACGCTGACGCTAACGCCACTCTGGTCAACAACGCCTTAAATTCCCTGTTTCAACAGATGGAGGTAACCCTCAATAACGTCATCGTCTCCATGCCGCAAGCCGGTTACCCCTATAGAACCTACCTCGAGACGCTTCTCAATTACTCCGAAGATGCCATGAACACCAAACTAGAATCTACCCTCTGGAGAAAGGACACGGCAGGCATCATGGACACTTTTATCGCCAATGCGGGTTTTCAGTGGCGTCAGGGGTTTACCAAAGGGAGCAACGTCGTGCAGCTCATCGGTCCTCTGTCCAACGCTCTTTTTAGACAGGAGAAGCTGCTTTTGAACAACGTTAGCATGACCGTCAAGCTCACTCCCGCCTCTCCCCAGTTTTATCTGTTTTCCGACGTAGATACCTTTAAGGGGTACGCCGCCATCGTGTCTGCCACGCTGCGCTTAAAATCGGTGCGGCCCTCGCCGACCATAAAGCTCGCGCACCAGGCCGTGCTCGCAAAGGGCAACGCAAAGTACCATCTCAAAGACGTCAGCTTTCACGCTCTCAGCATCCCCAAGGAGTCCAGGGCAATGACGTTTAGCGACGTGTGCGTAGGGCAAGTTCCAAGGAGAGTGGTAGTAGCCATGGTCACCGACAAGGCCTATTCCGGCCATTTTAACTCAAATCCGTACAACTTGAAACATTTTAAAATGAACTTCTTTCAGCTCTACGTGAATGGGCAACCCGTTCCCTCCCAACCTCTGCAACCCGACTTTACAAAAGGACACTATTTGCAATGCTTTCAAACCCTGCAGGACGGCCTAGGCATTCATTTCAAGGACGAGGGACACTCCATCTCCAGAGAAACCTACCCGCAAGGGTATACGATAATGGTTTTCGATCTCACTGCAGACATGAGCGCTAACGAGTCTCACATCTCGGGTCAGCGCCACGGAACCGTCTCTATAAGCATCGGTTTTGCCGATAAATTGACAGAACCGGTCATACTTCTGCTGCTAGCGGAAATACATCGCACGGTCGAAATCGACGCCAACCGATCCATTTTGGTATCATGAACACCTTTCAAATTCAACGGTTTCTATCGACATGCCCCTCTACGCGCTCTCACTTTTTAGGCGTCTACCCCTGCGATAAACTACCCGTACTTCACGGCATTCGAACGCCTCCCTTGGCGCTAGTGGCTAACACCGACCCCAGCACCAAATCAGGGCAACACTGGGTTTGCATCTTTGTGGACAAAAACTCGCATGCAGAATATTTTGACAGTTACGGCATAGGACCGCTTTCGCCCCATTTTCTCCGGTTCTTAAATTCGGTCTGCGGGACGCGTTGGTCCACCAACGCTAGAAGGCTGCAAGGTTTCGACAGCACCACGTGCGGTCATTACGTCATCGCCTACCTCACCCACCGCTGCTCCGGCTTGCCTAAGCATACATTCTTCTCAAAATTTCACGTCAGCAATCACGCGCATAATGATGTCGTCATTCGCAAAACGTTCAAAAACGCATGCCGCGCAAAGTGCTCTGACGCTCGGCAAACTTGTCAACCCTTGAAGGTGAGTACGTGTGTGTGTGTGTGTGTGTGTGTCACTATTCAGCACATCTAAGCTAATCCATCGTCTTGCACGTGCTTTCAGAAGACGCTCCTGCTCATATAAAAAGCAACGTCACGGTGCCGCTCGCCTCATTCAGAGTGTACCATGCAGCGCGCGGATACAGTCCTGCTGCCATGCAGCACGCCGACCAGGTAGGTCCGCACCTATGTATTAGCTTGCTTTTTTTCTATCCTGTTTATCTCTCTATCCCTCACATTATTATTATTATTATTATTATTATTATTATTATTATTATTATTATTATTATTGTTTTGTGTGTTCCAGTATAACCGGATGTCGAACCCCGACCACCTCAAAACCCGGGGAAAAAAGGAAACTACCCATCTTCGACCTCCAACAGCATCCCGACAGCCCTGCTCCGCCAGCACAGTTCCAACACAGTGCAGTTGTGGGTCCTCTGGCGGATATCTACTTCCTCAACCCGCAACAAACTAAATTCGTGAGTGTGGGATTCTCCCCCCCGGCCGCCGCACCATCTCGTCGTCACCATTGCCAAATGTGGACAGCACAACGCAGTCGTCATGAGTTCCTCGCAGTGGCACAAACTCGTCGAAGCCATCCCCATCATTCACAAACGCTTGAATGACCCGCAGGGACGTGTACAGCAATTTCAGTTCAGCGACAGCGTCACCATCGTGTTTAAGTTTGTGTTCGGAAAGCTAAAGCTCGTTTTCAAAGAACCGCAAGGCGCATCCGTTACGCTCAACCAACAAGAATGGCACGTGTTGCATACCCTGCAGCGCATCATTACCGACATCATCTATCACAAAAAGAAGGAAGAGACGGACGTGCAAAATCAAATCATGGCATACCACAAGTACATGCTTCACAACCATGCCTCCAACGTTCCCTTACATGACATGAATTTCACGCAGTTCACCAAGTACATACGGTGCGCCAATTTTAGAACATTCCTCGAGGTTCATCATTTCCTCAACACCCATTTCGCACTGCGCATCTCACAAAATAGTTCTTAGTGCGCATGTATTTCTACCAGCGTTCCAACCGCACCTCACCCAAACATCTCGCGCCCTTCGCTCCCGCATTCGGGTCGCGAAGCATCCTATATCATACCCGATCACATTCACGGCGTTTGCATGTTCAGCACCGTTCAAAACAGAGTTCTCCTCCAAGTCGAAAACCGTTAAATCAACGGACACAGTGTTTTTCCTGCGGATGTTGTGCAATAATCGCTAAGCGCTTCCGGCGGATGTAGTGAACCTCCAACGAACGTTCCCCCACCAGTGCTTCCCCTGATGTGGTAATTCTCCAACCAACTTTTCCCCACCAGTGCTTCCCCCTGATGTGGTCGTTTGCATGTTCAGCACCGTTCAAAAAAGAGTTCTCCTCCAAGTCGAAAACCGTTAAATCAACGGACACAGTGTTTTTCCTGCGGATGTAGTGAACCTCCAACGAACGTTCCCCCACCAGTGCTTCCCCTGATGTGGTAATTCTCCAACCAACTTTTCCCCCACCAGTGCTTCCCCCTGATGTGGTCGTTTGCATGTTCAGCACCGTTCAATACAGAGTTCTCCTCCAAGACGAAAACCGTTAAATCAACGGACACAGTGTTTTTCCTGCGGATGTGCAATAATCGCTAAGCGCTTCCGGCGTATGTAGCCAACCTCCAACGAACGTTTCCCCCCACCACTGCTTCCCCTGATGTGGTGTTTCTCCAACGAACTTTTCCCCCACCAGTGCTTCCCCTGATGTGGTAAATCTCCAACGAACTTTTCCCCCACCAGTGATTTCCTGCTTCCGGCAGTTGGGTTATATTTATGCACGCGCATTCTTTACCCCTTCATTCGGTGCTAGCCAGCCGTGGGGAATGCCAGGACCGTCGTGTAAAGACTTCCACTGCTCGTTTTGCTTTCACCAAACGTGCAGCTGCGAACTTAAGCACCGTCTCACCCTCCTGTGCACGCAGTGTCAACACGGTTTCTACGAAGACCTCGATCATCTCAACAAGCAAATTCAGCAATTCCTTCGAAGGCACTCCGCTAGAAACACCACATGAACTGCTTCATCGTGCTCTTTCGGTATCTCGATAACGGACGAAGAATCCACCTGCTACTGCCAAGGGAACGCCAAGTGCTGCTGCAGAACGGCATATACATCTTCGAACGTTATCCCCCAAGCGACGTCGACCTTGTGTGGAACCAACTTCCCGCAGACGCACAGGTAGTTTGCGCACCTTATCGCAGGTGTAAACAACACTACAACCTTCCTCATCAAACCACTCATATAGACGGTCCTCCCCCGTTTATCAAAAACTGCCATCTGTGCCGTCAGAATGTCACAGGACGTCCTTAAAGAGGTAGAAGAACTTTCCAGCAGCGCCCACACTCTCAGCGTATCTACGCTTCAACAGCACGTACCATATCGCGCCGTCGGCGTCAAAACAATCGACACCGTTCACGGTACAAAGCTCGTCGCCAAACTCGACAACGACACAGAAGTTTTCCTACCAACAAGATTTGCAAAAGCCTCTCCAGAACTCGTCAACAAACTCAACTCTAACTCATTCTGCATCATATACGCAGGCGAGGAAAAACTACGCAGCGGTTTCAAACGTCACATCGTCACGTTCTCCCCATATAACCCTAAATAATGTCCGACGAAACCTACCCCGTCCCCGTGGGGAACAATCTTAACCTACAACTCATTCTCAACGCAGCTTCACCTATCCGTATCCTCTGCATCTCCAACTCCTATTTCCGCAACAGCAGAGTTGTCACCATCACACTTGACGTCCAAGCGGCTCACGCCGTCCACGTCAAATGCGTACCTACCAAAGTACACCAGCATAAACAAGACGCACTATGCGTCGTATACCTCGGCAACAGCAACATTCCTGCTCTAACCAACAAAGTCACATCCACAGGATGCTTCTCAACCAGCCATTACAACGAATTTACCATCCCCATCTATATACCAACCTTCACCGAGTTCGTCAACGAAAGTTTCTCTCACCTGCTCGTCACCTGCATCACCAAACCTATCCACCAATTTGCCGCCGATAGCAGCAGCAGCGATGACGAGGACTCAAAAAAGTGCACCACGTACTTTAAAATCATTGTTGTGCGCGAAATCTGTGTGTCCTAGTGCCTCAAACAAAAACTATGAATTTTAATGTGCTTTTGTTTCTCCTAATATTTCTTATATTGTCCATTTATTGTATTCATATGTTAATCTCCTGTAATCAAATAATCCATTATGTTATTCTCAAACTATGTATTCATATGTTAAGCAAATAATACATCATGTTAATCAAAAAACTATGTATACATATCTTTATCCAATGTACTGTGTTCAAATTATAAATAAAGAAAACAGTCCCGGATGAGCCAATTGCAATAACGATAATCCTACCGCTCAGGGCGCTTTTCAAACTTACCGCCGCCGCCGTCGCACGCACCGACACTAGCGACACGAGCGCCCCTAGCGGCAGGATTATCGTTAAAACAATTGGCCCATCCGGGACTAATACTACTTATGCTCTAACAAATTACCTATTTCCAAATCTTCCCGCTGGAGCATATCTATCTGCCTGAAAATGTTAACCAATGTCCTCTCATCTTTAGCTTCGAGTTTCATAATAACGACCTCGCGATGTGGGCTTGATAAAGTCTCCGGAGTGTGAGTCGCGTAGTTCAGTCGCGAGAGCATGTCGCTGAAGATATTGTCTTTTCCCGGTACGTGGATTACTTCTACGTCATTAGACATTATCTGATGAATGTATCGAGAGATTCTAGAATTCGTCAATTTGCATTTACTAATGAAGGAGAAGCTCACATGATCTGTATGAACATAGATCTTCGAGTTGAAAACATACTGACGGAACTTTTGGAGTGCGAAATGAATGGCGGCAATTTCCATCTCTGTTGAGCATGCTTTCGCCTGGGCACCTGTCACGCTTTAGGAAGCTGTGGAGATCACATGGTCGCCTGCCTCATCTCGCTGCATAAGTAGGGCTCCATAGCCTCTTGCGCTGGCGTCGGTAAATATTAAATAAGGGAGATTGTCTCTTAGCCTCTCCAGAAGTACTTAGTTTGCAAATAATAATGTTATTCTATTAAACGCTTCTTATTCGGCTTTATCCCATTTCCATTTGTTTTCCTCTTTTAGGAGCTTCCGTAAAGGAGCTACTTCCCCGGCATAGTTTACTAAACATTTTGCCTGGTACTGTACACACCCCAGAAACCTACGGAGTTCTCTCGCATTCTTTGGAGGAGGGATCCCTTTTATGATTTCTATTCTCGCCGGGTTCGGACTTATTCCCTCGGCTGAGATGACATAACCTAGGAATTCGGTTTCCCTAATAAAAAACATGATTTGTCTGGTCGAACTTTCATATCATTCTCCCTGAACTTTGTGAGAATATAATTAATATTGTGGCGTATGCACAGATATTAGGATACACTCTCTCTGGGCACCGAGGTTAGAGACGGCAGTTTGTCTGTGAGTAGGGGTAAGTCAGGGGAGCTAAGTATTAGAGAGGGGATGGCGTCAGTGACGCTTGTGTGTTAGCGTTGTTTAGAGAGTCAGTGGGCAACCTGCAAGTAGAAAAAGTCGTTGAACTGCCATCTCCGTGCAAAGGCAAGCATGGCGTCCTCGCCTGGCAGACACATGGGGTAAGCAATCCATTTTTATATAATAAATAACCATCCATCTCTTCTCTTTTTATATTAATTATGGTAGTGTAGTGCCCTTTCATTCCCGTAAGCCAGGTATTATGTTGGAATAGCCATTATTTTTGGTACTTTAAACTAGCTGCGTCCCTCGTCGTAGCCTCGCATGTGAAGTTCTTGTTTGATTTGCCCGTGCCTCTTGCAAGCGAGTAGCTCCCATCTGTTTATGTAAAATAATTTAAAGAGAGGCATACGACAATATGTTCCAAATGTTTTTCGAATTGATCGTCATATATTAAAAAATCGTCGACATATTTTGCCACAAGACTTCTCGTAATGTCGCCGAAAATGGCGTGTACAACTCTCAATAAAGCACTAGAGCTTGTTGATAAACTAAAGCCACACCTGGTAAATTCATTATGTTTGCCCTGGTGGATAAAACCAGTGTATTTTCGGACGCTTTCATCCAAAGGTATTTACCAGAACGAAGATGTTTAATCTATACTCGAGAAGAATTTCCGTTTATTCAATTTGGTCAAAAATTGATCAACACCTTCTGGTCTGAAGTGATCTGCTACAGTGTGAGAATTCACTTTACGGCTGTTTATTGTCATTCTGATTTTACCGTTCTTTTTATACTCCCAGCACAGGGCATTGACATACGGTGAATTCGATATCTCAATGACTCCATCTTGAATCATCGATTCTACGACGTCATCCGCCTGCTATATAATAGCTATGGGGACGGGTCTATGCCGGTGTGAGTACGGTTGCATATTCTGCACTTCAAATTTGTGCGTATATGCTGTACATAAACCTGGCTTTTCAGAAAAGGCATCTATATTCTCCACTAACACTTGAAATAGCGCACACTTCTAATTTTCGCTTATCCCGTGTGCCTTGTCCACTTTTCTCTAAAATTTTGAGTAAATCGTTTTCCACCTTATCAATGTGATTCATTATAACAGGCGAGGCATTAGAATATACAGGTTAACAATATGGCACCCCAATTTTCCTAATAGCAATCATATCATTCGCACAATCGTCACACATGTTCAGCTGGTCATTGCATAGCAGCTTTTGATTTCCAGGCATTTCATTTTGGACGGTTTTGATTTCGGCGACTATTTGGTTAACTCCGACGTTAACGCTCTCAACAAAGAACACCTATCCTTCTATACCATCTTCTGTCTTCCTGTTTATAAGCTCATCTAACCGGTTTTCTAGGAAAGGAACAACAATAACTTCCGGCGGTTTATTCAAAACTAAATGGCGAGATCCAAAATCCATTACAACATTCCAGAAGTAAAATAAATCAGAGCCTAGAATTACATCAGACACTAACCTCGGAACAACTAAAAATAATACCTCAAATGTACTTCCATTAAAATTCTCGCTTAGCATGGCTTGAAATCGTACCCGTTATCGTTTTCTTCCTATTGCTAAAGTACAAAATATACCGCATACTGGAAGAGACATAACCTTAATTCCAGCATTAATCAACCTTTTGTAGAACCATTCGCTGCATACGCTGCAGCTTCCCCCAAATCAACCAAAGCGTCTACTTTTATTCCCGCTATATTCACGTTTACCCTGGGAGGTTCGGCTATCCTGCTATCTTTCCGAGCGTCTTCGTCATGGGTCGGCGCGTCTACTTCCTGTCTCAGAACATTGATGGGCCCTTGGATATATCCACCTATATACCCGGCACTGTTTAAGCCCTCAAATTGCCGGGAGTAGAGTTTTCCGCCGGCTGTATTAATAATTGATTAATGTGCTCGTTTCTCTGATCAATTATATTAATTAGTGCATCAAAGTTCCCCGAGTTGCGTCGCTCGTTCATGTTTCTTCCACCGGAACTCGTTGCTTCCTCCATTTGCCCGCCGCCACTTTGACGTTCCGCATACTGTGAGTTGTATGGTCTGACAACATCTGAATTCCGAAAACCTTGTGGGTAGCCTCTATCGCACATCGAATGCGGTAAATATCCCCTAGGTCTTGGCATATACTCATTTCTCCGCGGTCCAGTTCCTATATAATTCACCTGTTCTGTCCGGTTATTTCTATGCTCTTGTGGTCTCCTTTGGTTCTGATAGGGCTGTGCTCCCACCCCAGACTGATTAGAAATACCGCTTCGCGCGTTCTCTGGAATTAAATGACTTCTTGTTTCATGGCCGGAATTTTCTCTATAGTTCCTGCTAATCGGTCTCTCTATATCAAACGCAGTCAGGAGATCGATAACCTCAGCAAAATTAGTAGGCTTTGCTACAACAAGATGGTTCCTGATATGGTCCGAGAAGTGATTAGCTACTAAACAAATCAGTTCTCTGTCCGAGATTGGTGGATCTAAAAGCTTACTTTTGCGTCCCGTCGTAAAAAAATAATCTACCATACCTATTTGTTTTCTATCATATGCTCCATTTGATAGCTCTAACCTAAATGCGTTTTGCTGCGCAGATCCCCAATATCTAGCAAGAAATAATTGCCTAAAGGTTTCAAAATTACTGCATCCCTCAAAAGTTAACTTTAACCAATGCATCGCACGTCCTTTCAAACTTTTCTTGACCAAAATCATGTTCATATCTTCCGGGATAAACTTTATCCTAAAATAATCTTCCAATTCCAGCACAAATTGTCTTGGTTTGTCCCCCTGTTCCTCTAAAGCGTGAGCGATTCCAGTTCATTCATAAGATGGGTCGGCCATAAATTACCGGAAGGGACACTACCTGCTGCCACAATAGAGCACATGCTTTGTATAAGGCTGGTTCCTCTGAAAGCTTGAGAGGGTGAGCTGTTTGTGACGACACTCTCTTCAACTCTCTCAGCTGTGTCAGCGTTATTGTTAATTGTACAATTTGTACCCTTAACCAAGCAAGTTATTCTTTGCTGTAATGCCACAATTTCTGTACCAGTTTCTAGCTGATTTGCATTGAGGGCTTGCATTGTAATTTTTATTAAATTAACTTCCGCCATTTGCACGGAATTCTCACTCTCAATATTTAATTTAATTGCTGATAACTCCTGTTGTATTCTTTCCTCTAAAATATCCTGCTTTTTCATCATAAGTGCCCGCCCTGAATTCACATTAGGGTTCAACTTCTCTTGAAACTTAACACTATCATTTTTAAATTCACTTACTTCTGCATGCACATTACTCTGTAGGTGCTCAACATCCTTCCTCACGCTACCCATCTCATCATGGAGGCTGTTCTGCACTTCTCGTGTGCTAGTTATTTTTTTTCTAAAAGTACCTGCCCTTTTTCTAACTTTGCTAATGTTGTACTCAAATTTTGCTGTGTTTCCTCTAGTTTCTCTTTTACCTTTTTGCTGAATTCTAAACTAATTTTGTTCTAATCTTTCACCTAATTCACTACGGCTTTTCTGTACTTTCCCTCCAACTTTTGTTCCATTTTCCTGAATTCCTCGCGAGTAGTAAGGACCCTCGGTAAGCAGAACCGGAAGTCGGGGTCAAGCAATTTGACCTCTAGCTATGTCCCTTGGTGTTAGGGGCGCCACTAGTGTTCCGGTTCCAGTTTTGCCAACTGAGGGTTTTGAAATGATGAAATTCTAACTTAGAGGTGTTGGAACTGGAGACTTGGCGCACATACGACTGAGGAAAAAAGGAAAAAAACGCGGGGAGATGAAATTCTAACCTAGAGGTGTTGGAACTGGAAACTTGGCGCACATACGACTGAGGTGGGTATAAAAGGAAAACGCGGGGAGGAGGAAACAGTATACAATGATGGGGTTTTGGATGGTGTTGATGATAGTTGGAATAGTGGGAGAGGAGGAAATATGTGTGAGTTTTGGAAGATGTGGATTTAAAGTAGAAGACGAGACAGGGGTATTGAAGAATGCTACGATGTGTAAAAAAGATCACGAGTTGATATCGAATTCTTCATGTGTGTTTAAAAACGGGGCGGGTTGTAGGTTTAATGCGACAATTATGAATATGGAAGGATTGAAAAATGTGTCTAATTGTTTGAAACCTGTAACCAAGTGAAAGCGGGAGAAGGTGTGGGTATTTATTTTACGGTGATTTGGAAATGGGTAAATTGGAATGTCCGGAAGATTATGTAGTAAACGAGGTATGTGAATGTAAGAAAGGAGGGAAAAAGGGTGAAAGGTGTAAGTTTTATGGAACTCCGGTGAAAATGTATGCGCCAGATAATTTAAGTATAAGGGTAGAGATAATAGAATGTGGGATGATGGTAGATGTTTTAAATTTGACAGAGGGATTGGAAATAAACTGGAATCTATCACCTGAGGAGAGTGAATTGTTACTTGCGTATAGTATAATTAGCGAGATGACTAGTTATTTTTCGGAAAATTATATGCACCTGTTTGGAGGATGTGGGAATAGTGAATGGAATTTAGATATAGGGGGAGGAAGAAAAGTAGTTGGGAGGGTTAAGCGCGGTTCGCGATGGAGTGCTGAGGGAAGTTTGAGGTTAAATTCAGAATGTGGAGGAACGGAAACAAATGCGGAGGATAGGAAGATACCTATAAGTACAATTACGAAAGCTGCACTGGAGAGGTGTAAGAAGGAAACAAACGTAGTAAAAGGAAAAGAAAAAAAGACATGCGAAATAAAGATTAAGACGTTAAATAGGAAAATGGAAAAGGACAAAGGGGAATGTGAAGGAAAAACAAAGGAGTTGGAGGGTGAGCTAGAGAGAATAAAGAGGATGGTGGAAGAGAAAAAGGAGAACGTAAGCAAACAATATGAACTAGTAAATAAAATAAAGGGGAACGTAGAAAAGATGAACGAGGAATTTCAAGGGTTAAAGGATCTTATAACTAAACTTGGTGAAGCATGCAGTGGGAACGGGGTAGAGGGGGATATTGAATATGAAAACTACGCTAGTACCTATGAGTTACCTACAGTTGAGGAGGTAGAGGAGAGGGTTGAGGAAGAGGACGACTTTGAATACAACACATAATAAAACAACACAAAAAGGTAAGACATTTATTGAACTCTAAATATACATTTGGAAACAACACACTAAAAACGGATTACAATGATGTAGACGGTAGGGAGATAACAAAGTTGGCAGGATCGTGCTCTAATTGCCGAACAAACCGTGATGGAGGAGCAGAAAAATCAGGGTTAATAATAGGATTTAAAATTAAATCTTTACAGGGAGCAGATTTTGAAACTTCTGTTTTATTTATTAATGTGGCAGCATCAATGCTTGTTTCTCCCTCTAAAGCCATGAGTAAATAAAACGTCTCATGGTGTCTTTGAGTTTCTAAAACCAAATTATTTTCCAAACGCGCAACGTATTCAGATAAAAGACGAATTTGGGCCTCCTGCTGCTGAATACGCGAATGTAAGTTATCGTTACATTGTTGCAATCCGTTATTAGTGTGTTCTAAGTTAACAATTTTCTGCTGCTGGCATTCAATTAAGGTGTGCTGTTCGTTAAGAATTTGTTGTTGCTGCTCTTGGAGAATACGTTGCTGGTGTTCTTGCAACAATTCCTCTGCTGCTCGATGTTGCTGTTCATGTAGCATTTGCAATGCTGCAACGGCCATCTCCTCATCACTGGGGTAAGGGGTGTTAATGGTGGGGGTGGAACTCATCTGGAAACAATATTCCAAGATAAGTGAAGGGAATTGTAAGCTAGTGATTTAAGGGAAGGGGGAGAAGGTAGACAGAGCATGCATTGAAAATTACGGTTATTTACAGGGTGAGAATGGAAAGGGTCAATGCCGTGAATATGTCGTTGGGAACGAAAAAAAGGCCACCCTTGTTTAAGAGAGTGAATATGACGAAGGAAGTTTAAACGAAAGCGCCCACGAACATCGAAAAAACCGCTAATAGAAAATTTATAAAACGGAACAGATTGTAAAGAATATAGCTGGTTTAAAAAAATCACACCACGAACTGTTATGAGCAATATAATAACGAGAAGGAGCTTTTAAAAATACCGTATTAAGTAAAAAACAGGTATCCCCTTGTTCAACATACCAAGATATATCGTCATGATTATCGTGTGCAACAGAGAAAACTATGTCTTCGTGGGTAAAGCTGTGAGGTGAATGTAAACGAAACGAATTGTTAAACCACTGAAAGAATTTATGAATAAACTGTTTGTTTTTAAGATTTATAGCTGGAGTAAAGGATATATATATATAAGGTTGGAATATCAAACAGATCATTGGAAACATCAGTAACTAACTGCATGCAAAAGAAACCGACAATGACAGCACAAATATTATCTTTAGCTAGGAAATAAAGGATACGAAGCAAAATGGGCCAGTATGTAGGAAGGGATATGGGGGAATAGGATTCAAAAATACTATAGGAAGGATAAAAGTGGGAAATCACTTGAAACTTTGAGGTTAAAGGAAAACCAAATGGGAAAACTGTAGGTGCAGGACGAGAAGCGTGAAGGGCCATAAAGCTGAAAAAAGACACTTACAATAATTTCTGAACTGTAGAGGGTTGACATTTACAAATGAAGGTTTTAAGGTGCAAGAACGGGTTGGGAATATTATAAATGTGACACATGCGAATTGCCTGACATTGTAAACATTTAGGTGTAAAAATAGGGGAAGGGTATTCATGCAAAACTAAATAGGGGTAAACACTGAGAAAGTGACAGGAAATGCAACGCCTTTTAAACATGTTTACTCTAGAGTTGGACTGAAAAATTTGGGTTACAGCAAGTGGGTAGAGGAATAACGTCAAGGATAGCCAAACCCCCACAGAAAGAAACATTGCAAGGTTTGCAATACATTCTATTACAATTTGCATAATCGAAAGAAAGGATATATTGATTAGTTAAATATACACGGCAAAAACATTCAGGACAACATGTAAAACAAAAGCGTTGAGTGAAAGTATTTAAGGAACATATAAAATACCCCGAACAGAAGAAAAACTTACAAGTTTGGCATTGGAGGGAATAGCAAGGAAATGGACGAGCAGCAATGGCAGGCATCTGGAATTTTACAAAAATTTACCGTTATACATAGTCATGTCATCACAGTTATGTCTGTACCATTCCCCAATATTCCAATATCCAGTTAATGACGAATCGGGAGTATCAATAGGAAGTTGTTCATGATAATACCATAAAGGGGTACGTAATGTAAGTGAATAGAAAGTGTAACAACAGGCCAAGAAAAGGTTTGGGTATCGCAACATAAACAAACAATTGTGATCGCCAAGACAGCATAGCATGTTATCAGAACAGCAAAATACCCTAACGCATTTAACCTTCCTTTTCCATAACGGTAGATTTAAATCAACTTTTGTTGGGGTGATATTGTCTAAAGTAAAAGAAAAAGAAAATTTACACTCTGGACAAGTTACACTCCATGGAGGTTCACGGTGGGAGACAGGTACATTATAAACAAAAAATGCTTTAAATGCATTGCCCGCACACACTAATGACCCACATAAATAACAGGTAAGACATTGGCAAGGGGAACAGGTATGAGCGGGGTATGAAAACATCTGAAACACGGAATGAAAAAAGCACTTGAAAGACAAGAATAAGGAATAGAAAAAAGAGCTAACGAAAAAAGAAAACAAATATTGAACTTACGATTGGAGAAGGCAACAGCAACAACACGAGCACAGCAGCAACACACGATACAGCAACACCAAAAAGCTGTAAAGAAACGATATAATGTTAAAATAAGCCAAGTTTAAGAAAAGCAAAAATTAATAAAACTAAAATACTGATAAAATACTTACAGTTGAGAAGCAGCAGCACAGCAACACCAAAAAGAACAACACGAGCACAGCAGCAACACAAAAAAGCTGTAAAGAAACGATATAATGTTAAAATAAGTCAAATTTAAGAAAAGCAAAAATTAACAAAACTAAAATACTAAAAATACTTACAGTTGAGAAGCAGCAGCACAGCAACACCAAAAAGAACAACACAAGCACAGCAGCAACACCAAAAACCTGTAAAGAAACGATATAATGTTAAAATAAGCCAAGTTTAAGAAAAGCAAAAATTAATAAAACTAAAATACTAAAAATACTTACAGTTGAGAAGCAGCAGCACAGCAACACCAAAAAGAACAACACGAGCACAGCAACAACACAAAAAAGCTGTAAAGAAACGATATAATGTTAAAATCAGTCAAGTTTAAGAAAAGCAAAAATTAACAAAACTAAAATACTAAAAATACTTACAGTTGAGAAGCAGCAGCACAGGAACACCAAAAAATCTGTAAAGAAACGATATAATGTTAAAATAAGTCAAGTCTAAGAAAAGCAAAAATTAACAAAACTAAAATACTAAAAATACTTACAGTTGATAAAATATAAAGCAGCAGCAAGAAACGATATAATGTTAAAATAAGCCAAGTTTAAGAAAAGCAAACAATTAATAAAACAAACATACTGAAAAATACCTACAGTTGAGAAGCAGCAGCACAGCAACACCAAAAATCTGTAAAGAAACGATATAATGTTAAAATAATCCAAGTTTTAGAAAAGCAAACATTAACAAAACCAAAATACCGAAAATACTTACAGTTGAGAAAATATAAAACAGTAGCAAAACACACAGCACCAAGAAACGATATAATGTTAAAATAAGCCAAGTTTTAGAAAAGCAAACATTAACAAAACTAAAATACTAAAAATTCTTACAGTTGAGAAAATATAAACCAGGAGCAAAACACACAACACCAAAAATCTGTAAAGATATAAAATAAAACATCACTTTTAGAAAACACACAACACTAAAGTTAAAATAAAAGACACAGTAACACCAAAAACGATAAGATGATATAGTATTAAAAAGCACTTTTAGAGAGTAAAATATTACGAACACTCATATGTATGTAAAATATACAAGAGCACTTAGCACACAGTACGACTGGTACAAGTGAAACACACGACCAAATTTGCTCGCTTATATATAACACACAAAATTAAACGCCTGAGAATTAAACTGGCGCAATACAAGTTCCCTGGTGATGATGCAATACGGTTCCCACAAGTGTGGATGCGCGATGATGCAATAGGTTAAACGTCAAGTTCTCAGAGTATCGGGTATACAGCGCAACTGTGCGCGATGATGTAATAGGTCAAATGTGAGGTTCTAATGCGCGATGATGTAATAGGTTAAACGTCAAGTTCTCACAAGCGTAAATTAACAGAGTATCGAGTATACGGCGCAGCTGCAAAAGTGTTATGCTTCGTTGTACAGTGATGCGCACGAATGCCTTGTAACGTTGGGAAAGTTTATAAAAGGTAAATACCTTAAAGTATTGATCAACAGACGATTACGTGCCATAGAGGTGTACTGATGGTTGAGGAGGAAGAGGATTTATCCCCATACTTTCGGAGTGAGTATGATATTCCTGTTCCAGAGGATGTAATGCCTAGAGATGGGGTAAGTGTTGAACCTTTATTTGACATTATGGAACATAGGGGCAGAACAATGAAGAAACTTTATTCTGGATATTCAGAAACAGATATTGCCGTTCGACCTATGCCGGAAAATGCAAATCCACAGGAATGGGTGACGAATATGTTTAGTGAGTTTTTAAAGTTCGCGAATGATAAACTTTTAAACAACTCCCCTGGGTGGTTAGGTATAAGCATAACGGATTCCAGAGATCCTAAAAAAGCGTTTAACATGAGTGTACGCAAAAACGATCAGGTGAATTCTGAAGTTATAATGCAATCTATAGAACGCGTAATGCAGAGCAATCAGGAGTTTCTAATAAATGCACCTATAAAAATCACGTGTGTGTGGACTAGAGAGATTGTAGGCTCATGTTTTAAAAAGTGTGATGCATGCAAACGTAATAAGGGAGTTATAGAAATAAAGAATATACACAATTTATGTTTACCAAGGGCCATTGCTATTTGCAAGGCGAAGGTGGAAGGGAACGCTGAATATGATGCAATTCGACGAAGCGAATATTTGCAAAAGGAGAAGGCCCTACTGTTGTGCGACACCGTGGATAAGGTAGGTAATACGTTTACATTGAATGACGTACAAATGTTTGAGACAGCGTTGCCAGGGTTTTGCTTTACTGTATTTGGGGATCATTCTGGAAAGAGCGTACTGTTCAAATCAAAAACTACATCTGATAAACATATAGATCTTATGTATCACGAAGGTCATTTTAATTCTATTGTAGATCTACACAGGTGTTTTAAGTGCAAGTCGTACTGTAGACACTGTAATATTGGAACTAAACAGAAAACGGAAAAACATCGTTGCGAACGGAGATGCACAAAATGTCACCAACAAATGCACATTAATTTTGGGGCTTATGTACATTGTGAGACATGTGAAAGGGATTTTAACGGTCAGGAGTGTTAAGAACTTCATTTGAAAAAAGGAACGTACTATAGTAGGAAAAAATCTGTGTGAAATGGAGAAAATATGCGTATTGTGCAATAGATTTTATAGCATGAGAAATAGAACGACACCACATAAGTGTGGAGAAAAGTATTGTACTAACTGTAAGAAGCATGTGGATGGGAATACATGTGTTTTATACAGCCGTATAAAACAGCGTGTTTAAGGCAACAATTTATTTTCATGTTTATAGACTTTGAATGCACACAAAACACGCCGTATACAGAAAGTGACAACACTTATGAACACGTTCCAAATTTGTGCGTCTTATACCAGGCCTGTTCTGTATGTATTAGTGAGAGCGCTAAAATGAACTACTGTTCTCAATGTGGAGTAAAGGAATGGGTTTATTTGAACAACCCCGTAAAACAACTTTTAGATCATGCCACACAGACAAAGTTTAAATCCTGGGATGTGATAGTTATAGCGCACAACCTAAGAGCATATGACGAACAATTTTACTAAAGTACATGATAGTTACATTGAAATGGAGCCCGGAGCTTATTATTAATGGAACACATATATTTAGAATCAAACACGGGAATATAACCTTTTTAGATTCTTTGAACTTTATCCTCATGGCTTTGTCACGGTTTCCTAAAACATTTCAATTAAATGAAAGCAAAGGGTATTTTCCTTATTTGTTTAATACAGCAGAAAATAAAATTTATGTGGGAACTATACCAGAACGGAAATATTTCTGCCCAGACGGCATGTCTGAGGACGAATGTAAAGTCTTTGAAAGTTGGTACAAATAAAAGGTTGATACACTGTATGTATTTAACATGAAGCATGAAATGTTAAAGTATTGTAAGTTAGACGTGTATATTTTGAGTTTGGGTGTGGTAAAGTTTAGGAAACAGTTTTTGGACGAAAACGGAATTGATCCGTTTAGGGAATGTATTACAATTGCTAATGCGTGTATGAATGTGTTTAGAAAAAGATTTATGCCACTAAATAAAATTCCTTTAATTCCTCATGGAGGATACAGGTTAGCATTTAATCATTCTCGCATTACATGCATTTGGTTATCGTCGTTGGAGCACAAAGAACATACTGTTATACAATATGCCTACAGGGGTAGAGAAATTAAAGTATTGGGGCATAGGGTGGAAGGATACAGAGATGATAAAAAGGTGTATTTCTTTCATGGTTGTTGTTACCACGGGTGTCCGAAGTGTTTTCCAAACCGTCATGATATAATAAATGCTACTGAAGGAGAAACTATGGCCTCTAGGTACGAAACCACAAATAGAATATCCAAACATATAGCAGATGCAGCGTATCATGTTATGGAGATGTGGGAATGTGAGTTTAAGGAAATGACACGATCCGATGACGAACTTGGCCATTATGTTAGGATTAATTTAAAGACATTTCCCGTTCCTTTACAACCCAGAGATGCAATTTTTGGTGGACGCACCAATTGTACCAAGGTGTACCGTGAAGTGGTAGATGACGAGAAAATATTTTATTATGATGTCTGCAGTTTGTATCCGTTTGTAAATAAGACAAAACCTTATCGTATAGGACACCCAAAAGTTCACTTAGATAATTTTCCAGATTTAGACGATGTTGAGGGTGGTATTATAAAGTGTGACATTTTGCCTCCGGATACCTTGTATCACCCCGTTCAACCTGTACGCGTTAATGGAAAGCTAATGTTCCCGTTATGTCATACATGCGCAGAAACAGAAAACCAGGAAGTGTGTAACCACAAAGATGAGGAAAGGTGTTTATCAGGTACATGGATTTTGGATGAACTTAAGGTTGCCTTGAATAAAGGATATGAAATTATTAAGGTTTATGAAATATGGGAGTATGAAATGATGCAATACAATCCAAATGCTGGTAAAAATGTTTATTTGAGGACTATGTAAATCAGTTTTTAAAAATTAAGACCGAAGCATTAGGATGGCCCCTTAATTGTAACACAGACGTCAAAAGAAAACAGTACATTGAAGATTTTCACGTTAGGGAAGGAGTGCAACTTGATGGTTCATCTATAGAAAATAATCCTGGGAAACGTGAGCTGGCGAAGTTAATGTTAAACTCATTTTGGGGAAAATACGGACAACGTGACAATTTACCTACTTGCGAGATAGTTAAGGAATACTCTAGACTTCTAGAACTATTAAACGCACCAGGAGTGGACGTTCTTTCCTACACACCAACTACAGATAACATTATGTACGTTGTGTGGAGATATAACGAGATCACCCCAAAAATGAACCCTACCACAAACGTTGTTATAGCTGCATACACTACGGCACACGCACGTTTAGAATTGTATTCATATTTGGATCGATTGGACACCCGTGTGTGTTATTTTGATACAGATTCTATTATTGCCACGTACAGGCCGAGTGATTGGATGCCTCCAACCGGATCCTATTTAGGTGATATGACTAATGAACTTGAAAAATACGGAAAGGGTTCCTACATATATAAATTTGCTTCATCGGGGCCAAAGAGTTACTGTTTTGAGATTAAAACTTCTAATGACAACAAAACCTACACTGTTTGTAAAATTAAAGGTATTACTTTAAATTCTGGTAATTTAAAAGTGATTAACGCTGATGTTCTTCGTGATATTGTTGTAAGGGATAATAGTAAATCCGTAACTGTGCAGGGTACCCGCATTGCTAGAAAACGTTTATGGACAGTGGTAACAGAGCCTTATGCTAAAAAGTTCCGCATGATAGTTAATAAACGTGTAATGGTGGATAACTTTGACACACACCCTTACGGGTATAAAAGACGGAAACTTGATTATTGAATACTTATTGATGGCTGAAAAGAGAAAGTTTGAGGATGAAATTGAAGAGCCTTTACCTCCGAAAAAGGTTAAAGTTGACTTTCAAAAAAGACCTCGAGAATTAGTGGAGGAGGAGGAGGAGGATGAGGAGAGTAACAAAATTTTTAAAGCCGATGTAACGCCTAAGCCCCCAAGGCTATCTCGTATAGACACCTGGAGAAGATGCAAACAACCTAAAACCCCTCTTGTCCCGTGGCAGACCCTTATTCCGGGTCCAGGTTTGAAAGTGAATTGGCAGGCATTGCTTCCACGTAAGCGGCGCCTTAAT
Organism: Deroplatys truncata; assembly: GCA_030765065.1. NCBI lineage: Eukaryota > Metazoa > Arthropoda > Insecta > Mantodea > Mantidae > Deroplatys > Deroplatys truncata. Next base: position 699,510,688 of record CM060990.1, read on the forward strand.
CGATTAGATTTAGAAAGCCCACCAACAAAATTACAGTCTAGAGAGTTGTATAAACCGCGAAAAACTAAGAGAAAACAGTACGTGCCATGGTACCATTTAATTCCACCGAATAGCATGAAACCAATTAATTGGCATGCGTTACTTCCTCGTAAACGTAAATCAAACAATCCACTACCGCCGTAACCAATAAAGCGTCATGTTGAGAAGAATAGAACTAAAAGAAAGGGTAACGCAGGGAGGCGTGGGGATAAATTTAAACGTGCAAATCCTGGACAGGAAGTGGAAATGGAGGATATGTCTCTGGGAGAAGTAATACCTGACAAGGGTAAATTTAAACGTGTAAATCCTGGACAGGTGGTGGAAATGGAGGATATGTCTCTGGGAGAAGTAATACCTGACAAGGGTAAATTTAAACGTGTAAATCCTGGACAGGTAGTGGAAATGGAGGATATGTCTCTGGGAGAAGTAATACCTGACAAGGGCAAATTTAAACGTGTAAATCCTGGACAGGAGGTGGAAATGTGTGAAAATATACTACCAGATAAAATATCTAAGCTTACCTTTCCTAGTACCATACAGGTAGCAGGGCCTTATCGCTGCGGTAAATCTACATTTGTAAAACGGCTTCTTTCCAATGCTGAACACATGTTTGATAAACCTATAAAACGTGCCGTTTGGTGCCATCCTTCAGAGTACCCACCTCAAATGGGTAACGAATTTAATAACTGTACATTTAATGTTTACACCCACGCAGGTATTCCTCCTTTAGAATCTATCAAAGACGGGGATTTTTTGATAATTGATGATTTAATGTTTGAAGCTGACTCTACAGAGGTTTCTAACTTTTTCACAAAAGATTCACATCACCGAAACTTTGGAGTTATTTACATACTGCAAAATGTGTTCCCTCAAGGAAAAATGTTTCGTACAATATCACTCAATGCCAATTACATAATTGTTTTTAAAAATAGTAGAGCTAAAATGCAGATTGAACGATTATTTCAACAAATGGAACCACGTAAATCTAAATTTCTATTAGAGGCCTTTGAAAAAGCCACCGAAAACCCTCACCGTTATTTATTGCTTGACTGTACGCAGTACACACCAGATCATTATCGTTACAGAACGGGAATTCTACCTGGCGAAACCCCCTCGTGTTTTGTTCCAGTATAAATATACCTATACCAAGGGGTATTTTCTCATTATGGATAAGAAGATAAGAAAGGTGACATCCCCTCTAATTGCTAATGAAACTGCTAATCTTGTTGCTATTAGCAAAGCTAAACCTAAACAACGGAAAAAACTGCAAAAGGATGCCAAACCCGAAACAATTAAGGCTATTTCGGAATGCGTGTACAATGTAAGTAGAGGCAAGATACGTATATCTCCAACTTGTAAAAAGGTTTAAAAAGACATAAAACTTTATGGAGACGTCTAGTTGACAAGAAGGTGTCATTGAAGAAGAAGCGAGAGATTCTTATGCAGAAAGGTGGTTTTTTACCAGCTTTCCTTCTACCAGTTCTTGGATCAATTGCTAGCGCTCTAGTTTCAAAGTACGTCTAAGTATGAAATACGCAAAGCATATTGTGTTGCATCGTTCACTACCTAAAAGTCCGAAATGATTACATGTGATCGATTCAGCTATATCATCTATCTCTAAAGATATTTCAAAGGTTATGGATACTAAAATGCTCCCAGAAGATAAATAGAATATTTTAAAGTATATGTTAGCGACGTACTATGATCTTATTTCAAAACTAAGATCTCCTTCCGACATCGATGAAGATAAACCAAAACCAGACGTGCACGAAGCAATTACACAAAGCCAACCCGAATCTCAGGCAGTTAAAAAAAAGATCCAGAATCTCTGGCATCTAAAAAGTCTCGCAATTTAGCTCACATTACCCAGCGTTATGGACTTTGACCACCTGTGAAAAAATCGGATGACGAAGATATAGAATGGGAACCTCTGTACTAGAGCGAATATACAATCAAATTGATCATTATGCGGGTTTGGGTACTGCCGACAAACTTCACAAAGCCACAGGGTTGTCTAAGGCCGCAATAGAGTCCTTCCTTAAAACAAAAGAAAGTTACACCTTACACAAACCGGTACGGAAACGTTATCCCACCAAACATTATCATGTCTCTAATATTTACGATCTTTGGGAAGCTGATCTAAATGTAATGGATTCCGTTAAATCTTACAACACTCCGTATAGATACATTTTAACGGTGATTGACGTCTTTTCAAAATATGCCTGGGCTCTGCCCTTAGTTTCCAAGACCGGGGACAATTTGTCTAATGCGTTTAAAGATATATTTACCGACAGCAAACGTTTTCCCAAAGTGTTAGAAACAGATAAGGGTACTGAGTTCACAAACAAAACATTTCAAAGCTTTCTAAAACAACACAAATTTTCTCATTTTACCACTAACAATAAAGTAAGGCTGCGGTAGTGGAACGCTTTAATAGAACCTTAAAGGCAAAAATGTGGAAATATTTCACTCATAAGAACACATATAAATATGTGAATGTATTGCCGCTTCTCGTTAAGTCTTATAACATTTCGTACCATCGATCCATTAAAATGGCACCAAAGGATGTTTCGCCCAATAACATTCTTCAGGTTTATTACAATTTACATCACCCGCCCATACCATCCAAAAGGAAATATAAAGTAGGGGACTACGTTCGCATATCTAAAGAAAAGATGAAATTTGATAAGGGTTATGAACAAAACTGGACGGATGAGATTTTTCAAATATCTAAGGTAATTCTAAGTTCACCACCCGTATACAAAATTCGCGATTTAGCTGGTGAAGACATAGAGGGTATACTTTATAGACAGGAGTTGCAAAACGTATCCCTTCCCTACATTCAAGGTTGATAAAGTTCTTGATACAAAAGGACGAGGACGCAGTAAGCAGTTGTTTGTTAAATGGAAAGGGTATCCCGATAAATTTAACTCTTGGGTAAAACAATCCGATATCTTACAACTATGATTGTTCGAACAAAACCTTTTTCTATTTTGTTGGCAAGCAATGCATCCACGGATCGTTTTTCCAATAATACCACTGCTCGCTTCTCAAACCACTTACCAGAAAGAATTGTTTTACACGGTGATTGGGAGGTGTCCCTCTCCAAACTTAGATATCCCATTCGTTTTTATAATCTTACTACCCACTGTAGTGTAAAAGGTACTTTTATTGAAGATGGTGAATCTACAAATTTATGTGTTTACTTTAAAAACTATACGGAAACAAATGCCTCAGACCTTTACAAACGTATTAATCATCGTATAAAACTGGACGTACAAATTCCTGATGTTTTTACATATGCAAATGGGAAGGTTTCCATATCCCCCTCTGTTGTAACAAATGTGACCCCTACCTCACCTGTAGAGGTTACAAATCCTCCAGGTTTCAATGTACTACCCATCTCAGGTTTGGATAATCCTACGGAAGTGATAGTTCCACACAAGACTGTACCTGTCCACGAGGACTTAGAAATGTCTGATGCTCCTAAACGGCCTCCACATAAAACGGGAAGTAGACGAAAGCTGTCCAAGTTATTTCTCTCTCCTAACTTATACAGAATGCTAGGCTTTATTCCTGGTACAGACCTAGTAAATATACGAAACGCTGTTTTTCCTTTAGACCCGTACATGGGTTTTCCCTATGAGGTTTTCGTTTATTGTAATCTTGTGTCTCCCCAGCTAGTTGGCGATATATTCGCTCAGGTGGTGGATAGTACCATCATTGAACTAGAATCCAAACATACAAAGCATCTTTCGGCAGAAAAGACATTTTTTCCTCAAAACTGGGTACCATTGCTTCAACAAGATTTTAACGTTGTTAATATAGATTTAAGAGATGGTTTTGGATACCTCTTAGCATTTGCGGACAGTTTTTCTTCAGCTATAGTTCTATCCTTTAGACCAAGAAATGAACGCTAATGATCATATTATTTTTCGTTATTACCTCAATCAGGCTGGTGGTCAGTACAATGATCGAGACTTCATTCTTTATAAAGGTTCCCCATTTCAAAAGGGTAGTGGTCTTTTTAGTGCTCTAGGTGGACTGTTTCGCACGCTTTTACCTGTTTTTAAAAGCGGTGCTAAAGCTATCGGAAAAGAGGCGTTAAAATGGGTTCAAATGTTTTATCTGACATTTCTTCAAGCTCTGCTACTCCTAAAGAAGCCTTTAGATCTCGTTTAAAGGAGGCTGGTTCTAATCTCAAACGCAAAGCCGAGGCTAAAATTGATACCATGTTAGGTTCTGGAAAGAAACAAATTAAGATAAAAAGGCAACGTAAGCAAAGAAAAAAACAGTCTGCGTCTAAACGCGTTCAACGTCTTACCAAAAAGACCGATATCTTTACAAAATGGGCGATACTGTGTACATGAATTCTAAACTAGACATATTTAAACCTCTCCCCATTCAAACTAAATTTGAACAGTACGAGATATTTTCCCTTATTCCACAGAATGCTGTATCACAAAACTCACCAATATCTTTTCATTATTCTCCCAATGCTGACGACTATCTCGATCTCTCATATGTTATGTTAGAGGTGTGTGTCAAAATTATTAAACAAGATGGTAGCAATCTTGGTGATGAGGACCACGTAACATTTGTTAATAATTCTCTAAATTCCTTATTTAGCCAAGTTTCCGTATCTCTAAACAATGTCAACATATCCATACCTCAACAGGGCTATCCTTTTCGAACTTACCTCGAAGCCTTGCTCAATTACTCCTCCGACGCTATGAATGGTCGCCTACAATCCTCCCTATGGTTCAAAGACACCGCTGGTCAAATGGATAGCTTTGATACTAACGCTGGAGTTAAATCACGTTTTGCGTTTACCAAAAACAGTAAAGAAGTTCAAATGTTAGGTTACCTTTCTCATGGTCTCTTTAATCAAAATTTAGTTATGTTAAATAACGTTGACCTTACCATAACCCTAACCCCATCTGCCCCCGAGTTTCATCTTATTTCCAATACCCCTGCCGTTAACGCATTCACAAAATTTGTTTATGCTAAACTTCATCTCAAAAAGGTTAGACCCACTTCAACCATTAAACTTGCACATCAAAAAGGGCTTACCCAAGCCAATGCTGGCTATTGGTATAAAGACGTTGATTTTCAAGCTTTAAGTATAGGTACAGGAACGACTTCTGCATCCTTCAATAACCTACTTGTCGGTAAAATACCTAGGCGCATTACTCTCGCTATGGTAACGGATAAAGCGTACACTGGTGATGTAACAAAAAACCCTTTTAATTTCCAACACTTTAACTTGTCTGCCCTTCAACTGTCCCGTCCCTCTTCAGGTAATAAACCTCAATTTTACAGACGGAAAGTTCATTCAAGGGTATCATTCCGTCTTTGAAGCTTTGGGTATGATTTTCAAATCAAAAGGTATTAACATATCTAGGGAGGAATATCCTAAAGGGTTTACCTTATTTTCTTTTGACTTAACCGCTGACATGAAAGCTAGTAAAGATTACGCGTCCGGTCTGCATCACGGTAATTTAGCTATAAAGCTAGAATTTTCTAAAATGTTGCCAGAACCAATTTGTCTCCTCACGCTTGCTGACATATATAGATTCGTTGAAAGTGATGTCCACCGTTCGATTCTAGTATCATGAACTCTTCCCAAATTTTCTCATGTCTACGTAAATACCCTCAGTTTATTGGAGTGTTTGCTTCCGACCAATTAGCTACACTGTTCTCTATTCCCACTCCAATCGCTGTAGTTATTAACACTGACCCTCACACCAAACCAGGAAAACATTGGATTTGCATTTTCGTTTCCAAAAATGGGATCGGTGAATATTTTGACAGTTACGCATTACCTCCTCTCTTACCATCCATTCTCTATTTTCTCAACAACTATTGCGGTCCTCAATGGCACCACAATACGCGTCGTCTACAAAGCGACGTCTCCACTACATGTGGTCATTACGTAGTCGGGTATCTGTCTCATCGGTGTTGTAACATACCTGCTATCGCCTTCTTTTCCAAATTCAAAATTTCTGATTACCTCTTCAACGATAAACTCATCTTACAATCCTCCTCTGTTGGCCAATCCTGTCAACCGTTGTCATCATACCTATAAGTACTAGACGCCAACGCGTTTAGTGTACACTTGCGCTCTGGTTCTTCATCATGTAATTACTACCTCTCTTTAAGTTCCTTTTTCCCCTCTCTTTTGTTTTTTCTCACTTCTAATGTATTATATATTTTTTATGTTTTAGGTCGTGTATACACTTCCTCAACGCATCAGAAACTAAATATCTCTCCGTGGCAACCGCACCTGAAGTTGCCATCACCATAGCATCCTGTGGAAAACGAAAATTTTCTGTTCTTCACTCTCTCAACGAATGGTCAACCCTCTTCGAGGTGTTAGGTCCTAAAATCGATTCTCACTTCTCTTCTACCTCCAGGCATCCATCGTTCTCAGAAACCATTTCTGAAACATTCTCCATTCTATTTAAATACTTATTTGGTTTTCCAGCCATTATTCTTAAACCTGGTGGTATTGCAATTTTTGCACAAGAGTGGGCTAACCTCAAACACCTGTTCACCGTTTACAAGTCTAAACTTGTTTCCTAATTCTATTTATTAACCCAATCAAGTATCACCGCCTCTTCAGTCGTGAAGCAGCCATCATGCAACGCAGTGTCTTTAAGGATCTCAACAGTCGTGGTCAGACACCCCTCATCATTGGATTTCGGGACCTTCTTCTCAACATACCTTATGTAGCCGTCGGTGCTAGAGTCTCAACACACAGTACGGTTGGAAAACTGTCCTCAAACTTGAAAACGGAAAGGAGGTATTCCTACCGTCTGCTTACAACAACCTTGACGACGATTACATCAATCAACTCAAACAGGCACCGTTACAATTTATCTACAAGGGTATAGAGCCTATCCCTAACTCCAACGGTCTCAAAAGACACATTCTACTGTTTAGAGACCTTCCTCCTCAATAATGAGCTGCGCATCGGATTATATCGACGTTGGTACGTATCGTTTCTCTACTTTTTTTCTCCTGTTTTTAGCTTACATGTGTGTACATTTTTTCTAATGTTCTTCCTCTCTTCCCCAGGAAACAACCTTATGGCCAGCATTCACTTCTCGGTGCCAGATTCAGTGTCTGAACATGGGACCTTCGTTAACGAAGACGCTTTCGACATTATCTCCACCCACATCGACAAATTTGGACCCATCAAAATCGTCACCATCGAAGTCAACGTATCCAACGCTGCAGTCATCTTCCTGTCTTTCAACCCTACAAAGATTTCACCCACCGGATGTGACGCTGTTTGGAACCTCTCCATCAACGACGAGCCCATTGCTCCTACAACTTCACAGACTATTATTGCTCCTGTGTGTCTTCCTTCCACCGTTCCAGATAATAATTTTGTTCATATTCAGTTTAAGTGTGAAACTAAAAATACCTTACAGGATGAACTACCATTTCTAACATTTACACCTTGTGTAACCCTTTTCAGAATTGTATTCGTTAAACAAACCTCATTATTGTAATGTTTTTCAATAAAGAATAGGACCCTCAGTTGGCAAAACTGGAACCGGAACACTAGTGGCGCCCCTAACACCAAGGAACATCGCTAGAGGTCAAATTGCTTGACCCCGACTTCCGGTTCTGCTTACCGAGGGTCGTTACTACTCTCGCGTAACTTTCTTACTAAATTTAAGGTCACATCTGGCATGCTACTATTACAATGTACACTAGTTTCAACCTCAGATGAGTCCTCAACTAATTCTGTTTGCCTATCAGCTTCCATTTTATTTAATTTCCTGCTCCTAAGCAACATGAGATGTAAAAAATATTACAAATTACGGTTACTTACAAAACATCTCCATAACTATTACACGCACAGATACGTTGTCTTCCTTCTTCAGTTCGTCGCCACGTGCTCGTATTGAACCCGGGAGTCCCCTTCCTCTTGTCTGGAACCTTACGGTGTGGTTACCACGTGCTCAATCCAGCTCCAGTAGGTTGCCTTCCTCTGCTTCGAACTGTGCTCCTCGTGCCTGCATATCCGTAGTGGTTCCTAACGTCGTGGCCCCTCGATGGCGCGCCAAATAATTTGAGGCTGTCTTGCTCAAATGCCCAATAAGTAGCTCTTATCTGCAGGATAACTAGGTTTACCACGTTGGAATGAAAACTACGATTTGCGTTGATTCATAGTTTATTGATGACTGAATTATAGGCAAGAATATTCTCGGAGCAAAGGCTAACTGAGGGCTTTACGGGAAAAGCGACGTAAACTTATTTTCTCGTTCACCAAAATAAAATCAAAACTGGCTCCCAATTATAACGGCGATATATAAAATATGTAAATACTCCCGGAATATTACTATCTTTAACTTATGCTTACATCTCGAACACGTGCTCGTGGGAGCGTCGATGGATATATGTATACTCGCCGAAGTTAACAAAATACTAGAGAACGAGCTTCACGTTTCTCTCCAATTTATACAAATTTTTACCCACGCGCTACGGGGTTTACATTTAGACTCGAACCCAGCCAGTAGACGCTATGCAGGGCTTGGCTCTCTTTTGTGTGGCGGATGATGACCTCGCCAAGGGTGTCCAGCAGCTTGACTTACCCCTTCCGAATTCACTGAAATCCACAGTTAGCCTCGCTCAGAGTCTAAATTATATTATAAGAAATGAAATACTCCTTCAAACGCTAACGTAGTTTTGAACTGCTGTTTTTTTCCGAATGAGCGCATTTTTATCAAACCGTTATTTAATTTGTTTGGCAAAGAGTAAGATTCATAATTTTTTGATATGGGAAAAAATGCAGAAACACCAATGCGTTGCCCAACAAATTGAAGTTTTTTACACACCCTTTCGAAATGACGCATCCTTTTTCGATTATTCGTACTAAATGTTTTGGAAAAGAAGCAATTCACATTAGGGCTTTCCTTTTTGCTTTGTGTGTCACCTATTGACATCCATACTGATGAAATTAAGGGGTCGCGGGAAGGAGACGGTGATATTCTCGGGATTCGAATTCGCTTGAACTCTTCTAGTGGAGGGTTTGAGCGCCGTTATCTCTTTTCTTTTGCTCAGCGCCTCCCACTTATTTCTCATCTTAAGGCACACTTTTGTGGCTCTTTCCACTTCGTTCTCCAAAGTTAATTTCAATTCCGCATTCTCTTTGTGTAATTTTTCAGACATATTGGACAGCCTAGCGACTTCGGTATCTAGGTGCAAGATGTAGGACTCCGTGGACGCGTACATGCTCTAGAAGCTTTCAAAACTCTTAACCTGCCTCCAGGGCGGTGCAGATGCAGAAGGCACGTAAGTTCTCAGCAGCCCTTTCAGCTCGCGCTGGATCTGGAGGTTGTTTTCGATCCCCTCTATGTACTGCTGCTGCTCGCACGCCATGGTGCAACTGGCGGATATGAAGGATGATAGGAAACCTGGAAATGTTACAAGGATTCGAAAGCCAGAGACTTGAGAGAAGCGGGCGAAGAATTGGAGATGATGCACGGGCAACCGCGGAAAGTTTGCTTGAGGTAATGGCAAGAAATTTTATAGAGGTAAATATTGGAAGGGGAGTAAAGGGCATGAAAATCGCGAAAGAAGTGAATTCTCAACCTTTCACGCTCATCATGTAGACACATGACGCCAAGCTTTTGCAGAGATCGTTAAAATACATGTTAATGGAAACCAAAAGATCACACCATACAAGAGAATGGGGGATTTCTTCGCAGATACCCAATGCCACGAAAACGGATTTAATTAAAAAGGTAGCCACACCGGAACATACCACCATCCACGTCACGCACACGTGCGTGAGCAATAGCGTGTCTAACACGAATGTGAAGAAGGAAGCGCGAGTATCGACGTACCATTCGTCGTTGGCATCGACGATGAAAAACTTCAGTAAACATTTGCGTTGGAGAAAATTTGGTGATCTGGAATTCACGATGTAGAAAATAGGTATCGGAGGCGTTTCAGATGGTGGCACGGGGTTGCAAAGCCGTGTGCAAAAATCTCTCGAAATGACGGTGCATGCCTCGTCTTCGACGAAATAGGAATACATTTTAATCAAAATGGTCCAGGAGGGAAACCAGAGTGGGATAAGACTCCAATAGCGAAAAGTTGGGAAAGCGGCGGGAGAATGCGGTGAATTTTCAAGTTTCCAGAAACAGGGAGGAATGGGTATAAAAGGGGTGACAGGTGGAACCGAACTGTAAAAATTTAATAAAAATTACAATAAATTTTGATTATAATACGGACAGAGAAAATTCGAACCTAGGGATTGCGATAAAAAGGATAGTAAACTGCACAGAGACGCGTAACAATGCAAACAATGCACTCTCGCACAATTGGACGCCGTGTGGTGCGCGGGGCGCATATTGCATTCGACGTGCTCATCGCAATTTGGACAAAGGCCGGCAGGGGGTAAAGTCTGACAGGATTTTGCGCAATGCAACCGTGACATTTTAACTCGTAACAGGGCGCGATTCTGGTATCGATGGAAGGCATCTGAAAAATGAAAAAACAAGAAAAAAACGTAAAGCCGAAAATGGATAGCAAAAGCTAGCCACTGCAAAACGTACAGACGTTAGTCCAGCTGCGGGCGAGAGCGACATAGCGCAGCAATCTGTATAGAGATGCACGGCACCTCTGGCATTTGACCCTCATATAATGCGAGAGCGTAAATTCGCGGATTCTAATGACGCGGCCGGCAGTTTCCCTGCAATTTGTACAAGACGGGGAGGAGAGTTTAAAGAAGCGCGCGCTGCATAACAGGACGTGGTAGGAGTCGACGAGATCATTGCAGGCGGCGAGCATCTAAAAACAGAAGGGAAAGAACATAGCAACAGGGTTGGAGGCGAAGACTTTAACACAAACGTTTACGACAAAACGGACAGAGATCCGTCCATTCGTGTTTTGCAGATACGTAAGATAACCAAGCACATAAATCAGCATGACAATGCGGGCAATACATGCTCCTGCAATTGGATATTGAATAATGTGCGTATTGAATATCGTGCCCGGCAGATACCCCGCATTCGGGACATATCGAGGAAGGAGTATTCATGGGGTTCTGAGCCTTCTGAGCTTGCAAAACGTCACGTTGCACTCATGGCACTTTAATTCATAACAGGGTCTATCGTGATGGCATACTGACATCTGAAAGAAAAAAGGAAAATTCTACAACGACACATCGGATGTTTTAAAAAAAATAATTTAGATACAACGGGACGATGCCGTCGCAATGGTCGTCGTACCACTTCAGGATCTCGTATCTCAAATATGGGGTGCATTTCGACAAAGGACTGCAGCGATTGCGGGCTTGGGTTTGCGCGTAATAAAACCACAAGGGACACTTTGTGGTGAATAAAACCTTATCGGTTTGATCAGCTCGACCGCAAAACGATCTAAAATAATTCATTACTTCATTACTTTAATACGAAGTATTAAATACAATTCGGAAGGAGCAAATATGTTCGTCGAGAGGGTGGTATTTGGTCGAGAAGCAAAATAATCTAAAACATTTAGCTTTTCGCTTCCACAAAGGCAAGTGGAGATCGATGGGTATTTTTATAGTGTCTTTGATTCGAAAATCGAACGGAAATTTACATTCCGGGCAAGTGATGTCAAGACAGTAAAAACCGGGTTGCAGGAACCCGCAGTCAACGTAATATTTAACGTCATGAAAATAAAAATTGTAAATTATATTGGTCCAAGGGAAAATGCGAGTTTCGGCAGGTTTACCGCTAAACATGGGTTTCAAAACATTGTCAGTACATATCATGGATTCGCATAAAGGACATGAAACGGTGGAACAAGAAGAACACTCTTCTGTCTTGAACGACACATTCATCTGCAAAACGCGTGCAAATGGGCATGCAATAAAAATACGACACAGAAGAAGCATGCACTTCCTTTTTTAATTTAAACTATTTGCAAAATAATTTTGAAATGCTTACAATGAAGTAGCACCACAAGAAAGAGACGGTGGCAGCGGCACGGCCGGAAACGAACGAGAATCGGCGATACAGGATGCGAAAGATTTCAACTGGATGGCGAAGATCGCATACTCTAGGGGAAAAAAGCGAATATGGCGCAAGTTAAGTTATATTTTAAAACAAAAACTGAATGACACTTGAAACATTAAAAATGGCATCGAAAAATGCATTACTATCTGTGTGAGATTTCCTGAGAGACTAATGGCTCCCAGCAGCAAAAAACCTTGGAGAAAATGGCAGAAAAAGTTATGTAAATTCTCAAACTGTGGAAGAAAGAAAAAAATGAACGATAGGAAGCCATTTGTTTCGTGCCAATGGCGTTTGTTCGCTCGTAGCGAAAAAAAGTTTGAAACAACGAGTAAAGTATTTGTACTTATGGCAATGCTTCGGTTCTCACACTTTCGTTCAGCTGAACACAGCTGTGGTGAATGCATGGAAGAAACGGACCGTATTTATTCTTAAAAAAATGGAAGCGCGTGGCCTCACGGCTGTCGTTAAGCAAGGAAGTTAAACGTTCCATTTTTGGCAAGTATATGGCTTTACATAAGTAAGAAAACATTAGTCCTTCGACGGTTGTGACTCACGGAAAAAGATAAGCGACCCTAGCGACGCAGTTCATGGAGTGCGATAAGGAATGGTCACGATGTCTACTCGTGCCAACGCGGAAGAAGACACGGTCACGATGGTCACAAACGATACTCGTACAACCGCGGAAGAGGATACAGTCACGACGGTCACGATCGATAGGCGTGCCAACGCGGAAGAAGACACGGTCACGATGGTCACAATCGATACTCGTACAAACGCGGAAGAGGACACAGTCACGACGGTCACGATCGATAGCCGTGCCAACGCGGAAGAAGACACGGTCACGATGGGCACGATCGTTAATCGAGCGAACGCGGAATAACATAAGCGTTCTAGTTTTTGGCTAGGCGGTTAACGGCTTGCGATAAGACAACGTAGCCACGAACATCCATCCTTCATGCGCTTGTTAGTTTTTTTAAAAAATGAAACTGGTAGTCGAGACACATGGTGTGAGTAACATGCGTGGTTAACTGGCAGTGAGGCGACGGTGTATTTATGATTGTGCCGGAGCATTTCGGTCTTTGCATCGTTTCAGAGCGGACGCAGAACGGTGGGTAAGAGAAAAAAGGTAATGAAAATAGTGATCGCGGGTATCTATATGTGTGTTATTTTTCTTTAAAAGGCGCGTGCCGTGGTATTGGAAATAACTAGAACATAGAGGAGGACGATCTATCTGCTGACGAGCACGATATACCCGTTCTCGGGAATACCATATCTTACGACGACGATGGCGGCTTTGCGGTAAGTATCGAACCTCTTTTTCATATTGTACAGCATAGGCAGAGAACGGTGAAAATGTTGTTTTCGGGGTATTCCGAAACCGACATAATGGTGAGATCAATACCCGAAAATGCGCATCCGCGAGGGATCGATCGTGTGATGCAATTGCGACAGTCACATTGGTTAAAACCTTATGTAGAATTTAACAATAGTCTACGACAACAGGCTGTAAATGACTTTCAGAAGAACCTCTACAAACTCTTTAAAAACACCATGTTTGGAAAAACTATGGAGAACCTGCATAATCGTATGGATATACGACTGGTTACAAATGAGAAGACACAGGAAAAGTTGATCGCTAAGCCCACGTTTATCGTTAGGACGATATATGCTGCTAAACTAGCTGCTGTACATATAGCCTCGCGACGGATCGTGTTCAACAAGCCTATATACATACATGGTATGAGTGTGTTGGACATCTCCAAGACATTAATGTATCACTATCATTATGATGTGTTGTTGCCATAATATGGGGCTGAAAACCTGAAGCTTATGTATATGGACACTGATTCATTCATTCATCGTGTGACAACTGAATATGTGTATCAGGACAAGCTACGTTTTCTTGAACATCTGGATATAGCTGATTACCCTGTTAACCATATATGTCACTCCACTCAGAACAAAAAGGTGTTGGGAAAATTTAAAGATGAGGCTAATAGCAAAATCATCTTACGCTTTGTTGGACTACGACCTAAGATGTACACCTTAGATATTCAAGGTTCGATGATACAAAAGATTAAAGACATAAAACGTAGTACTATTAAGCAGTACATTACATTTGACCGATATACAGACTGTCTTAAAACCCGTGAAATCATCAGAACGCCAATGAATCTGATCCTGTCCGGGGAGCATGCTGATAGCACAGAGCAAGTGAATGAAATTACATTGATTCCGTTTGATGACAAAAGAGTTATTGCCGAGGATGGAATAACGACATATGCATATGGGCATTACAGCATTACAAACAGCGCATACGAGAATTTAAGTCGAGGATGAAGATTTTCTGCATGAGTCTACAATATAAAAAATGGAAGTTTGTCTAAATCATGTGTATACACCTAGCAGACACCTGATGAATAAAGAAGAATAAGAAGATGGAAGGGGAGGCGTTAACCCTGCCATTAGGAGCAATCCCAGTGCTAGTCTCAAGCCTAGATATAGGGGAGAGGCGCCAAAAACGAACTAAAATTGAGGTATGTTGACGTAAAACTTTTCAATTAAGACTCTCAAATAATAAAACCTGTATAAAACGTCACAATTTCGCTAAAAGAAAACTCAGGGTCATCTCTGGTTAGGCAGATTGGGTTAGACGATGACTGAGTAGAATAGATGATGACAGGATGTCCTGGGATTGGCTAGGTTAGACTAGGCTAGGCTCGCGTACTGCTTGTCTAACTTACGAAGGATGTGTTAGCTTCGATTGTGTTAACAATGGGTTGATTACGTGTTGTTTTTACGTTTTGTTACGTGGTTACGTTTCTGGTTACGTCATGTTACGTCGTGTTACGTTTAATGGTTACGTTGGTTACGTTTACTGGTTATGTTACGTCTGGTCACATGGTTACGTGCTTATGTTAAGTAGTGTGACGTCTTGTTACGTGGTTATGTTACGCGGTTTTGCGTCTTGTCACGTGGTTACGTGGTTATGTTACGCGGTGTTGTGGTTACGTTTACTGGTTACGTTAGTTACGTGGTGTTACGTCTTGTTACGTTCGTTAGGTTAGATGATGATAGGATGGATTAGACAATGAGAAGATGATCCAGAGCAGTCAAGGTAGGGATAGGTTAGGGCGTTCGGTGTGGGATTAGTTTAGAATACTTCTATATATCTTCACTGTGGCCCTATACACCGTTTATCCCTCTCCGTCTCGCACACTAACTGTAACATATAAAAAGTTTGTAAGATTTAGGAAAAAGTATATAAAAGTGTTGTAGCATTGAATAAGAAATGTTTATAATCTAATTACTCTCTATATTACCATGAATGTCTGTGACGCTATCTGAATTGCCTGCTAAATGGCTTAAATACCTGTGATATTTCCCGAATCATATGAAAATTACCTTAAAAAGCTCTGGTACGAATCGCTGCTCTGTTACCATGAACACTTGTGATACTAACCGGTTTACTCTACATATACAGTTAATTACATTAATCAATCAACATACATGTGGCGGTGTACTTCAATCAACGGCCTGCGTCCAGCCCTTTTAGAGGCGTGATACCGGAGTAGTTAAGTCCCCTCTTTAAACGTTTGGATTAACGATAATCCTGCCGCTAGGTGGCGTTGGTGTCGCTTTAATCCGTTTTAATGCGCCATAATCCAGTGGATTAAGGTGTATTAAGGGATTAGTGCGAAAAGTTGCCACTAGCGGTGAGGATTACGGTTAAATCCAAACGCTTAAAGAGGGGATATGATAAATTGAGTTAGAATGGATTGATTGGACAAAGGGATATGAAAATGAGGGATTAAGAGGAACGTGTTTGTGCGAGGTGTTGTGCGTGCGGAGTCGGGGATGTGAAAGAGGAGAAAACGTGGCGGTTGCGGTATAAGAAGTGAGTATAATAGGAAGTGACGTGGCGTGAGGTGATTGGTGAAAATAAGACAAGATGTGATTGGTGTAGGAAGAGAAAGAGATGGTTTGTATTGGAGGAAATGGAATGTGAGGAAGTGAGATATGGAAAAACCCACATGTTGAGGAAGCGATAATGAGTGTGGGAAAGGAAGTGAGTAGCGATAAAATAGGAAAGCGGATATCCGCAGGAAGTGGAGTGGTTGTAAATTGGCAGGAAGGGGGATATGGAAAAACCGACATGGTGAGAAAGCGATAAGTTTGCGGTATAAAAAGTGAGTATAACAGGAAGTGACGTGGCGTGAGGCGATTGGTGAAAATAAGGCAAGATGTGATTGGTGGATGAAGAGAAAGAGATGGTTTGTATTGGAGGAAATAACATGTGTTGTGATTGGTTGTAAGAATGACTGGTGTGAATAGAAGGTATATGTGAGTGTGTATAAAATAGGATGATTTGAGAGGATGATAATGGATGTTTTGGACAAAGAGATGTGAAAATGGGTAGGGAATGAATGTGTGGGATGAAGAGGAACGGTTTTGAGCGAGGTGTTGTGCGTGTGGAGTCGGGGATGTGAAAGAGGAAAAAACATGGCGGTAGCGGTATAAAAAGTGAGTGTAACAGGAAGTGGCGTGGCGTGTAGTGATTGGTGAAAATAAGACGAGATGTGATTGGTGGAGAAAGTGGAATAGATGTTGCGGATTGGAGGAAATAAGATGCGTTGTGATTGGTTGCAAGAATGACTGGTGAGAATAGATGGTATATGAGGGATGGAAGAGAAGGTATAAAAGGAGGGTTTGAGATAGAAAAGAAATGATTAGCAAGGATGATTGCTATAGCGTTGATGATAGTGGAGATTGCTAGCGCTGAGAGGAGTTGCGTTAGTTTTGGGAGGTGTGGGTTCGAGTTGAATGACGAGACGGGTCATTTGGAAAATGTGACAAGATGCGATAAGGATTACGAATTGTTGCCGAACTGCACGTGCGTATACCGTAAGGGTAGTGGTTGTAGGTTTGGTTCTGATTTTATTAACTTAGGGACGCTTAAGAACGTGTATAATTGTTTAAAGCCGATCACGAGATGTCAGAGGGGTGGAAAGTGTGGAGGTATGATGTATGGTGGTGTTAAAATTGGTCAATTTGAATGTCCTAAGGGTTACGTTGTAAATGCGAGATGTGGATGTGAAAAAGGTAAGACGAGGGAGGATGTGGGGTGTAAATTTTATAAAAAGCCGGTGAGTATGTATGCTAGCGACAACAGTTCGATTCTTGTGGAGATGTTAGATTGTAGTTTGTTGATGGATACGGTAGACTTGCCGGAGGGTTTGGAATTGGAATGGAAATTGACACCTGAGGAGAGTGAGCTTGTGATGGCTTATAGTATTGTAAATGAGATGAATTCTTATTTTTCTGAAAATTTCGTATATATATTTGGAGAATGTGGAAAATGGGGAGAATGGCAGTTAAATATAGGTGGAGGTAGGAAAGTGAGTGGAAGGGTGAAGAGATCGTCAAGGTGGTCGGCGGAGGGAAATTTGAAGCTAAATTCGGAATGTAATGGTAATGGAGGGCAAGCGGGGAGAGTATCGGTGAACAGTATTAGGAAAGCGGCAACGGAAAGGTGTAGGAAAGGGAAGGATACGGTGAAACAAAAGCTGAAAAAGGAATGCGATAGTAAGCTGAAGGAAATAAAGAGAGATGTTGGGGTTGCGAAGAGAAAGAACGAAGAATGTGAAGGAAGGGAAAAAGAAATACGTGTGATGATGGAGAGAATGGAAAAAGAATTGGAAGCGAAGAAGCAGAACGTAACAAAGCATCAGGAGTTGGTGAACAGGATAAAAGGAAATGTGGGGAAAATGTTGGATGAGCTGGAGCCGTTGAAGCAGGTGATTAGTAAATTGGAGAACGCATGCACCGGAGTAGATGTAGAATTGCCTAATTATGAAGCACTTTACGAGAAAACACAGAGGAGATAGAAGAGGAGGTTGTGGGAGGGGATGAAGAGGTAGATGAAGGTGTGATAGAATACGAGACGAGATGAAAACTATAAGGCACGTGAAACTGAATACATGAATAATAAAGCCATTGTTTTTACCTTTATACCTGTTGAAAAAGGATAGGAGGAGTATAAGTCCAAGTGTCGATGCTGTCGGAGCTGGAATGTTGAACTGCGTGCTGATGGTGCGAAAACAACCGTGTGAAAACTCGTCGAGAGGAAGGAGATGCATGTTAGCGCGGATGCATGTTAGCGAGCAGACTTTAAGAATACGACTGGGAATGAAGGAAGGGAGTGCGAAGGATGAAAGGATGGGAAAGCAGGAGGGGGAGTTACGTCACAACATGGCCGCTGCGATTAAGGTTCTAAAAAGTGCACGTGCGCAGTGATATCGTTATGGGAACGGATGCTTAATTAGCACGAAATGTTTGTAATGCGGTTAGGTGGGTTCCGGTTAGGAAAATTGTTGCCTATCGAAAACGGATGTTTGCGGTGGTTGAATGGTGAGAGCGGAAGTGCACCGGAAAAGGATGTGATTACAACTCGGGAAATGGTGGTGAGATAACCCGCTGGGGTTTTTGTTCTAATTAGGCATATAACACGAGTGCGCAGGCGGAAACTGCGGTAGCGATAAGGTCGCCTTTAAAAAGCAGGCTGCGATAATGCGCTTGCCGAAGTGAGAATTGTGTATTTGAAAGCGGTGTATTGAAGACATTGCATGTCCATAATAGTGATACGACTTTATGCGTAATACTTGCACGTGCAAAAGCCGAATTGCGATTGATGTGATGAGAAGGTAATTTGATTGACGTAGTGATATTGCACAAATACATTCGCGCAAAAAACACCATAGCGTTGACTTTAGCTGTTGGAGAGAATATAACATAAAAGTGGGTGCAAATACAGCACTATGTAGGTCGCATAGAAAAAGTGTTGGTTTGTGAGAGAAGGCGTTGTTTAACGAGGCCCTTGTACCACGATGGAGCCGGGTGTGAGAGAGGACGTGCAGCCGAGGTTCGAAATTATATCGCATAGTGAGAGAAGGATGAAAAGGCTTCTCTCCGGCTTTACAGAAACGAAAGTAACGGTGATCCCGGGACCGAAAGATGCAAACCCGGAGCAATCGGTAACGCTGTTGTTTAACGACATCGTAAATTTCGCAAAGGAAAACCTGCTAGAGAACGAACCGGGATATTTAGGCATAAGCATTTCGGACGACGAGCAACCGGCAAAGCCGTTCAATATGAGCGTTAGACTGGTGGAACAAGTGAACGGCGATGCTGTTGTAAAATGTATCGAAAAAGTTATGCAGAGCAATCAACAGTTCTTGCTAGGTGGTTCGCTGAAAATAACTTTTGTGTGGACCAAGAAGGTCTCGGGTTCGTGCTACAAACCGTGCGATGCGTGTAGAGCAAATAAAGGGATCATAGAGATTACGAACAAAGACCACCTGTGCTTAGCAAGAGCCATTGCTGTGTGCAAAGCTAAGGTGGATGGCGACGTCAATTATGACGCCATTAGACGTTTTGAATATCTGCAGAAGCAAAAGGCTTTAGCCTTGTGCGAGAGAATAGGAAAAATGGATGACAGATTTACTATAGACGACGCGAGGCGCTTTGACACCGTGTTAAAGGGATACGCCGTTACGGTTTTCGGAGATCACACCGGAAAACACGTGTTGTATGCATCAGATAAGGAATGCGATAAACACATTGACGTCATGTTCCACGAGGGACACTGTAACGCCATCGTGAACATGCAAATGTGTTTTAAATGCACGTGGTATTGCCGTCAGTGTCACGTCCCCTGGCGGCGCAAAAAGGAATTTCATAGATGTGACGCCCAGTGTTCAAAGTGTCACCAGCAGTGCGCCAAGACCTATGAAACTTACGTACACTGCGGGGCGTGTAACCGCGAGTTTAAGGGGCCGACATGTTTTGCGAACCACGCGAAAAAAGGCGCCTTTTACCCGAAGGCGTTGTCGGTGTGCGACGTGGAAAAAGTGTGCAGGTATTGCAATAAGCTGGTGAACTTGAGACACCGAAAAGGGGCCCACCAGTGCGGAGAAATATTTTGCTCTAATTGCAAGGTTCACGCGAACGGGAATCACCTGTGCTACATGCAACCGTACTGTTCACCGAGTAAGAGAAACCGCTTCGTGTTCATGTTCATAGATTTTGAATGCACGCAAGACACGGAATACGTGGACAAAGAAAACACTTACGAGCACGTTCCAAATTTATGCGTGCTTTACCAAGCGTGCCCCCTGTGCATAGACGAATGCGAAAAGATGGTGTATTGCACCGAGTGCGGTACGAAAGTACACGTTTTCACCGACGACCCGGTGAAGCAGTTGTTTGACCACCTGACGCAGCCGAGGTTCGAAGCCTGGGACGTCGTGCTGGTAGCGCACAACATGCGCACCTACGACGGTCAATTTCTATTGAAATACATGGTGGGCACTCTAAAGTGGACGCCCGAGCTGATCATGAACGGTACCAAGATCTACCAAATGAAGCACGGTGACGTCACGTTTCTAGACTTGCTCAACTTCATTCCCATGCCGCTGGCTCGTTTTTCCAAGACCTTTGGATTGAAGGAGAGCAAAGGTTATTTTCCATACCTCTTCAACACGAAGGAAAACGAACATTACGTGGGTTGGATTCCCGATAGAAAGTACTACTGCCCGAACGGCATGTCGGTGGAGGGAAGGAAGGCCTTCGAGCGGTGGCACGACGAAAGGGTGTCCTCGGGGTACGTGTTCGACATGAAACGGGAAATGGTGACATACTGTAAGATGGACGTGTTTCTGCTGAGCCGGGGAGTTTGCAAGTTCAGGAGAGAATTTCTGGACGAGAACGGAATCGACCCGTTCCGAGAGTGCGTCAACATCGCGCATGCATGCATGTGCGTGTACCGAAAGCGGTTTATGCCGCGCGACAAGATAGCGCTGCTGCCGACCGGCGGATACCGCCTGGCGGACAAGCAGTCGCGCATGGCGTGCATATGGCTGTCTTGGGTGGAGGCGCAGAATAACATCACCATCGAGCACGCCCTGAGGGGCCGCGAAGTGAAGGTTTTGGGGCACAAGGTGGACGGGTATAGGGTGGACGGCGATGCGAAGCGGGTTTTTTTCTTTCACGGCTGTTGGTATCACGGCTGCAAGCGATGTTTCCACAATCGCCACGCAGTTATGTATAACACGGGAAAAGAAACGATGGCCGGTAGGTACGAGAGCACCGTCAGCATTTCGACCAAGATCCGAAACGCCGGATATGTCGTGAAGGAGATGTTGGAGTGCGAATTCGACGCGATGACGAAGGCCGACCCCCAACTGGCGGCATTTGTGAAGACCTTCCCCCACCCAGAACCGCTCAATCCCAGGGACGCCTTCTTCGGAGGGTGCACCAACTGCACCAAGACTTACGCCGAGGCCGCGGGCGACACGAAGATGTTCTACCTCGACGTGTGCTCCCTGTACCCCTTCGTGAACAAGACGAAACCGTACCCCGTGGGGCACCCGAAGATCCACTTGGATCGGTTTCCCGACCTCGAGGATATACAGGGGGGATTGATCAAATGTACCGTGTTGCCTCCAAACGCCCTGTATCATGCCGTGCTGCCGGCTCGCATCAACGGCAAGCTGATGTTCGCCCTGTGCCGCGCATGTGCGGAGGCGGAAAGCACAGAGCGATGCCTTCACCCGGAGGACAAGAGGTGTCTGACGGGGACGTGGGTCCTGGACGAGGTGAAGCTGGCCCTGCAAGAGGGTTAGCGGCTGCTGCGCGTGTACGAAATATGGGAGTACGACATGGTGCTGCACGATCCGGTGTGGGGCGCAAAGGGGCTCTTCGAGGACTACGTCAACCAGTTCTTGAAGATCAAGACCGAAGGCTCCAGTTGGCCGTCTGACTGCGACTCGCCCGAGAAGAAGGAGGAGTACGTGCAGAGATTTCTGGAACGAGAAGGCGTCGCTCTGGACCCTAACGCCATAGCCTCCAACCCGGGCAGGCGCGAGCTCACCAAGCTCATGCTCAACTCCTTCTGGGGCAAGATGAGGCAGAGGGACAACCTGCCCACGTGCGAACTTGTCGATCGGTACGACAGGCTCGTCGAACTGTTCAACGACCCCGCCGTGGAGGTGCAGACCTACCTTCCGGCCACGGACGAAGTGATGGTCGTGGTGTGGAGGTACGTCGACCAGAGCCCCAGGATGAACCCCGCGGGCAACGCCGTGGTGGCCGCGTACACGACCGCGCACGCGCGCGCAGCTCTACACGTACCTGCGCGCGTTGGGGGACCGGGTCTGCTACTTCGACACGGACTCGGTGATCGCGACGTACGCACCGGGCCAGTGGCTGCCGACCGTGGGCCACTTTCTCGGCGACATGACCGACGAGCTGGAAAAGTACGGCAAGGGCGCCTACGTTTCCCGGTTCGCCTCCACGGGCCCGAAGAGCTATTGCCTGGAAATCAAGTGTCCGGAAACGCACCAGACGTTCTCGGTGTGCAAGGTGAAGGGCATCACCTTGAATTCGGGCAATCTGGAGCGCGTGAACGCGGACGTGATTCGGGACCTGGTGCTGAGGGATAATACCAAGAGGGTGACGCTCCAGGGTACTCAGATATCGACAAAACCTCTCTGGACTTTGGTCACCGAGCCCTGCACCAAGACCTTCAAGATGGTGGTCAACAAGCGCGTGTTCGCCGACAACTACGACTCTTATCCCTACGGATTCAAGAGAGGGTGCGCGCTTAAATGAGGCGCCAAGAGCCCTCGCAGACAATTTCGAACCCGGGACCCGCACGATGCGCCCGCCGCGCAGCCTTAGACGATTCGAGTTTCCCAGTACCATGCTCGTCGCGGGGCCGTCGCGCTGCAGAAAGTCCACCTTCGTGAAGAATCTGATTCGCAACGCCGAGGAATCGTTTGGCCGGCGTCCCGCCAAGGTGCTGTGGTGCCACCCGCCGGAGTATTGGCCGAGACTCGAAACCCTACCGATAGAGTGCGAGACGTACGCCGGCGTGCCCGAGCTAAGTGACGTGGGCGAGAACCACCTTGTGGTCCTGGACGACCTCATGTTCGAGGGTGGGGGTTCAAACGTGTCCAATTTTTTCACAAGAGGCTCGCACCACAAGCGCTTCGGAATCGTGTACATTCTGCAGAACGTTTTCCCGCAGGGACAGAAGTTTCGAACGATATCTCTGAACGCAAACTACATCATGGCGTCAAAAACAACAGGGATAAGATGCAAATAGAGAGACTGTGCCAACAGATCGACCCGAGGAACTCGAGGTTTCTGCTGGAGGCCTTCGAAAAGGCGACCGAACACCCGCACGGGTATCTGGTGCTCGACTGCACGCAGTACACGCCCGACCGTTACAGGTACCGAACGGGCGTGCTGCCGGGCGAAACGCTCTCGTATATCGTTCCCAACGAACGGCGATGAGTGGCCTATTTTTTAAATAAGGCGCGTCTCTCGACGACAACGTCATTAAGGCGCAAACATGGTTCGGGTTAGGACGAGCGTTGCCAAACTCAGCAGCGCGCGCATAGCGAGGCAGCACGGAAATCTGACCGTCTTGGCCAAGGCGAAGCTTGCCGTGCGCCAGAACGTGTTGAAAAACGCGAACGGAGATCTGATCAAAGCCATTTGCGAATGCATGCTCAACGTGTGGAGAGGTCACGTGCAACTACCCGCCAGATGCTTGAATCGCTTAAAAGGGCATAAATTGGCTTGGAGGAAGTTAATCGACAGGAAGGTGTCGCTGAAGAACAAGAAGAAAATTTTGATTCAGAAAGGATTTTTACCGGCGTTTCTTCTACCCATACTGGCTTCTCTGGGTGGCGCGCTCGTGTCGAAACTTACAGGATGAAACTCGGGAGGCAGATCGTCGTGGCTCCGCAGCCGAAAACCGTAGAAAAGCTTCACCTCATCGATAAAACCATAGGTCGGCTGGCCAAAGAAATGCAGGACCTTCAGCGCAAAAAGAAAATATCTGCCGACCAAAACTGGCGGTTAATGAAATATAAATTGGGAAACCATCTGGATCTCGTGTCACAAGTGAGACAGCCCTACCTTCGCGATAGCGAAAGCGACGACGACGCCGTCGAGGACGACGTTCACCTTCTCGAAGACGTGCGCGTAAAGAAGGAGAAGCCGGGGCCGCCTAAAACCGCGCTACCAAACCCCTACTCGCCGGAGAACAGGAAGAAAAGACCGTCTGCTTCCTCGCCCAAGAGGAAACCGAGCAGACCCACCTATAACCTTCGCTTGCGTAACTGGCAAACCCTTTACAAGTAAGCGATGAAGCAATGGAAGGCGATACGTCCGTATTATGCAAAACCGGAACACCCCGCGGGGTTCGGCTCGGTGAGCGCTCTCCGAGAGGCCACGGGCAAATTGAAGGCCGACGTCCAATCGTTTCTTCGAAGCCAGGACAGTTACACGTTGCATAAACAGGTGCGCAAGCGATTTCCAACGCGATTCTACCATGTGACCAATATGAACGATCTTTGGGTGGCGGACCTCAACGCCATGAACAGCATCAAGGAGCATAACGCACCTTACGCGTACATTCTCACCGTCATCGACGTCTTCTCCAAGTATGCTTGGGCCGTGCCTCTCAAATTGAAACTGGGGTCCGTGGTGACAAAGGCGTTTCGCTCCATATTCTCCGAGCGCGTTCCCCGGGTTCTGCAGACCGACAAGGGAACGGAGTTTACCAACAAAACATTTCGCGACTTTCTCAACAAACACGGCGTGCTTAATACACCACCAAATATAATGTCAAAGCCAGCGTGGTCAAACGCTTCAACCGCACTCTCAAGACGAAGATGTGGAAATATTTCACCTACACGAACCGCTACAGATACGTGGAGGTGCTCCCGGCACTGCTGCAGTCGTACAACGGTTCGTATCACAGGTCCATCAAAATGGCACCCAAGGACGTGAACGACACCAACATCGTGCAAGTGTACCACAATCTGTACGCCGACAGGCGCATTCCCCTCGAAGCGCCGCCCAAATACTCTGTCGGAGATCACGTGCGCAATTCCAAGGAAAAAATGAAATTCGATAAGGGATACGAGCAGAACTGGACAGACGAAATCTTCGCGATCGACAAGGTCGTGCGCGGGCGGCCGGTGGTATATAAGCTCAAGGATCTCGCCGGAGAGGACATAGACGGCAACTTTTACACCCAAGAGTTGCAAAAGGTGGAGCTTCCTCAAACGTTCAAAATCGATCGCGTCCTGCAAACCAAGGGGCGCGGGCCGAACAAACAACTTTTGCTCAAGTGGAAGGGATATCCTTCCAAATTTAACTCGTGGGTTCAGGCTTAGAACATCGCTTCGATATGATCAAGACCGAGCCCTTCTCGCTCACGCTCGTGAGCAACGCGTCCATGGATCACTTTACCGACAACATTACTTCCAAATTTTCCAACATATTGCCAGAGCGAATCGTGCTGCAGGGAGAGTGGGAAGTTGCCCTGCAAAAGGTGAGGTACCCCGTGAAATTCTACAACGTTTCTGAAGGCGACGCGCAGCTCATCGGCACCAAGTACACCATGACGCGCCTGCCCACGCATTCGAAATTTAGCTTGCAAATGCCCCCGGGCATCGTGCACGACCCTAAAGACCTCGTCAGCCGTACGAACGCCGTCATCGAACAGAATTTGCACGTGGAAAACTTTTTCCTTTACAACGAGCGCAAAAGAACGGTAAGCGTCAATGCTGCAGCCACGCATGCGCAGCAAGTTCCCGACATTCCTTTTGACGGTTTCGTGGAGAACGTCGTCCGCGTCGCAAAGACCACGGTTCCCGGCGAAGCGATGTTGGGCGACGCACCGGGTAAACCTGAGCCGACGAGAACGCCTAAAACACCTACCCCAAGGCCCAGACCTGGCGCAATACACCATCCGCCAAAGCCGCAGGGCTCTGCCAAACCAGCAACCGCCGCGCATCCCCCATCCGCTGCTGCACAGCAGCCTAAACCGGAGGAGACCGTTCCTTCCACACCAACTGCCGAAGACGCACATCCGGAGCCTTCGGAGAGCGCAGTAATTCCCGATTCACCAGCGGGTGCCGACCCGCTTCATCGCATTCACAGCTTGCTGCTTTCGCCCGCCATGGCCAAGATGCTGGATTTCGAACCCTACACCAACATCATCCTGCAGAAAGAGCCCAAACACCCCGTAGACCCGTACATGGGGTTCCCTTACGAAATGTTTATCTACTGTAATCTGGTGGCACTGCAAGTGGTGGGCGACACATTTGTCCAAGTGATTGAGAGCGTGGCGGTGGAATACGAAAAAAGTAACAATACGTACATGTCCGACGAAAAGTCCTTCTTTCCTCTAAACTGTGTACCGCTCATCACACAAGACTTCAAAACTGTCAACATAGATTTAAGGAATGGTTATGGCGATCTCCTGCCATTTGCCGACGGTTTATCCTCCACTATAGTTCTCACCCTCCGACCAAAGCAACAGTAATGGACGTGCACACGGTCACTCAATACTATCTCAATCAAGCTGGTGGCGCGCTAGACCATAGGGATTCCGCTCTCTATCGCGGCAGGCGCTACCAGCGAGGAAGCGGTCTGTTTTCTGCGCTCGGAGGCCTTTTCAGAACCGTTCTACCCTTCCTCAAAAGCGGCGCTAAGGCGGTCGGCAAAGAGGCGCTCAAGGTTGGCGCGCACGTGCTGTCTGACGTGGCCACCAGAGGAAGACCTCCTAAGGAAGCTCTCAAGCTCAGCTTTAAGGAGGCAGGATCGAATCTCAAACGCAAGGCTGACGAAAAAATCGATTCGATTATAGGATCGGGCATGAGACGTCTCAAGGCAATAAAACGCGTGAAACTCTCCAAGCCGAAGCAGTCGAAGCTGAAACGCGGCAGGCGAAAGGTTCAAGACGTGTTCTCATAATGTCCGAAGCAGTCATCCACATGAGTTCCGAACTCGACCTCTTCAAAGACCTCCCCGTTCAAATGAACGTGGAGGAGTCTCGGTTCGTATCCTTAAACCCTCAAAACACCATCATGAAGAATGCTCCCATCACTTTTCATTACTCTGGAAATGCGGACGAATACCTCGACATGACTTACGTCGTCCTCGAGCTCTTCGTTCGCATCCTCGATGCCGATGGAGCGGCTCTCAAAGCCGAGGATAACGTCACTTTCGTCAACAATGCGCTAAATTCCCTGTTTCAACAAGTGGAGGTATCGCTCAATAGCGTCATCTTCTCCTTGCCACAGGCGGGATACCCCTACAGAACGTACCTCGAGACTCTTCTCAATTATTCGGAAGATGCCATGAACTCCAAGGTACAGTCCGCTCTCTGGATGAAAGACACCGCGGGTATCATGGACACGTTCACCGCGAACGCGGGGTTCTTGTATCGCAAGGGGTTCACCACCACCAGCAAGGTCGTCCAGCTCATGGCGCCCCTATCCAACGCCCTATTTAGGCAGGAATCGTTGCTGCTCAACAACGTCAACGTCACCATAAACCTCACCCCTTCTTCCACCCAATTTCATTTGTTTTCCGACAAGACCACCTTCAAAGGTTACGCCGATATTCAGTCCGCCACGCTACATCTAAAAACCGTTAGACCCTCGCCCACCATCAAGCTTGCTCATCAGGTGGCGCTTGCAAAGAGCAACGCAAAGTACCATCTCAAAGATGTGAGCTTTCATGCCCTCAGCATTCCCAAAGACACCAGCGCAATGACCTTTAGCGACGTCTTCACAGGCCAAATACCCAGAAGGCTGGTGGTCGCCATGGTCTCCGACAAGGCCTACACTGGCGACGTCACCAAAAACCCCTTCAATTTCCAACATTTCCACATGAACACATTTCAACTGTACGTCAACGGACAACCCGTACCCTCTCAACCCCTTCAACCCGACTTTGATAAGGGACACTACATGCAATGCTTTCAAACCCTCCAAGACGGTCTCGGCGTTCATTTCAAAGACAAGGGGCACTCCATCTCCAGACAGGCCTATACCCACGGTTACACCGTCATGGCTTTCGATCTCACTGCCGACATGAGCGCAAACGAATCTCACATCTCCGGGCAGCGCCACGGTTCCGTGTCTATAAGAGTTTTTTTTGCCAAACAGCTGGCAGAACCAGTCGTTCTTCTCGTACTGGCGGAAATACGTCGCACCCTCGAAATCGACGCCAATAGGTCCATTCTCATATCATGAACTCCCTTCAAATAGACCGCTTTCTATCCTCCTGCCCCTCAACGCGCCCTCACTTTTTAGGCGTTTTCGCCTGCGATACGCTACCCGCAGTAACCACCCGTCGTAAACTTCCGTTTGCCTTAGTCGTTAACACCGATCCCATCACCCTGCCAGGCAAGCACTGGGTTTGCATCTTTGTCGCACACAGCGGTCACGGAGAGTATTTCGACAGCTACGGTCTAGCTCCCCTATCGCCTCATTTTCTAAAGTTTCTCAACGGCTCCTGCGGTAACCGCTGGTCGCACAATGCCAGAAGGTTGCAAGGGTATGATAGCACCACGTGCGGTCATTAGGTCATCGATTATCTCACCCACCGCTGCTCCGGCCTTCCCAAAAACGCCTTCTTTTCCAAATTTCACATCAGCGATTATAACCAAAACGATGCCGTCATTCAAAACACCTACAAAGACGCATGTCTCCAAAAATGTTCCGGCGCTCTACAGTCGTGTCAACCTCTACAGGTAACGTAATTTCTGAACACCGCCTCATTTCTCTCTCCATAGTCTCTGGTGCTCATTCTCTCTCCTGTGCTTTCAGAACTCGCTCCAGCTGCTATAAAGCGCCATGCGCGTGCCGCCGGCCTTATTCGCAGTGAGACATGGAACCCGCGCAGACGCCGCCCAGGTAAGCAAAAAGCCTTCTCTTCGCCTTTTTTTCTTTCCTTCATCTCATTCTATAATGCTCTAACACGCTCGTCTCTCTCTCGTTTCAGTGCTCTGGGTCTACAAACGCCGGAGCAATCACCAACAGCCAAAAGACAACTCACCATCCTCGAGGAGCAACCCAAAGACCCGCAAGAACATCCGCCCAAGCAACTCACCTTCATAGGACCCCTTTCTGATATATACTTTCTCAACCCACAACAAACCAAGTTCGTGTGCGTGGGCTTTTCTCCCACCTCTCCACACCAGCTCGTGATCACCATTGCAAAATGCGGAAAACGCAACGCCGTCGTCCTCAGCGCCGCAGAATGGAACACTCTCGCCGAAACCAAGTCCATCATCCATCGTCGCCTTCACAACTCCGAGGGACGTCTGCAAGAGTATCAGTTCTGCGCACGCATTTCGGCCCTCTTCAGCTACGCATTCGGAAAGCTAAACATCGTCTTCAAAGATCTGCAAGGCAACAGCATCTCCCTAACCCCGCAAGAATGGGACGCACTGCAAAGCTTGCAACGCATCATTACCGACATCCTCTATCACAAGAGGAAAGAAGAAATCGAGGTGCAAAACCAAATCTTGGCCTACCACAAGTACCTGCTTCATGCTTCCAACGTCCCTTTCGATTCCACAAACTTTACCCAGTTCACCAAGTATATCCGGTGCGCTAATTTTCGAACCTTCCTGGAAATAGAACATTTCCTAAAACCTCTCCTCATCCAAAACATCCCTCAACCATAACCGTCAGTCGCCTCTCAACCACCCATCCATCAACAGCTCCAGCATGGGATACAGAAACTACGTCTCCGTGTACTGCGAGGGTACCAAGGTGTTTAAAAATTACGAAGCTGACGGGCATCCTAAAAAAATGCTCCTTATGCACTCCGTTTCGTCGATCATAGCTACGATGGCAAACTTGTGTCCGTCAAAGTTCACAGCTGCGAGAGCCAAATTCATTTCGTGTTCTCCAACATCAGCTACAACGATATCCATTTCAAATCTCATTTGTGGCCTTCCTGCAACACAAATCGTGCAGAAGAACCACACCAATTATCACATCAATGCTTCCAACTTGTTGCCACAAGAGGATTATACATCATCTTCTTCGAACATCAGTACATTTCCGTCGCTCATATGCAGGAAATGATACGCCAAGACCGCATGTGCTTCGGTAGATGCTTAACCATACATTTGGGCAATGGACCAGCCTATATTCTACCCGATCTTATATACGGCAAGTGGAAGTTCAGCGTCCAGCAAAACACAACTATCGTGCAAGAAGAAGAAGAAGAAGAAGGAAAAATCACCTATAGCAAAAGCAACGTTTGGTGGTGAGCTTGGGTTTTTCCCAATCCACCGTTGTTTCCTTCAAATCCTCCCGTTATCGCTTCTGCGGTTTTACATCCGTTCTACATCTACTCCGGATGTCCGCTTTACTATTATATCGCTACTCACTTCCTTTCCCACACTCATTATCGCTTCCTCAGGATGTCGGTTTTTCCATATCTCACTTCCTGCCAATTAACAACCACTCCACTTCCTGCGGATATCCGCTTTCCTATTATATCGCTGCTCACTTCCTTTCCCACACTCATTATCGCTTCCTGCCATCCCCACCATTTCCTTTCCCCAACACGTTTCCTGCTCATGCAGCCTTCAAATAGGCTTCCCCCTCCACGTTTAGCACGCAGTCCGTGCTCAGCCGTCGTCGTGACATGTCAGCAGACCCTTGTGCGGTTGTCCACTGTTCATTCTGCTTCCATCCAACGTGCAGCTGCCAACTCCGTCATCGTCTCACTCATCTGTGCCAGCGGTGCTACCAGGGTTTCTACGAAGACCTCGATCAACTTAACCAGCAGATCCAAGAGTTTCTCCGCAAATACGCCGGCAGAAGCAACTCATGACCTGCGGGTGCTTCACCGTATTGTTAAAGTACCTCGATAACGGAAAACGCCTTGAGGTGCTCCTGCCACAAGAACGTCAAGTCATCCTGCAAAACGGTAACACCGTCTTCACTCGTTACCCTCCATTCGACGTGAACATCGTTTGGCATCAGCTACCCATCGACGCCAAGGAAGTGTGCGCTCCCTACCGAAGGTGCACCAAGCATTACAACCTACCAACCCAACGCATCCATTTTGACGGACCAGCTCCGTTTGTTAAACACTGCCGCTTCTGCCAAAATGGACGCCCTTCGCCAGCTTGAAGAATTATCCAACAGCTGCGACATACTCAGCGTCTCTTCCCTACGTGAAAACGTACCATACCGTGTGCAGAGTGTCAAATCCGTCGAAACCGTATACGGAGCCAAAACCGTCGTCAAACTAGACGACGATACAGAGGTCTTCCTACCTTCCAGATTTGGAAAAGCAACCCCAGAACTCATCCAAAACCTAAATAAAAACCCTTTCTGCATCATCTACAAAGGGGAAGAGAAACTCCGAAGCGGATTCAAACGTTACGTCGTACAATTCACCTCCGCATAATGGCCTGCGAAACAGACCCCATTTTCGTCGGCAACAACCTCAACCTCAAACTACTCTTCAACCCAACTCTCTCCACCAAAGGACAATTTCACTCCAATATCCGCATCATCTCCTCCTGCACCACCTTCTTCGGAGACGTCAAAACCGTCACCATCAAACTATTCATAGATCGTACCGATGCTATTCACGTCAACTGTGCTCCTCACAAAATCAACAGCTTCCTACAAGATTCCACCTGCATCATCTACATCAACAACAACGCAAAATTCGCACTCTGCAACCAAGTCACCGCTTCAGGTTGTCACGCCATCAGCTTCGACACAGACTTCATCATACCCATCCACATTCCCACTCCCGACAAACATCTCAGCGACAACTTCTCACACCTCCTCATCACCTGCACCACCCAACCTCTACGTCGTCGTCGTCAAGTGTTTCGCATCGACAGCAGCAGCAGCAGCGATCAACATCAAGATATCACCGTCCAACGTCCACCTCCCAAGCATACCACATTTTTTAAAGTTATCCTCGTGCGCGAGTGCGTAAACGTGTGCGACAATGCATCTCAGACATAAACAGTGCATATACGCCATATCCATGTGATCTTATTCAACCAATTTATCATTCATATGTGTATTTTGTGCTTCTTTCAACAGTATTCATAGTTTGTAATCCATATGTGTATTTAGTGCTTCTTGTGTGTACTCGTAAACATAACCACAATTGTATCTCTATCTGTATCCTGTTTCATAAAAATAAAGAAAAAGTCCCCTCTTTAAGCGATTGGATTTAACCGTAATCCTCACCGCTAGTGGCAACTTTTCGCACTAATCCTTTAATACACCTTAATCCACTGGATTATGGCGCAATAAGGCGGATTAAAGCGACACCAACGCCACCTAGCGGCAGGATTATCGTTAATCCAAACGCTTAAAGAGGGGACTTAACTACTTACCGGGAATCCAAGACGTTAGCAGTATAAACCCCTGATATTTTTCAATGACGTCAGATGATGTTATGCATGGACGAACATTAAATATACATCAACACTAACCTCCCTAGCCTCTCTTCTCGTTTTCCTATATTTTCCCATATAAACGCATATTCTACTCCTCAAACTCTGTCTAGAGTAGCAACTCCCCTCGTATTCCCTACCTCCCCGTATAAACGCATTTTCCTACTTGAAGGCTCTCTCAACCTAGCATCTACCCTCGTTTTCCTTGTCTCTCCATATAAACACTACCAAACACTCCCAGCTTAATACTCTCCTCGGCTTGCTATCTCTCCCATATAAAATCCATATTCTACTCTTCTAATCCTGTCTAGTCTAGTACCCCTCCTCATATTCCATATCTCTTCCGTATAAGCCCATATTCCCCCTCCTTCATCAACTGTCTAGCCTATTATCTGTGCACGCTTTCCCTATCTTTCCCATATAAACGCATACTCCACACCTCAAACTCTGTCTAGCCTAGAACTTCTCCTCGTATTCCCTACCTCTCATATACAGTGCATTCCCGTCCTTCAGCCCCTATCTAGCCTAGCATTGCCCCTCGTAATCCCTACCTCTCCCATATAAACGCATACTCTATCATTCAACATCTCCCTGCCTAATACCTCTCCTAGGTTTGCTAGCTCTCCCATATAAATGCCATATTCTATCCTTGAAGCCCGGTCTACTCTAGTAGCTCTCTTGTATTCCCTATCTCACATGTATATAAGTCCATATTTCCCTCCTTCAGCATCTGCCTAGCCTATCATCTGTCCACGTTTTCCCTATCTTCCCCATATAAACGCATACTCTACAATTCATACTCTGTTTAGCTTAGCACTTCTCCTCGTATTCCCCACCTCTCTCATATAAACCCATTTTCCTTCTTGAAGGCTCTCTCAACCTAGCTACTTCCGTCGTTTTCCTCGTCTCTCCGTATAAACGTATACTCTGCGATTCAAACACTCTTAGCCTGATACCTCTCCCATATAAAAGCTATATTCTACTCTTCAAGTCCTGTCTAGTCTAGCACCTCTCCTCGTATACCATATCTCTCCGGTATAAAGCGTATCCCTCCCTCCTTCAGCATTTGTCTAGCCTATTATCTGTGCACTTTTTTCCTATCTTTCCCATATAAACGCATACTCCACACCTCAAACACTGTCTAGTCTAACACTTCTACTCGTATTTCGCACTTCTCTCATATAAAGGACGTTCTCCTCCACACCTGCTCTAGCTCGGATCTCTCCTCGTTTTCTCTATGTTCCCGATATAAACGCATTTTCTTTCTTGAACCGTCGCATCTACCCTCGTTTTCCCTATCTTTTCCCATGTTAACGCAAAAATTGCGCTCGCTCTCTATATAATATGCTGCTTGCCATGAGCGCGACGTGACGTTTTGCATTGCTCAAAACCCCATGAATACTCCTTCCTCGATATGTCCCGAATGCGGGTACGATATTCAATACGCACATTATTCAATGTCCAATTGCAGGAGAATGCATTGCCCGCATTGTCAGGCTGGTTTACATGCTTGGTTATTTTACGTATCTGCAAAACACGGATGGACCGATCTCTGTCCATTTTGTCGTAAACGTTTGAGCTAAAGTCTTCCCCTCCAACCCTGTTGCTGTACCTTCTTTTTTTTAGATGCCAGCCGCCTGCGATGATCTCGTTGGCCCCAGCCACGTCTTGTTGTGCAGCACGCGCGCTTCTTTAAACTCTCCCCCCCGTCTTGTACAAATTGCGGGGAAACTGCCGGCCGCGTCATTAAAATCCGCGAATTTACGCTCTCGCATTATATGAGGGTCAAATGCCAGAGGTGTCGTGCATCTCTATACAGATGGCTGCGCTATGTCGCCCTCGCCCGCAGCTGGACTAACGTCTGTCCGTTTTGCTGTGCCTAGCCTTCGCGATCCATTTTCGGCTTTACGTTTTTTTCTTCTTTATTCATTTTTCAGATGCCTTCCATCGATGCCAGAATTACGCCCTGCTACGAGTTAAAAGTCACGGTTGCAGCATCATCTTTTGCATTGCGCAAAATCCTGCCAGACTTTACACCCCTGCCGGTCTTTGTCCAAATTGCGATGAGCACGTCGAATGCAATATGCGCAACGCGCACCACACGGCGTCCAATTGTGCGAGAGTGCATTGTTTGCATTGTAACGCGTCTCTGTGCAGTTTCCTATCCTTTTTATCGCACTCCGTAGTTTGCATTATCTCTGACCGTGTTGTAATCAAAATTATCGTAATTTTTATTACTTTTTAACAGATCATGGCACTCGTCGCTTCCACCTGTCTCCCCTTTTCTGCCCATTCCTCCCTGTTTCTGAAAACTTGGAAATTCACTGTATTCTCCCACCACTTGCCACCTTTTCGCTTTTCCTATTCCTCACTCTGGTTTCCCTCCTGGACCATTTTGATTAAAATGCATTCCTATTTCGTCGAAGACGACGTATGCGCCGTCATTTCGGGCGATTTATGCACACGGCTTTGCAACCCCGTGCCACCATCTGAGACGCCTCCGATACCTATTTTCTACATCGTGATTTCCAAATCTCCAAATTTTCCCCAACGCAAATTTTTGCTCAAATTTTTCATCGTCGATGCCAATGAACGAATGGTACGTCGACACTCGCGCTTCCTTCGTCCACCGCGGCATCTCATTTACATTCGTGTTAGACACGCTATTGCTCATGCACGTGTGCGTGACGTGGATGGTGAAAGGTCCCGGTGTGGCACCCTTTTTAATTAACACCGTATTCGTGGCATTGGGTATCTGCGACAATGTCCCCCATTCTCTAGCATAATGCGATTTTTGGTTTCCATTAACATGCATTTTAACGATCCTCTGCAAAGGTTTGGTGCGGTGTGTTTACCTGATGCACTTGGAAGGTTGAGAATTCACTTCTGTCGCAATTCTCGTGCCCTTTGCTCCCCTTCCAACGTTCATGTCTATAAAATTTCTTGCCATCACTTCAAGCAAAATTTCCGGGGCTGTCCGTGCATCATCTGCAATCCTTCGCCCGCTTCCCTCAAGTCTCTGGAATTCGAAACCGCTATAACCCCCTTTGAACATTTCTAGGTTTCCCACCATCCTTCATATCCGCCAGTCGCACCATGAAGTACGTGCAGCAGCAGCAGCTACTAGAGGGTTTCGAGAACAACCTCGAGTTCCAGCTCGAGCTCGACAGGCTGCTAAGAACTTGTGAGTCTTCTGCATCTGCACCGTCCTGGAGGCAGGTCCAGAATTTTGAAAGCTTCTACAGCATGTACACGTCCAGAGAGGCCTACATTTCGCACCTGATAACCGAAGTCACTAGGCTGTCCGGTAAGTCTGAAGAATTACACAAAAAGAATGCGGAATTGGAATTAACGTCGGGGAACGAAGTGGAACGACTCACAAAATTGTACCTTAAGATGAGAAATAAGTGGAAGGCGCTAAGCAAAAGAAAAGAGATTATGTCGCACTAACCCTCTCCTAGAAGGGTTCCAGCGCATTTGAATCCCGAGAGTATCATCGTCTCTTTCCCGCCGATCACTTAATTTCATCACTATGGAGGTCAACCGGTGACACACAAACTTAAAAAGGAAAAACCTAATGTGAATTGCCTTTTCTCGAAAAACACTTAGCAAGAATAATGGGAAAAGGATGCGTCAATTCGAAAAGGTGTGTAAAAAAACTTGAATTTGTTGGGCAAGTTATTGGCGTTTCTGCCTTTTTTTCCATATAAAAAAACTATAAATCTTCTTCTTTTCCAAAAAAATTAAGTAAAACTTTGTTAAAAATGCGCCAATAAAGAAAAAACAGCAGTTAAAACCTACGTTAATGTTCTAGTCAATGCATTCATGTTTGGCACTTTTTTTATTGTTTCCGTCAACTTTTCCCCATGTTATTCCACTCGTTTTATATACCCTATTAAATTGTATTATTATTATCTTTCTTTTTAACACAGACAATGTACCCCATTCTGAGTTGTGCAATCACATTCCGGAATAAACACACTTTTCCAAACCAATGTATTCGTAACAAAATACACAAACACAAGTTTGTATCAATAAATTCCTTCAAAATCTACCTGAATTAGTGAAACATCTATTCACTCACCTTAATTTGTGATGTATTCAAAATCTACCTCCTCCTCCTCCTCCTCCTCTTCCTTTACCGCTCCATCGTCTTTATTCGTCATGCAAGATTCGGCGTAGTTTGGGCATTCCACCTTTCCATCGGTCCCGCTGCAAGCTTTTCCAAGTTTCGTTATCACATCCTTCACTCCCTCAAATTCTTCCAGCATCTTTCCACGTTCAACTTTACCTTTCCCACCAAATCGTGCTGACTCGTCACATTTCGCTTTTTCAATTCCAGGTCCTTAGTTACCCTTTCTAATGCTTCTTGCACCTTTCGCAAATCTTCTTTACCCTTGATGGCAGCATCCAACTCCCTATTCAGCATTTTGCTCCTGTCGTCGCACTCCTTTTTCATCTTCTGCTTCAACCCATTAATGCTTTTCTTGCACCTATCCGCCGCCACCTTCCTCAAATTATCGATGGACGTCCGTCCTCCTTCTTCGCTTGTTTCGCATTCCGAACTCACTTTCAAATGTCCCACCGCAGCCCATCTCATCCCCTTTTAACCCTATCCGCCATTTTCCTTCCTCCTGTCTTCAAATACCACTCTTGGCTCCCGCATTTTCCAAATAAATACCCAAAAGATTCCGTCAGGTAACGGTTCGCCTCGCTCATTATACTACAAGCCAAAATCAGTTCGCTTTCCTCCGTCGTCCAATTCCAATCCAAGTCCAAACCATCCGCTAAATTTAATGTATCCAGCATCAAAATGCAGTCCAACATTTCCACAAACGCGGTAACGTTCGCCCCCGTGTACATCTTCACCGGGGTACCGTAATGTTTCGTACATCTCTCCCCTTTCTTTCTACTTTTTGCACATTCGCATAATTCGCTCGTTGAGTACTCTTCCAGGCACTCCATCTGCCCCACCTTCACGTTTCCATAATATAAAAAACCGCAGCGTTTACCATCGTCGCATCTGGTTACGAGTTTCATGCACATATAAACGCTTCTCAAACCCTCCATGTTCATGTTGGTCCCATTGCATCTACATTCCACACCTTTTTCATACTTGCTCGTGCAGTTTGTCGTTAACTCGTGGTTACTTTTGCACATTGTCGTATTCTTTAATTTTCCTGTAACATCGACTGCCGCAAACCCACACCTTCCGAAACTCACGCAACTTTCCTCTCCTGCCACAGTCCCCAAAACCAGCGCTAAAACCCAAATCGCCTCCATGGTACCGTCCTCGCCACTTCCATATTTTTCCCTTTTATTCCCAAACCGCTCCCAATTTTTTCTTCCTATTTCCTTCGTCCAATTCCCCTCTTCCTTATTTCAACCAATCCAATCCATCTTCTTCAGCTCTATATTCCCCTCCCTTCTTACATCGTTTCCTCTTCTGTCTTTTTTCTTTGTCTCTGCATCAAGGTAAGGGTCCGATCTCCGCGTGCTTCAAAATGTATGCATTCATTTCCAGTTTCATTGCCCCGTGGTTAAGCAGGTCTATACCAAGGGGCGATTCCAATCCAGCATCTAACGAGTCATTTTTTCTCACGTTATTTAATTTCATCCCTTTCAGCTATTTCAGACACGTTATTTAAATACTTGCAATACTGTCGTCAGTCAGCACAACTATCGCACGAGGTGCGGCTCGCCGTTGCTACATCTGGGCATCGATTCCTTTCCTATATCCGCCTACAGATGTCGACCAAGTATGGCAATCCTTGGACGAATTTTTCAGGTATGCTTTTTCGCCATTTAAAATGTCCTCCGAGCATTGGAACCAAACGTTTCAAAGGGATCACATAGACGGTTCACCACCCTTTGTCCCCGACTGCGTTATGTGTAAATCTTTATCCCCTTAATGTTTTTGCGTGTATAGGATTTTTTTTCGATTCAATAAAAACTCAAATTCTGGTCTCATCTGCATTCAATCATTTATCCCATTGCATATTATCCTTAAAACAAAAAACTTTGTGTCGCAACCTTCATAACATGCGTACACCTATTACAACCTCTTTTTTCAAACCCCCCTCCATTAAAAAATGTCGCAAAAGGAGGCCACCGCACCAGCACAAATTTCAAGTAGCACCATGCGCCACCTGTAAGCAGTTCGCCTAACAGGGGGATGCAGCGGAAGAAAGACAAGCATGATTGCCGCCAGACGGTGATGGGCGGGACAGCGCAGGTCAGGTAAGTATCATGGCGGACACACGGTGATGGGCTGGGCGACACTCGTCACGCGTTGCGCCGCACCTGTCCGGAAAGCTAAGTATCATGGCGGACAGCCGGTGATGAGCGGGTCAACAGCAAGGCAGCAATGTTTTTATCTTAATACTGAATTTTAACCAGCTTTTCATATAAGTAGGGATGTAAGTTTTGAGCAGTGACACAGGCTGTAAGGGCTAAGCGAAATGCTAACTTTCAAAGTAGTAGAACTTTGATATTTACTGTATATTTTTAGCAGCATAATCTGAAACATTGTGCACTTTATATATAGAATCGTTATTGTACATATTTAATATTTTGTAAATGTATATCTTAAAATTCTGACACTCTTTGCATATAAGCAAAGGTTTATGCATTGAATGAAAGAAATTTTGTATTCAGTAGACGTGACAATTTTTTAATGTAATAGAAATTCGATGCTTCCTGTTTACATTTTAGCATCATAACTTAAAATGTTTATTGTACATAATTGTCAATTTTGCAAAATCCTGACACTCCCTGCATGCAAATAAGTATGTAATACCTTGTGTAGTGACACTGGCTGTAAAAGCCAAGTTATATTAAGTTCAGTACAATAGAAATATAAAAACGTTTGACATGTTCTATGTTCAAGGCCTTTTGACCATCAATGAAACTACAGAACGCATTCTAATCTAATCTAACCTAATTCAAACCGATCTCAATACTTATTGAAAATGTCAATATGTATTATGGAAACGCGGATCGTATTCAGTGTGGAATTGGACTCAAATCGACTTCAATACTCCATGGAAACGTAGTTATCATATCCTCACAGTAGGAATGATTTCATTACTGCAAATCCATTTTTTATGAAACTGTGGGCGCAGAGCATGTTTACACCAAACTTTCATGGCAGTGTGCATATTCCCGATCAACGCGATTTTTGGGTACATTGACAATGCTCAAAGTTAAACGAGGTAATTGATTATGGTCAACTTTGATCACTGGTGCTGCATCGATCAATTTCGTTTATTGCGGTCAAGATGCACAAAATGACTGGGCGTCTCGATTTTCTTGAAGGTAGTGAAGACAAAATAATATACACAGAATATCTAAATTGGAATCACGGAGACAGAACATTTTAAGAACTATTGCGGTTTTCAAAGGATACAGTGTAGCAACGATTAAATAAAATGCTGACAGTTTAGAGTTTTCGAACCGCAATCGCCCTGTTTCACCCATGAATGGAGTTTTTACAACGTTGAGATCATGCGCTACAGAAAGTCTTACTATTGTGATGCCGCATATTGTTTCTAGTATCCTAGAAAAACGGCGTTTGCGCATATCAGTGATGTGTCAGATACAATAGCTTATTTTGTCCAATTGCTCCCGTGGAGACCGAATTAAGATCTGTAACGGATATAAAATCTATGGATTTCCGAGTGTTGTGAAAACTATAGACGATATTTATCATTGGATCAGTACTTATTAAAAGATCAGTCGTCATTTTAATAACGTTAGTCAAGGCCATTGGAGCTATAATAAAAATTACATCTGTTAATCTACAATATATGTTTCACATCATTATAAGGAATTCTTCAGAATTATTAAAATGCTGGATATAATACAGTTTACAAATAAGATTTTTAATTTTCGGAAACTTTACACATCATGACTCACGTTATTTTAAGAAATGGCGATTTATTTATTTATTTGGTTATTACAACTCGTCTGCTGTCATGTTTAAATGTACGGCTAGATACATCCATGGCTCCTATTTTTCCTTTAAAGAGCATGAATCATAATTTTGTTTTCCATTTTATTGGTATATGAGACAGCTAGTTACAAAAGAGCATCTATCTCATGCTGAGAAAAACTTGGCGACCACTTTGTGCTTTCTACCTGCCCAAGTAACTTTCCCTTTCTCCCTGTTATACCGATCCAAGTATATCGCAAATCACTGAACTGGCGAGAAATAAATGCATTGTTTTGAGTGTTACAATGAACATGCATTTCATTACATACAATTGTGAGGAATTAAGTTATAATTTTTGCAGTGTACACTTGGGTGCAAAAGAAAAAAAATGTTCCTTTTTGGGCCCCATCACGTAAAGAGGAGAGATTCGCTATTGCATAGAAACGATATAAAGAAATCAACACGGCTTCCCCTGACAAACCGCATTTGTTATCGTTTCTAGGGTACTTCATGATGTCATGACTTCATTTTATTGGATGGTGGTGTCACCTTGTAGGCGCCATCACGCCTTGTGCTGTGTATCGCAACCAATAAGTGCACCTATGCTAGTTCTGTCAACTCACTGCAAATTACGAATAGGTAAGAATGGCGACCGATTTTGTCGATCTTCTGCGAGGTTAATTGCAAGTATACAGAAAATGTATGTTTGTAAATACTCTTGAATATGAGTCAATTCTCGAGATGTTAGCATTTTAGTCCTGCAACATCAAGTCTTCATATAAATTAGCGTTTCCTAGCTATTTGCATGTTCTTAAACAGGCAAGCTATAGTCCCCTTCCTCCTTCAACGTATTAAGGGTGATGGAGGCTCCAGCGCATTTCTTAAGTCACACCCTATTAATGCCCTTACAGACGATCAGAAATCGGATGTAGGTTGCTTCTTGTGGTGTGTGTACATATAGGTAACGAAAATGGGTTTGTGAGTGGGGGAAATTGGTATTCAAGTGTAACAAGAACACATCATATGCCCATGAAGAAAAGGATGGGGAATGTTATGAACTCTTATCAAAATTATCATATTATGGCATTAAGAATAAAACATATCAATGGATTGCATCTTACCTATCAAGCAGACATCAAAAGGTCATAATAAATACTGCAGATAATTCCAA
Source organism: Deroplatys truncata (assembly GCA_030765065.1). Lineage (NCBI taxonomy): Eukaryota > Metazoa > Arthropoda > Insecta > Mantodea > Mantidae > Deroplatys > Deroplatys truncata. Next base: position 699,552,177 of record CM060990.1, read on the forward strand.
AATATATTCCAAATGGTCAGAAATAAAGCACGGTGTTCCACAAGGTTCGATTTTGGGTCCATTATTGCTTCTAATATATGTCAACGACCTCCCCAGAGTAATAAATGAACATGCTCACCCAGTTTTTTTGCAGATGATACAAGTATTCTAATTAAAGAACACAACATCAGTCGCCTCTCAGAGTTATCCAACGGTATTTTCAGTGTGCTAAATAATTGGTTCGATAGTAACAAAATTCATATAAACTTTGTAAAAATCAAGTATACCAATTTTCGCACAAAAATAAAAGTATTGCAGACATAAGAATTGAACATGAAGGCAACGAAATTACTGAAACTTGTAGCATAAAATTTCTTGGTCTTATTATAGATCATAATATGAATTGGAAAGACCATGTTGACTACATCCTACCAAAACTAAGCTCTGCATGTTTTGCAATTAGATCATTAATTCATTTTACAAATAAAAGCATCCTAAAACAGTGTATTATGCTTATTTTCATTCAATTATGACTTATCGAATAACATTTTGGGGAAATTCAGTAGATGCAAAAAAATATTTCTTTTACAAAAAAGGTAATAAGAATACTGGCAGGTGTAAAGAAATCAACTCATTGTAAACCACTATTCAAAACATTTGGAATTCTACCATTAGCCTGTGAGTATATTTTAGCTGTACTTTTAACCGTGGTTGACCACCCAGAAGTGTTCATAAACAATTCAGACATACACAGCAAACAAACCAGAAATGGGCAGGACTTACACAGGCCAAGCAATAACCTACAAGCATTCCAAAAAGGAGCTTACTAAAATGGTATAGTATTATTTAATTCACTTCCATCATATATTAAGGGGACCTAGGACAGATTATATGATTTTCTACAATTTTTTTTCAATCTTATTAAAATTTTGTATGTTGGTTTCCCTCATTCTAAATAGCATTATGTGTAAATTTCAATAAAATTGATGAAGTAGTTTTTCAGATATGAGATATTTTCTGTTTTTTATATTGAGATATTTGAAAATTATGAAATACTCCATGCGGGACAAATTTTATTTTTCATCAGTACCACTTTGTCACATTAATATTTGAACTCCTTACAAATTATTCTAGTATGCTTTTTTCATTTTGTGCTTTAAATAACAAATTATTAATTATAATCATTAATGCAGATATTACAGCCTAAAAAGTAAACATTTTTAGGGTTAATAGCCCACTGTGTCCAAGTTTTACATAGTAGCCCAAAAATGATACTACAACTTCTTTAGATAGAACAGTAGAACTATTATGCCAAGTTTCATGCAAAACTAAAGAAAACTATCCCGCATGGGACATTTGAGATATTGAAAAATGTCGTTCTGAGAAAACTTAAATTTTATATTGAAAACATCTATACAGGCTAATGTACCTGGTGTAAAGGGTTAAAATTGTCCAGAACCATAGCTCTTTCCCTCCTTCTTCTTCTTAGCCTCTTCTGCTTGCAATTTCAACACCTTCTTCTTCTTTCTGGTGGACTTCTGCTGTTGTAATGTGGAGCGGCGACTTTCATACTTTCTGCGAGAATCTCTTTTCAGAGCTATTTTTCTTCCTATTCCAGAATTTCTTCTCCAGTTGAACTGGCTTTTACTACTTGTGAAGCAATGCATCCCATATTATATTCAGAAATGGCATCAATTACTCCTATGTCTAACCTTTTCCTGGAAACAAAGGTTTCCTTAGGACACTTTCTCCAAATTGAAGAATGCAAACTTTCATTTGTATTCTGAGTTCCACCTTGGGTGCATCTTGACAAAAGTTCAGTACAGACTAGTCTTTGGTACAATGGTAGTATTTTTACTAGCATAGCAGAAGAAAACTGTATAGACATAACCTTATGGCTTTCTGGCTTTTTTTCTTCTGCAATACTTCTATTGTAGAAGCACCATGAATCCTTTCCAGAAGGACATTTACTATGTTTTGGGCTTTCATCAGTAGATGAGCAATGATACAAAGTGGCATAGATGGCAGATTTCATCCTATCAACATTAGGTAAATTAGAGACAATGGCATTCCTATAATAATTGGTTAACTTGACAATATTAGCTTCTTTTAGTGTTCCTGGTCCTCGCCCACCAAGTTGAGTGCCTTTTGCTTTCCATTCCTGTACCAAATTCCTTAATCCTGTACCCATCCTCTTGGCAATATGGTTAACACACTCTTCTTTTATAATTGTGGTATCTGATCCATATATAGCTTCCTTTGTCAGGTGAAGGAATGTTTTGGCATCACCGTCAGATAATAGAGTTGTGTAGCGCATGGAACTTACAGACCTCTTCCATAAGATATCTGCTGCAGAATCTTCCATAGCAACAGATGAACCAGAGTAATTCCTACAGCATTCTCCAGGTATACTTTTATGTCCTCTAAGCCATATGTTATACTCTGGAGTATCTTCTCCCAGTTCATTTTGAGAGAGGACACACATGGGGCAATATTTTGATAAAATTTCAAAGTCAATGACTAATCCAGTTAAAATATCAATTACTATCCCTATCCCATATAGAGATCTGAACCCTCTTTTGTGCCAGGTTCCATCAAAAGACACAGCTATATCTATTACTTTCTTATTTATGTTTGCTGCATTCAGATCCTTATGGGCTTTATGCACTGCTTCTCTTGATTTGGAAAGAACATTTTTTCTTATGGTCTCTGATTCATCTGCTAAGGCATGCATATGCTTAGTGAATGTTTTAGAATCTATTATATTCAAATTCATGCTCATGCAAAATCTTTCCATTGTTCTGTGACCACCTCCAATTTTTAAAAATGTCTCTATACATCTTCCATTTACATAAAAAGCAGCCTTTTTACTTTTGGAATCAGTCTTTACTTTTGGGCTGGAGTAAACATCTGAAAATGTCTTGTCACAATTCTTACATTTTACAGTAAGCTTACATGCTAGGCCCTTATTTTCTCCTGTTTCAATAATCAAAGACTTTTCCCCACACTCATCACATACTATATTGCCACATAACTCATTCAGAACTTGTGAGTGAATTAAAATGTATTTATTTTCATATAGGTTAGGCTGTGTAAGTGGTGTTTCAAAATATCTGAGCTTTTTGTCACTGGCAGAAATTATTTCATGTGTACTGGTATGTGTGGGTAATGTATTATGTACAACAGAAGTAGAATCTGAAATTTCTGTACTACTATTTGAATCAGATAAAATACTTTTGTGATCATATGGCAATGTTGATGGGCCAGGTTGTGATTCTATAGTTTCTTTGGGAACACCTTTCCATCTTTTTTCAATATTTTTCAGAGTCTTTAGCTTCCTTTTACTCATCCTACCTGTTGGTTTCCTCCAACTTGCACTTAGTGTATGCATTTCAATTACCAATAAATAAACTTGAAAGACACTGACAGTAATAACCTCACAAAACCAAGCTGCATGTATACATAACACATAATTATTTAAAACTTATAAAGCAGATAAAATGTTACAAATAAATTCTTAAAATATTTAAATACTATAATAAAAATATATTTTACTGGTGTGAGACGGCTGTATATTTTGTTTCCAAAAAAATCGGCTATATTTTGAACTCATGAAGATGAAGTTTTGTTGTAGTTACAGTAATGAACACCAGATGGAAGCAATAACCAATACACACTGACTATGGTGCAAATTTGAATGATTTTTTGGAAAGAAAGTAACTATTTTGCAAGCGAGAACAAAAATGGGCGTGGCAGGCATTTAAATTTCCGTGCAGTGGTTTTTAAAAATGGCTACCAAACCCTTTAAAAAGGCGCTTATCAGCATAAAATGCATTTAAATGTTTGACTAACATTATAAAGAGCTAATTTTTGCAGAAAACAAAAAATTGAAGATTTTGGCCATTTTCACTAAAAAATCTGTCCTAGGTCCCCTTAAGGAACTGAAAACTAATAAAAATAAATTCAAGTTAGCATTAAAAAGATATCTCATCACTCACACCTTCTATACAGAGGAGGATTTCTTTCATTCAAAAAAATAACTGACTGTAAAATGTTACCAAATGTTATAACTACATTAAGTATAAATAATACTATTTTAAAATTTGTTAGCTCTAACGTAATCTACATAAGAACTAGAATTTATTTACATACAAGTACACAATGTAATTATGACGTAATCTACATCCTAGAGTAGACTAGCTTTCTTTAAGGTGGTCTAGCTCACTATAGGGTCTATAGATTGAGATCTTATGGTATGTTATCAGTATTTTGAAGAGCAGCTCCTTCCCAATATCGCACCTAGTTCAGTCATTGTACTACGTCCTATCACTCAAGGAAATCAGAACTAATCACTATTGCTTCTTGGAGGAACGACAGCATCAAGATATGGCTTAGCAATAAAGGGATTATGTTTGATTAGTCTCTTTTGAAATCGTTGCTCCGAAATATTATAGTAAGTAGTGTAAACTTGCAATATCACATATATGAAATTGACGCAATGGCACCTCAACGCAGGCCACACAGTTTTTAGGCTACCGCCCTATCATTGCGAGCTTAATCCTATTGAACATGCATGGGCTCAAGTTGAATAGTCAGTGGCAGTTATCAACACCCACTTTAAATCCAGAGCAATACTACAACTAACAGACCACGGCCTTTCGCAAGTTTCTACGGAGAGCTGGAAAAATTACGTAGATCATATAAAAAGTGGAGGGGCACATTTGGAGTGGTGATGTAATACAAGAAATTGACCCCATAATTATTGATGTAAGCATTTCATTTTCCTCCTCTGCTACAGCTATTGCTTTAGACGCTGATATGGAAGGTTAACATCAGTTTATTAACAGGTAGGCTTTTTATAAATTTTCTTTGGGAAAATCAGATTTGTAAACTCATGGTGCTTGCATGATGTCATGACAGGATACCCGAGTGCCATATCGATTCACAAGCGAAAAAATGACAGGACTGTAATTTGACTATTAAATGATAAATTGTAGTTATTAATCAAGTATGTCGACCTAAATCTATTATTTTGATATAATATGTAATGTTAACATTGTATTTAACTCGAACGTTCTTTTTATTTGCGTATTATCTGACGATTCGAGTTTTCAGTATGTCACAAAAGTTCTAATGTTACATTCGTATTCGCTAGCCGTATCCATGGATGTATACAGATGTACATAATACCTCTATGGTCGGAACACGTTGAAGGATCAAGAAGACTGTGGTTGCGGCTGAAAATTTTGCAACACCTTTACTTTAACGTCTTTGAATTGAATTTCAAATTTTATTTCGTCCTTTGTAAACAATATACATTGTTATTGAACACGCCAAATGAAATATTTGCTACATAAGATACAGATTCACAGCTGTCAAATCAACAATTACATTACAAACAGAATAGATACAAAATATTCTTCATATAAAATGTTTACAGTATTCGGCAATGTTTACAACATCCAGTTATAAAATGTTGAGTTAAAACCTAAATGACATAATTTTGGAATTAATGTTTATAACAGATTGCAGTTTTCTATAAAAAATCTTCCAGTGTATAAAGGCAATGCTATAGCACGAAACTGTTCAGTTCAATCTTAAAACCAAAACCAAATGACTACTATTCCGCGTTGATTGGGCTTTATGTTGCAACACTGTTGCCATAAGGATTGTGCTCTTTTCTTAACTCGGAATTCTCCAACCTTTCAAAATGAAACTAAAAACGAAGTAAAATAGACAAGGAGGTTATAATTGCACTGTAATCTCTTTGGATATATGGTTGGATGCATTCCTTTGAGCAATTCTCCTGGAATCATGAGCGCTCAGCAGCATAGCGCACGATTTGTTTTCTTGCTGTTCTCTACGTCAACCTCATTTCACCACAATAGGCTTAAAGTGTAGTTTAATTAGTTTTAAGTACAGTATACCTAAATCATAATGGTTAAGTTTTTAAATATGCGTAACATAATCCCACAATTGCCTTTTAATTCAAGCGTTGGTTATAGCTGAAAAACAGTGTCGGAAACTGTAACAAGCCTTCTATGATATAAACCAACAGTTTAAACCCAAAGTTTCATATTATGTGTATAATAATGTGTATTTGTAAGAGACAGCCTTTCAATATAGGAAGCTTTAAAATAAAAAGGGTAGTACTGCGTAAAAGATATGAAAAGCCCTGCTCCCGTATACGTCAACAATGATCCCGTCTAGGTCAACAATGTAATCCAGAGCTCAATAAAATGCTTGCATTTTTTTGGGTTTTCCAATGAACATTCAGCAATATTTCGCGGGATAGTTATGCAGTCATTGGATTTAACGTATAAATGTTTTATGTGTAAGTGAATCGACACGTTGTGCGCATATGTACTAAAATGTACAGTGGATACGATCAGTGAAGTACATATAGATTGAATTGTTAGTGTAGTCACCAAGTATGTGCGGGTAAAGCCACAGTATTTGTGTAATGTATGGGACATTTTGCAACACATTTCATTGAACTGGAATGCAATTTTCAGTTTTTAAAACTTCAGATTGGTATATAATTCAGCAGAATGCTATTCCTTGCTTTATACCAAAGTCAGAAATTCAAAATCTCATTTCAAAGTTAGATAACCTTTGAAACCAACTCCTGTTATGTATGGTAGATACAAAAGAAATTCACCATTACTTTGTTTATTTATATTTAACTTTTTCTGAAACTATTATAGTTTAAAAACATTTTTATACCAAGCACAATAAAAAATGTGTACTTAACAATTAGTAAAGCAGATTCAAGATTTTCTCTTAAATGCTTCAGTTACAAAAATAAAATTTCTGAAAAGGGTAAATTGTCATACTGTTTCCCTCGTTTGTGTCACTTTTGCCCGCATTAGGTCTTACGCTGCTCTAACGTAATGCCACCGAAGCCGGTAAGATACTCAGCCTCAAAGCGTAGCCGAGAGATTGAGGGCCCTCAGCCTCAAAGCGTAGCCGAGGGATGTTTTTTAGAAGGAGAGGAGTGCAGCAAGTTGCGGCCGATAATGGCTACGTTTGTTTTTCTTCCTAACGCTATTTGCCTATATAAATAAAACACTTAAAACGCGTGGGTAGGTGGGTACTAGATATTGGAGAGACCACATCATGTTCTAAAATCACTCCTAAGGTAAGTAATTTCATTGCTTTTTCACTTCCTTATTCCTAATTTAGGTGGGCAAAAGAAAGACCTAATGCGGGCAAAAGTGACACAAAGGAGGGCAACAGTATGACAATTTATTACGTATGGGACAAGTGGTTTCTTAAGTACGGGACACATCACTAATAAACTAACTTGGCCAAGCAATAGTTGAAAGAATGTCTCAAAGTATGCCTTAAATCTCCAAATTTTGAATTGTGAATTCAATCGTAATTTCATCAGCTGGAAGTGTAAATTGTCCATGACTATTTACAGGATGTGGAGCATATTTAAGTTTTAATACAATTCCAGCTTTATTGACTGAATCCTTTGTAGGCCATACAAACTTGTGAAACCCCACAGGCTTCATGTTCTTAATTGCTAAATGATCATCAATAACATTTTCTATGATACCAGGTCACCCTTAATTTTCATGCAGGGCAACCACACATTCCCCAATGCTTAGTTCTTGTAAAGATGGATTGCTGGTAGTCCTCACATTTAAACCTGTAGCATGTTTAACTGACACCAGTACCTCATAATTGCATATTTCTGGTGTCCTGAAACATGAATGTAACCACATACCAAGGTTTTCATTGGGTAGTGGTACAAAATAATGGCATTTCTGAATATTTTGAATTTGAGAGGACTTTCCCCAACATTCTTATAATGTTTTTTGTTTCAGCAATTTTTGCTATTTCATCTGAACTTAATAAATTGTAGCGACTCCCCTTATTTCTTTTGCAGCAGCTTCTGCAAATTCCTGAATAGTATTAAGTACTTATTCCTTTCTTAACACAGCCAGCCATATATTTCTCTTGACAGTGGTGCCCTGGCCATCAATCCCTTGGCCATGTGAAGTTTTGAAAAAGCTTCATCAGTCTTACATCAGAGTTTGCATGTTGTACCTGTTTTTGAACTGGGTGTTACTGCCAAAAGAACAATAATGCTCAGTATTTACACCTAAAGGTGACAATACACTACAAGTATGTTTCAATACAACACTAAAAACAAACACAGCTTCTTTTGAGTGTGCTAAAGAATCAGACACAATAACATAGTTAATATGCATAAAACTGTTTTCTTGGTCCCTACAATATACAATGCATGTGAATGAAGTTACTTGAGAGCAATTCCATTGAGCAGACATTATCTCTTACTGATACTTGAGCTTATAATTTTCTGCAAAATCTTATGCACTATAATCTAACCAGTCTTCAAATTTTCCTTCAGTGCCCTCAAAGAAAATTTGTGTGCTGGTGGTGGGCTGTATACACATGAAGAGAAAATGGTTTCAATTTACAATTAACTCTTCCATGGCCTGCCCTAAGCTTGTGGCATTTATTTCTTTCAAGATTCTTCCCTATGCTGCCACTCATAAAAACTAACTTCAAAGTTGTCATCACAGTTTACTGTATCCAGATCAAATCTCTCTTCAGCCCACTTCTCAGGACCACACTCCTCACACAAATGCATGCAACATTTCAACGATTTTTTGTCATGTATATCTAAGGAACAGACTGTTTCTTTGACAAGTTCCTTTTAGCATCATGTGGAAGCTTGATATTGACATTGAAATTGGCATTTATTATCCCATCTTCCCACATGTACATAGTTCTATATTTTCATTATAATAACATGTGGACACATCATGATCTTTGCATGTTATTGAAAATACTTCTGGTAGTCTCAGTGTTTTAGAAATGGATAATCATATTTTGAAATTGAACTCCATTTTAAATGAAGTGTATGCTTCTTGAATTGTAATGATTAAAATATGCCTCTGTATTTGATTTTGCTTTCTAGTTTCCAGATCTGTCACATGAATATACATCTTTCCTGTTCTTATTCTACTTATGTCATCTCTTCTGCAGAATTGTATCACTTCAATCTTTTGTTATTCACTTGGTGCATCATTCCATTTCTTTCTTTCTTTTAGATCATTTGTAAAATTGAGTTTTAAGATCCCCGGAAATTATCTGTACTTTTGAGGGTTACAGATTTTGAATGATGTTAAAATAACATGAACTTGTTTTGTTGATTTTTTTAGGATTGCCTTTAATTCTCATGACAGCCTTGTCTCATATATGTGGGAAAATCTTGGAAGTTAGTGCCTAAGTTGTTTCTACTGAACACCTTGCACCTTTTTTCTCTGTCTTTTCATACTCTTACTCGATCAGTACTGTTCATATTCTTACTTCATTAAGTGTTCTATATACTTTCAATCTCTCTCTCTCTCTTTTATTTGTTACCCAAAACTGGATTTTCTTCTTTGTTCTTCAGTGGTTGCTTACTCTTTCTGCAACTGCAACAGGAGCCATGCTTGACTTGTAGGCAATGAAGCACTCTGAGCAGTGTTGTATAGTACTGTATGCCTTTATATCATTGGCAATACATTGTGTAAGTACCTATTTATGGTTCTTAACATCAAAACTGTGTATATTTGTAAACAAGTGCTATTAATCAAGTAAATCAAAAGTCTAATTAATAATTCAAATTTTAATGATCAACAAATTAAGTTAGAGCATTAAAATCATATTAGGTAATGCAAATTACTTTTTTAATTATTATATTTATTCCTTTATGATGCTGATAGTACTTGCAGCAAAGCCGATACACATTAGCTTCTGCCTCTAAAACATGGCCAACTTATAAATTCTCAAAATTTAGAGAAAAATATATCTAAGAGACGGATATTCGCTAATATGTATAAGGAAATAGTTCCACAGATCCAAAATAAAGATTAATGCTTAAGCAATGCACTTCTTATGTTTAATCTCAAATCATTTTCAGTAACTTCACTACTTCATAGTTTTAAGAACACATATTAATATATTTCTACATTAATAAAAAATACAAAAAAGAAAGAAAGATTAAAAATGCATATTGTTTTGCTATGTATGGGACATCTTCCCCTTTTCAGAGAAGTCAACACTTATGTTTCTACTGGATTCATTTTGTAAAGACATGCCATGAAAGAGCTGTTAGTTTACATCTTTGAACACATAGGTAGAAATATTTCAAATTATTTATTTTAGGGTAATAGAAATTGTCCTGTACTCAACAAATAATTACACATATAGACATATTTTCAAATTTCCCTTTTGAAGTGGATAACTTATTTCAAAATTATCCATAGATCTAAATAGTGCAGACTTCAAGCTTCACAATGATGTATTAAACAGTCGTTTTTCATTAATTTTACGTTTGGCTCTTTCTGAACAGAAATACTGTGACTTTACCCTTAAACATAGGAACAGGTGGTAATAAGTGCAGACATGGCTGAACCACACAATGGTTGATTATGAGTTTAAAACAGAAGAAAATGAATCATTCAAGAAGCATTAGAAGCCTGTGTCTTAGGCTAGGGGCTTTATAAGGTCCATGATAACAGAGTTACAATCTCAGGGTCACACTCCCAATCACATGACAAACAGTTGATATATGGATCCCAATAAGATCACTTACCACAGCCTAAAACGTTTCAGTGTGATTAGTAACTGGTTCATAACAGAAAGTGGCAAGTTTCAATTAGTCTCTCTAGTCAAGCTTTCTTTGATTCTTGAAAGTAAAAAATACACAAGATTCCTGGCTTAATCTAATCTTTGTTCAAATTCCCTATCATAATATGTAAAGAACAATTCTTGTTTCTTTCAAGCGCTTTCTTGATAATATCAGATCTTCATGCTGTTTGAAGGTTTTGTCACCAGGAGAATCCATTAATTTGGCTTTAGAACAGTCCATAATCAAAAGCAACTCACAGGTAAAGAATATATATCTGTTGTGAGCTTTACGTCATTTTTAAGCTGAAGAGCTACTATTAACTACTTTTTAAGAATGCTTGGCTGCTAATAACTACACAACCCTATGGTTTTATGTTTGCAGCATTGCTGGCAGAACTCCACAAGTTTACTAATATTTGAGGTGGTTAGTTAATTGTCCTATTATTCTGTGCTGTTAAATTAAACTTCTCTCATAAACAAAAAATATAAAAATCTAGTTTCATTTCTGTTATTCATTCTATTTTAGGTTAGTTTATTAGTGTGCATTTTCTGTTTCTGAAAACACAAACTAAAGGATTTGGAAAAGGTTTCAAATTAACTAAAATAAAAATAGGCCCTTTTCTACATTTTTTACCCAAAAATAACTTTATAAGGAAATATTTTGCACCTTTTCACCACAACTTTTACCCAGAAAAGTATGTATTGCAATCACAATATGCATACATACAGTGTTAAGAAAAAGGTAATCTGGTAGCAGAATTATAAAAAGTATTACTTTAACAATAATTCCACATGTCATGCTTCAGCAAACACTAATGCAATTAGAGGTTCGTTTTTGGACAGTTAGATCCCCAAATAGACCCTTATTTGGCTATCAAGCTACTAACCAGCAAAAATCTGCTGATAAAATCTGACAGGAGAATAATCTCCAATCAAACAGATTCGCCTTTCTGCAACAGTAATTTTACTGATTGCTATTCAAAGCTGTCTTAATTGCCAATCAATTTTTATTTGCTTTCCTGCAACTGGATATAAGCATAAGATTTAGGCAAGCATCTAAGGTTCATGCTGAGCTCCTTTACTGCCCATTTTCTGATATCATACCCAATATTTGAATCCAGTTCATATACACAAACAGTAACTAAACCTAAACTTGGACTAAATTTTGAAACCACATGATCCTCTCATTTCAATGTGGCTCACTACGGCCTGACAGCCTCCACTCGCCTCATATTCATTTATTTCTTTTGCTTTAGTTTAATGACAGTGTTGCATATATAAGCAGATTAAATGAAGGAGTGCTTTGGTGTAATGAGTTATTAACATTGCTAGCAAATTTCAATCTTGCTGTATTTTTCGCTGAAATGTTGGCAGCTCTTCATTTGAACTCAGATCGCAATTCTTGATTTTCCTGTCTAGATTTGTGTAGGAGCTTGCTTAAGATTTCAATTATTGTGTAGAGACGCTACGGCTTCTGTTTCAGCACGTGGTCCCTGTTGCTCAGCTGGTTTCTGATTTCTGTCAAGGTATAGGGAAGGTAGGCCACTCCGGCCATTTCGCTGCGCGCCTGTGACGTCATGTGGAAGGTTGAGCGCGCGCGCTCTTTGGATAGTAATTGAAAGAGAACGGTTTAAACCCGTTTTAATACGTACAATTTAAGGCACGGATTGGTATACCCATTGTGTAAACGGTTAAGCAGTAATTAAGGAAGTGTAACATAATGCAATGACATATGTTATGAAAGATACTTTAACTGAAATGCATAGGAAACTTTTCTCAACTCATTCTACTTATTACAAACCAATTTTATCAACACCACCATCAAAACTATTACTATAATAAAAAGTAACAAATTATCATTTGTTTAACCTTAAAAGTAGATTTAAATTTAGAAGTATCTGGTCATGCTGCTGTTGTAGAAGAAATAGATGCCACCCACTGCTGACATTTCCTTGTATTTCTTTTTTCCATGGTTGCAGCTTTTAATTTTGTATTCAAATGTGCAGGTCCTGACGTATATATAAACAATTCTTTTGTCGAAATCAGGGAATTTAGAGCAAATTATGTCGCTGTTTTCATACTCTTAGCACATTTGAAATATGAAAGCCATGGAATCATATCATCGAGAGACAGACACGGCACTGCACACCACGTAAACTTTTCGTAGAGGTAAGCCAAGTAATTTATTTTTTTAAGTCCCATTCATAGTCCTCAGGCCGAAAATATACTGAGCAGACTAGAGCATTATCAGTGCTGAATTTATCACTCCGTTTACAGCGAGACACCCACATGTGCCTTAGTTTATCATTTTAGGAAATCTATAATACATAATTCCAGCGGTTTTTGTTCCTATATTAGAACATTATGCAACAGCACAGTTAACTTTTTTTTTAACATTCATTTTGAACATGAATGCACATCACACGTGTATTTCCAAATCCATCCACAACTAGAACTAACTTCTAAGTAATCGGAAAGAGCATTCTTATTTAGTGAGCAACAACGCTTACCGAACAACGTTTGCACCTGTGGGGTACAAAATTGTTGTTCGTGATTGGTCAGTACAACGCATTACAGAAAAATATTATTTAAAGAGTTGTTCTGCGATTCCACGAAATAATTATATAGGCGTTACTTAGGAATGGTTTTTCCCCAGAAAATAGGGAATATGCTGTTATAGAAATTAGTGCGTGAACACGTGCAATCAAATGCACCTAATAGGGTAATTTGGCACGCTTTGTGACACCTGTTCACGCTGTTTCAAATGCACAAGGACTCGGACACGTCTCCAAAACTTTCAAGAAGTTCAACAGAAAGACTGTCCTTTAACCTGGTAGGTCGTATCGGATAGTGAATGAGCAAAATGGTTGAAATGATGCTCAAATGGGCCCAGGGCCCATAGAGCTTAGAATTATCTGACATTCATCTTCTCAGGATAAGGGAGAAGCCCAGAAAAAAAAACCCTTATCCAGGTAACTCACCCTGACCGAAATTCAAACTCGGTATATCTTGAATCTGAGGCAGACATGCTACCTCCACACCTCAGAGGTAGGCGTTGCTTTATTGAACCTGAAAAATGTGATATGAATTTGGTTATGTGATGCGAAAATGCAAATGCACAAAAATCAAGGCTTGGCAGTAAGCACATCCAATTTGATGAATTGCTACAATGCATCTTCAGCATTCTAGCTGCTGATGCTCACACTCACTGAAGTATCTGATTCATTGTCCTTTGTTGTATGTTCAGCTAATTTTACTTAAATGTTTGGGTTATCAAAATGTGCTATTAAACGTGTTATTACATGAGCATGTTCCCAATATGCTTTGGTAAAAAAGTTTGATTCGTAAATCTTATACATATATTTTATGGATGTGCATAAGAAATATTCTTGGAGCTCATCATACAAGGTATCAAATATCTAGAGTATTTTCATTTCAATGCTAGCACCAGGAATGAATGAACGAACTATGTGTGCAGTAATACATGCTTGTTTCAACAGGTGCAGCAATGCGTTATCACACCTGAATACATCAATTCAAGGCTCTGAAATTTAATTCAAACATTCTAAATAGGACTACTAGTTCAAATGGCAGAGTAAATTAATGAATTTCACTTCAAAATAACCTCCACATTAGATTTTCTTTCACTGCATGAAATGTCATTGAAAATGAGGATGGTAATCTCTGGCTTATTACATAAAAGAATGCCAGAGCACATTTTTTTCCTATTAAAGTTCTGCACATACAGGATGGAAGGGAACTTGTTACATTCCTTTTAATATGTACTTGATAGAGGTATTACAAACAGAAAAATATAATAGCATTTTGTTCTGTGATCAGCTGTTTTCGAAAAGAAAAACAAAAATAGTTGTTCTTCTAAATTAGATGGTTTATTCCACGAATGTATGAAGATTCCAGTTTTTTTACTTGTAAGATGGGTAGAGTAACCTACTTCTAACCTAGTTTCAGTAGTAACTGTGTGACATCATTTAGGGTTTTGAAATAATTAATCACTTTCCAAACATCATTTTACAGATGTAATGTGGTTGGAGACATAGGCAATGTTGGTAGGCCAATGTGAGAACTGGGTCCCAGATGTAACCAAAACAGCATACCTGAACTGGAAGGTGGGGGCTAACAATTTTGTTTTTCACATGACCCTTAATCCCAAAAAACATGATGAAAGGGTGTTGTAATGTCAAGTACAACTGGTAGCTATTGGCCTACACTAATAGTTTGGTAGTAATGCCTTTATTATCCAATAAGCATTTTGTGGTCTCTGACTGAAAAGCACACCATGTTTATGTCAGCTACACTAGAAGTTGAGTCATTATTAGAATAACATCATACCACACATTGAAATTCACAGGTTTAGCGATAAAAGAAGCCAAGATCTGTTTGTGGATAATCATACATACAGGATGAGGTTTATGAGATGCCAACCTTTTCATCTGGGATCTTGTAAACCTCAGGGGACATGCAGCCAGCACATGAAGGAGGGCAAGTATGAAATACCATCGCCACAGAGAAAGCAATTTTAAATGTTGTAGATGAACCATGCAGCACCAGTTGTCAGGGAATAGCTCACATGGTCGGCGTGTCTCATTGGCTTGTTCTCAGGATGCTGAAAAAAAAGTTAATGAGACTGTATCATATCCAATGATTACAGTGTCTCCAGCAGCATATTATATGCCTAGGCTGGCTTACATCAATTGGTTCCTAGAACAAGATGCAAATATAACACAATTAATTATGGCAACAGACAAAACTATCTTTACAAAAAATAGCATTTTCAATTTTTATCACACCCTTACATGGGCAGAAGAAAAGCCTCACAGTACCAGAGAGCATCATTTTCAACAGCAATTTGCTGTGAACATTTGGGCGGGAATACACAAAACGTTCATCTACACTTATCAACCATGTGCCAAGTGAAAGTGAAACCTGTTTATGTACTAAACTGCTTCTGATTTTGAAAGGAAGGCTATTCAGCTACTGCTCACTGCACAATGTTGCCAACATGTGCATTTTATGTTCTCAAAATACCTTAAATATCTCTGCAGAAAAGTTCACAGAAAAAAAAATGAAAGATACAAAATATGTTTCATGTAATGAGATCTGTAATTAGTTTAAATTAATGTAATGACTTCCTTTCTACACAGTATAAGAAACCAACTAGTAACTAGTATGAATTAACCTGGGAGGAGGGTTTATAAATTAGCTGAAATTGCTCTAAGGGATTAGAACGGCCTCTGAGCAGTCATATCACCCTTTTACTCCTTTCTGGGTACAATATCAAAGAATCACATATTCCTCATGTTGTTTATCTGCTCTTGCTCCACACCTTAAGGTTAAACTTTGTCTAAACCACCTGTTATGCAGTTTCTAAAAATGGATGCAATTTAGACACTTTTTAACACTAAACATTGTTTTTGCAATGGCTTAAACAACATCTAGAGCTAAACATTGCTTTTGCAAGTGGTCCATAATGTTTAAGAAATTCTCATGGCAAATTAAACGTATATCTTGAATATTCTGGGGATAGTCTCTGCAGTCCTCTTCATTTGGAATGTCTTTGGTATAATTGATAAACCATAAGAGATAGACAAAATTTTACTACAAAAATATGTAGATCATGTTAAAGCATACAATTTATTTCAAATAACAAATTTTGTGCATGTAACCATTTCTGAGGCATTCCTTGTTTTGGTTTGAAAACTGGTAAGTCATTATTCATTTTTACTTTCTAGTAAGTATTATATTCCACCCAAAAATTTTAGCTGAGATTTCACTGGAAATACATGCTTTGAGACCCCTTGAATAAAAAACAAATAGTTTTAGAAAAACGTTTGTGTATGTGTGTGTCTGTGAACAGCATAACTCAAAAGCAAAAAGTCAGGTATTTAGGTTCAGTATCTTACAAAGATGCACAATGAAGATTTTCAAGAAAATCCAACCATCCCAAACTACCCTTTACATGGCACATTTTTCAAAATGTTTGATTTTCTAAAACATTGCTGTAATGAATTTGATTAAAACACCATATATTATTTAAATGATAAATAAAACATATATCTTGAATTTCCTGGGTATAGTCTGTGTAGTCATCTCCATTCAGAGGGAATTTTGTATAATCTTGTATAACTGGTAAACGTTAACTGAAAGATGAAAATGTACTCCACAGAAAATATAGTCTTTAAAACACAATTTATTTCAAATAGCTTCTTTTGTAATATCAGCCATTTCTGAGATATCTGTTATTAATGGTTTGAATTGTTAATACATAGCCATTCCTTTAAAGTCCTGTTGATTTTCGGTTGTTAGAATATTTAAATGAAGTTAAGGTGAAGTAAAAGATTAAATAAATTAACTAAATGCGCACTTAGGTTAAGGGAGATGCTGGTTAGCAATATCTAATACTGCTGGATACCAGTAGTTAAAAGTTTATATTAGGCTAGAATGAAAGGGAAGTAGATACTAACTGGCAAATGGTTGGAAGAGCTGCTGGATATTAGGAATATTATTAGAAGTAATTGATTATCTTAATGTACATTTTATTTTATAATTCATTATTTTAGTTCAGATTAGTAGCTTAAAAATATATCTGTACAATAATGAATAGAAATAAATTATATAATAGTAGTATAGTGTAGTTTGAGGGATGTTGGAGGATTCACATACCCTCACACCTCAGTGATTAGAGATCCTTTGTGCTGTCCCTCATACCCAGTATGGGAACTCACGGGCACAAATATTCATGCCCATTGTGGAATTCAAACCCACGACCATTTGCACCACAAAAATTATATAATAAGTATTGATTAATAAACAGATTTGGAATATATGTCATGGTTTAGGCAACCAGATGCCTGGATGATATATTATAGACTTATTTTATTTTTATTTGTTTATTTTAATTTTCTTGTTTTTCACAATGTCATGGAAAGAGTATGGAATAGGCCAACAATAGCATTCAGTTCTATAACATCTGTCTATTGCTATTCCCTTTGTATCTATAATGAAATGTGTAATACAGCTATTTCCAGAAATGTTTATCTTGATTAAAATGAAGCAGCTAGGAAAATAAACTTTTGTAAGAATAATTTGTATACCAACTAATAAGCAATATAGTGTAGAGAAAGTAATGTGAATGTAATGCATCAGATATTTTTTCCTTTTGGCCATATAAAGAGCATGGAATTCCAAAGCCATCACATGGCGACATGCTTTTGAAATGTAACTCCCTTTAGCCTGCTGAATTCTTCTTATACCTACAACAAAATGTGTAAATGTGTATTGAAAGTTTATCAAGAAGTAGATAGAAGAATGAGCTTTTGTAAGAATAGTTTGTAATATTAACACTTACTCTGTTTTAGTGTTCAGTTTAATGTACTTAAATATACTCTTAATTTTATATGTGGGAACAGTATTTTCTTTATTTTAATTTCTATACAAACTATGATCAGTTGAAAATTAGATATGTGATAGTTGAGCATTGGGTATGAAAATTTAATATTTGAGCATCAGGTGCAGCAATCCCATTTCAACAATTTCACAGTGACAGGCAGTCATGGTTGGTTGAAATTGAAGCAATTCTTAGTTTAGATTTCTATATGTAAAATGTTCAGCATATGGAATGGAATGGAATTGCATCTGATACATGTGTCAGCCTTATTTATATTGAGCATTCCACTTATCATGATCTTCTGGTGTAAACAATAATCTATAGATATTATATTTTTTCTTTCTTTTTTCTGTATTTACAATGTTTTAAAATAAAATGCAGTAATAAAACATGCTTTTTAAACCCATCCCACTTTGAAATTAAGTAATACATTGTGTCTATAATATTGGCTCATAGCTCAGTCAGTAAAGGCTTTTTGTCAGAAGAAATTAGGGACAATCTGAATTTTTGTCAGTTGTTGGGACTAAGTACAGAGGTATTTCCTTCAAAGTCCCTTCACCTCTCCCCCCTTATGATCCCTCCTCCACCCCCTTAAACATCCATTTTGTAAGCATTTTGTTACTCTTATATCTCAGTAACTATTTTTTCTAAATTGATAAATTTAATACGTATATTCTAAAAAGTGATATTTTAACATATTACTTTCATGGAAATTTGTTAATACAAACTTTTTGTTTTAAATTTTCATTTTTATTATTTTTAGGATATAACACTTTTATTTGGTATAATATCCCAAAAATGTGTAAAAAAAGTTGTAGTACAGCTTTCAAATGATGTACATAGGTACATTATGTTAGGAGTTGTGAAGACATAGACTGCAAGAGATTATTGCAGTCTGTCACACAATCAAATTTGTAAAACTCTTAGCACAATAAATACTATACTAAATACTATACACTAGCCTGGTATGGCCTTAAAACAGCTGGGCATTACAACAGTGCTCACTGCCCCTTTCTTGTGTTTCTTAATTAAAGTAGGACCAATTATAACATATGGTGCTACTACAGGACATAACAAAACAAAAACCTTTTACAGATGTATTCATGGAGTAACCAGTCTGTTCTATTTATATTCCTGAAAAAATGTTTATACATAAAATCAGAATTCTTTTCAAAAAATTGTAGGTATCATTCACATAATACTAGAACATAAGTCAAAGATAATGGTATTCAAGAAATGATCAAAATTAAAAAGATGATTTATAGATGGCTAGCCAATAAAAGTAGTGAAAGAATTTGATTACTTGGGAATCAGATTCTTAAGGAACAGGAAATGGGAGGCACAGACTAAATATGCACAATTGAAAGGAAAGGTGTTAGAGTCTGCTAATACAAAACACGCACACTGATGATGAATTGTCTTGAAAGACTAATGAAGCAGTAGTTGAGTTAAAGATATTATGTGGAATACAACTCTGGCCAGTCACAATGGGGTAGCAAAATTGATGTAGTCCATAGAATGTTTTTAGTGAAGTTCTGGTATTACCCAAGAGCTTACAAAGGGGCATGGCGCTGGCTGAGTTAGGAAGGGTAGGGAGAAAAGGCATAATAGTGGAGAGACTTTTGAAGTATTGGTACAGATGTGTAAATTTAGATGACAATAATATAATAAAAGAATGCATAAAGTTCCAAAAAGATGTAATAATAAGCAAGAGTTTGTTTGGGGAGATGGGAAATGTATTAGAAGAAATTGGGATGAGGAATATTTGACTATTAGATAAAAACAAAAGCAGTGGATTTTGGAAAGAAGTGAGAATAAAAGTGAAGACATAGAGAAATAAGAGATATGTGCTAGTTTTGAGAATGAAATGTTGTTGACTGTATAAAACAGCTAAAAGAAATTGGGGGAGGGAGAAGTATGTAGACATATGTGATCAATCTGAAAGAGTAGATCTTGCTTGGATGTTTGCAGTGTTTCCCCAAAGAAGAGCACTGCTAAGAAGTATCTCGTGTTAGATGTAGATATACAGGGTGAGCCAAAAAACTACAAACTGGCTGGCAATGTTTTTCCTATCCATGTCCT
Source organism: Deroplatys truncata (assembly GCA_030765065.1). Lineage (NCBI taxonomy): Eukaryota > Metazoa > Arthropoda > Insecta > Mantodea > Mantidae > Deroplatys > Deroplatys truncata. The sequence goes on from CM060990.1 coordinate 699,572,296, forward strand.
CGGCACTGATGAAAAGTTTCCTAAAGAGGTGCCAAAAATGTATGGACTATGACGGTGGCCAGTTTCAGTATTTGCTTTCATAAAGTTGGTAAGTAAAGCCTTTAAAAGTAGTTTTAAAAATGTATGGTTTCATCCGCGCCTTTCTATAATAGCTGCAGATGGCAACGAGCGCCGAGGATGCGGACAGGAAAAACACTGCGCAGCCGGTTCGTAGTTTTTTGGCTCACCCTATACATTACATTAATAAATATTTCATGTTTAAATTTTACAGGAATCAGATGCAAGCCCACCAGTTTCTTTGACTAAAGCAGCCAAGAGAAATTCAGCATCGCCATGTACTAAATTAGCTATGAACACTCCAGCAGTAAAGAGAAAGTACCATCAAAAGAAGTTCATGTTATCTGATAATAAAACGTGAGCAAAAGTTTTTGTAAACAGATTCAGAGATTGGGTTGCTTCAGAATATCCTCGCCTAGATGAAAAAGTCATTAAAAGGTATCTGCTGAGAGAATGGAACAGAATGGATGAAGTTCAGAAGGCCAAGTAAGCCTGAATCAGTTTCTTTCATGCATGAGGCAAAATGTGTCTGTGTTTCAGCAGTACTTCATAACTAAATTATTAATTTTTGCTAGTTTCAAATTTAGTAATGCCAAGTTGCTAATGAGGGCACCTTAAGTTTTAAGTATGTTTTTCTGGTACAATATGAGTTGGTATCATGATAGTAATATCTGCAGTAGTTGAGTGTGATGTAGTGGCTAAATACAAGTGTCTGTGACTGTTCTGTTGCAATTTAAATATGAATTTTAAGTATTGATAATTGTGTGTTTAGGGCAACATCATAACTGAAATAAAGCAGAAGGTTGTTTATTTCAGAATTTTTTCCCACTATTTATACAACTTTTTTTATACCTTGATTAACTTTATTTACATTTTTAACCTTGTATTTAAATTTATTGAGGGCTGGCTCTACAATGTGCCAATAAGCTTACTTATAGTTATTCTCTGAATAAACATTTCTGGCGGATAATCAATGCTCTCATTCTACAATCACATGCTTCCTCTGGATAGCAATCCTATAGGATAACCTATGATGTGTTAAGTTTGCCATTCTGAATTCGATGGAAATGCTACCATTGGGAAATTCCTGAACTACATACAAAACAAACAAGAATTGTCTTGCAAAGCAGACAGCAGCATACAAAATGAAAGTTAGTGTTTTCATGTGGCTTCTTTTGTCATCATTTTAAAATAAAATGGAAGTGACATAGCAAAGCAGGGCTCAAAACTTCACTCATGATGACTGCGAAAGACTGATAAACCTTGTAGAAACATAAAGATTGCATGTGAATAAAAAGTCTGATCTGGCAACCTTGAGAGAGAAAAAAATGTTGGGAGACAATTGCACCAGAGTTCAATAACCTTATCTCTGTGTTGGTGACTATTTGCTGATGTATTTCTCATTTCCTTATGCTCCTTCTGCTAAGCTGAAATCTAAACTATAATAATTTTAGAAAAGAGAACATTTGTATTTATGTATATATAATTTTAATTCATAAATTGCTAAAATAGTAACAAGGGTTTACAAAGAAAAATTAGAAATCTGGTAAATAGCTTTATCGACACGTTGTAGAACTGGCCCTTAGTTTAGAATTTCCTACAGTTAGCATTATTTTAGAATACCTGTGAAGTCGCTGATGTTGTTGTTGTTGTTCACCAATGGCACTGGGGGTTAATTGATCTGCATCATTTTCCCTCTGGCTTCCCAATATAAAGTCTGTAAGTTATCAATTTTAAGGCCTTTGCATTTGGCGAGATACTGTATGTTCAGGATGACATCTTCTTCGCAGAGAGTGCACTTGGGTGTAGGTAGGCATCGTATCTTATAGAGATGTTCTGTGAGGCAATCGTGGCCAGTTGCCATCCTAAATAAGGCCACTGCAGTCTTCCTTGGCATTTTTTGTATATCAACTCTACCTTTAATATTCTTATAATCTTTATCCTTTAATTTATCTTCTTCATCAAGTCTCTGCTGTCTTTTGAAATGTTGTTTAATGTTGTTTAATTGTTTATTTATTTCTATTTGTCCTACAGGTTTTATTTGTTTTATTGCACCTTTCTTTGCTCTTCCTCTGTTATTTCTTGTAGCACCACTGAGTTACATTTATTGTGCTAAGAGTTCTACAAATTTGATTGTCTACTCCATTTTGACCCTGGTCACTTATTCAGTAGACAATCACTATAGTTTATTTACATTTTACAATTTCTTGTCAATAAATGATCTTGCTCTTTTTTTTCAGTTTTTTTTCCATGTCCCATTTCCACTTTTTTTTTCCACTTTTCATTTATTGATTACTTAACCATCACACATTCACTATAGTTTTCCATTCAAAGTAAGATGCACTACCTCTTACTTTTCTCTTTCCACTGTCCAAAGCCATTTATTTTTTACTTTACACAAAAACTGTCCAATGCTTCTAGCGTCCTTGCATATCATTTCAATTATAAGTGTATTTCTATCCCCCTTCAACACTTCTTATTAAAAAATTCTTTTCTCCAACTTTCTGTTCCTTAGCAGTTAAATACTGTGTGTTCAATGTCTTCATTACCACCACATATCGGACATTGGTTCTGAGGAATACCCTGTCTTAGCCCTTTTAGCCTCCATGCTCCGGTTCTTAACCATGTAATAGATTCTCTCTCTTCTTTATTTACTAAGTCTATATATTTTTCCCTACCCCATGTATTTTTCATTGGCCTATAATAAACTAATGAGCTCTTTTCGGCAATCTCACTGAACATGATTTGTATTTCTATATCTTCCAGTCTTTTCCTTGCCTTTTTCCAAAAATGTTTTACATTATTTTCTCTCCTTCTCCATATATCTCCTAACTCATTTTTCTCCAAAATATTCCGTAATTTACTTACCCATCCATCATTCATTAAACTATTCTCTTGGTATTCAATACATTGTCTTAACACATTACTTTTTCCTAGATTAAAAATTCTGAACCAAAATTTCAAAGCTCTTTCCATTATCTTCCCCTTAGTTGTCACCCTGCCCATCTGTAATTGTGCTACCTGTCTTACAATTGACTTTGGTAGCCCTAGTATTTCTCTACAAAGCATCCTGTGCACCACATCTATACATTCCCATCCTCTATCTAATCCCCATATTTCTATACCATACATCATTTTTGCCTCCACAACCATCTCATAAACTTTATCCAGCCATTTAACATTTATATTAGGTACTTTATATATGCAGCTTCTAATTGCTGCCATCGCCCCTTTACCTTTTGCCAATGCAAACTTCTTTTGTTTCTCCCATTTATTACCTCCATCTATTTTTACTCCTAAATAGATACAGCCACGCACTACCCTGTAATCTTTATTCTCTCCCTTCCACTTTTCATATTTGCCTAATTTTCCCCCCTTTTTGAAAACCATAATCTGTGTTTTCTCTTGATTCACTTTTAACCTCCATTCTTTACAATATACATCAATTGCTTGTAATGATTGTTTTAAACCACTTACTGTAATAGATCCTACCACTAGGTCATCTGCAAAAAGAAGTCCTGGAATTTCGATGTTGTTAATTACTGGAGCACAGTTATTATTCCTTCCAATTTCTAGTAAGACATCATCTATGTATAAATTAAATAAAACTGGACTTAACTTACATCCTTGCCGAAGGCCTTTTTTTTGTGGAATTTCGTTTGTTACACAGCCTGTCTCCACCCTTAAACAGAAGGTCTTCTCAAAATACAGTGCTTTAAGAATATTCACCAATTGCTGACTTACTCCCTTACACACTAATTTATGCCACAGAAGTTGTAGCTCAATTCGGTCATAAGCCTTCTCTAAGTCTATAAAAGCCATATACAATTTACCCCTTTTTTCTTTTAAATATTTGTCTGCTAATGTCTTTATAATAAATAAATTATCAATTGTTCTCCTTCCCTTGCGAAAGCCCGTCTGGAATTCCGAAAGGATATTATGTTCTTCAACCCAAAATTGTAGTCTCGCTGCCAAAATGCCCGCAAAAAGTTTTCCTATATTCGATAATAATGCAATACCTCTGTAGTTATTAGGTTTATCGACATTGCCCTTGCCTTTATATATAGGATGGACGATAGCTTCTCTCCATCGTTTAGGTACATAACCCTTTCTAATAATTACATTAAATAAATCTACTAAAATTTTCACTCTCCCTGTTTGGTTACACCACTCCTTAAGAAACTCTTTTGGGATGCCATCAATTCCAGTAGCTTTATTTTTCTTCAGTAACTTAACTTGTTTTATTATTTCCTCACTCCTAATTTCACCACCCAAAATATCTCTACAAAAACATTCCTTATTTCCAAAAATTCCGTACTTCCTATACTCCTTTCTTCCCCATATAGTGTTTTAAATTAATCCATCCATTGTCCTGGCTCAACATTGGGTTTAGTTACACATTTATTATAGGTCGACTTAAGAACCTGCCATACCTTATTAACATTATTTTCATTTAGACATTTTATCAAATTCCTTTCATTGCATTCCCTCCAGTCCTTTTTCTTTTGCTCTAACAATAAATTATGTGCATTCCTCCCTTGCATATAATCGTCCCTAGATTTTCTATCACCTAATTCTCTCCACCTAACCAACATTTGTTTTACTTGTCTTTTTGATACCCTACATTCTTCGTCAAACCAGTCCTTATCATATATGTAAACCCTCTTTTTTGTTTTCATTTCCTCTCCCGCCCTTTGCATAACTGTATTAAGGATATCTATTGCATTCTCAATTTGATTATTCTTAACCATGAATGTTACTCCACATAGACATATCTTTCCATAATTCGAGTCAAGAGTCTGTTTAAATGTGTCACAAAATTCTTCTTTCCATTTATAGCTAATATACTCTTTTTTACAATAGTAGCTTTCCACTCTTATATTGTGTTTTACTCGTGCAGCGTGCATCATAAAATCCACAATCAGTGGATAATGCCCGCTAGTTGAGCTTAAATTTAATACCTTAAAATTACTTAAAATATGTCCAAAATTCAGAGGCCACAACACAAAATCTATTACACTCTGCCCATTATTGCTAACAAAGGTAAATTCTCCTTGTTTTCATCTTCCCCACATTTTCCATTCAAAATTTCTAAAGCATTCAACTCACAAAAATCAATAAATTTTTCACACTCTTTATCAACAAATTTGTCATTGCTTTGCCTAAGTTTCTCACTTTTAAACACAATTTCATCACTCATCCAATCATTTCCAACATATGTATCACTTTCCCCAATCCTGATATTAAAGTCTCCCATTAGTATTACCTCTGCAGTTACAAATTTCTCCTTCAGCCTATCTATATCTTTTCTTATTTGATTAAGGAGATCAGGATTATGAAACCGCAAGGATGTAGGGGTTATATATTATTCCTACACAGAGTATATACTTAACATCCATTATAACCCACAGTATTTCTTTACTCACTGAGTTACATACACTGTTTACATTTGTATGCCCGACTGGGAGTTGTTTAATTCCCAAATTTTTTACAACATTAATATAATGCTAATTAAAACAGTTTGTTATCTTTATAGGGTTACTTATAACTCTATTGTTAACTTCTATATGCAAGTTCTCAATCCATTTTTGTTTCTTTTCATTGTGTGCAGCTTTTATAATATTTCATGTCACTTTTGCTTTATTTTCTGCCTTTTGTATCAAAACTTTATTATATAGCTATTTTGCAACATTTATTACATTTTTAAGAATCTGTTTGTATTTTTTAATTTAAGTATGCGATTTCCCATTTAGATTAGCATGTTTTAAAATATTTAGGAATTGCATGCATTTTTTTTTAAATATTCATCCCTTTTGAAGACCAATTTTTACTTTTTTGTTTATTGCAATTTATTTTACCAATTGGAATAGCAGAGTTTAGACATTCTTCTGTAATTTTAGTGAAGTACTCAAATTTTTCATTAATTTCTTGTTTTTTGTATATCTCTATCCATTGTGGTTCTTTAACATTGTTTTTTAATGCTTCTAGTGTGCTTTTGTTTACTATTGTTTTAGTTTCAATTAAGTTAATTATTTTATGTTTTAGTTTGCCTAGTGGTTTACTTTCAATTAGTTGATCATAGTGGTCACTAATTTTTTTTTTTTTTTTTAAATCTTAACATTAAAACATCCCCTCTTTATATTTGTAAATATGAGCTCTACACAAGTTGCAGAGTGTCTGTTTACTCTAGTAGGCTGCGTCTCTATCAATGTAACATTATTTCTTACTAGTATTTCTAATAATAACCTACTCTTATTATTTTCTACTACAACATCTACATTGAAATTACCTATCACTATGGTGTCTTTATTGTTAATTATATTATGTTAATATTTCCAAAAAGGTGACTTTATTTGTATTTGGAGGACTATACACTCCTATTATTACCAGATTTTTATTTTTTAAGTTTACTTCAATTGCTGCAATTTCACTACAGGTTTCCTCACAGAATTTTTTACACTCTATTTCTTTGTATTCAATTCCTTCTTTAATGCAAATTATCACACCTCCACTTTTATGTTTTTCTCTACAGAAACTAGACCCCATTGAATAGTTTTATAACAGTTCACTTTTAGTTCGCCTGCTTTTAATCCATATTCAGTAAAAATTATAACATCATGTTGCATGGTTAGTATGTTTTGCTCAATTAATGCTCTCTTATTGGTAATACTTTGAATTTTTTTGTGAAATAGCCTAAAAATGCTGTTGTTACTTTTGTTTTTTGCTACTATGTTATGTTTTTGCATTACAGCATTTTGTGTGTTGGCTTTACCTTTACTTGTTGCATTTAGTTTTTCACCTCCTACCTGCCTTATTAGTTTCCCTGTATTATGTCAATTATCTTGCCTACCACTTTACTCATTAGGTATGAACCATGTCTGTTCAGATGTAAACCATCTCTACCTAAGCTTTTACCATCACAAAATTCGGTTGTGTTCACATACACCACTTTTTGTTCTTCACATATACTAAACACTACTTGATTTATTCTGTCTATGCAGGAGTCACTGTTCTTCTATGTAGTATCCCAATGACAAAGATTTTTGCTTCTGGGAACTTGGCTCTTGTGATTCGAATAAGGTTCCTTGTATCACTTTCAATTACTTCCAGAGTCGTATGCCGCACTGAATTTGTCATCACCACCTGGAAATTCACTTCATTGTATATTATCGTTGATTCAAAGTTCCTATATCTGATAATATTTGCTAGTTGGTCTGTTCTAATTCAATTTTTAACTCTATTTTGGCCCTGGGTTCTTTCACGTGTTTTATTATGGAGTTTCCAATAATCAGCATTTTTTTTTTTGTTCCTTATATACTTGACTTTGCCATTTGTATTTATTTTCCGTTTTATACTGAGTGCTGCCATTTCAAGTTCTTCAGTTTCACCACCACCATCTTCATTTACTTTATCTCGGACATTTGATCTGGTTTTTGTATCAAAAACAGTATATTCTTTATACTTCAATCTATTGTCTGAAATGTCAGTAATCTTGGTCCAGTTCATTATTTGTTGTTTACTCACCGCTTCCTTCCCATGACCATTTTTAACCACACCAGCATATGTTTCTGCTTCTAGTTGCTGCTTTAGCAGAGTTTTTAACTCATTTTTTCTAAATTAAGTGTTTTTATTTCTTCCTAAGCATGTTTTAAGTCCTTATTAAGCATTTCAATAATTAGCTGAAACAACGCTATAACCTCACCTTCGCGAGTTTCCCTCCTATCTGCAGATGCCATAACATGCTGAATTTAATACTTAATTTTGGTTCTTGTGCATATTCCTGAGGTTTTCCTTTATTCCCTTGGGTTTTATTGTTACTTCTCTTCCTTTCTGTTTCTCCTGTTTTATTCCCATTTTTTCATAATTTATTTCAGTTTTTCCCTGGAGCATACTATGCATCCTCACACAACACTCCACCATCTGATGCATGTAAAGTAGGATTGAGGTCAGCCTAAAGTATTTATTTATATTAAGCTCTTTAAAGTGTTTATATGGCCAGAAGCTAACCCAGGTTCTATCCTAAGCCAATCTAAAGTGTAGATCCCTCTTCCTCCAGAAATGTTGATGCATATAAACCCTGTGGTTTGAGGCATCAAGCATTAAAATAAAGTTTTTACTAACTTAAAGCAAACTAAAGCAAAAGGAAAATTACATTTGGAAGCAGTACTTCCTAATGCCATTCAACATCTGGTAATAAGAGGTCATTGGCTATGCCATCCCACACCATAATTGAACCTCCTCTGCATGGCATCCTTGGTGTAAAGGTACAAGCAGCATAACATTCTCCAGGTCTTCTCCATTCTCTCTCTTCCTCGCTCTCTCTCTCTCTCCCTTCGTCCCTCTCCCTCTCCCATTTGATAAATTCTATCTTGAATTTAGAATCCTTGTGTAAATGAGCCTTCATTACCTCAACTGACCACTCCATATATTCTTTAGCAACTTGAAAACAATTTCTATGGTGCTGCCACTTCAATGCCAGTTCTGTAGCAGGTTTATTTCAGCTCATTTTTGTTCCAGTGAACCCTCTAAGTTTTTGTCCACTGATGTTAATATTGCAAATGTGTCTAGGCAATTCTCTGCTTAGTTGCTGTAAAAAATGATTTCTCAAAACTTTCAAATTGTTTTGGTATCTCTCACTGGGGCTACCTCATCCAGCAAACCTGTCAATAAATATGGTGTTTCTGAAACCATTCACATCTTGTAAAGCACTCATGAGTAGAGACCGGATGTTAGGCACTAAAAATTTGGAAATAGCCAGGCATAAAGGCACTAAAAATCATGAAAAAGGCACCAAAGAGACCAATATTTTTAAATTTAGTGTAGTATCTTTTAAACTATTTACTTAAAGTTTTGTGAAAGTATAGACCTACGAGATGCAATTTTGTGAAATATGAGCATATCTTGCTACCAAATGAAATAAACCTTTAAATCATACTTTATTTAATAAATCAACATACCTGAGTACATACCTAGGTATGATAAATCCAAATAAAGTAATACGTAACTGTTTCTTGACACTTTGAATACAATACAAAGCACTATCAGCACATTATAGTCCTTGGAAGTCATTAAGAAAATGAAATGTCATTGTTGCACATGGCAACAAGATATTTTTGCAAACTACACATTTAAGATGTTATTGGACCATATTTGAATAGTGCTACAATCTTTCAGTCAGTGTCATTTTAAACATTGTATTCCCATCGGAGAATCATTTCAATGGCTTTCAACTGTTGAAAGCTGGTACTTTCAGCATGAACCTGGTCACAATTATTCCCGCACAGTTCAGCCTATATCACCTGGTGCGTGAATTTTCTACACGATGTCATCTATGATATTCAATGCATTCATGAGTGCTTTGTTTCTCTCTTCTAGACACTTGGTTGTATCTGGCAGTGCAGAGTAGTTGGCAATGAAAGTCAAGTTATTTCTTACGGTGTCTTTCATTAACAACTTTTTCACAATACGTATAGATAATCATTTTGACGCAGATTATTGAGAACATCCAGTACCTTGATAAAGTTTTTGGCATAGTATAATGCTGCAGACAGCTATGTACCACATATAGTTCATACTGGCTGCAGAGATAAGGATAGTTCAGGGGCAACTTCATTGAACAGCTAAACCCTGGTTGGAGGGTTAAGAAATATCTTCTTTGTGTTGTAAGTCGAAACATCTACTTCTGGAAATAGACTTTTAATTTCTTCACAAATTCTGTGCAATACATGGTTGAGACATGTAACATGAGCATGCTGGGAAACAGGACATTAAGAACCTTGGCAGATTTTCTCATATATTTTGCAGCATCAGAAGTAAACAGAAGAACGTTTTCATGTTTAACTTCATCTGGCCATAATACGTTCAGTGAAGAGACAAAAACTTGAGCTACAATTGTACTCTGTTTTTTATCCAATTGTTCACATTCAAGAAGATGTATTTTAAAGGGTTGACTGCAGTCCATTGTACCAATTACAACATTTGCAATGAACCAACCACAGGGATCTGCGCTTTTGTCAACCAATATCTATATTTTCTTTCCACTGACTGCTTCCCTAATGTGATTAATTGTATGAGTGTAACAAATATCCATGTAGCTCTTATGCAATGTACTTTCACTTGGGATTTGTTCTTTAGTATACTTTTGCAAGAAGTTCTTCAGTATTGTGTCTTCTATTTTCCACAAAGGAATATCGGCAACAATAAGTGCTATGCAGAGATCTAAATGTGATTGGAGCTGGGAGATTGCATATGAAGAGATCAGAGTTACTTTTGGTTCACCTGCTTTTGTCATTCGACATAGAGAAATTTGTGTTTCAAGGTTTGTACATGCTGAGAAATGTAATACTTTTTAGCAAGTTCACCAACTTTTCATAGACTTTGCAAAACAAGACTGATCCATCTGTTGAAAATATGTCATTGAATTCTTTTACAAATTTATTTAGTTTTGTTTTTAATCCTGTTGGTTCTTTTGGCATAGTGAAACAACTGCCCAATGGGTCTCAACAAGAAACCACTTAACTCTACTGCACTATTTCCACAGAATACTCATCGTCAGTGGATGAGAAAAGTAAACTGAAAATAAGCAGGCCAACATTCACACATGTTTAGAGTTAGGTGACAGCTTAAGAAATGTATGAGTGTATTACAGTTACTGCCTTTTTTTTTTTTTTTTTTTTTTTTTTAGCTATAGTGGTGAATGACATGCTTGGACCGTAAATCCCCTCCTTCCATTTTCGAAGCCTCATTCCAACATGGTTTACAATAGAAGTCACAAAATAGGGAAAAATACCCTTCCTGAATATAAGTTTGTGTTGCCAAAAATTAAGGAATATATGAAAAGAAATTTTTATGAAATGTTTAGTCCGTAAACCCCTCCCTCCATTTGCCAAGCCTTCATCACACTATGATGTACAACAGAAATCACAAAATGGGAAAAAGTACTCTTCCAGATATAAGTTGGGTTGCCAAAACTAAGGAAGTTATGACATGGAATTTTTATGATATGGAGTGAAAGTAAGGTATAACACATTCATAAAATATGGTTCATCAGCAGCCATTTGTACATTGATATTGTTCATCCAAACATACATTTCCATTTGTTTTAATGCAATGCAAAGTTATTTTTAAAAATCAATAAAATAGGCATTTATAGGCATTAAACATGCAAATATGCAAAAATAAGCAAAATTACCTTTCCTGTACACAACCCTAATATCATTATATGAATTATATTAAGTAATTTTTATGATATCTGTAATAATAAAGCATAGATATTTTGCTTAATATCTGATCTCTGCAACACCTCTGCTATAAACAGTAGCTGTCACCATCAGCTAAAGAACCGCTTTTGCAGTCAAAAATAGAAAGGCATTCTATTACAAGTTAAGCTCTAGAATTTAGTGAATACCAAGTGAAAAGTCACTAAATGTGATTATAATCTTCTGTTGTGTAGTTATGACAATGCGTTGTGTTGAAATCAGAAAAAAGTTGGATTTGTGGAAGTTCTTAAGATGTGCTGCAGTAGTACTTAAACAAAACAGGATAAAATGTATAAACAAGATTCCTTAGAAATTTATCATCCATCTTCTTCTTCTTCTTCTTCTTCTTCTTCTTCTTCTTCTTCTTCTTCTTCTTCTTCTTCTTCTTCTTCTTCTTCTTCTTCTTATTATTATTATTATTATTATTATTATTATTATTATTATTATTATTATTATTATTATTATTATTATTATTATTATTATTATTATTATTATTATTGGATTAAACCTTCTTTAACCAGGTAGATCATATTGGATACTGAATGAGTGAAACATTAAGTATGGTCATATGGGTCCAGGGCCGTTATAACTAACATTTATCTTTAAAGGATAAGGGAAACCCTCATAAAAAAGCCTTATCCCAATAGAGATTTGAACTTGCGTCTGAAGTACTTGTATTCTTTTCTGGATATATGCATACAAAAATTACTAAATTCTATCATTAAACATAAATTGCAACATTATATTTCGGTAGCATTATTTGTGTGAGAGTTAACACTTATTCATGGTAGTGAATAATGCTTAGAGATTGAATTACATTCATATCAGAAGTATGAAATATAGGTATATGTAGGGTTGCCAACTTTAACTTAAGGAAATAAGGGAGATTAAGTGATAAAAATTTCATACAAAAAATCGACAGAAAGTAAGTTATACTAGATTTATTAAAGAAAAACCTTATTATAAGCTTTGACAACAAACTTGTCAACCTTTATTGAATTGTAAAAAATTCTCTGCATGAATACTTGAAGTTCAATGCAATTTGTATTTCAGCTTTTGTGAAATTTGTGCTGTTATTTTGAACATCTGTCCATTTATTGTTCATGAGAGAAAGTACTCTCTCTGTGTCAGCATTACTATCTGGTATGCTTAGAACAAAACCTGCTAATTTCTTTAAATTTGGAAGATTCAAATTATTTGATTTTAAATTTGTATACACTGGTTAGCATTACCTTCCAAAGACATCACACATGTTAGTGCTTCCCTAGAACAGCAAAATTCTTTGCACAAATCATCTACATTCACACAGTTTAGCTTCACATGTTCAACACCTTTCTGCAAATCAGTGAATTATATTTCCCTTTTAACACATGGAGGCAATAAACTCTTAAAACTGTCTGATTTATCACAATTCTTAACCAAATAAGAATACCTTTAATTTTGAATGTGGAACAGTGCCTAAAATCTTATGGGATCCACTACCAAAATAACTGTCTATTTTTCTTCATTGGCCGTTATTAATTAATAACTGTGAAACTTCCTGGGATTCCATAATACTGAGATCGGAATTCTCCAATTATTTTGATACTTGAATGAAAATACCCCAATATGTACAAAAAAGCTAAGGTAATCTTCAACAATGACTTCCATTCTTCATTTTTATCATTCAAATATTTTTTTCAATGCTCTTGGACAATCATTTATACCATTAAAATAACTCTTAATGGGATCCCAATTTTTTAAGATCCTTTCTATATCTGGTGTAAGAGAGAGCCGTCTAGTTAGTACATGTTAAAGGATATAAGACCATTCACAATGTACAATTTAAAAAAAATGATATTAATACTATCTCCATTTAGCTAAGGTAGAAAATGGCTGTATGTTTTTAGTACCAACACTTCAATGTCTACATCTGAAGAGTAGATGTGTGTTTTATTGCAATATTTCCTGATAATTTAAAAATTGCTAAAGTCAAACCATTATATAAAAAAGGAGAAAACACCCATATATCAAATTATAGGCTGATATCACTCTTATCTAGTTTTTCTAAAGTATTAGAAAAGGTATTTTATAAAATATTAATAACATTTATAGAAATAAATGAGTTAATTTCAAAAACTCAACATGGTTTCTGTAAAGGGAAGTTTACAGAAACTGCTCTTTTTGATTTTATAAACAGTGTTATAAATACACTGGATAATAAAGCTAAATTACTTGGTGCTTTTTTGATCTAACCAAAGTTTTTGATGTATTAAATCACAATCAATTGTTTAAAAAATTAGAACCCATGGGTACTAGAGGGTATGCATTACAATGTATAAAATCATATTTACAAAACAGAAAGCAAATAGTAGAAATTTCGCATACTGAAAATTTGCATGTTAAAACCTATCAAATACAAAAAAATTTAAATATGGTGTGCCTCAAGGCTCAATCTTGGGTCCTATCCTTTTCTTATTATTTGTCAATGATTTACAATCAAATGTCGCAGCCAAATGAATAGTACAATATGCTGATGACACAAATATTTTAATGGAGAGTAATAGTAATGAGGAGTTACAAACCTTAGGGAGTAAAATGTTTAGTGATATCACTAACTGGTTCAGTACTAATAACTTAATCATAAATCTAGATAAGACACATGTAATCTACTTGGCCTTTGGATACAAAGAAACCTAAAATGGAATACACACATTGATCAACTGAATAAAAAAATGAGTACACTTTGTTATAATTTTAGGCAATTGGTACACATAGAAGGTGCAGAGACACTTAGAAATATGTATTTTGCATGTGCTTACACGGCGTTAAGATACGGCCATTATATTATGGGGCAACTCACCTCACTGTAATTCACTATTCATAACAAAAAATGGATTTTAAAAAAAATAAATGGAGCGAAATCAAGATCTACATATAGACCATTGTTTAAAAAACTCAAGATATTACCTCTCTCGTGTATATTCATTTTTAAAATTTTAAAATTTGCAAAACTAAATTTAATGATTACAAATGGCTATTACACCTTTAATGACACAGTTCACAACTATAATACTAGACAGAGAATGAATATTCATGTTCAAAGAAGTAACGCAAGTACTCATCAAAATAGTGTGATAAATTTAGGAATATAACAAAACAATAACTACAATAAAATAATTAGGAGTCTAAACAAAAAGCCAGTCGTTTACCTGAAAGCAGATAAAGGCAACTCTCTTGTAATCCTGGAACTGGATGACTATAACCATAGAGTAAACCAGATGCTAAATAGCCCAGACTATGAAGAAATCTCCAAGAACCCTTTAACTGGATGCATGAATGTTGTAAATAAGGCTCTCTCTGTTAACAACACCCTCACAACATATGAAAAATACTTTCTTAAGTCTGCTAACCCCACTTTACCAAGATTATACTGCTTCCCAAAAGTACACAAAGATGACAATAGTATGAGACCCATTATCAATGGCATTAACTCACCTACTTACCACATTGCTAAGTGGTTAGTAAACAAACTGAAAACCTACAAAAGTTTGAAAACCTGGGAATTGAAAACTCCTCAGAATTAATAAACCACTTGCAGACCTACAACATCCCAAAAAACCACATAATGGTATCGTTTGATGTCAAAGCACTTTTCACCAGTATTCCCATAGAAAAAATCCCTACACTACTTAGAAAATGGTTAGATCAGACTACAATAGACTCCACAGAAATAGATGACATCATTAACCTTACAGAATTATGCACTAGACATAACTTCTTCACATTTAATCATAAATTCTACAAACAATCAAAAGGACTACCAATGGGAAGCCCACTGTCCCCCATTCTGGCAGAACTATATATGAGCCACCTTGAAGTCCACATAGTGAAAGCTTTCCCCCACATATATAAATTTTGGCGGAGATATGTTGATGATATTTTTTCCATCATACCACAGAAACTAACAGAAGATGCTTTGAAACTGTTGAACCTTCAGGGCAACAGCATTAAATTCACAATCGAAATTGAAGAGAACACCACCTTACCCTTCCTGGACCTTATTATAACCAGATATCAAAATAGCTTTAAATTCGGTATACATAGAAAACCCTCACATGCGGACAACTACATAAAGAAAAATGGTTGCAACCCAACTTCGCACCAACTAGACGCCTTTAGAAGTTTAATCCACTGGTTGCATAGCGTCCCCTTGAGCAAAGAAGGATTTTTAAAAGAACAACAACATATAGAAAAAATAGCAATAACTAATGGATTCAACTCAGATCTCATAAGCAACATGATATACAATAAGGAAAAACCCAAGGCAATTTCACATTCCACCACTCTAACACCTTTCTCAAACACAAATTGGAAATACAAGAAATTCACATACCACCCTTGGGCCTTTAGAAAATTTGAACGAATCTTCAACAAATTTAACATTAGACTAGCTCCACAGAACAAATTCACCTTGAAGAACTTACTAAACACACCTCTCAAAAATACCATCCCAAACACACTAAAATCTGGAATTTACCAGATCAGTTGTGAGGAATGTGAGAAATACTACATAGGAAAAACTAAAAGAAACTTGGAAACCAGACTTAAGGAACACCAAAGAAACATAAAACTAAAACAAATAGAGAAATCTGCTGTATCACACCAATTTTTGGACTGAAAACCACAACATTGGTCAAAGTATAAAGTTGTTAAAACCCCTCACCACACCAATAGAATTGAACATCTGGGAAAAAATACATACATCGTCAAAAACAGCAACAACGTCATTAATTTTGAAACCCTGCCTGTAAGCAATGTGTTAAAACTTTGTGCCCGCAACACCAGATGGCAACAGGGTCAGAATTCGTAGGATGAGGAAGAAGAGGACACGGGAGAAAGCAATCCTTAGTCACCCAGTCGCTGACGATGAGGATGAATGCCCTCGAAAACGTTTCCTGTTTTATGTAACTTTAATTAGTGAAGGTGAGTGTAAAAAAGTGTGACTCAATCTACATCACTTAGGAATATAATTTTTTGATAAGCTGCCAATACCTAATAAAACCACATGTAGTTTCACAGTATTTAAAAAGGCAGTCTTGGCATACTTGCTTCACCACTGTTTTTATACTGTCAATGAATTTATGGAAAGTTTTCAATAATTCATATAAGTTAAACATTAGAAGAATCAAATCGTTGTATTATAGCATTGCTTATAATATAAACATTACAAGAATCCACTATTATATCATAGTATTGTTTATGTAAACATTTGTAAATAATTATATCTGACCCTTCCATGCTGGATGTTTTTTACATTGTGAGTGATTGTAATAAATAATTGTAAAATAACTGTTTGTCTTGTATTATACCATTGATACCATGTACAAATTTTGATCTACAAGATGAATACCTACCTACCCGCCTGCCTGCCCATCTGCCCGCTGCCCGCCCACCCACCCACTGACCGACCGACCCACCCACCTACCGACTTACCTACCTACCTACCTACCTACCTATCTATCTACCGACCCACCTACCTACCTACCTAACTGCCTGCCTTCCTACCTACCTACCCACCCACCCACATACCTACCTGCCTACTTACCTGCCTACCCACCCAACTACCTACCCTCCTACCTATCTACCTACATACCTACCCACCCACACCCACCCACCTACCTGCCTACCTACCTGCCTACCCACCCACCTATCTGCCTACCCACCCACCTAACTGCCTAACCACCCATCTACCTGCCTACCCACCTACCCACCTACCTATCTACCTACCCACCCACACTCATGCACCCACCTACCTACCCACCCACCTACCTACCCATCTACCTATCCACACACCTACCTACCTACCTGCCGGCTAGCCAACCGACTGACCCACCTACCTATCGACCCAACGACCGACCTACCGACCCACCGACCCACCTACTTATCTACCTATCTGTCTGTCTATCATTCAACTCCATAACAGTACAACGCCTGCCATAATTGACATTAGCACCATCAGCACAGTATGAAGACACATTGTTAACATTCAAGTTGTGTGACTTCAGTGTATTCATCAATAAATCATAGATGTCTTTGCAATTTTATTAGCCTGTGCAATGGAATCTAACAACTTGTTCTTGATTCCATTGAAAGGATCAAAGTATCTTGCTACAACTGGGAACATTTTCCTACTATTGTAATTGGAAGCATCTGTTACTAATGAAAAAAAAATAAAATACTACATACATTTGTGGAATCACATAACATTTCTACAAAGTAATTTACATTTCTAGGCACTAACACATTTTTCACTAGCTTATGAGGCCAGTTGTCCACAACACATTTTTTTGGAAATATCCAAGTCACTATATCCTTTGAGTTTCAATGAACAGCCCATGGTGTTGTAGCTAAGGTTTGTGTTTCAATGTATGGTTTACTAATGCAAGCTCACCAGCAATAGCTTTTTCTTCACTACTATTTGTACCTGGGTTAGGTGAACTGAAGAAGCTGGTAACCATGAGAGTTTTTCATGTCCTTCTCTTTGCTTTTGTGACCTATAATAAATTATAAAGAGTTTAATTGGAAGGAGGTAACATTATGGAAACCGAGAAATATCATGTGCTTAAAGTCCAGGATAGTATTCTTTAAAAATCGTATTTATTGCAATGCAGTGGCTATGGTCCAGGGTTACCGGAAGGTCGGCGTCGGGCAGTTGGAGATGACAATAAATAGCGCTCGCCAGTGTAAACACCGGAAGCGCTATCACTAGATAACCGCAATCTTCTGGATGTTTCTCCTTGAACGTTCGAGGACCGCGTGGAAATTTCCATTGGCTCAATAAGCGAGCATTCTCGCTACAGCAGTCAGTTGAGTTGACTCGAGTCAGTTACCGAGTGCGTTTCCGGTGGGATATCAAGTGCGGTTCTACAAGGGAGTTGGTGACGACTGCTGTGACGTTCAGCGAGTACTACTGTGGAGCAGTGGATTGAAGAAGTCTTGTGTTCGACTCCCCAGCGAGTGAACCGTCCGGAAGAAGAGGCTACGTTACGAAGGAAGTGATGGAGAATTGAACTAGTTCACCTTAGTGAAGTGAACTCTCGGTGAAGTTAAATTAGATAAAAGCAAGGCTGAACAGTGAGAACTAGTGGAGTGACAGCTAAAACTGGACAAAGTCACACTGGTGTCAGCAGTGCGATTAAAAAGCCAAGACGGAGGGAATGTTTAAAAGATTATTGGCCGGAATAGAGCAGAAACGTGTGAGTGAAATGAAGACGTTGAAATCTGAAATGGACAAGATGGGAACGGAAATGAAAACCGGAGTGGAGGAGATGAGAAGTGAAATTAAGAGCATGAAAGTAGAAATGAAGACCGAAATAGAGAAAATGATGTCACCGACCGGGACCAGGAGCTGCTTAGCGGGACTGTTTGGGGGAAGTGCGAGCTCTTCCTCTCTTACCGAACCAAGAAACTGGATAGTCGTCTGAGTAATCTTGCACAGGAGACGGCTGAGAACATCTCGCGGGGTGCAAGCGATGCTCGACCGATTAGACAGCAGGTCGCCGTGTGCCGCTAGCGAAGCAGAAGGAAATAGACAACCGGATAGCGGACATGAAGACCAGGGCGTAATAGAGGAATCCGATGCCCCGTGGTCATCACCGGTGGTGCTAGTGAAAAAGAAGGATGGAGATCTGAGTTGACTACCGGAAGCTGAACTACGTCACCAAGAAATACGGCTTCTCGCTGCCACGGATTGATGATACCCTATACACCTTAGCGGGAGCACAGTGGTTTTCCACCCTGGATCCGAATTTGGGATACTGGTAAGTGGCACTTCACCCCGGCAACAAGCAGAAGACAGAATTTTCTACTGGACGTGGTCTGTGGCAGTTCACAATAATGCATTCTGGACTCTTCAACGTCTGCACAATGTTCCAGAGACTGACGGAATCTGTGATGAGGGGCCTCACATACGACACCTGTCTCCTTTACCTCGACGACATCATAGTTATGGGCAAGACATTGGAGGATCATCTGAGCAACCTGAGGCAGGTGTTCGAAAGGCTTCGCCAAGTCAACCTTAAGTTGAATCCCAAGAAGTGTCAGCTGTTTAAAAAGGAAGTGCGCTACCTATGACACATTGTAAGAGCTGGTGGAGTGGCTGCGGACCAACAGAAGCTAGAGGCCGTCAAGGAGTGACCCAGGCTAAGGAATAAACAAGAACTGCGCCGATTCCTGTGCTTCTGCATGTACTACCGGAAATTCATGGCGGAGTATGCAAATATCTCCAACACAGCTGACAGAAGAACGACGAGCTTCCAAACAACCGAACAAGCCGAGACGTCTTTACAGACCCTGAAGAACGCCCCGGTACTAGGATATCAAATCCCCGATAAAAGGTTCATCATGGACACGAATACCAATGACTTCGCACTAGGTAAAACCTGTCGCAAGAGCAAGACGAAGAAGAGCGAGTTCTGGCCTACTTCAGTAAAACCCTGTCCAAGGCCGAACGAAGCTACTGCGTAATTAGACAGAGCTCCTGGCTATTTAGAGATCCTGAAGTACCTCCACAAGCGCCTTTACGAACAGGAGTTCCACCTTCGAATGGGCCATTCCGCCCTAACTTGGCTGTTAGGTTTTCGTAATTCGGAAGGAAAGACCAACGGCTGGGTCCAACGGCTGCAGGAATACAATTTTACCTCGGAATACCGGACAGGAAGGCGTGATTCTAATGCAGATCCCTTTCCCGAAGATCGTGCGAGGAAAACAGCAACCACTGTGTGAAAGTCGAGGCAAAGGAGAGTGTTGCAGGCATATGCCCAGTCGCGGTGCAACCTGCAGTCGGTTGGGACGAAAAGACCTTTAAGAGGGAGCAGCTAGCTGATAGAGACTTAGGGCTGATCTTGAAGGATAGAGTATTTTATGAACAATCTACGTGGGTAGAAGTCGCTCCAAGGGGTCCAATCCCTAAGAGCTATTGGGCTCAGTGGAACTCCCTGGTGGTCCGGAACGGTGTATTGCAGAGAGTATGGAAGTCCGCAGGTGGAAGAACTAAGGTGGAACAGTTGGTATTCCCAAGGAGCAAAGTGACGGAAGTCCTCCAGGAGACCCATTCAGGTACTAACGGAGGGCACCTGGGTGTAAATAAAACCTTAGAGAAGCTCCGTCGCCGATTTTACTGGTTGCATCTTCGTAGCGACATGGAGAGGTGGTGCCAATAATGAAACATCTGCCCGGCAAGTCGTGGACCCCAGACTCAAAGTCGGGGCCAGATGCAACAATTCAACATCGTTGTGCCGTTTGAAAGAATTGCAATCGACGTGGAAGGACATTTTCCAAGGACAGACACAGGAAATCGCTACCTGTTTTTGGTTATGGACAATTTCATCAAGTGGCCGGAGGTTTACGCGATTCCCAATCAAGAGGCTTCGACTGTAGCTAATGAACTGGTGGACTTCTTTTGCCGGTTCTGGTTTGCCGGGAGCTCCACAGTAACAAGGGGACGAATTTTGAATCCAACCTTATGCGAGAGCTCTCTCAGCACCTCGGGATCAACAACATCCGTACCACTCCCCTTCATCCACAGCCCGACGGAATGGTGGAGCGTTATATTAAGACGGTCGAGGAGTTACTCCGGAATGTGGTATTCAGCCATTAGCGAGATTGGAATATGCATGTACCAATGCTCCTCCTGGCCTACCGAGCATCATTACACGAGTCCACTGGCATGGCACTGGCGAACATGACACTCAGCTACCTTGTGATCTGTTGTTCGGCACGTCCCCTGATACTGACCGGCCCGTGACGAATTATATCTGGGCGCTAACGGAGTATCCTCCATCTAGCCAGGGAGCACCTGAAGCTGGCAAGTGACCGAATGAAAGTGCGCTATGACCGTTTGGTGAACACTGCTGGATTCCAGGAGGGTGACCTCGTATGGAGGACTAAGATAAGTCGCCGAAGCTGCAACGTTCCTGGGACGGCCTGTATAGGAAATCATCTGCATCAAAGATGTGGTATACTGCATTCGGCGTCAGCCTCGAGGAAAGCTGATGGCGGTCCATCCTGATTAGGAGACGAAGCGACGTGACCGGAAGTTTTTCCAAAATCACTCAATCAGCCCCAAGCTCTTGGCCACAAACAGAAAGATATGATCCAAAACACGCAGTAGCACTACAACTCACTCGCACACCAAGGAGAGTAGGTATCTTCAGAAATTAAAGAGTAACATTTATAAGATACGTTTATATTGCAATTTGTTACATTTAATTTCATATTATTATAAAGGCAGTAACATTAAACGTTTGAAACAAAGCCCTTTGCATTGCATAAAAATAAGGGAGAAAATAATTCTAAGAGCAGGTAAATACAGGAGTCAGGAAACTTAAAAAGGGGGTTCCAATACAGGATAATCTAGGTTATAGGGAGAGTTGGCAACCTTAACTATATGCACATGCAAGTAATGAATGCAAATCTCATACTGCGAGCATAAAATATGAAACAACTAAATACCACTTAGATATATTTTGTGTCCATATTTATCTATGATTGTCTAAAAAATTGAGTTTTATTTATGGATGCTCTTTAACTGCTGTGGTTCATAGTGTCCAATTCTATATTGGGCGTGAAAGATCGATAATTTTGCTCAGAGGTCTCTTTATCAGGGTGGAGGTTCTTTTACGTGCTATAAATCTACGACACCAGACCACCAGCTTTGCTTCTCTTCCAAAGGAAGCCATGCTAAGGATTTTTACGCCCGAAAAAAATCCATCACCCTCTACCGTGTTTGAACCTGCGACCTTCGGAACTAGATGCTAGCATGGTAACCACTACACCACGGAGGGTGACTGTAATTGTCTTTATATCTTACTAATAAGAAAGAAGTTCAGTATGAAAGAATTGCTGTAAACTCAAATCTTCAAGCCAACTTTTAAACAAGTTAATAGAGAGGTGTGTAATGTAAAAAATTCTGCGATTGCATGCTATAAATGCAATTATATGAAATGCCATCTTATTTTCCTTAAAACGTGCAAAATTTCAAAGTCTTTATTTATTCCATAAACTTTCACAATTTTAAGTTTTGCTAATTGTAACAGTCACATGCATTTAAAAATAGTATAATGCAAATTTGAAACAAATTAATAACCAGTGTCATTCGTGCTTCCTTGTAATCATGAAAGTTTTAAGGTCTAGTCACATAAGGCTAAGGGCATGTTATGGCACATCATTGTAGAGACTATAATTTCTCTTCATATATTTATTGTATTCTGCCTAGGTTTAAAATCACAGTATCAGCCTAGTGTTCATATTGTGAAAATATATTTTAATTTTTAGGTTTTGTCCTTTCCACTTTCCTGACAATGTGACTGAGGATTCTGAAACATCATTGAGTAAAGAAGAGAATGATGCAGAGTCCAATGAAAAAGAAAGTACTGAGAAAAGACAATGTAGTCCTGTTCCTATGAAGTCTACAAATTTCATTCTGAGGAAAGATTGTGGTTTGTTTTGTGGTACAAAACAGGAGAAAGTGTGTCACATTGGTAAAAATCCAGGAGATGCAAGTAAAAGAGACAAACCTAGAAGCAGTAAGATATGCATCATTGAAGGTGAGTGTATCAGTTTGATACTAAAAAGAATCGAATTTTAGGTGACAGAAGATGAAAAATGTGCAGAATTTTGAGATAGCTGTGGGACCAGAACGTTTATCTAAACAGAGTTAAGTTATAAACTATACTTATTCCACGGAATTTACTCTTTATTATTATTATTATTATTATTATTATTATTATTATTATTATTATTATTATTATTATTATTATTATTATTATTATTATTATTATTATAGTCAGTGAACTTGTATTGTAATAAAAGAGTCTGGTCTTTGTATTGTTATGAATATTCACTTGACACAATTAGTTGTAACTTCTTAATATATTTTAAAGTCAGTGGTCCTCTTTCAGTTATAAAATTACTATTAGTTAAAATAATATGCCTACCAAGTAGCATTCCTTTGATCTAGCTTTTATAGTGAGATATTAATTTTTAATCCATCCCTGTGGGGAATTGGTCACTGCTCTTGACTGGCATGCATGGGTAGCTGAATTCAACTGACAGCCAGGGCAGGGATCTTTCAGTAGTGACACAAAACTTCCATTCTGGGTTCAAGATTGGGCGCATGTGAGGTTACTTCATTCCCAAGCTATGGAAGACAATTGCAAATTACTGCGGTATTACCTTACTTAGTTTGCTCTTGAACAGAACACCCATTATCATCATTTGTTCTGAGATTTAAAGACAACACATCATCACATGATAAATGAATGCAAGCTATATGTCATTAGGGAATAATCATAATTAAAGAAAAATTCCTCCCTACAGTCATTTGTGTTTCAATTTACCAAATAGCAATAATAATCAGAATTAACTATTATAGCTTTCATACAGTATATTAGTATTCATCTAATGAAATGGCATAGTGCCATTATTTTCGTACTCTGTTGCCTGAAGATGTCAGCTGTGTTTTGAGCATGAGCTGGTGATAAGCTGAAATTTACTAAGCTGATAATTCATGAACTTGAAAAATAAAGTATACAAGAAAAATCCACATACATTGGAAGAACTCTGAGACAATATAAAGGTGAAATTGTAGTACTTTCACAAGAGGAATTGTGTGAGAATGCAACATTTATTACAAAAAATTTGAAAATTATGGCCATATAATCTTCAACATCTCTGTGATGAAGATAGGGTGATATTGTTACTGTAGTTGAGAAATCCATGCAAATGAACCCAGGTGTTATGTAAAAGTGATTGAGGCTGAAACAGAAAAAAACTCTTAACCATTATGATGTTGGTGCTGGTAGTGTTGTGCACACAACTGTTGATGAGAATGGTACCATTTTAATTTAAAAATTCACCTCCCTTTTTTATCATATAAAAATGAGCATAAATGGATAGAAAATGGTGATGCAAATCTTGTGAATATGATGAATTATTGGAAGAAGATGAAATAAATAAGTTATAGATTAAAGTACTATGAAATTCCTGTAATGGTCTGAAGAAAGTTGTTCTGGATAATACCTTCTTAAAAGATTTGGCTCATATTCAACATTAGTTACATATATAAAGGGTTAATCACCTAAAACTTGCATCAAAAATATTTAAGAAATGGAAAGTGCCATTGATGTGTCGTTTTCACAGAATTGAACAGTAGTCAGCAGCTTGTATTTGCAGCCTAACACAGATTCTAATAATGCATAGAAACTCTATTTTTTGAACAAACATACCATTTTTAAGTGGAACAATGTGCCTATTGACATTAACAAGACAAAAGTAGAGTAAATTAAATGTTATTGGTGTTTGTTGCAAGATTGTAGTGCAGTAGTTTATGAGAAATTGTATTTTGAAAAATTTCCACACTGACAGTTGTTTATTCCATTCAATTGATTAGTTGCTAGGTACAATGTTGTTATGTTTGTTTACAGTGTGTCTTCTGTTCAATGATAGCATTGTGACTTTCTAGTCAGTTTGTGATAGTTCAAGCAGTAGGTCATAAGCAGAAGATGGGATTTACCAATGCAAAAAAAAGCTGACATGCTCATGGTGTATGGAAAATATACAAAGAATGCAGTTCGTTCTTGTACCGTGTACATGGAAACATATCCCAATAGATGTGAACCATCTCAGCAATTATTTATCAATCTTTTTAACCAGTTATGTGAAAGTGGTAGTGTAACACCTAGAAAACATAGCAGAAACAAACAAGTGGCTACAAATGAGGTAAAATATAATGTTTTGGCTGCTGTTGCAGTAGATCCACAAATTAGTTTCTGTGCAATGTGCAATTGCACAGGAAGTGGCATGAGTTAGGTAAGCGTACTCCACATTCTCCATCAATATAGGTTCCATCCCTATCACATCTCCCTCCATCAAGAGCTGCATGGAAATAATTTTGTCAATGCAACTAAATGCCAAAATAGAATTTTCAGGATTTATTTTGGTCACAAGCACTCTTATTGTTGGTACCTATTTATTTTCAGATTTTGCTTCTTTTTTAACAATTTTGCATCACATTTAGCAGTTTTGAAAAATTGTTTGCATGAATATGGAAAGTTTACAACCATCTGTAATTCAGATTCAATCAATTCTGTGGTGCATCTGTTCATTTCTGTTTCATCAAAGAGAATATTCTCTCAATAAATGCAATGGATCCAGGGATAATGAATAAATAACCTACAGCTTTCCTCATATTACTTACATTCTTGAGAGAAACGTTGGAAAAGAAATGAACCCATTTTTCAACATCAGTAATTTCACTCTTGCAGCTTTCAGTTAACTGTTCTTTTGTATCGCAAAACTCCTCATAAACCTTACCTGGGTTAACATAGTCTTTAATTTATAACACTTCAATAGCACCGTCAAAATCATAAAATTTTAACTCATTTTGTTCTAAAGTGAAGTTTAATAGCTTTGAATATATATTTTGTCACTAGAATCATAATTTGTGTTCAGATACTTAAACAAATATAAGTAAAAATCATACGATCTTTAACAATTTTACTTTGCCTATTTATTGACAACATTCTTAAAAAAAAGAGCAAGATAATTTAGTGACAAGAGATTGTAAAATGTAAATAAACTGTAGTGATTGTCTACTGAATAAGTGACCAGGGTCAAAATGCAGTAGACACTCAAATTTGTAAAACTCTTAGCACAATAAATACTATACTATACTATACTATACTAACAACTGTTTTGCTGTACTTCCAAAATACTGATCCTCAATTCTTTAATTCAACTTACTTTTAATTGTTGATATTTATATGAAAGTAGCAAAAATACTCAAATCATTTATCTCTAGCATTTTAGTTGTGGTATCTAACAGTTCCCCAAAATTAACAAAAAATTTAAAAATATCAGCAATTCTATATATGAATCTATGTTCAGTTTTGAACAAATCAGAAAAAAACTTGGGACAGTCATCTATACTTCAAAAACAGCTCTTCAGAGCATCCCAGTTTTATAACAATCTTTTAACAACTGGAGCTATAGGCAACCATCTGGTAGGTACTTATATAATGAATCAATTCAGACCATTGTAACTGTATGAAACAAACAAACAAAAATAAAAGGACTGTAATTACTTCCTTGGCTGATATCGAAAAATGATTGTAGCTTTTCAAAAAAAATTTCTCAATGGCTACATGTAACCTATCACTAGCATACCTCATGGTATTGTGTAATATGTAATTGGTACAGTTAGCCTTTAGAAGATTTGAAATGTGTGATTTTAACACTGTATATACAGATTGCTTTTTGCCAAAGTTAACATTAGCTGTATCTGCACTATATGCAGATATGTAATTTAGATTAAGATTTTAACCTTGAATATTTCCTAACAACATTTCACCTATGGATATGGCAGCTTCATCATTCCTTTCAATCACACTTAACAGTTTATTTTCAGTGCCTATGCATGGGTCAAAACACCTAATGCAAATTGGAAGCATTTTTCTATTGCCTTTATTAGAGTTGTCTGTAGCCACTAAATAAAACTGACAATATCTATCAGGATCATTAGGAATGTTAACAAAATTCTCTACACTTTTAGGTGCAAGTGCATTTTTAAACAACTGTTCAGACTTTGTTTTGGCGCAAACTACCCTTCCTGCAATATCTGAATCCTGGAATAATGGGTGCATTAACTTGTTCCCACAATCCAAAATATTGTAACTGTAACAATCCCTTACACTGTGATATACCAGACCTAGTTCACATGCAGTAACATCATCATAGTTTTTTTTTTAACATTGATAAAACCACCTAAGAGTGTATTCCTTCTTATAGTTAGTTCCCTTCTCTTTCACCTGATGCCTCCTGCAAAGTGCATGCTGTTTAATATCAAACTGACCACCATGACTTCTAGAAAAATCATGGTTGTACACTTTACAATAAGCACAATCTTTTGATAAAGCTGAAGCCATTCATTTGTAAACTACTTCGCATGTTTTCAAATATTTTGTTCATATTGAAGTTTTTGCTTTTTGGGTGGAGTACTTGGAAGGCTGCTGGACCCCAGCAGTGGAATGGCACTCATTCCACAATTAAATGACTTCAAATTAAAATTGAAATATAAAATTAACCCGGCTTCATAAAATAATGCATTCGTAAACATTTAATAACCTTAGCAGCTACTACAGCATTTCTATTCTAAGCATATGCTTATTACTTACCTAAACGTTGCATATATTAGAAATGTAGTTTTAGTTAGGAGTTGGCTTGGTTCTATGGGCTACATTAGGAATAAATATATCCAGCTTCCAGATATACCATATAAATACAAGGTCGAGAACATAACAAAAAACGGTGATGTCACATATGCATTTCCATGGTAGCCAACAGTATTTTACAGCTGTTACCAATGTTCTCAAAATAAATATATGGTTACAAAGCAGCATCATCTATCAGAAAATGCCTAACTTCATTATGCAGCCGAAGATAGATTTTCCCCACTGAGAAGTAGGAAAATAGAAGAAACCATCTTAGAGGAGGGAAAAAATTGAAAAACGTAAGGTTAACCAAAAATGTACAACTTATAGGAAAAATGCAAAACCTGGCAACCCTAGACTGACATGGTACTTCTGCTTCAATAAACTGAAAGCCCAATCACAAAACAATTTTATATGATCTACAGGCAAAAATGAAACAGTAATACAGCACATTGCTGTCATCACCCTATACACTAAATAGCTCATGAGAATGTTATTCTAGTTTTGTGCAATGCAGATGTCCTTATATAGGAAGAACTTTGTCTCACCTTGCAAGTAGAGTAAAGCATACTTGTAAGAGTATTTGCTTCTTTCTTTATCACTAGAGTTTCCAGAAGCAAATAGTGGTTGTAAAGAGATGAATCACACATTACCTCAAATATATTGATTTTATAATGTGACAAAAAATAAATTGGTCCTGACTACGGAGGGGTAGTTGTAATTTTGGAACCATGTCAAAGGAATAGTGACAGGAACTGGAATAATAACAGGGCGACCATGGTGCAGGAAGAACATAATAACCTGCAGGGTATTAACTGTGTAGGATCCTGCAAACATCAGGGAGCTCTGTATACAGTGAATATATTTTGTTAACTGCCTTATTTGAATAAGCAGACAATACATTCCCAAACCTTTTGAACCACTATTAGTTGTGTTCTTTTACTAACTTCCTGGATTGTATTTCTCTCTTTGTTTACCTTCTATCTTTGAGTATGCATTCTGTTGTGTAGTCTAAAGGTGATCACAATGTAGCTAAAATAAAGTTTAATGCACTAATGCTGAATTATTGGTTTGACATTTCAGATCAAGAATCAGGCAATGAAAAAGAAGCTGATCTAACACCAGACACAGACAGAACAAAAAGCAGAACGATTTCTAAAGAAGAGGAAAAAGCTGAGAAGGGTTCAGCAGAAAGCATTAAATTCGAACCTAAAGAAGAGGCTGCAGAATTTTGCTGCAAAAGTTGCCAAGCAGGAGAAGTTCTAGCTTGCTTTGCTTGTGGTAAAGACAAGGAGGAGAAGACAAACGTAGAGAAATGCTATCGCTGTAGTATAGGTTGGTAGTTAGGGATTAACTTATTGTTATAATTATTATTATTATTATTGAATTTCCAGAAAACAGAAAAGAAACCCAATAATATACCATATTATTCCTCAATCTTTTGGTTACAAAACCCTATTTTTCAGCATAATCTTCATTCAATGCTATGGCCTTATGCCACCTTAATGAGATTGCCTGTATGCCTGCATAGTACCACTCTACTGGTGTATGTCAAAGCCAATGTCTTGCTACTTCAATAACCTCCCCATCAAACACGTAGTGCTTCCCGTGGAGTGCATCGTTCATTCAGTCAAACAGATGGAAGTCAGAAAGTGCGAGATCTGGGAGTGGATGAGGAAGAGCAATTTATTGAAGTTTTGTGAGCTCCTCTCGGTGTGCAGAATTGTGTGAGACCTTGCATTATCATAGAGAAGGAGAAGTTTGTTCACATTCTTGTGGCCACAAACACGCTGAAGTCATTTCTTCAATTTCCTTAGAGTAACACAATACACTTTAAAGTTGATCTCATTTCACCATGAGGGAGAACATCAAACAGAATACCTCTTTCAGAGTCCCAGAAGACTGTAGCCATTGCTTTACCAGCTGAGGGTACGACTTTGAACTTTTCCTTTGAAGGAGAGTTGGTGTGGTGCCTCTCCATAGATTGCCGTTTTGTTTCAATTTCAAAGCGATGAACCCATGTTTCATCTTCTGTGACAATGTTTGACAAAACATTGTCATAATCAGCCTCATATCGAGCAAGCAATTCTGCACAGATGGTCCTTCTTTATTCTTTATGGTCTTCAGTTAGGTGCCGAAGATCCCAGTAGGAACAAACCTTTGAGTACTCCAACTGGTGGACAAATGTGTCAGTACTACTAACAGTGACATCAAGTTGAGGAGTGAGGTGTCTCTCAAATAAGAGTTTCCGTATGTTCCAACATTGCAGGAGCCACAGCTGTGTGTGGCCAGCCAGCATGCAGGAGATCAGACAGGTTTGCTCAAACTTGTTGTGAGAATGACAGATGCCTTGCCCAACAACTCACCATGCAGGTCTCTTTAGACATTCTGCTAGTGCCTATGAATATCTGTGATGCCCTGGTTTTTCACCAAAGAGTCAATAACTCCTCTCTGTTTGAAATGTACCTCCATTACAGATACTAATTTAAAGGATAGTTATAGTGCTACAGCCTATCAGAAATTAATGAAACTATATGAGATGAAGTGAGATCATTTTAGATGTCCCAAACAAAATTCCATTTTTTTGCAACCAAAATTGGCCAAAAAACTAATGTGTTACATTAATATTGAATGCCCCTCGTGTATTGTAAACACATCTATTTCCCTTAATTTGTTCTTTTTTGCTATAGTTATAGTTTCTTAACATCAGTATATGCAATGCTGGGAAATGCTCAGAAAAAAATTAGGAAGAATTAAGAAATATTTTGCTCTATTAAAATAAGTTACTTTTTTGAAAATCACAAGTTTCTTGTAGTTCCATTGTTGACTATGCACAAATTCCAAACCTACCTAATTGTACACAACTATTTAAATCTCAAATGGTAGTCAGACAATGAAATGATGTGTGTGATATCCAGGACACTAATAATTGATATTAAGGATGACAATGCTTAGAAGAAGGGCATATTTAAGGGATTGATTTACATATACTTATATCTTAGCTTCAAAAATTTTTACCCATAAGCAAATGGTGACACATTTAATATGAACTTGATTTTGTGACACTAACTTCACTTTTTTGATGATTAGGGCATGTTTCAAGGGCTATTAACCTCACCATCAGCTATATGCCTACTAGCAGGACTGCTTCTGTTTAGACACATCTGGTGGTGTGATGAATCTGCTGAGGTCGCTCAAACTCAGAATGTTGAAATTCTTACACAGTATTTTATGATATAAACTTTTCTCCAGATTCTGCTACATTCTGAAGGGGTTTTAATAAACTAACTTCTTGTTTTAGCTAATAACTATTTGTCCAAAAATTTGTGGCAACTGCAGATTTATCTTAACTGTTCTAGTCTTAAAATTTTCTTTGGTTTTTCCAGTATTTATACATTTGGACATAATCTAAGTAATTGTTTTGATAGATGCTGGATTTGCTGTGGTATTGTGTCCTTTGGAGATGCATTCGGTAGGTATTTTAAATTGTACTTGTTTGTGGCCAGAATTCTGCAATGCTGCTTAAATATTTTATTGAATGTTTTGTGTACCCATGTGAATTTTCTGTACTTTTTTTGTTTTTCTTAGATAACTTCAAGTTTGAAGGTGTCTTCTTTTGTCTTTTAAATGTTTTGATCTTGCTGTCTATTAAGTCCATGGTGGAAACATTGTGCAGTGCTATGGTTTTGATCTGGTGTAATTCTTTCTTTTTGTAGTCTGCTTAATAGAACCTTAAGAAGTCTATGTATTCATGCTTTTGAAAACAAAGTGTTGGTTTTGCATAGTGCTGAAGCTTCTTTTTACATTCTCTATCACCTACCTGTAGCAGATAAAAGGAAGTATTGCATTCTGCCCAAAATTCAGTATTGAGATTTCATTCAAAATACACATTTTGGGATCCCTGAACCCTTCATGGAAGCACCTTAAGAAAAAGGTTCTGTGAACAACATAACTCAAAAATGAAAAGTCGATTAAAAACTAAGCTTAGTATTTAAGTTCGTCTTCAAAGGGTGCAACATGAAGATTATCAAGAAAAAACGCCTACCACATTTATTTTCTGAAATATGGTTTTAAAGTTTTTGATTAAAATACCATATGTGTAAAGTATCTATGTCCAATAAAATGTGTATTTTGAATTTTCTGTGAATACCTGTGAAGTCCATTTCATTGTGAATGAATTTTATATAACTGGTAAACCATAAGAACTAAGCAAAAATTACTTACAAACAATTTAGATGTCATTAATACATACAAATTTATTTTAATTAACTCTTTTTGTAGCATCAACCATTTCTGATATTTTCATTGCTATTGGTTTGGATTTTTCAATAATTTGTTATTTGAACTGTCGACACCATGTAGCAATTTCATGGAAAGAGTTCAGCATTTCAAAGACAGCTTTTGTTTTCTTTCCACAGCAAGAGTTTTATATCGTAACTAAAGATCTGAGTTCAATTTCCACATCATATTGTAAATAAGCGCTTTTTATAAGCTTATTTATAATAAACTTATTCCAAAGCAAAAATATGTATTAAACATAATGTAGTTAGAAAGATCACATTTTATATTAATACTATAATTATAACAGATACATATGTGCTAAGTTCTTTTTCTTAGATGAGTGAGGACAATGGTGTAAGTTAATATTTGGGGAAGAATTTGAGTCAGTTAGTGACCTCTATACACCACTTACTTTAAATACTAGGAACATGTTTTGGAAATCAGTCATCTACATTTTCTACCTAAGTTCGACTGCTGATTCATTGTTGATGTAGGCAATTTGTAGTCCTCTTGTGGTGGTTCCATGCAATTGATGAAAAAGATTGGTATTTATCCAACATTATACTGTTCACACCCAGACCTTTTGGAAAAAGTGAATTTTTTTAAAAGTCTATTTATTCAGTGGACCTCAAAACATGTAATTCCTGAAAATCTCACTATCACATTTTTGGATGAAATACAATTCTTCCTTTACCTACTAGGTACATTAGAGCATAGCAGTACATGCACTAGGTACATACATGGCAGTGAAAGTAAAAATATAGATCTTGTTAACTCGCTAGAGGCCTGAGAGACTCCTGGCAATATTTAAATTTTATAATTTTCGAATGAATGCAACTATGCAATTGCCTGACTAGGACACCTAAGATTTTTTATTGTGCTAAGAGTTTTACAATATGATTGTCTACTGCACTATGACCCTGGCCACTCATTCAGTAGACAATCACTGCAGTTTATTTACATTTTACAATTTCCCGTCAACGCATTCTGTAGACAATCATTACAGATTATTTACATTTTACAATTTTTTGTCAATAAGTTATCTTGGTTTTTTTTTCTGTTTTTTTCATGTCCCATTTCCACTTGTTTTTCACTTTTCATTTATTGATTACTTAACCATCACACATTCACTATAGTTTTCCATTCAAAGTAAGATATGCTACCTCTTATTTTTCTCTATCCACTGTCCAAAGCCATTTATTTTTTACTTTACACAAAAACTGTCCAATGCTTCTAGCGTCCTTGCATATCATTTCGATAATAAATGTATATCTGACATCTAAGATTATACCTTGCTTGATTGTTTGCTGCAGCGACAACTTTATCTGTTTATTTGTTTGACTGGAAGAATGACTAATGAGTAGTTACGTGTTGTACGGGCCAACCAGATCCCCTGCGCCTGCTCTCATTACATATTGCTGACAGATTTGTTCCTCGTTAGTTGTGCAATATTACTTTGCCATTGCAAGGAGCTGTTACTGCTTCATTGCGAATGCAAGTAAAAGGTATTATCTACAAAATCCAAATGATTTGGAAGAAGTACATTGACTACTTTGCGATGATGATGCCATGCCCGAGGATGACAACTTATATGAATCCGATGATTCTGATTCTGAAGATAAACTCGAAACAAGATATTTAGATTCTGAAACTGATCGTGAAGATGAAGAGGAAAGCAGCTTGTGTGATAGCAAGTATTTTATAGGTAACATCATATGATTATTATAGTTATTATTATTATTATTATTATTATTATTATTATTATTTTTTTTTTTTTTTTTTTTTTTTGAAGAGATGGAACAAAATGGAAAAAAACCCTTGGAATATAACACAGACAAGGGCTCAGAATATATTGATGAAACTTCCTGATGTAGTAGGAGCTGCAAGAAATGCAAAAACGGAAATTGAATATTGGAAGCTTTTTGTTATCAAAGATATAGTTGATGTGATTGTTGAAAGCTCAAATACTTACATTGCCAGTATGCAGCACAAATTTGATCATGAAAGAGACAGCAGACCTGCAGATGTAATAGAAATAAAAGCTTACCTAGGCTTATTGTACCTGGCAGGAATTTTTTGTGGTGGACGCCAGAATATTCATGATTTTTGGAGAACCAATGATCTTGGAATTCATCTATTTCGAATGGCTATGTCCGAAAAACAATTCAGTTTTCTAATATGCTGTATTCACTTTGATGACAAAAGCTCAAGACTGGAGCGATGAAGACTGGATAAATTGGCTGCTGTTAGAGGAATGTTTACATTGCTTCTGAACAACTGTCAGAACCATTATTCTCTTGGACAAAATATCATTGTCGACAAACAGTTTCCAGCATTTCATGGTCGATGTGGTTTTAGACAATATATACCATCCAAGCCAAATTAGAAGTATGGCATAAAAATATTCTGTTTGAGTGATGCAAAACCATTTTATACCACCAACATGGAGATTTATTGTAGACAGCAGCCAGACGGACCATATTTGCAAACTAATTTGGCAGAGGCTGTAGTGCTAAGACCAACTGAACCAATCTCTGGCACTGGACAAAACGTTACTGCAGATAATTGGTTTACCAGTGTATCACTGGTGAATAAATTGCGCAAAAGACAACTTTCTTTATTCGTTGCAGTACGAAAGAACAAAAATGAATTACCCACTAATTTCACTTCTCCAAAAGGTCGCAGTCAGTATGAAAGTATATTTGGCTTCACAAAAAATGAAACACTTGTTTCATATGTTCCAAAAAAGGGTAAAACAGCAGTTTTTTCTCTCAAGTCTACATGTTTCATCCACACAGTTATCAGAAGGTGCGGAGAAACAGCCTGAAATAATCCTGCATTACAACACTAAATCTGGAGTTGATGTAGAAGATAAACTGTGTGCTACATACAATGTAGCCAGAACAATGAGAAGGTGGCCTATGGTAATTTTTACCATATCTTGAACATTGCAGGTATTAATTCTAGGGTTATCTTCCTTGGAAACCAAAATAAATACTCCACAAGGCAGGAGTATTTGAAAGCACTCTCTTTAGCTTTACTGTTGCAACAGCGACAAAGGAAAGCAACAGTATCAAATCTACCCGGTGATTTGAAAGGCCTTTTGACAAAATATAAACCTCAAGAATCTACAGCAGATGAATTATCAAATACACCTCTATCCACATTGAAAAGGAAACAATATGAACCCTGCAACAAAGACAAAAAAGAACTGCAAAACTAAATATGCAAGTGGGAAATGCAACACTCCCCTCTGTTTGAGCAAACATGCTACAATTATATGCAAAAGTTGCTTAGTCGGGGAGAACACAGGCGAGTGTTCTGAATAATGAACATTTGAAATTACAAGTTGTATGTATACCTGAAAATGACAATGTATTTCTTTGTACTTATTGTAATACAATTTATAATGTATATGTACTCATATTTTAACTTGTATGTTTATGTTGTAAGATAATACCTACGAATGAAAGCCATGTATACTTAATATAAAGGTAAACATAGGAAAAAAGAAAAAAAAATAACAACAAAAATATAGTGTGGGCCTACCAGGCCCCAAGTGACCAATGGTGTTCTACCAAAACATGTGCCTGACGGAGGGTTAAAGCATACATTAATGTTGGATAAATTGTTTGTCACATTAACCATTTCTGAAATATTCTTTTTTATTGTTTTGAGGTTTTAAATTTATTATTAATAAATTATTTATTAATTTTATTATTAAAATCAATTAGTTTTATTAATCCAAAAATTATAATAATTTGGTTTAAGCATTTAAACAAACCAACCCACCCAGCATTAGGGGCTATATTTCTACATTAAACTCAAAAATTGCCTGGCAGCAGTAATGACTGGTCTAAAGTGAATGCTGTAGCATTTTTTTTCTGAGATTTTTATTGTGCTTAGGTTAATATTTAATGTGCCTGTATTTAACTATTGTTTTCTTCTTTGTTCAGAAAAATGAACATAATAAAGTTGTATACATACATTCACACATAACATACATACATAAATATAAAGAGTGGCTGAGTCATAATTGTGTTTTGGGACACTGTGGCAAGTACTTCCACTTGGATTGTCTTAAGTTGTGGCCTCAGGCATGGACAGGAGGTAGTGGAGCACCACGAAGACATATTAGTGTAACAGATCATGAAGGAAATGGTATAGCAATAAGGTGCCCTCAGCATGTTTGTCACACTTGTGTCTCTAAGGATCCCCGAAATGTGAACACAAGATTTACCTATGAGAGATTGGTATGCTGCATAAGATGTCCAACAGCATATCATTATGGTAAGCATCCATCCTAGCTTGAGTTAAACCTAGAACACTAGCTTTATACAAGGAGTTTGTCTGAAAATCTTTAGCAGTGGTTAAACTATACACCTCAGTATAAGTGCTTTTGTTTTAAAGACAGATGTACAAACTTTGTAGCAGCCATAATATTATGGTGACTTTTTGCAGGAATTTTATGGAAAACATGAATGATGGATGCATAGGTAGATAACTGCATTGGTGCATCTCAGGACATAATTTTCATGCCTTGATTCATTATGATTTCACTAGGGGGTTAAGAACCAAGCAGAGTTTTCAAAGTGACTTGACAAATGCAATGGATAGGAGTGTGGGAATTAAGCCGCAATTGATTTGTCAGGTACTATCTGGGACAGTGCCAGAAAAGTGTCCTTTATTTTGCATACAAACACTTTATTACCACAAAATAACTAGAACATGCAGGTCCTTTACATCAACCAAGCAAATTCTCAAAATTAAACAGTTCAGGAATGCTTTCCTCAGCTGGTGTCAAATTTTGTTTACACCTAAACAATTATTGGAGTTATAATTTAAAGCTGCATGCAAAACTAGTAAAGTGTAAAGCCTACAAAGTGCAAATTTACTTTCATAACTGTTTTATTATTGTGTTAGCAATTCCTAGGGAAAACTAGTAAAGTAGGAAATAAAACTGTACACTCATTAGCATGAAATTCAAAGTCAATCTCAGAAAACTTGCAAAGCATGAAACAAGGAAAATGCTGTTACTTTTACAATCATAAAATTATTGCAACAGCAAATAAGCTCCTTAAAGAATAACTGGTAAAGCATGAAATGGAACTGTACAATTACTAAAATTGAAATTAAAATTTTATCTAAAAAAACTTGGAAAGCATGAAGCATATAAAATGCTAAGTTACTCTTTCAGCTTTAAAATTCTTGTGACAGCAAATGTAAGCTCCATAAAGATAACTGATAAGGCATGAAATAGAACTGTACAGTTATTAAAATTGAAATTTAAAATTAATCTAAAAAAACTGGCAAGGCAGGAAGTATACAAAATGCTAAGTTGCTTTTGTAAGCATAGCATTGTCACCATAGTGATTTTCCTTAAGGAAAATTCATAAAGCATAAAAAAGAACTGTACAATTATTAGCATTGAAATTCAAAAATAATCTCCAAAATTGCAAGGCATGAAACATACAAAAGGCCAAGTTATATTTATAGTGTAGAATTCTTGTAACAGCAAATGTAAAGCTTCTCAAGGAAACCTGATGAAAGTATAAAATAGAACCACACAGTTATTAAAATTGAAACTCCCAAACAATTTAAGAAAACTAGCAATGCCAGAAGTGTGTAAAATGTCCAGTTACTTTTATAACTGTAGAATAATTGCCATAGCAAATGTAAGCTTCCTGAAGGAAAACTAATAAACTGTGAAATAGAACTGTGCAATTATTAGAACTGAAATTCAGACTTAACCTCAGAAGATTTGGAAGACAAAAAGCATGCCAAATGCCAGGTTACTTTTGTAACTGTAGGATAATTGCAATCGCAAATGTAAGATTCCTTAAGGAAAAGTGATAAAATATTCCATACACAAACTGCCAAGTTGCTTTTATAATGCTGTTAACTTTATACACTTACATGTATAAATTGGATTTTTCAAGTTTGACAAACCTGGTATGACCTTAATATTTATTGAACTGCAACTCTGACAGGATTACCAAAAGGAACAAAGAAACAGCTACCTTGATCATGCCCAATTTGGTCCAAAGATAATTATGACCGCAATCCTCCCAGTTTACTTAAAATCGAAACATGGAGGAGACATATACCACAAAGAAAATATAATGATTATTATTGTTGTCCCAGTATTCTGGTGAAGGTTTAAATACATTGAGAAAGCACCTATTAAAATCACATCCATTCTTAAAACATGTATTGTCAATAAAAGCATGCCTTTACAGAAAACCAAACACTACACTGCCAAGACTTTGCCAAATTGCAGACAAGCTAAAAGATTTTAAAATGGCTGGAAGGAGACTCCTACCCTTAGTCATACAACTACTCCAGGAATAGGAAGACTAAAGCAGTTTCCTCACAACTGTCCCAAAGCAGGCAGCCCAGGTACCTCCTAACCCAAACCAATATGTCACCAACCAGCAGAAGAAACACCGAAACAAGAGAGGCAGATAGAGCACATAATTAAGACAGTGCCATGTCTTGTGGAAACAATAAACCCACAACTGGTTGAAAATTTTGAGTATTAAGGCAAAGAATATGGCAGGCAGAACAAATATTAGTCACTTGCCCAGCAGAAGTTAAAACTCTACAAAAAAACAGGTCCAGTACCAAAAGGTAGTGCACAAATGCAAAATTTCTGCATTTTATTGGACAACTCCTTGAAATATTTTAAAAATCATATCTAACTTATGACATATTTTTTGTGGGCTTTTCTAAAAATTCTTAAAGAGACCCATAAGGCTTGATTATTTATTTCTCTTTCTTTCATTTATTCTGGAAATGCATCATTCATAATTTTGTAAACCTCTTCTCCAATTATATGGCAGAACCTTATATCTATTTCAATGAGCAATTTCTTGCAGGAAATTACTGCTTGCCAGCTGGTTCAGATGTACTGACTAGGTCACAGATCGTTTGTCCAAGGCACTATGCACCTCCACAGAAGAAAACCTCGCATGTAAATGCATCATGGTGTTCTATCTGTAAAAAGGGTGAGCGGATCTGTTTTTATTTTGTATTTCTAATTAATTCCTAGGTTCTAATGTATTAGTTTAGTTAATTTTAAGAAAATATCATTCCTCTAAGTTATGAAAATTGTTTCCTGTTTTTACTTGTTCTCTTGATCATGAAAATGGCATATGATCTCATGCTGGTACCTCACATGTTGCTGTTCAGTTATTTCATTTCAGTATGTGTTCTTACAGGAGGTACCCTGATATGTTGTGATGTCTGCAAAAATGCATATCACAGCAAATGCTTGAAAATATCACCTTCTGAGGCTGGTTACATATGTGAATATTGTGATACAGGAAGATTACCGCTTAATGGAGAAATTGTTGGGGTGAAATTACATGCTTACAGGTACATTTCATTGAAGTTATATGATTATTATAAATAGCTGTTGATATTCCAAAACCTATTTATAACATCTTTGCTCCAAGTATTATATTACACTATCTCTAAAATTATGGCTTCAAAAGAAAGGAAAAGTGTTTGAATGAAAAATAGAAATTTCAATTACTTTTATAGTTAAACCTAGTGCATAACTGCCTGGATCAAAAACACAAACCAGAATATATAAGGTGGAGGGGGTGATTGGTGAACAATCACAATCACCAAGAAGTTTTTTGGGAATGGGAGACTAGGTGAAATTTCAACTCTGCCATTTCTTTTACTGATATGTAGCTGTTTCCACTGCAGAAGTTATTCAAGCAGGCCATGACCTGTAACAGTCACTAGAAACTCTCTTGTCACAAGCTTGGAAAAGCAAAAACAGAACTACTCCCAGCAGATCCTTCTACTTCTGGTTTTGTTTCATCTAGCAACAGTAGCATTTGGTTGAAATTGGTAATGGTGTCACATTTTAAACATATTTACTGTATTGAATTTCAAAATTATCTAACCTGCATTATGTTGACTGAAGTGCAAACAGTTGAAAGAATATTAGCTAGTTATTTACTTTAGCACCTGGTGGCTGATTTGCTTCAAATCCTCTTTAATATGTCCTATATAATACCCTAATGACATTTTAGTAAGTTTTTTGGGCAAAGTTTAGTTTGCTCACAATAAATGTTTAAAGCAGTAATATTATAATGCCCATGCATCATTGCGATTCCACCATAAGACTACAAGGAATACAAAGATGATCACAAGGCAATGGACTTGAATTTTCCTGAGGTTTATTTCTCTGGAATCCAATATATTTGCCATTAAGGTAAAATAGGTTCCCAATGTTATATCAGGGTCAGTTCTACTTCTTTACTGAGCATTCAGATGTGTCACCTTTTGCAGATTTGTTCCAATCACACTCCACTTGTCTTTCTTGGATATTAAAATTTTTCTGCACTGATACATAATTGCTACTGAAACAAATATCCTCTTGCTCACAATTCTATTAAGTAACTGGCTTTTTCAGAATGCCATACTTTATAAATACTGTAAAATCTTACCTTTGTTATGCGAAATGTCATCAAGTACCTATTTCAAGCGAATTACAACTCAGTTTCACTTGAAATGATCAGCACTAAATCAATAAAATTACTGTTATATTCTTTTACTTTTAATTATGTCCACTCTAGTTTATTTGATAAATTATTATATGCATTCAAATTAATATTTCCTCACAGAATAAGCATATAAAATGACATAAACCTACTATTTTTTTTATGATTGCATTAAAAAACTATGCACCTTGCACGAACAAAATCCATGGATGGATTTGAACTGCAATGGTGAAATTAAAAACCCATTTGGAAGCTTAAGATCAGATTGTATGTGATGAAACAGCTGAGATCACTAGATCAACGATTTGCATATCCCTCCAGATGATACCGCAGTGGCTGTAACAAGATAAATGTAAGGTGTATATACCAGGACGAGAATGTGGTATGAGTGAGTGAGTGAAGTGAGTGAGTGAGTAATTTATTTCATCCTTTGGGAACAACTTACATTGTTTTTTGGACATGTCAGGATTGGATATGTACAAATTTTATATTACAGCAAACAATACTAAAATATTAATTAATTTTGAAGATTGAGAAGCTAGTAACAGTGATGTGTCATAATTTAAAATAAAGAGAGTTGAAGGATGTTACACAACATCACTAAAATATTCTTACTTGAACGCGTTTTGGGAGATGGTTTGCTCCCATCGTCAGTATGTTTTCAACTGATTTTGCTGGTTATTGTCTGGGGAATCTTTGTGGCTAGTGCTGTTCTCTGGTGCTGGGCTGATGAACCTCCACAGGCTGCTGGGTGGTGGCAGTTCGAAATTCATTAGGTGATTCCTGTGTTTGTCGATATGTAGAGCACAAACAGAAGATTACTTAAAACTAACAAAATTATGTCTGGACCAGAATTTCTTTTCATTTCAGAACAAAATCTTTAAGCAAACCACAGGCCTAACTATGGGAAACCCCCTTTCATCATTTATAGCAGAACTATATACAATGAGCCATTTTTAATGCCATATTATTAAATCTTCTCCACATATATTCAAAACCTGGTATAGGTACGTAGATGATAATTTTGCTATCGTTCCAAAAAAAACTTTCAGAAGATGCTTTGAAATTATTGAATTTACACAAAAGATCTATAAAATTCCCAATAGAAAAAGAAGAAAATGACCAATTACCATACCTAGACATCAGAAATTGTATTAAAAACAATAGCTACAATCTTACAAGCCACAAACATGCAATTTTAAATAGCACTACAAACAGGTTAGTACATATACCATTGGAGAAAGAGGAATACCAGAAAGAATACCAACACATTACCCACATAGCTACCTTGAATGGATACCAGAAAAAAAACAATAGATAAAAAGATAAAATATTTCAAAGACAAAAACACATCCAACAAATGACTACTTTGCTCAGACAAAAGAAACCACAAGCATATAGGAAATTCACTTACCACCCTAGGACACATCATAAATTTCTAAGGATTTTCAAGAAATACCTCACCCTGACTCCACAGAATAACCACAATATACAGAAACTACTATGCAACAGAACAAAAGACCCTATCTCCAATGATAAATCAGCTGGTATATATCAAATTGTTTATAATGACTGTAACCTGGTATACATAGGAAGAACCAAAAGAAATCTTGAAATAAGACTTAAAGGGCATATGAGATGCATTTACCAAAAACAAATGGATAAATCAGCAGTAGCACATCATTTCTGCTCTTCAAACCATGAAGTCACTCCAAACATAAAA
This sequence comes from Deroplatys truncata, assembly GCA_030765065.1. NCBI lineage: Eukaryota > Metazoa > Arthropoda > Insecta > Mantodea > Mantidae > Deroplatys > Deroplatys truncata. The sequence continues at coordinate 699,614,384 of CM060990.1, forward strand.
CTCTTAAAACCGATCAATAGCAGCAATGAATTGGACATCTGGGAAAAAATACATATCGTCAAACACAGGAATCACCTAATGAATTTCGAACTGCCGCCACCCAGCAGCCTTTGGAGGTTCATCAGCTGAGCACCTGAAAACACCACTAGCCACACGCATTCCCCAGACAATAACCGGCAAAATCAGTTGAAAACATGCTGACGATGGGAGCAAACCGTCTTCCGAAATGAGTTCAAATAAGAACATTTTAGTGATGTTGTGTAACAACCTTCAAGTCTCTTTATTTTAAAATACTAAAATAATTCTTAATAATAATTACATGTCAGTTTCTTTACAATAATACTGTCACAGAATAACAAAATTAAATAATCTATGTACATTAATTATGTGATTATGGAAAACATGGTTCACTTAAATAGTAATTTATATGTAAATATTGCCTGTTTAGAAGTAGCTTTCTTAGTTTAGCTTTAAAAGATTCTTTATTTAAATTTTTTATTGAAGTAATCTAGTTTGTTATACATTAAGACATCCATATGGGGAATGCTTGCTAGGCTTTTTGTAAGCCTGTGGCTATCCAAATGTAAGTTGTTGAGTTTTCTTGTGTTGTAGTTATGATATTCTGAGTTCTTATGAAATATAGTTATATTTTTATGAATGAAGTTCAAGGTTTCAAAAATATATAGGCATGGGATAGGCAAAACTTTAAGTTCATTGAATATGTATCTACTTGGTGTTCTTATGGGTACCTTCAGAATTGCCTTTAATATTATTTTTTGAATTGTGAGAATTTGTGCTGCTTTCGGAGAGGAACCCCAAAATGTGCTACCGTAGCTAATTTGGGACTCAATGCAGCTGTGATACACTATCTTTAGTATTTCTTTGGAGCACACATTAGCCAATCTACGAACAGCATAACATAATTTGTTCATTTATTTAAAGGTGAGTCGGAATTGTTACACTAACATCACTTAAGTTTACTCACTTAACATGTTTCGGGAAACGGTTGTTCCCATCCTCAGAAGGTTAATTCTACTGGCCCGTGTTGTTGGTGTTTCCGTTTTTTGGACTGGATCCTGTGGTGGCATCTTGTGGTGGAGAAATGTACTTCCAGAGAGGATTTGGTGGCGGCAAATCAAAATTCATTAGATTTGTGTTGTGTTTTAGAATGGTGATCTTCTCCCATGCATCTAATTCGGCTGCAAATTTGGCTGGTTTGATAATGTAATATTGGGTTTGATGTTGTGATTAGTGATCCAAAAATGGTGTGAAACTGCAGATTTGTCCATTTGTTTGTATTTAATACATCTCATGTGCTCCTTTAGCCTAGTTTCTAAGTTTCTTTTTGTCTTACCTATGTATACTTTATTGCAATCTGAACAATTGATTTTATAGATTCCAGCTTTTTTGTCTTGTGGAATGGGGTCTTTTAACTTGTTACAAAGTAATTTCTCTATGTTAAATTTGTTCTGTGGAGCTAGGCTGATGTTATGTTTCATGAAAATCTTCTTAAATTTGTGAAATGTTCCTGGGTGGTATGTGAATTTCTTGAACTTTAGCTCTTTATCTTGCTGGATGAGATTACCATTCACCATTCTAAAACACAACACAAATCTAATGAATTTTGATTTGCCGCCACCAAATCCTCTCTGGAAGTACATTTCTCCACCACAAGATGCCACCACAGGATCCAGTCCAAAAAACGGAAACACCAACAACATGGGCCAGTCGAATTAACCTAATCTCATCCAGCAAGATAAAGAGCTAAAGTTCAAGAAATTCACATACCACCCAGGAACATTTCACAAATTTAAGAAGATTTTCATGAAACATAACATCAGCCTAACTCCACAGAACAAATTTAACATAGAGAAATTACTTTGTAACAAGTTAAAAGACCCCATTCCACAAGACAAAAAATCTGGAATCTATAAAATCAATTGTTCAGATTGCAATAAAGTATACATAGGTAAGACAAAAAGAAACTTAGAAACTAGGCTAAAGGAGCACATGAGATGTATTAAATACAAACAAATGGACAAATCTGCAGTTTCACACCATTTTTGGATCACTAATCACAACATCAAACCCAATATTACATTAGTCAAACCAGCCAAATTTGCAGCCGAATTAGATGCATGGGAGAAGATCACCATTCTAAAACACAACACAAATCTAATGAATTTTGATTTGCCGCCACCAAATCCTCTCTGGAAGTACATTTCTCCACCACAAGATGCCACCACAGGGTCCAGTCCAAAAAACGGAAACACCAACAACACGGGCCAGTCGAATTAACCTTCTGAGGATGGGAACAACCGTTTCCCGAAACATGTTAAGTGAGTAAACTTAAGTGATGTTAGTGTAACAATTCCGACTCACCTTTAAATAAATTCAATACACATCACTGTTTCTAGCTTCTTTCCATTACAATATATACATAATTTGTTCAGTTTGACACTTAGTTGTAATATACAGGTTTCTCATGAGAGTTTGTTATCAATGCAGATTCCCAAGAATTTTGTTACACATTTTTTTAACTATGGGAGTTTGATTTATATAAGTCTAAATTATTGTTTTTTGATTGGTTATGTAAATACAGATATGTTGTTTTTTCTACATTCAATAAAAGTTTGTTCTCAGTTAGCCAACATTGTAAGCTATTAGTTGCTTCATTTACTACATTCTGGAGGGATAACGAGTTTTCACTGCTGAAGACTGGTTTGTATCATTTGCAGAACCTTTAGTGATGTAGTGTAACAACATCCAACTCTCTTTATTTTAAATTATTGTGTGTGCTTTTTGAATGTTCAATGGAAGATCATTTATGAAAATAAGAAACAATAGTGGTCCTTGCGGCACTCCATGATTTACTTTTAGTGTTCTGATTGCACTGTGTCAATTTCTACACTTTGTATTCTATTTTTTTAGGTAGGATGCAAACCAATCTTTTGCTATTCCTCTGATTCCCAAATAATCTAATTTTTTTAGCAAAATGTCATGATCTATTAAGTCAAAAGCTTTTGTGAGGCCTATACAAAGTCCAAGAGAGTGTTTTTTGTTATCTTTTGCATCTAGGACTTGTTTAATGAAACCAAATATAGCCTCATTAATAGATTTGTTCTTTCTAACACCAAACTTAAAAGCAAAAAAATAACCATTTATTTCTAAAAATAATGTAAACCTGTTGTACATTATTCTTTCAAGAATTTTTGAAAGCACAGGCAGAAGTGATATGGGCCTGTAGTTTTCATTGTTGCTTTTATTTCCCTTTTTAAAGACAGGTATTACCTTTGCCATTTTAAATTTAAATGTATCTGGGTAGACACCTGAGGGGATGGAAAGATTACAAATTTCAACAAGAGGTTTAACTATACTATTTATGCATTTCTTAATAATAAGGCTGGGAATTCCATCTACACCAAAGGAGGATTTATTTTTTAAGCTATTTATTACATTTAATATTTCCTGAAAGTCTACTGGTACTAGAAACACTGTTAATATAACAAGATTATTATTATTATTATTATTATTATTATTATTATTATTATTATTATTATTATTATTATTATTATTATTATTATTATTATTATTATTATTATTATTATTATTATTATTATATGGCTTTGCTTCTTGAATTGCTCATTTTAAAATTGCTACATAGTTCTTATAATAGGCAATGAATTGTGGATCATTTGTGCTTTTACTAATATCATGAAGGAGTCTTTTCTTTCTGTATGAGATGATTATTCTTTTGTGATCCATTTCTTACCTTTGTTTTACTTTTGTCATACTTCTTTATTTGCTTTTTTAAAAGAAATGCAATATTCATATGGTGGTTAATAGTAGCAATAAGCTTTTCTACTTTGGTGTTTATATTTGCTTCGTTTATTACATCAGACCAATTTTCATTTTTTATTAAATATTTGAAATAGTCTGTGCTTTCCTCATTATAGCTTCTTATTATTATTTGCTGTGTTGGATAACTTGTATCTAACTCTAGAATTTTTAGCCGTATTGATATGGGGTTGTGATCTGATAAAGCAAGATTTGTATTTTCTGTTGAATAGGAGTAGTTTTCACTAATTAGTATCTGGTCGAGGCACGTTTGACTGCTATTCATTATACAAGTGGGTTTGTTTATTACTGTTTTAAGGCAATAGGACTGAGCTAGTGACATAAACTCTAGGTTAGTTTTACTACTATTACTTAGAAAGCTATACTAAAGTCTTCACATATCAGTAGAAGTTTATTTTCTCTCACTTAAGAGCTAATGGGTAGGTGGAGGTGAATGAAAGAAAATGAGGATGGTGTAATGAGGTTCAAAGAGCTAGTGGGTTGGTATTACTTCTTAACCTTTTTCTTTCTCTCTTTTTCATTGACTTTTAAAACTAAGGTTTTGCCCCAAAATAAATACCATAGATAAAGTGCTTTCTACAATAAACAGTAATAAAATATATTTCATAACATATCTTCATCCATTCTTGAATTAGTACATACATTAGTACATTCAGTTTCTTTATCAAGTATAGGTGCATGCATTTCTTTAACACTCACTGCTGGTGCAGTGAAAGATAGCATTAGGGTAATACAAAATTGGGAGGTAATGATGGCAATTTCTTAAGTTCCCGAAATTAAACAGCTGCGCTCCATGTATTAACAAGATGTCAAGTGCGGAGTGATCTATGTGCATTGTTTATGCATGAAACCATTCTTGGGTGGAAAGACTATAGATGTGATATTTAGGTAATAATGACCAACTCTACACATGCTGATAAACCGCTTTATGACTTTTGGATTTAAAACATTCTGATAAGTGATGTATGACTAGCATGCTCTGGAAGATGAGCAGCATGAGTAACTTTCTTTAAGATTTGTAGCGGAACAAAGAAAATTTGGATAATTAATTAAATGATAAGATGTTTAGTTTGGAATAAGTGTTTTATCATGTAATAACATAAGAATATTATAATTCTTGAACATAAACCTCTTTTACAAAATACACCATATATGCATTCCATGAATTGTGGTATTACTCAATTTTTACTATTGTGCTGCTTATATACTATCTTCATTCTTTGAAAGTGAAAGATCCATGGTTCAAATTCTGGCTATTGATTTGAATTTTTCTATCTTATTATACCTTTCTTTCTATTCATGCTTAGCATTGTTTTGGAATTCTTAGTTTGATTCCTGTTTCAGTTTTTATAAAGCATGAATGTCGACAATACAAAGAAAAATCAAAACAATTGTAAATTCATACTTGAAATTTGAGAACAAATTTTGAAATTACAAAGCTTTGTCTGATATTCTGTGCTTAGGTTCCCCTGCCAATTTTGCTACTGGATTTAAAGTTTTAGATTATTCAGAGTGTGCAGAAGAGAGTTTTCTTGAAGACAAAATAAAATATATTTGACTTTGTCTGATGCACTATTAATGTTAAATTTCATTTGGGAAGTCTCGTGCCTTGCAAAGTTTCATGCAGTTGTGCTCATTACCAATTGTTATTTGTTATGAAAGCATCTTATGATTAGAGATGTTTTTAAGCTTTTGTAATAGGTCCTAACAATTTGTAAACTTATTTTCAGGATAATGGTGTATCCACCTCCTCCAGCTAAAGATGGTATTGATATCAACAGAGAAGACTATGCTTGTTTAGGAGAGTATCAATTACTAAATGACGTTATCATTGACTTTTATATAAAGTAAGTATTAATGAAAAACAGTAAGTCAATGACACAGTATTACAGGAATCGCTTTTTAACCATGTGCCACAGTTACATGTCATCCAAACAATATAACCACTGTGGATAATATGCAGATATTCATGAAAGCTTAATCTACTATTACTTTTCAAAATATTTAATTGAAACAAAAACCATATGTTATCGAAAATCTTTAAGTTCATTTTGCTGTTTTGCTTTTAATGCTGTTCTTATTTTTATTTCATTTTTCATTTAATCTAAGTGCTTAAAAGCATATAACAAGAATAAAGAAGCCAGTTAGTCAAAACTTAGTGCAAATGAAGGTTCAGCTGTTCCTAGCTATGACCATAGCAATTTCACAGTGAATGCTTTCACCTTGCATCAATTCTCCTTGCTTTCGGATTGAGATATGTTTGCATAAATGTACTTGTACACATGGTGCGTTGTTTCCTGACACCATTATATTGGAAGTGATAGCACTTCTACCTAATATATGCTATGAACCTATTCATTAGCTATTGTTTTTGTTTCCCCCTCCTCCAAAGCTTAGGTGAGCATTCTCTATACATGATATAGAACACATATTTAAATCATAGAAGCTGAATAAATGAATACAAACAGTTTATCTTTGGAGTAAATAACTATAAGTGGTTCAGAGTTATAAGCGCACACAGAAATGCTTTTTTATTATTATTATTATTATTATTATTATTATTATTATTATTATTATTATTATTATTATTATTATTATTATTATTATTATTATTATTATTGTTGTTGTTGTTGTTGTTATTATTACCATCATCATTATTATCATCATCGTTGTCGTCATTGTCAGCAGCATCATTATCATCATCGTTGTCGTCATTGTCAGCAGCATCATCACCATCATCATCTCCTTTACTTTTATTGAATCACCATGCATCATTGTCCTAGGCTACATTAAATGGTCATCTGGTTTTACAATTTTATATTTTAAGCTCTATGCAAATTCTTACATTTTGTACCACATACCTAGTAGGTAGAGGAATTATTACATACCACCCAAAAATTTAATACCAGGATACTTCCCAGGGGGGGGGAGAGGGAGAGATAAATCTAATAAATGCCAAATTCGGTAAGTTCAGTATATTCCAGTGGTGGCACAAAGATTTTCAATAAAATCCCCCAAATTACCCTTCATATGACATTTTTTTATTTTTGCAAAAATAACTCTTAGTGATTTTGATTAAAATACCATACATTTAAGATATTTACGTTACAAATAAAATGTATATCTTGAATTTTGTGGGAATAGCCTGTGAAGTCCTCTTCATTTTAAGAAATTTGCATAATTTTGAATACTGGGTAAACCACAAGAAATAGACAAAAACTTACTGCATAAAAATGTAGATCTCTTCAAAAAACACAACTTATTTCAAATAACTTTTTTTTTCATGGCATCAGCCATTTCTGAGTTATCATTATTATTGATTTAAATTTGTCAATATTTTGTCTCATTTTTAAAAAGTTTTGTTGTTCTTCAGTTGTTACTCACAATGTCATGGGAACATTTTGAACTTTCAAGGCAGGAATATATAGCGACTGCTTTTAAACATTTGACTAGTGAGTCAGTTTCCTTTATCCCTCTTGTACTTACAACAAAATGTGTAATGAATCCATTTCTTATAAGCTTTATGATGATTAACATGAAGTAGATAGAAATTTAAGCTGTTTTAGGAATAGTTTTTAAGAATGTATATAAAATAAACATTAATGGCTAGGGAAACTTGAGTGAATGTAAAATATAATTTCTTTAATTTTTGACAATTTTAGTTTTACTACTCGAGTATAAGTGTTTAACTATTTTTGTGACTAGTATTGCATTTCTACTTCTTTATATCCTGTATACCAGGGATTCTCAACCTCTTCCAGTGATCTTCCATTACATTTAATGCATGATATTAGAAGAACCACTAAGCAAATTTTGTGAGGGAAATGCATGCTTTTGTGGTACAAGGCCTAAATAAGCATTTGTCTTTACTTATAACAACATTAAGGAAGTAGTTATTTCTTGTATGCAGTATTTACAATTAGATATCTATTTGAGAAAAAGTGTTCAATCTATCCCTATTCATGGGATTGTTGTTTGAAATGGCTTAAAAATAATTTTGTTAAGATTAAAATATAGTGAATGACTACATAACACACTTTGATGAACATTTACTCCTGATATAGGTGCTCCAGTACTCAGGCTTACAATCAGCAAAAGCTATTAACTTAACAGTTTAAGTAATTTCTTACTTATAGTTTTTTTCATTGCAAAGGTTGAGCTTGTTTAGCTTAACAGAGTTCTTTAATGCTTGATTCCAACTGGCTTAGTTTTAATCTTAAATCAGAATCAACATTCAACTTATTTTTTCACTTGTTACTTTCTGTACCACATGCATAGTAGGCAGTGAAGGCATTGCATTACACCCAAAAATTCTATTCCAAGATTTCACCGTAAGTACATATTTTGAGACCCTTGAATCCAAAAAAAGCACTTTTAGAAAAAGGTCTACATGTGTGCGTGCAGGTGTATGTGTGTGTGTGTCTGCCTGTGTCTCTGTGAACAGTGTAACTAAAAATGAAAAGTCAGACAAATGCAAAAATTGGTATTTATGTTCAGCATTTTCCAAAGATGTGACACAAAGATTTTCAAGATAATCCCCCACCACAAACTACCCATTAAATGGAACATTTTTAGAAATTTTTGATATTCTAAAATATGGCTCTAATAATTTTGATTAAAATACCATATATTAAAGATATTTACACAACAAATAAAATGTATATTGAATTTTCTGAGAATACCATGTGAAGCCCTCTTCATTTGGAAGGAATTTTTTATAATCTGGTATAACTGATATACATTAGGTGATAGATGAAAACATACTACACAAAAAAATGTAGATCTCTTTAAAACATAATTTATTTAAAATAATTTTTTTGTAGCATTAGGGATTTCTGAGATATCCATTATTAATGGTTCGAATTGCTCAATACTTAGCCATTCTTTTAAATTCCAATTGATTTTCAGTTGTTTCTCATGATGTCATGGAAAAAGTATGGAATCTTAAGGCCAGTATGTATCGTCACATTTGACTATTGCTATTCCCTTTTTATCTATAATGAAATGTGTAATGCAGCTATTTCCAGAAATGTTTAGCTTGATTAAAATGAAGTGAATAGGAAAATAAACCTTTGTAAGAATAATTTGTGTACCTACTAATAAGCTATAGAGGGTAGAGAAAGTCATGTAAATGTAACACATCATATTTCCTTTTAGTATAAACTAGAGTAGAAAAATCTTCATTCACAAAGGTAAGTCGTCATAAATGTGAACAACAATGATTTTACTTCTTTTACTGAGATCATTGATATGCTTTTTTTCTTGCCAGCTAGAAGTCTATTAAATCTGGATCATTTGCCTGAGACTTCTCACATGATAGCTTGATTAATTTATCTTTTTTGGAAGGAGTTAATGTTTCTGGTAAGGTATTAGCAATAGAAAACTAGTCTCTGGTCCAAAATACTGAATCCAGGTTTTCAAGGAAGTATACATGAAATATGTGCTCCATAATAATCATGATGAAGAGGAATTTCATTTTCACTTAAGGAGGCATCCAAAAATGGAAAGGAAGATACGTTTCCATATTGATTTCTGTTATGAAGTCTAGCTTTTTCTTGATCTGCAATTTTATCCTGTACCAAGAATATTGGAAGTAAGTGCACCACAAACCATTGTTCTGCTGCTTGAGGTGACAAAATAAATGTGCCATGTAAGCCTACTGGGCAAGCCACATCTTGTCAGTGAAATAATTTGAAGTCTGAGGATGAGTCAGAGAGCAAACTCTGCACTTGTGAACAAATTTCAGATAGTTCAATACATTTCCCCTCCTCAACCACCTAACTTCAATATGAAGTAAAAGAGAAAAACAATTATGAATTCTAAGCTCTGGACCTAATGAAGTTGACAACTTTCAGACTTATATTTAAAACTGTCTTGCGAGCAACAGGCATCACTCATGTGCCTAAAGCAGGGGTTCTGTTGAAAGGAAAATAGTCATGCCGGACTTCCCCCACCATTATACCCCAGCTACCTTAGCCTGTCTGACATAACAAGCAATGCCACAATGAATGGGATCAGTGGCAGACAATTAATACCATATAAGAATCGTAATGATGTTGACAAACCATGTGTTTATTTTCGTTAATAATAATTTAATACTGTATAAATACTATAGCATATCAATCATAGTTTCTTTTTTGTTATGATTTGGAGATCCTTGCAGCTATGAGCCTGTCAACATTGGGCTGTAATTTAGTAACATTTAAACACAATGTGGCAACTAGGTTTGAAACAGCTTTTCTTGATCTGCTTTTGTCCTTAATGTTGTTCATAACTGAGAAGAACTGCTTGCAGATATAAGTTCCTCCATACATTGTGAACAAGAGGTGAGATTCCTCAGATTAGGACACAAACTTGAGTCCACTATCCAAAAAGAAGTGGAAACACACACAATAAAGCAATTAATAAAATACACTTGTTGAAAGTGAAGTCAACCTAAACACTCTTACTAGCTTCACTCACCTATTTGTTTTGCAGAACATGTATCGTGAGCATGAGCTCACTTCATCAGCTAGCTGTAGACTGTTGGATCAACTCTCGAGTCATATTGTTGAAAGCCTGGGGTGTCCTCTGGTGGCCTATGCATGAAACTAAATAGAGGGTTATCTGCTTCTGGGAAATCAAAGTTCATGATGCAGTTTTCAAACTTCTTTATGTAAATCTTCTCTCATATTTCAAGTTGTTTGGATTTTTGGGCTAGTTTCAACAACTGGATATTGGTGTCTATTTCATGGTTTTGAGTCCAGAAATGAGCAATTACTAATTTATTGGTCTGTTTGAACTTTATGCAACATTGGTGTTCCTTGAAGTAGGTGCCTATGCTCGTTTTTGTTTTTCCAATGTAAACCTTCTTGCAATTTTCACATTGGAACCAGTAGATTCCTGACGTTTTGTCCTGGGGTATGGGATCAGATTTTCTTGATTTAAGAGATTCTTGATGCTAAATTTGTTTTAAGGTGCCAGGGTGATGATGTGATTCTTGAATATTTTCTGAAATTTGTGAAAGAGAGCTGGATGGTATGTGAATTTCCTGAAGTTGATCTTTTCTGCTGCGTTAGAAAGTGTGATGACTGCTTGATGTGTTTTTGTCTTTTGAATTTACATATTTTCCTATCTACCATTTCCTGGCTGAATCCATTCTTTACTGCAGATTTGACAATGTGTTGATATTCTTTGTTGTATTCAGTTCTGTTGAGAGGGATGTTGATTAATCTATGAGTCATGCTGTTGAATGCCACTTCTTTGTGTGCTTTAGGGCTGTAACTATGTGCTTTGATGTAATTATCTGTGAGTGTGGTTTTCTATGTATTCCGAATTCCACCCTGTCTGAAATCTTCCTTAATTTGAGGTCCAGGAAAGCTATGGAATTGTTGGTAGCTATCTCTATTGTGAATTGAATGGATGGGTCCTGTAAGTTTAAAAACTTGAGAGTGTCTTCTATGTGTTTGTGTTTTACTATTAGAAATATGTCATCAATGCATCTGTACCAAACTTTGAGCATATAGGGGAATGCTTTGGTGGTGTGTGTTTCAAGTTGACTCATAAGTAAATTTGCCAGGAAAAGAGATAGGGGACTTCTCATAACTGAACCTTTTTCCTGTTGGTAGAAATTCCCTTCAAAAATGAAAAAGGAATATTTTAGGCAGATCCTGGTGAAGTGTAGATATTCTCCACACTGTTCGGCAGCAATGTTGGTGGAGAGTAAATGTTTTCTCAGAAATGTGACCATTTTGTGTATGGGAATACTTGGAAATATGAGGGCTGTCCCAGAAGTACCCGACCTAACCAAGAAAACACAAAAATTTTGGGAAAAAACATCTTTATTTCTCTATATAGTCTCCTTTCAGCTGATACACTTTTCCCAGCGATGTTCAATAGCTTCGATATCCTATTTATAGTGAGAACCATTGAGTTTAGCAAAATAGCCACAACTGCAAACTCCACCTCTTCATTGTTGGAAAATCTTTTACCACCAAGCTATTTCTTCAACTTTGGAAACAGAAAACATCAGAGGGGGCTAAGTCTGGCAAATAGGGTGCATGAGGAAGCAATTTGAACTTTAACTCATTGATTTTGGCCATGGCAATAATGGATGTGTGAACTGGTGCATTGTCTTGATGAAACAAAACTTTCTTTTTCACTAAATGCGGCTGTATTTGCTTGATTTCATCATTCAAATGCTGCAATAAGTTTGTGTAATACTCACTGTTGATTGCTTTTCCTTTTTGAAGATAATCAATGAAAATTATCCCACACACATCCCAAAAAAGTGACGCCATGACCTTGCCTGCAGATAAAACTGTCTTCACCTTCTTTGGAGCTGATTCTTCCCTTTCAGCCCACTGTTTTGACTGTTCCTTCATCTCAGGTGTGAAGTGATGGACCTATGTTTCATCCATGGTTATGAATCAATGCCAAAACTTGGCTTTATTGCAGTGGAACATCACCAAACACTCGACTGAAACATCCTCACAATGCTGCTTTTGTTCCATTGTGAGTAAACACGGCACCCATCTTGTGCACAGTTGCCTCATGTCTAAATTTTCAGTTAGTGTGCGATGTACAGTACTTTTTGAAGTGCTTATGATGTCTGCTAGCTTGCACACTATCAGTTGACAGTCATCCAATACCATTTTGCGGATTTTCTTTACAATTTCTGATGTGGTCACCTCATTTGGTTGACCACTGCGATGTTCATCTTGGCAGCTCATATGGCCTCACTTAAGTTCTGCCACCCAATATTTTACTGCTGTAAACAAAGGAGCAGACTCCCCCAGGGTAGAATCTAGCTCAGCTTTAATATTAGTTGGACTAAGGCATTTCAAATGAAAGTATTGTATCACATAACAATGCCCAATTTTATCCATGTTTACAAATTCACTGAGAGAGTTCATTATTAATGCCAAACAATTACTAAACAATGTAGCATCGTCAAACTTCAAACTTAAGCTTTATAAGGGTGGTACTTTCTTCCATAGTCATTTGTTGAAACTACAACCACTATATATATGTCAGGTCGGGAATTTCTGGGACTGACCTCATAGGTTTTTGACGTCGAATGAGACGAGTGTGTCCTGGGGTTCCAGTTTGATTGACTGCAGTTTTTCCACCAGCTCAAGGGAGTTTTTGATGCTGTGACTTTCAGATTGTGGCAATGTTTGAAATTGGTGAAGCAACCAGCTGGCAAGGTGAATAGAGGGAATGTTTATATAGCTGATGATTAGCCTCATGTTGTTGTTGCTGGGCTTGTGGATTTTGGGGAGGCCATATATTCTGGCTAACTTGGGGTTGTCCATCCATCTTGATATTATGGCATCTGTCTTTTGGGATGATATGACTGTTATTTATGGCTTCCTCTATGGCTTTTATCCATTTTTACACGGGATCATTGTTCAAAAGCAGGTATTTTCCCCCTTTCAGCAATACCCGCATTCTTTTGGAGTAATCAGATCCATGACGATTTTGTTCCCCATATCTGCCTTCAAATATACCAAATGCTTATTGTTTAGAGTTTTGGCGATGTTCCTATGGTGTGTACCCAGGTCCTTTTTGTGTGGCATTTTTCTCAATATTTCCACACATTTGTTGCGAATTGTGTACCTGAAGGAACATAGGCACCTGCTTCAAGGAACACCAGTGTTGCATAAAGTTCAAACAGACTGAAAAATCAGCAGTTGCTCACTTCTGGACTCAAAACCATGAAATAGACACCAACATCGAGTTCCTGAAACCAGCCGAAAAACCCAAAGAGCTTGAAATATGGGAGAAGGTTTACATAAAGAAGTTTGAAAACCGCATCATGAACTTTGATTTCCCAGAAGCAGATAACCTTCTATTTAGTTTCATCCATAGGCCATCAGAGGACACCCCAGGCTTTCAACAATATGACTCGAGAGTTGATCTGACAGTCAACAGGTAGCTGAAGATGTGAGTTCATGCTCATGATACATGTTCTGCAAAATAAATAGGTGAGTGAAGCTACTAAGAGTGTTTAGGTTGACTCCACTTTCATCAAGTGTATCTTGAATCCACTAGTTTCCATAATTCCATCCCTAGTTTTCCACTGCTGTGCAACTGTGTATTATTCAGCACATCAATGATCTCCAGCTGACAGTTTAGTGTAGCTTCTTCTGGTTTGACTGCAAATGAATTTTCAAATATTAACATTTCCACACTCATACCATTCAGGTCATTAAACCTGTTTTCAAACTCCAACGAAAGAACTCCCAGAACATGTTGGTATTTCATAGTAATATGGCTCTTTTGGCTTAATGATTGCAGACATGGAAAATAATGCAATTCTGACTTATGCAGCTGATGCAACCATAGCTTGAGTTTACCCATAAATGACTTAACAGCATTAGCCATATTCATGATAGAGTGACTTTTCCCTTCTAGCAAGGTATTTAACTGATTTAAATGATCACACAAATTGGTTAAGAAGGCAACATCCATAATCCACTTACATTTGGTTATTTCAGGAATGGCAATATTGTGTTCCTTTAAGGAGTCTACTTCTTCACAAAGACTGTAGAAGCAGCAAAGCATGCTGCCCATGCTTAGCCAGCAAACTTGAGAGCAGTAAGTTAAATCATCATAATCGCAACATAGTTCTTGTAAATATTCTTGAAACTGTCGATGTCACAGTGAATTGGCCTTAATTAAGTTAACAGCTTTAACTCTACTGACATTACGCTTTCTAAAGTTGTTAATTTTGTGCACAGTGCTTCTCTATGAATAATACAGTGTACCATTTTTATAGAATTCCTTGATATTCCTATTTCATTCAGAAAAACATTAAATTTACCCATTGAGCCATGGATGTGACCCATCATAGAAGGCACCCTGTCCATTGTTACTGATACCAATTTCTCCCATGATAGGTCATGTTTACAAGCAACATTATACAATGCCTAAAAATATCTGCACCTGACATGTGTCCCTTTATGGGCACTAGAACCAGGAACACCTCTATTACATTTAATTCAGTGTCTACTCCTCTAATAAATACAGTTAATTGTGCTGTATGCTTAATATCACTGCAGTTGTCTAATGCTAATGAGTACCACTTAAGACCTTTTATCATAGAGGTTAATTGATCTACTATGTCAGAGTTCATTTCCGCTGTTCTGGAAACCATTTAGGTTCTTCCTAGGCTAAGTGCTTAAATAAATTTATCATACTGGGGCAAATCTCCTCTGCTAAGGTTACAAGCAAATATTTTGCAAATTACCCATCTGAAAAGAGCTTGCTCTTTTCCGCTTTCAGTTGAGCAGCTTCATAGCTAGCACACAGAATATTAGTGAGTGATATTCCATGGTGACCACATGATGCTCACATGGTGAAGGTCTCTTTTAGTTTATGGAGTTTTTGTTGACATTGTATACCTGACAAACAGCAAATACCATATTGTTTGGGATGGCTATTCCTGCAATGTCTATTGATATTGTACCTTGATGGTACATTCAGCATTTTAGAACATATTAAACAATATGGTTTACCTTCATGGAGCACAAAAAAGAATTCTTCCTCCCATTCAATTTGAAACTGAGCACTGGACATGTTTACAAAATGCACTGAATGTTTATCACAGCATGTATCCCTCTAACATTCCTGAATGACAAAGCGGGTCCTTGGTTGCCCACCCGCCTCTACTTATGTCACATTGCGTGGAAGGGGTGAAAGTAGGGGTATGCATGAGTGTGTGCTCAATGGCATGTCTGGGCTAAAGCCTGGTAATGAATGCTGCAATGTACAAATTTTGCTTCTGGGGCTACTTCTTTAATCTTTGCAGCAATGCCATCATGCCACTGTCTTTTTCAGTCACTGCATATGCTCCATCAGAACACACACCAACACATTTATTTCATCCTATACCATTAATTTTCATAAATTTGTGTAATTTTGAAAATATTTCATTTGAGTTTGTTTGAGCAGGCAGTGATTCATAAAACAACCATTCTTCCTTCAATGTTTCCCCATTTATAAATCTTATGTAAACAATAAGATGGACTATGTTAATGTCAGCACTTCATCCAATTGCATGGAAAAAAGAATTGACTAGTGCAAACTTTTTCTACTAACTGCTGCTTAACATTTTCAGACAAATCTAAAACTCTGGGCTATGGTATCATTAGATAATGGAGCCACTTTAAGTTGTTTTGCAGCCTAATTCCCAACATCATTTTAACCATATCTGTAGCTGCTGGTAGTATTAATGACTCTGTGATTGTGTGAGGTTTTCCTGCCTTAGCTACTCTTAAACTGGCTTAGTACCAGTTGTACAAACTCGGAATAAATCTTGGGATAGTTATTCTTGAAATACTCTCTCTGGGGTATAAATGTGGCAATCAGTTGTATGATGCAGTTTTATTCCTTAGATAGTTATTCGACTATTTGCAGATTTGAAAATAATGTTGACTATATTGCAAGTCATTCATGACCAGCTTCATAAATAATTACTGCTTTGTTTTGCTGAATTTTGTGAAGCAATTTGTATTATTTTCACAATCAGCTATTCTTAAACTAATTTTATTACTTCTTATTTGAACTATTTGCAGTATTGTGAAATAATTATGAATGCTCCCAAGCATATTTGGATGAAAAATTGTAATTTTGCTACTACGTTATACAAAATACACAGATGCTTTTACTTCTTGTGATAGAGTAAGAGTGCATAACCTTACTTTTTGTGCAAAGTATCTTGTGTTGAAATTATACAAATTTACGGTATCTTTTGTTTTCTATGCTCAAAACAGCTAATGCACTTAACCTGGCTTCTGTCATTGTATTCCTTAAAATATTTTTTAAATTGAGTTTTGAAAATTAAATTTTAACTGTTGCTAACATCACTGTTCAACTTAAGATATAATTGAAGCACTGCACAGAAATCAGGTACCTAAACCAAATTTGTGTTTTCCTTGACGACAAATCTGATATTTTTCTCTGAAAATATTCCAACGGCTTGTGTTTCAAATTACCAAGCTTGGTGTCAAAATAATGTTTCAAAGGGAAGATTTCAATGAATGATTTGAATGTTCTGGTTTACTTCTTCTGGATCTGGCACAAACTACATATCCATATGACGATTTAACAAATAAAAACTTGCACTCAACAACAATAATGTAACTTCACTACTTTCTTAACTAGTTAATGTATCTCACAGCTAAATAAATGAAAATATGTTTCTCATTGTGTCTCACAATCTGTCATTGTTGTAGGATTGAAGTTGAAATTCTGTATTATTTTTATACAGTAATAGACAACACTTTTTTCATAATGCAAAATCTATTGCTTCAGTTTAGTTGTAGTAGAACTTTCAAGTACTTTTTGCTTCTTAAACAAATGTTAATTTATCTTATTTGCTAAAACGTTTATGTTCCACCTGGCAGTAGCTCATGTACCATCAATGGTATGCTTACCATAGGTTGAGAACTTCTGCTGTATACTATTTACAATTTCAGTACCTATACAACTTACAGCAAACTGTCATATATTAGGTATATGTTCCACATTCTAAGTATTGTATAGTATAGTATAGTATTTGCGAGAGCAATTATATGTTTTTACTTCACGCGATGCCATCTTGTGTGACGTCACTCCTTGTTTGGTTCGTTTAACTCCATCTGGCGTAGCAATTTGCATCAATTAGGGTTCGAAAGAATTTAAAGTTTTGTATATTGTCCTCCGGCTAGCTATTTAGGTAGACATGTAACTCTTGCAGGGTGTGAAGCGGAAAGGAATCTTTTGTCTAGAAATGATATTGACGAAGAAATTGGTTTTATAATCTTTATTGCAGAACACGTTCACGAACACTTTCACAGATTTATCTGGATAATCGCCATACTGAAACTGTTTGTAATAACTTCTCAATTTTAATTCACGTACTTCAACTTTATATATTTAACTGTATAATACTTTATAATAGTTCTTGTAATTCTGTTGCGCGTAACTTGACGAAATAAATGAACTGAGAGATCGACGTGGAGAGTACGGAGAATTTTGTAGAACTGGTGGGCTGACGTGTAATGTGTTGAGAATCTTGTTGAACTGGGGGAACGCTCCCTTGAACCTACACTATTTATAGGCTTGCCTCAAGATACGCCTAAAGATTATAAATGAACTGCTATTGGCTAATAAAACGCGCCAACATTAGCGTCTATTTTAACATCCAATGAAAACCACTAATACATATTTCTTTTAGAGAACATTCTAGAAGCTTTTTTTACCGAAAAGGCGCGAAACATTACGTAACTTCCTGGTTCCCGGTAATGATAAACAACTCACTCCACCGCTGCATTCTTGCGTTATTGTTAACAGTTTCAGTAAAGCCATATATTATTATTTACCAATAATAATTACAATTAATAAACATCTGAAATCAATGTCACATAAAAATACATATTTATATTACAATTATTATTTACCTTTAAGTAATTTGTGATACAAATTACCGTATCATATGCCCCACTAGAAACATAATTATAAATATTTATAACTTGTTTAAGAATTTTAAAATTGTGTTTTTAGTCTCCTAAATCTTGGAACACACGCTATCACTTTCACTTGACACTTAACACGCATTTAACACACGACATATGTTTTATCTCGCCACTACTTACTGGCTCTGGTTTAATTTGTTTAGACATTAATCTGAAATCACAAATTTTTTTTTTATAGCAAATACTTTACCCTAAATTATTTAATCACTGTTTCAAAATTGTTTACTCTCTTACATTGTTGACAAAAATTTATACATTTAAGATTTTTGTAATTATTACACATATTTACCAAAATATTTACCTCTATACAAATATTTACATCTCTTAAATCTAGGCATTGTTTTACATTTTCTGTTTGCTACATAAGTATTTGTTTTTAATTATTTTTACCCATTTTTCTTATTTTGTATATTATTTACGTACTTTTACTTTTAACATCATATTAAGTTTCAATCTTTGCATTCTTAATTTTCAAATATTGTTACAGTTACTAAAAATTTAATTCTTTTTTTTTTTTTTTTTTTAAACATTTCTCTTTTTTTTTATATATAATTTATTTCTCTTTTCAAATGACATATATATTTAGTTAACCCTCTTACGTTCCAATACATTTCTCTGCAAGTCATCTTTACCTATCCAGCATTTAGTTTACATCTCATTGCTATTTATCCTCCTGGATCAAATTGTGTGTGGCTAAACATTACTCGTAGCCGTATCCTAACCTTCAAATTTTTGTTCATGAATAACCTCTTGTATTCATTTGAAATTTCATCACATGATAACATTTGAAAACAACCTACAGTTTCTTGAACAACACATCTTTTAACAACTTTCATTTTCAATTCTTCTGCTATCTCTTTACTTTGAAAGTACTCTGACAAATCTGTACTAAACTGTACTGGACTGGAGTTTTCATTTTGAACATCTTGGTACAATTTATTGCTTTGCATTACTGATTCTTTCTGTATTTCTGATATTTCCCCACTGAAATTAACTTGCGCCTCATTTACATCTACATTTATAACCTCTTTCATCTCTCTTAGCTCACTTGAAATACTACTCATTTGACTTCCTAACTCTGTACATTTTACATTAACCTCACTTTCTTTATTACCTATTTCCCTGCTCATGTCTAGCATTTTCTTTGAAATTTCTCCCGTCTCACTTGCTATTACTTCCTCATTTTCATCTCTCATTTTTGGCATACTACTATTTAACTTCATAACTTTCTTTTCAATTTCTTCACTGCTTTGATCTACTGTTTGCTCTAATTTCTCATTACTCCTACCAATATCTTCCCTTAATTCCCTATTATTCTTTTCCATATCTTCCAATATTTCCCTGCTTTTTTTTATCTCTTCCCTTTCTTGATCTAATTTCTTACTAAGATATTCCTTTAATTCCCTATGACTCTTTTGCATATCTTCCCTTAATTGATCTGTAATACTCTTACTAATATCTTCCCTATTTTGATCTATTTTATTACTAAGATCTTCCCTTAATTTCTCATTATTCTTTTGCATATCTTCCCTTAATTTCTCATTATTCTTTTGCATATCTTTCATATTCTCATTCAAATTTTTCAGCATTTCCATAATCATACTAGTATCATGATTAACATTTCCTGCTATTCTATTCTCACTTTCTACACTAACATTTTCATCTTCAAATCCTAAAAAGTCTGGGCTATTTCCTGTAATTTGTATTGGATCACAGCTAACTGTTACACTATCTCCCTCCATAATTATTTCTTCTGTATTACTAGCAGCCATTGTTTTTATTATCCTACCATTCCTAAGGAACATTGAAATTGATTTACCTTTTTGATGCTGTATGTTGCTGTTACTTTAATGTCCAGCGTTCTGCCCCATTCTCCTAGATTTGATGTCGCTTCTGCGTTGTGTTGTGATGAATCTACGTCGTCTCGATGTTTTTTGTATCCACTTATTCGCGCCGTTTGTCGCTCCTCTAGTTGTTTCTTGAATCTGCGTCTTGTAGATCGTTTCACTGCTGCGTTCGCCTCTTCCTGGTTATTCTTGTTCCTTTCCTAGTCATCTAGCCCCACGTTATGGGTGCCAATTTGCGAGAGCAATTATATGTTTTTACTTCACGCGATGCCATCTTGTGTGACGTCACTCCTTGTTTGGTTCGTTTAACTCCATCTGGCGTAGCAATTTGCATCAATTAGGGTTCGAAAGAATTTAAAGTTTTGTATATTGTCCTCCGGCTAGCTATTTAGGTAGACATGTAACTCTTGCAGGGTGTGAAGCGGAAAGGAATCTTTTGTCTAGAAATGATATTGACGAAGAAATTGGTTTTATAATCTTTATTGCAGAACACGTTCACGAACACTTTCACAGATTTATCTGGATAATCGCCATACTGAAACTGTTTGTAATAACTTCTCAATTTTAATTCACGTACTTCAACTTTATATATTTAACTGTATAATACTTTATAATAGTTCTTGTAATTCTGTTGCGCGTAACTTGACGAAATAAATGAACTGAGAGATCGACGTGGAGAGTACGGAGAATTTTGTAGAACTGGTGGGCTGACGTGTAATGTGTTGAGAATCTTGTTGAACTGGGGGAACGCTCCCTTGAACCTACACTATTTATAGGCTTGCCTCAAGATACGCCTAAAGATTATAAATGAACTGCTATTGGCTAATAAAACGCGCCAACATTAGCGTCTATTTTAACATCCAATGAAAACCACTAATACATATTTCTTTTAGAGAACATTCTAGAAGCTTTTTTTACCGAAAAGGCGCGAAACATTACGTAACTTCCTGGTTCCCGGTAATGATAAACAACTCACTCCACCGCTGCATTCTTGCGTTATTGTTAACAGTTTCAGTAAAGCCATATATTATTATTTACCAATAATAATTACAATTAATAAACATCTGAAATCAATGTCACATAAAAATACATATTTATATTACAATTATTATTTACCTTTAAGTAATTTGTGATACAAATTACCGTATCATATAGTATTTATTGTGCTAAGAGTTTTACAAATTTGATTGTCTACTGCATTTTGACCCTGGTCACTTATTCAGTAGACAATTACTACAGTTTATTTACATTTTACAATCTCTTGTCACTAAATTATCTTGCTCTTTTTCAGTTTTTTTTATGTCCCATTTCCACTTCTTTTTTCACTTTCCATTTATTGATTACTTAACCATCACACATTCACTATAGTTTTCCATTCAAAGTAAGATGCACTACCCCTTACTTTTCTCTTTCCACTGTCCAAAGCCATTTATTTTTTACTTTACACAAAAACTGTCCAATGCTTCTAGCATCCTTGCATATCATTTCAATTATAAGTGTATTTCTATCCCCCTTCAACCACTTCTTATTAAAAAATTCTTTTCTCCAATTTTCTGTTCCTTGGCACTTAAATACTATGTGTTCAATGTCTTCATTACCACCACATATCAGACATTGGTTCTGAGGAATACCCTGTCTTAGCCCTTTTAGCCTCCATGCTCTGGTTCTTAACCATGCAATAGATTCTCTCTCTTCTTTATTTACTATGTCTATATATTTTTCCCTACCCCATGTATTTTACATTGGCCTATAATAAACTAATGAGCTCTTTTCGGCAATCTCACTGAACATGATTTGTATTTCTATATCTTCCAGTCTTTTACTTACCATTTTCCAAAAAGTTTTTACGTTATTTTCTCTCCTTCTCCATATATCTCCTAACCCATTTTTCTCCAAAATATTCCATAATTTACTTACCCATCCATCATTCATTAAGCTCTTCTCTTGGTATCCAATACATTGTCTTAACACATTACCTTTTCCTAGATTTAAAATTCTGAACCAAAATTTCAAAGCTCTTTCCATTATCTTCCCCTTGGTTGTCACCCTGCCCATCTGTAATTGTGCTATCTGTCTTACAATTGACTTCGGTAGCCCTAGTATTTCTCTACAAAGCATCCTGTGCACCACATCTATACATTCCCATCCTCTATCTCATCCCCATATTTCTATACCATACATCATTTTTGCCTCCACAACCATCTCATAAACTTTTTCCAGCCATTTAACATTTATATTAGGTACTTTATATTTGCAGCTTCTAATTGCTGCCATCGCCCCTTTTCCTTTTGCCAATGCAAACTTCTTTTGTTTCTCCCATTTATTACCTCCATCTATTTTTACTCCTAAATAGATACAGTCACGCACTACCCTGTAATCTTTATTCTCTCCCTTCCACTTTTCATATTTGCCTAATTTTCCCCCCTTTTTGAAAACCACAATCTGTGTTTTCTCTTGATTCACTTTTAACCTCCATTCTTTACAATATACATCAATTGCTTGTAATGATTGTTTTAAACCACTTACTGTAATAGATCCTACCACTAGGTCATCTGCAAAAAGAAGTCCTGGAATTTCGATGTTGTTAATTACTGGTGCACAGTTATTATTCCTTCCAATTTCTAGTAAGATATCATCTATGTATAAATTAAATAAAACTGGACTTAACTTATATCCTTGCCGAAGGCCTTTCTTTTGTGGAATATCGTTTGTTACACAGCCTGTCTCCACCCTTACATAGAAGGTGTTCTCAAAATACAGTGCTTTTAGAATATTCAACAATTGCTGACTTACTCCCTTACACACTAATTTATGCCACAGAAGTTGTAGCTCAATTCGGTCATAAGCCTTCTCTAAGTCTACAAAAGCCATATACAGTTTACCCCTTTTTCCTTTAAATATTTGTCTGTTAATGTCTTTATAATAAATAAATTATCAATTGTTCTCCTTCCCTTGCGAAAGCCCATCTGTAATTCCGAAAGGATATTATATTCTTCAACCCAAGATTGTAGTCTCGCTGCCAAAATGCCCGCAAAAGGTTTTCCTATATTCGATAATAATGCAATACCTCTGTAGTTATTAGGTTTATCAACATTGCCCTTGCCTTTATATATAGGATGGATGATAGCTTCTCTCCATCGTTTAGGTACATAACCCTTTCTAATAATTACATTAAATAAATCTAGTAAAATTTTCACTCTCCCTGTTTCATTACACCACTCCTTAAGAAACTCTGTTGGGATGCCATCAATTCCAGTAGCTTTATTTTTCTTCAGTAACTTAACTTGTTTTATTATTTCCTCACTCCTAATTTCACCATCCAATATTTCTACAAAAACATTCCTTATTTCCAAAAATTCCGTACTTCCTATACTCCTTTCTTCCCCATATAATGTTTTAAAATACTCCATCCATCGTCTTGGCTCAACATTGGGTTTAGTTACACATTTATTATAGGTCGACTTAAGAACCTGCCATACCTTATTAACATTATTTTCATTTAGACATTTTATCAAATTCCTTTCATTGCATTCCCTCCAGTCCTTTTTCTTTTGCTCTAACAATAAATTATGTTAATTTCTCCCTTACATATAATCATCCCTAGATTTTCTATCACCTAATTCTCTCCACCTAACCAGCAGTTGTTTTACTTGTCTTTTTGATACCCTACATTCTTCGTCAAACCAGTCCTTATCATATATGTAAACCCTCTTTTTTGTTTTCATTTCCTCTCCCGCCCTTTGCATAACTGTATTAAGGATACCTATTGCATTCTCAATTTGATTATTCTTATCCATGAATGTTACTCCACATAGACATATCTTTCCATAATTCGAGTCAAGAGTCTGTTTAAATGTGTCACAAAATTCTTCTTTCCATTTATAGCTAATATACTCTTTTTTACAATAGCTTTCCACTCTTATATTGTGTTTTACTCATGCAGCGTGCATCATAAAATCGACAATCAGTGGATAATGCCCGCTAGTTGAGCTTAAATTTAATACCTTAAAATTACTTAAAATATGTCCTAAATTCAGAGGCCACAACACAAAATCTATTACACTCTGCCCATTATTGCTAACAAAGGTAAATTCTCCTTGTTCATCTTCCCCACATTTTCCATTCAAAATTTCTAAAGCATTCAACTCACAAAAATCAATAAATTTTTCACACTCTTTATCAACAAATTTGTCATTGCTTTGCCTAAGTTTCTCACTTTTAAACACAATTTCATCACTCATCCAATCATTTCCAACATATGTATCACTTTCCCCAATCCTGATATTAAAGTCTCCCATTAGTATTACCTCTGCAGTTACAAATTTCTCCTTCAGCCTATCTATATCTTTTCTTATTTGATTAAGGAGATCAGGATTATGAAACCGCGAGGATGCAGGGGGGTTATATATTATTCCTACACAGAGTATATACTTAACATCCATTATAACCCACAGTATTTCTTTACTACTAGACCATGTTTCTTTAATTTCCTTACGTAAGCTGTTCCTTATAAAGAAACCTATACCCCCAGATGCTCTTCCCTTTCTAGCTATCACCTCTCCTTTCCTACCAATGTATTCAAAGTGCTTTATATTTATCTGTTCCTCTTTTAACCACGTTTCTACTACCGCTAAATAATCCACTTTCGCCAACAGCTGTTTCAAAACTCCCACATATAACTTATTTTTTAAACCCTCATAGTTCCAGAAGCCCAATCTCCTTGTTGTCCCTTTTTCCTATTGTGAACCTGCTCTGTATCTAAAACCATCTAATCTTTTCCTACTTCTTAATTCAATTTCTTCTTTCAGCATTAACATTTTATTTTTATCTGATACCACAATGCTCCCATGTTCAGATGAAACAATATTATCTTCTTCTCCCTCTTCCATATTCTCCCCACTACCTTGATACCATATCTTCTTTCTCCCCTCCGTTAGCGCGCACGCAACTTCTGCCTCTCCCCTCCTTGGTGAAACAATTCTCTTGGGTGACGTCACTTCTCTAGCTCCTCCCTCCGCCACTGTTGTCGCCACCATTGCAGTCCTACCGTGCCGAGCTGTTTGGGCCATCCTTCCATTTGATGTCATCACAAGGTCATCAGTTTCTTTGCTCTCTGCTGTTGTTCACGCTGTTTGGACTAGCCTCGCGATTACGTACTTCATTCTCCATGTTTGCTGCAAATTGTCGAGTTGTGAACTTTCATCTTCCTGTTTCATTTCTTGAAGCTATCGCTGACACCTGTTGATTCATTTCCGCCCTTTCATGTCTATTTTCTCTTGAATCTATATTCTCCGTATCACGCACCCTTTCATTGTCAATCCACACCTGGAAGTTTGTAATATACGCCATTTTTCCCAAAGCTCTTGCTTCTTTCATTTTCTGAATTAAATTTCGTTGTAATGCTCTCTTATTTGGTGAAAGGTCTTTGTTAATAAAGATATTTGTTCCTTTCAATTTTTTGGCTCTCCTAAGCACTTCATGCACTAACTGTATTGTTGCTAGCTTCACCATTATTGCCCTCTTTCCAACTTGCCTCCCAAATCTAAAAGCCTCAACAATTTCCCATCCGTACATCTCTAATTCAAGCTTCTCCTTCATTATCTGCGTTATTTCTTCAGCTGGCCATATCCCTCTTCTCTCACTTACACCTAGAAACACCAGATTGAATCTTCTTTCCCTCTCCTCCATTCTTTCCATTCTTTGCTTAATTTCATTTACTTCCTGTTTTGCTTCATACACTTCATCTATAATGTCCTCCTTGATATCCCTAATCATAAAGCACAATTTATCACTCAATCGTTGTTCCATACCTTCCATTTTATCCATTTTCTCATTTAGGTTCCCCAACAGTTCTTGAATATCCGTAGGGCCTGGATTCACTTCCACTCCTCCAATCACTAGTAGAATAGTTAATACCATATATAATTGCTTGGTAATTTGGAGGCTGTAAACCCACAAAAATGTGACATATTTGAAATTCGATATTTTACTTGCTCACAGCCCATTTATGAGCTACCAAATTCAGATGGATAGATAGATAATTTATTCATCTTTTAGATCTAATTTGTACATGGCATAATGATATAAGACAACTCAAAAGTTATTTTACAATTATTAATTACAATGACTCATAACGTAAAATACATCCAGTATTGACAGGTCAGATATAATTATTTACAAACGTTTACATAAGCAATACTGATGATATAATAGTTGACTCTTGTAATGTTTATATTATAAACAATGCTATAATATAATAATTTGATTGTTGTATTGTTTCAATTATACAAATTATTGAAAACTTCCAAAAATTCATTGACAGTATAAAAACAGTTGTCAAGCAAGTATGCCATGACTGCCTTTTTAAATGCTGTGAAACTACAACAGGGGGTAGAAAGTCTAAAGCACCTGCCACCCTCAGAGCAACAGAAAAATGCTTCCCTAAAAGGATACCATCTACAGGGTAAAAGTTGCATCCTTTTTGAAAATGTGTAGTATGATGCAAAAGGGGTATACAAAAGGAAAGGAACATAATTTGTGATGTCTGAAAGTGTGCCCTTGTGTCACTACACATACTTCGAGGTGTATCATTCAAAATGCAACATTTAAAAGTATGGTTGAATTATTTTATAGAATTATTTCCGTTTATTTTTTAAAGAAGTTCTAAAACAATGTAGGTTGAAAATTATTACATATGCGGCCTTTGCCAGATGACTATGTACATCCATATTGCTTGGGCCCATTTTACATTAGATGTCTACCTGTCCAAATCAGAAAAGGCATAATGACTGTAGGTTGGCCATCTGTTCTGCCTGATTATTGGAGCATGAATCACTCAATTTTAAATGGAATTGATTGAATGTTACTGAAAATTACTGTTGCTGCACTAACTTTTCAATTTATTTTATTGTATTGTATTGTATTTATTGTGCTAAGAGTTCTACAAATTTGATTGTCTACTGCATTTTGACCTGGTCACTTATTCAGTAGACAATCACTACAGTTTATTTACATTTTACAAATTCTTGTCACTAAATTATCTTGCTCTTTTTTTCAGTTTTTTTTTTCATGTCCCATTTCCACTTTTTTTTTCACTTTTCATTTATTGATTACTTAACCATCACACATTTACTATAGTTTTCCATTCAAAGTAAGATGCACTACCTCTTACTTTTCTCTTTCCACTGTCCAAAGTCATTTATTTTTTACTTTACACAAAAACTGTCCAATGCTTAGTGTGTTTACATATTTCTATTTTGTATGATTGTCAGTAGCTCTTCATGGATATATGTTCTGTCTGCTGGGTGTGTTTACTGTATTATATCTATCAATGTGTCTCATTCAGACATCATTACACTTATAGCATTGTTTATATTAATGTTCTTCTACAGAGCCTTTGTTTGGATGTGTGGCCAGTCTAGCAAGAATTTGCTGGCAGAGTTGGATATTCGTATCCCCTTACTTTCAAGCACACAGGCTTCTCATACAAATTATAACTACAATAACCACATACCTCTGTCATAGAAGATGTTGGAAATAATGTCCTTGTGCTGCCACACCTCTCTTACATCTTTGAAGAAAATTTGCACTAACATTGATTATTTCTTCTTCTGAAATTGCAACAATTTCTCTTTTATTGTGTTTCAGTTCTTCCAGCATATGAGGATTATTCCAATACACTTCTGTTTTTAAGGTCCCCCATAAACAGAAATTGTATAAGGTAAGATCCAGAGACACTGCTGGCCATAATCCCCTGCTGATGACCCTGCCTTAAAAATTTCCCCAATTAATTTTAACGAGATCAGCTGTATGCACCATAGCAGAACCTTGTTGAAAATATGCCTGTATATATTCAATATCACAGAATTCTTCTAAGAATGGCATTCGTGTTTTCTCTGTACGTTTGCCCATTCACTGTGTCTTCAAAAAATATAGGTCCTGTAATTCTGTAAGCATTCACAGCACACCAAACGTCAATTATTACTTTCTCTACTATCCAACTATTAGGTAGAGTATTGCAATTGATCCAAAAATTTGATATCAAGATTTCATTGGAAATACATTTTTTCAGGCCCACTGAATCCAAAAAACCATTTTAGAAAAATGTCTGTATGTGTGTTTGTGAACAGCATAACTCAAAAAACGAAAAGTCGCATAAATACCAAACATAGTATTTTAGTTCAGTATCTTCAAAAGATGTAACACAAAGATTTTCAAGAAAATCCCCCAACCCAAACTACCCTTTACATGGAACACTTTTTGAAATTTTTTATTTTATAAAAATTGGCTCTTAAGATTTTGATTAAAATATCATATATATATACATAAAGATATTTACATGACAAATAAAATTTATATCTTGAATTTTCTGGAAATATCCTGTGAAGTCCTCTTTATTCGGAAGGAATTTTGTGGAATCTTGTATAGCTGGTAAATGTTAAGTGATGATGAAAATGTACTACACAAAAAATCTACATCTCTTTAAAACACACAATTATTTCAAATAATTTTTTGTGGTATCAGTCATTTCTGATATATTTGTTATTAATGGTTTGAATTTTTCAATATTTAGCTACATTTTAAAGTCCTATCGATTTTCAGCTATTTCTTGCGATGCCATGGAAAGAGTATGATCTTTTAAGGCCAGTATATAGCGTTCCAAGAATTCGGTGAGAGTATGGAAGATAACTATATACATGACAATAAGAAATTCTGGAAGACCATGAGATACCTAAGAGGGAAACATGGCAGAAAAGTGTATAGTATAAAAGACAAGGAAAATAGATTGAAAACAGAAACACAGGATGTACTAGAGGTATGGAGCAGGTATTATGAAGAGAAATTTAGGAATGAGCCTGTTATGATGGAAACAGAGATCAATTGGGAAGAAGAAGGGACAGATACAGATATGGATAGGGATTTAGAGATTGATTACTGGGATGTACAGATAGCAGTGGGGCAAATGAAAAGCGGTAAGGTAGCTGGAGTAGATGGAATAGTCCCTGAGATGATTAAAGCCGGAGGTAAAACCATGATTAACCAGATGAAGGAGTTGTTTAGAATAGTATGGAGAGAGGAATATATCCCGAATGAATGGAATCAAAATATAGTAATCCCCATATATAAAAAGGGAGAGTCTTGTAAATGTGAGAACTATAGAGCAATTTGCTTAATAAGTATGGTCATGAAGTTATATACAAGGATTCTGGAAAGGAAATTGAGAAGGTATGTGGAAAAGGATTTAGAAGACGAACAAGCAGGTTTTAGACCCAATAGGCAGACTCAGGACCAGATATTTGCGCTAAGAATCATCACAGATAAATGGATAAGTAAAAATAAAACGGCATACCTTGCATTTTTGGATCTACAAGCAGCCTTTGACGCTGTACCAAGAGTAGAGATATGGAAGGCACTATATAAGAAGAAGGTACCCTTAAAATTAATAAGGGTAATCAAATCTACATTTAATAATGTAGAGGGCATAGTAAGGCTGAAGGGCAGAGCATCAAAACCTTTTAAGATAGAAAAAGGTGTTAAACAGGGAGATAGTTTAAGCCCATTATTGTTTACAGTATTTTTGGATGAAGTAATAAAAACTTGTAAAATGAGAACAAGCAAGGCACTAGTGGGAATGTGGAATTTAAGACCTATATACTGCCAAACTTTAGCTTATGCAGATGATATCGTGCTTATATCAGATTCAGAAAATAAATTACAACAAGCAATAATAGAATGGATAGAAACATTACAGGAAAGGGGGATGACGGTTAATCTTAATAAGAGTAAAGTAATGATGGTAGCTAGGACAGAAGACCAGATAAAGGAGATCAAGATAGAAAAAGAGGGAAGGCAGTTAGAGTTAGAGCAAGTGGAAAGCTATGAGTATTTGGGAACAGTGATAAACCAAACGGGTAAAATACAAGAAGAAATAAGAAAGCGTGTAGAGAAAGCTACTAAAGCGTATTATACACTAAGTAAATGTGTTTTTGGGAAAGAAGAAGTAGATAAGAGGACAAAAACTAAAGTATATAAAACAGTTATAGAACCAATACTTATCTATGGAAGTGAAAGCTGGATAACAACAAAAAGTGAATTAAGCATGGTGAATGCAACGCAAATGAAATGCTTAAGAAGAATAGTTAGAAAGACACGACAAGATAGAATAAGGAATGAAAGGATAAGAGATGAACTCAAAAGTGCCATCGGTAAATACGAGGATAGAAGAAAGACAGTTTACATGGTATGGACATGTAAAAAGAATGGATACAGACCGGAAAGTACGCCAATTTTTAGAAGCAAGACCATTAGGAAGGAATCCGAAAGGAAGACCAAGGATAACCTGGGAAGAAGTGATTAAAAGAGCGGTGGCTAAAAGAGGAAAGACTTGGGATCAGTTTAATAGACTGGTAAAGGATAGGATGGAGTTTAAAAAATGGATCCGAGGCAAACCCCTGACACCTCGATAGTGGTAGAACAGGGAAGTTGAAGAAGAAGAAGAAATATAGCGTTCCAGTTTTAAAACATTTGACTATTGCTATTCCCTTGGTATTTATAATGAAATGCTTAATGCAGCTATTTCTAAAAAGGTTTATCACTTAAAATGAATTAGATAAGAAAATAAGCTTTCGTAAGAACAATACACACTAATAAAGAATAGAGGATAGGGAAAGTCATATGAATATAACATATCAGATGTTTTGGTCATACAGTGCTATTTCATGTAAAATATTCATTTTTTTGCACTCCAGTATCTACTGTTTTGTGTTGTTACATAGATATGTAAATAAAACTAGACTTTGTCTATTGAAAGAAACTTTAAATGCAGATCAATATAGCAATCATTAACATTATCCAACACTCAATTGCAGAAATTATTTTCTGCTCACTTTGTTGTGTGGTTGCAATTCCTGAACTGCAGCTGTCAGGTTTAAATTTTAAAATTTAAGTGGCATTTGAAGCCGAGGTTTACAAAATTCATGATTTGTGTGTAATGTTTTTTGAGTTTTGCCTCTGTAAGAACACAGCAATTTATTTTTAGTTTCTCATCGAAAATGTATCTGTTCACAAGACTATGAACCATTTCTCTGTGAAGCAAACGAATAGTAGGGAGTCTGCCTGTAAATCACCATCTCACTTCTCTACAAGTTTGTTGTCACGTAGATCATACATGAAGATTCTCTGTGCTAAAAGTATAGAGTTTTTGGCATTATAACACACTGTAACATGAAACGCATGGTCTCACAACACATCAACTCTGTTCAACACAAAAGCTTCACATCAGCTGATTAGTTGTCGTGGAGAAGAAGCAAATTGGAGGGGGGACAAAATGTACCAAGTAATGGAGGACGGTCTAATTTACTAGGATTAGTCTAATAATTTGACCATGTTTGTACATCCTAAACAGGGAGAGTTAGAACAAATCTTTTAAGCTACCAGCCACATGCAGAGAACAGTGGAGCCATTCTGTCTGCAATACCTGAAAGGTAGAATGAGTCTGCAGAATTGTTCTCTCTGTAATGGGTAGGCACTGATCTTTGAAACTAATACAAGCTATTACCTTTAAGTACAACATTTCTGTTCTGAGGAAAATTCCATCCAGCTTTTTATAGGATCATCATTATTTTATCATCATTTATGAGCTACAAAATAAAGTTACCTCACATCTGAATGATTTTGCCATCTTTTTGCTCTAGAGTCTTATTGCACAGGCAAAAGGTTCATACCTGTTAGGTAAAGCAATAAATAAGGCTATTGAAATTTGTATGCGACAGAGAAACTAGTATGTAGATGATGAAAATCAGCCGTGTAATAACAAATGGGTGCAATAATATGAAATTCCTAAAAGAAAAACCTGGGAAAGTGACAAATGTCTATCACAAGTCTAATAAACAAACCGGATTAAAACATATTTTATTAACATAGTTAATCAAAATATACAGTGTCTTAGGAACAAATTGGAAGAATTGAACATTTTTAAAACATGAGTTAAAAGATACAAGTGTACTATGCTTAACAGAACATTGGCTTAGTGAGCATGAGAAAAATCTCTATAATTTATCAAATGTTGAACTGTCTAGTATATTTTGTCGCTCATCCTATAAAAATGGTGGGGTACTTATTTATGTAAAAAAAACTATTAAGCATAAAGAAAAAACTAATACATATTATTTCAACCAAGAAAAGCATTTTGAGCATGTAGTTACAGAATTAAGTAACATAAACCAAGTTGCCTTGGTGTTTAAACACCAACTGGATGTTTAAAAATTTTCTTTAAACATTTTGAAATATTGTTAACAATCTTAAAAAGAAATTATAAAATAGTAACTATATGTGGAGATTTCAATATTGACTTTTTATCAAATGACGCTATAGGGACACAATTGAAGATGCTCTCGTTCAATATGATCAATATTATTAATAGCCCCACTTAAATAGGAATAATGTCAAAAACATGTCTTGTTCAAATAATTATTGACAGTAATATAAACCCATACAAAAAAGAAATTTCAATTATGGAATATCAGATCATAATGCAGCATCCGTGCAATTAAACCTTAGGTGAATACGTATCATGAATCAGGGATTACAAAATAATGTAGAAAAACATGTACTAAACGAAGAAAATCTTGATTACTTAGTATACTTATTGCACAAAGAATGTGGTAAACAGTAAAGATGCAGATGACAAATCTGAATTATTTCTGAATATTGTGGCCCGTTGTTGGAATATCACGTGTCCAGAGGTAAAAATTAAAATATCTTTCAATTCAAATAATAAACTATAGTCAACTAAAGGCATCTTAACATCCTACAAAAATAAGAGAATTCTGTGTAAGCAATGTTAATTTTCTAATAGTATACAACTTAAAATTTATTATAAAAATTACTGTAAAATATTAAAAGAAGTAATAAGTAGAACAAAACAACAATTTAATAGGGATTACATACTTAAATCAGAAAACAATGGTAGGGCTATATGGAATATTGTTAAAAAAGAAACCGGTAAAACTAATTTAACAAACAACAGTATAAAAGAAGTGTTGATTAATCAAAAAAAAAAAAAAAAATAACCAACTTAAATGAAATAGCTGAAGCATTTAGTGAACACTTTGTAAAGGTAATGTCACAGTCGACATCACAACCTACAGCACAACAAATAAACTTAAATAATCAAACATCCAATCCCAGTACAATCTTTCTCACTTTAGTATTGAAGAAAGAGGTTGAAAGTGTAATAAAAGGTATGAAACGTAAACTGTCATGTGGTTTAGGTGGAATTCCAGGTTTAATTGTAAAATGGTGTACAGAGTTGATGATAACCCCTATCACAGATATATGTAATTCATCACTAATGGAGGGGAAATTTTCCAAAATACTTAAGACAGCTAAAATTCACCCAATACATAAGAAAGGTGAAAGGGAAAATATTGAAAATTATAGGCCAGTTTCTCTGCTCTCTGTTTTTTCAAAAATTATTGAAAAGGTAATTTTTAATAGAATAATCCCATTTTCAGAATTTAATGAAGTATTGTACAATACTCAATTTGGGTTTTGGAAAAATAAATGCACAAATACTTGTAGAAGCAACTATGAAATTAAAAGATGAATGTAATCAGACATATGGCTTATTTTTGGATCTTAGTAAGGCTTTGATATGGAGAACCATGACCTGAAAAATGGTTTGAATCCTATCTGAGGGAAAGGAAACAATTAGTTGAATTAGGAAGTATCAAATCAGTAAAGAAAATTGTAGCTCAAGGTTCCTTTTTGGGCTCAGTGTTGCTTTTAGTTTATATAAATGATCTTCCCTTAAATTTAAGGTACGCAAACACAGTATTATTTGCTCATGACATCAATGTGATAATTGGTAGTAAAAATTCTATTGAGTCGCAAGCCATGGTAAATGAGACTATGACAGAAATACAACAGTGGCTCTCAAATAATAAATTAGTAGTTAACACAGATAAAACGGTCTCTATTAACTTTAGCCAAAAAACTTGATATGATCCTATCCAATTTTCAATATATAGCTCTTCTGTAACTGAAGCTCAAAATACAAACTTTTTGAGAATATGGATCGACTCTAATATGATATGGGAACAACATATAAAGGCTAGAAAAAAAAACTAAGTCAACTTTGCTATGCGTTCAGAATTCTAATGAATGTACTAACAATTGAAGTTTTAAAAACCATATACTTTGGATATGTACATCCCATTATTTCATATGGAATTATTCTTTGGGCTCTACATCCAAATCTTTATGTATATATAAAATGCAGAAAAGAATATTAAAAATAATTATGAAAGTTCTCCTAGGAACAGAAAGTAAACCAATGTTTCAGGAGCTTGATGTCTTACCTGCACACGGTATTTATATATATGAAGTACTTTCTTTCATACATTGGAATAGGTTATTGTTTATAAATAATTCAGATTACCATACACATAATACCAGGAGTAATAAAAACATACACCTAAACCATCACTGTCTCACTCAGAGCTTAGATTTTATTTCTCATGAAGGAACCATTTTATATAATAAACTCCTGGTCAGAGTAAAAAATCTAAATAATAGAAATTTTAAAAAAGCTGTAAAACATATTCTGCTAAAAATAATGCCACAGACAGATTAATTTTTAGCCAGAAACATTAATTAATAATTTAAGTAATGATTTTATTTTGAAATATCTGTTAAAATTACAAAAAAGGAAAATATGTAAATCAAATTACTATTTGACTTGTATTATTCACTTATATTTATTATGTAATTTAATTATTAATTGTATTCTTTGACGAAGCCATGAATATTGTATATTCTTATGGTGAATAAAACTACTACTACTACTACTACTACTACTACTACTACTACTACTACTACTACTACTACTACTACTACTACTACTACTACTACTACTACTACTACTACTACTACTATTACTATTTAGGATATATTTCTTTGAAATTATGATAGTGCAATGGAGTTGCATACCAGTAACACATGATGCTTTTTAATTGCTTTGAGTTTTAAATGTGCTAATGATATAGACAACTTCACCTGTGAAAGGTGTTCAGGTAATTAATTGTGTAGTGAAGCAAGTCAAGCGTAAGTTCGACTCACATTGAAATTTATTATGTTGTTAGTTACTTTGCAATATTAATAGTAGCATTTTATTCCCAGGTATCTGACTCTGTCTGTGTTGAGTGAGGAGGATCAGGCACGCACACATGTGTTCAGCGCTTTTTTTTTTAAATGTCTCATGACACCAAATCCAGTCAAGGATGATCCCAAGTTATCTAGAGCAGAGAAAAGACATCAGCGTGTGAAAAAATGGACAAAACATGTTAATATTTTTGAAAAAGATTTTATCATCATCCCAATAAATCAGAAGTGAGTATTCAGATGTATCTAAAATGGTTAATAAATGGGCTAGTTAGTAAATGACTGTAGTGAATAACAAAAACAATATACTTTTTTACTGGCATTCTTACAAGTAAATACTCTTGTATAAGTGGATAAACAAAGTGTATGCCTGGGATATGAATAAATCAGAAAATCTCAAGACTATGTTCTAACAGTCTACAGAATAAAAATGCAAGTAAACACTCGCTATGACATAAAGGAGGCATTAATTGCAGGCAAGTATTTGGAATATTTGCTCATGCATACTTGTACATAGGGTAATCTTAAAACTGCTCATTAAACTACATTAAGTATTGTACCATTGAAAAACCCATGATCATTCCAGTAGCATAGGCTGTAAGATATTTATAAAAAATTTTAAGTTGTTACTTAAGGGTAAGAGTTATATTTATATCAACCAATTTTGGTCTTGCTTTGTTGAATATGAATATCAGATTATATTTTTTTAACTCTGTCTTAATTGTGGACATGATGGATTTTTAATGACTTTCACCTCAAAGGGAAGTCTTTATACTTAGGTGAAGGTTAGTTCACAATAGCTGGGAATGATTCAGAACAGGAATAACATGAGCTAAAATATGGGTATTAATGTGAGCACTCTCAATTAGTGTTAAACATATCATAAGTATTCACAATTAGTGTAAAGCTTACCAAAGCTCAGAATGGAATTGAGAAACGTGGTAGGTTTAATTTTTCAGCTCCTGTTCTGGGAAAGGCATGTTGGATTCTTGTGAGCTGCTGTCTTCATCGTAGAACTTTTTCCAGAAGGTCATGAACTAAAACTGCTGCTAGAGCTGTCTCTTAATCACAAGCATGGAAAACAAAACTATAAAAAGAAACAACTGAAAACGAATTTTAATGTATGGTATTTGTTGCAAACATATTACAATGTGCTTTTGCAAGAGGAATCAGAAATAGTAATGACATAGCTTTTTCAAAATGTTTATTGCATATAATTTTGAAGTTGGTTAACCTGGATTATGTTGGCTGAATTGTAGGCAGGTAAAAAAAAGTCATTGGAAGTCACAAGCAAATGAAATCCTAATGTGTATTGTTGATTTCCATATTGCTTTCAAAAGTACTTTGTTTCTGGTAAATTGTGAACTTGAGTTATGTCACTTTACTGAGGTCCGGGACTACAGGGTAACTCCAAGAGCATAGTCTCAGCCAACTGGAAACACCTAAAACATACGAGAATAAAACTCGCCCTAGGGCAAACACCTAGCCACGGTGTAAGGTGGCACCAACCCATGTAGTGACTATGACTTCTCTATCTAAAGTTTTGGAAAAAATAATTACTAATCAAATCCTAACTTTTCTTGATAAACACAAGATCTTAAACAATTTTCAGTATGGATTTAGGAAAGGGAGATCAACTAAGGATGCAATAATTGAAATAATTGAATATCTAATCAACAGTTTAGATAAGGGTGACATAAATAGTTGCCTATTTCTTGATTTAAGTAAGGCTTTTGATTGTGTTGATCACGAAATATTGATAACCAAACTAGAGCAGTATGGAATACGGGGCATACCTCTCAATTTAATAAGTTCTTACTTAGGTGATAGAACACAACAAGTAAAAATCACACATAAATGTGGGCAGCAAATTAATACTTACTATTCAAAAATGTGCAGCGTTAAATATGGTGTCCTGCAGGGCTCGATACTTGGTCCCCTCCTATTTATAATTTATATGAATGACTTAATGATAATAAGAAATGGTAAAA
The DNA here is from genome assembly GCA_030765065.1 of Deroplatys truncata. NCBI lineage: Eukaryota > Metazoa > Arthropoda > Insecta > Mantodea > Mantidae > Deroplatys > Deroplatys truncata. The sequence goes on from CM060990.1 coordinate 699,651,743, forward strand.
TAATTTCATATGCTGATGACACATCAATGGTAAACACAAGCGTAAATCTTCAAAACCTCGTAACTTGCAATAATCAAAATATCAAACAAATCACACACTTTTTCATGTTACATAATTTGCATATTAATACAAAGAAAACAGTTCATATGGAAGTAAAGCCAGTCCAAAACAGAAAGGATATTCATCTAAAAGTTTATATAAGGATGAGGAGATTAATGAGGTGACATACACCAACTTCCTAGGAATAATACTTGACAATCATCTCACTTGGGATAAGCACACTGATAAAATCTGTAATAAAGTAAGTACAAGCATTTTTCTACTAACAAGAATGGCAAAAGTTGCAGATCTAAGAATATTGATGAACATTTATTATGGATTAATATATCCACATCTGTCTTATGGAATCACCGTTTGGGGACAATGTGCTGACAAGTACTTTTAAAGACTATTTATATTACAAAAAAGATCAATCAGGATAATTATGGGTTTAAAGCCACAACAATCCTGTAGGGATTATTTTAAAAAATTAAATATTTTAACGCTATACTCATTATATATATTTGAAGTTATAATGTATCTAAAACATAATGTAAGATGGGAAATAGTTAATAATCAAATACATAACCATGCTACAAGAGGTAACACAGATTTTCATGCAAGATCACATAGAATCCAGCTTTTTAAAACTAAACCCACTGTGGCTGCATGTACATTTTACAATAAACTACCTATTTATATTAAAAACATAACAAATTTAAAACAATTCAAAACAGAATTGAGAAAATATTGTGTACAAGGTTGTTTTTATTCCTTAAATGAGTACCTGAAATGATTTGTTGTATGTATTTTACTTGTAAAAATAAGTTATTATTTGTAAAATATTCATTGATTTTTTTTAATGTATATATTGACGATGTCATGAATTCTATGTAATTTTCAACGACTGATAATAAATGAAATGTTTTATTGGGAACCAACCTTAGGATGCAGGTGGTTTGGGATATTGGAAATACTTCCAGATAAATAGGAAGAAGAAAAAAGTCTGTTATAAAATTTATGAGTTCCCAGTTGAGAGTAGGCATTTAGCTCCATGCTTGGGAAGCCAACTTGAAGTAGATGATTGTTTCACTTAGATATTTTTTAAACTTGAAGAACGTTATGTTGTGCTGCTTTTATTTTGTTTGGTTATGTAATTTTAACTGCCCCACGTATGGGAGCCAACTTGAAGTAGGTGTTTTGTTTCACGTAAATATTTTACGTAAGTATTAGTTGCTTTAAGGAGTTTGCAACATGCTTTGGGTGTCGATTTGAATTTGTTGATTACGTAATAGTTACTGTTATTACGCAATATGCTGCTACATACGAGAAGCTGATTTTAAGATGTAATTTTGTTGTTACACTCCAAGTTTTACACTATAATATTTAACTTTGTTATTAAAACTGCTTCTATATATTATTTATGTTTGAATTTGCCTCGGCTGTGCCAGTAATGTTTGTAGAGTCATGTATCTTAGTCAAGGCGTGGTGCAACAAGAATGTAGACATCACAGAATTTAACTTTTTAAACTCACTTCTTTTATTAATCCTTGTGCATTTTTATAAAGCACTACACTTTTTAAGAACTGTGAGAATCTTTAATACTTTCACTTAGCGCGTATACATATTTTACGATTCACACGTAATATTTCTGTAGAGAACGCATCTTACATCTGGTCACTACCAAGGTTTGCCAGCAACTGAGCAACTTTCAATGGTCAAAACCTGTAAGCTTCGGTATTTCATGTCTCTGATTGGCTAATTCTAGTCCAATAGAATATCTGCATTTTACTTAAAGCTTTTCTTTGCTGTTGATTGGCTAATTTTAAACTGTTACTGAATATTACATTATTGTTGCTCTAATCATGACTAGTAACTTTCAAACCCTAAACCTCATTATTGCTACAAGCTTACTTCATTATTACCTCATTGTTAGCAACTTAAAACTTATTATTCTCACAGTTCTTGCATTATTAGAGTATGTAATGTATTCACATAGCATTATTAAACATGTTTACAATAATAATAAGCATATGCAATGACTGTTATATACATTTTAAATAATTATTACATACATATTGTTTCAAGGCGGGCTGTTATTGAATTTACTTATTATATAATACAATTGAAACTATTCAGGTATTAAAATACTGCCTCATAGTATATGGCTATCCCCACACACCAAGTTTCATTTCACTTAAGGGCTTGGTTGAAATTTACTTATATGAATTTTTTTCTTATATATATATATATATATATATATATATATATATATATATATATATATATATTTACTTATATGCATTATATGCATAACTTTCAGTTGAATTGTTACTGTTACACAACAGTAATTACTCTGAAACAATTACTGCAATAATATGTTTTAATGTTCATAGCTGTCATTGGTTCCTGGCTATTATTTGCTTTCCTGGACTAACTGGACCACTTAAAATGTCGGACAATATGCCTGTAATACTCCCAAAACCAAAAGTTAACAAAGGTAAGTGGAATAGAGAAGATACAGCCACTTCTTGTGCAACAGTTTAAGTATTTATTCTGCCAACTCAACTTTGTCTACCCCTTACCTAAAGTAAGCACAGGAATTATGCATTCCACACAACAATTCAATACCGAGAGTTTACTGGAAATCCATTTTTTAGGCTTCCTGAATTTATATATATATATATAAAATTTGAAAATAGTCCATGTATTGTGTGTATGTGTGTGTGTGTGTGTGTGTGTGTGCGTGCGTGCACCAGCTTGAAAACAAAAAGTCTGTTAAATGCCAAACTTTATATTTAAGCTGTGTGTCTTTGAACAATGTGAGATGAAAATTGTGAAGAAAATCCTCCTCCCCAAGCTACCTTTATATGTCAATATTTTCAAAAAAATTTATTTTCCCAAAAATGGCCATAATGATTTTGATTAAAATATCATATGTTTAACATATATGCATGACAAATTAAATATATATCTTACTTTTCCTATGAATAGTTGGTCTGGCTGGCTTAGTTGGTTAGGCACTAGCTTTCTCATCCCAAAGTTAAAGGTTCAAACCCGGCCCAGACTGGTGGTTTTTAGTGCGCTTAAAACCTACAGCCCCATGTCAGTAGATATACTAGCATGTAAAGGAACTCCTGTGTGACAAAATTCCAGCACACTGGTGGTGCTGATATGATCCTAGCAATTGAAAGCATTGTTAACAAAAACATTTATTTTATTCATTCTGCAAATAGCCTGTGAAGTCCTCTTCATTCTGAATGAATTTTTATAACTTGTTAACCGTAAGGGAAAATGAATGTTGGGTAACTTTAAGTTCTATTAACTCCCAGTTTATTTCAGCATCATTTCACCCATTTCATTCATTCATTGTCTGTTAAGACCTACTGGTTAAATGATGTTAAGCTTTAAAAAAGTTCAACTGCTTTTTTCTGTCCTAATTTTAACGCAGCATTGTCCATCATCTTTTAGAATGTGCATCACTTTGATATCTAATGCTTCACTGAGTCCATTGTGTTCAGTGGGTTTGGAACGTAAGAATTGGCAATGGCTCTGCTTCTATATTGTCACCACTGTCTTCTTATTTCTCTGTTGTCTCTGCCTGCAAGATGTCTACTGTTATGGACTGACAAACAGCAACACCTTCATCAGACTCCACACATGTATTGAAATCATCATCATCCAGGTTGCTTTCTTCTCCCAGCATTTGCCGTCATTCTGATACTGCAACACTGTGTCTACAGTGATCTTCATTTATTCCTGTGATGTCTTCCAAAACCATATGAAGAAAGCTGGCTTTGTTTCACTGCATCCAAAGGGGCTTTTTCTAAAACGCATGGCATCTATGATGGCAATTCTTTCCATAGGGGTTCAAGAGGGGTCAGTATCGTTTGAACCAACTTCTTCCTGTATTTATGCATAAAGCCTTGGTTTAGGGTCTTAAAGTTCATTTGTGCAGTTTTTTGGCAAGATCACTATATTCATATTATGCAGATGAGATGTGGTTTGGGATATGTGACACATTGGTCAATAAACAGAAGTATTTTCCGATTTCTTACACCCAATCTTGTGTCCCATGCATGCAGAAACTCTTCAAATGCATATGATGTTATGTAGGCATTTGTGTTTTAAAGATGTGAGTACTTTCCTTGCAAATGATCACCAAATATGGACTCTGCATTTCCAATTACTAGTGGTACCAGCTTCTCTGTTCAACTTTCATTTCAGCATAAAAGTCAGCTTTTTGTCCTTAATTCTCATTTTTGAACTCCAGGTTTTTTTCCAGGAGAAGGTGGAAAAATACGTCTGTTTCATCTGCATTTTAAACATCATCAGGACTGTACTTTTCTATTACGGATGGAAGGATAATATTTTTATATGATTCAACAGTGTCTATATTCACACTTGTAGCCTTGCCTTGAATACTTCTATATGTTGGTCCTTGAACCTTTCAACCCAACCATTCAGTGCTTTGAATTATGAAAGTCCCATCTGTAGCACCAAATACTGTGGCTTAGCATGAACTACAGTGCTATCAATTAATGTATTGGAAGCATGGACTTGCTTAAACTATTTTAGTAACATGCTTTCCATTTCTGGAAATTGATCCTCATGTATTCATTTTTGTTTCTGCTTTTCCCTTGTAAATATGCTACTTCAGCCACCTTTCTTTTGCTCACTATTTTGTTTAATGTAGATGGAGGAATGTTCAGGTTCTGTGCAACATCTACATACTTCATTGAATTATGCAGTATTATCTTCATTTTCCTTGTTTCTTATTGATGGCTTATTAAACTTCACAAAACAAGTCACTGATGCTACATAGGCATTTGTAATTTATGCTACCATGTAACACTTTTGCACTAAACTACAAACCTGATGCCACATACACAGATGATAGCATGCTGCAAGCCTGGAGTGAAGCATGAAGGGAGATAAGAGTGGATGATGCATGCGTATCAGAGTACCTCCAACATGTGTTCATAAAATCGCTGTAGACTCAAGTGTGAACACAGTAGGTAGGATATGTAAAATATGCAAAAGGGTAATTTTAATGTATGTTTAATGGGATTATGACTGGGACTTGTAATAATTGGTAAACTAAATGGAAAAACATGGTAATGCTATTTCACTGTAATACCTTGAATCTTCTGAACAGTTTTTAACATATTTTTGTAATCATTGCAGTTTCATGAAAATACTTTTAGTGATACTAAAGATAAATTTATAAATGCAAAGAACTTAGACTTAATCAAATTAACAGAATGCCCTGTTTCTCACATCTGACCATTTCTTTCCTATATAAGAATGCTGTCTTAACTAAAGCATTTGAGGCAGATATGCTCAGGCAAAAGGAAGCCACTTTCACAGAATTTGTTACTTCATGCTGCCCCACACTTTAGAATGCTTTCAAGCATTTAACAGTTACATTTAAGATCTGCTTGAACTTTGATAAACATGATTTTAAAACAAAGTAGTCATCATATAGCTTTGTAACTTTAACCCACATTAAAAGCACTAATGTCATTAAAGTATACTATGTTACTAGAGCAAAAGTGCCACTCCATTGGAGAAGTCAAACAACTCTTTTATAATCTAGTGAAATTTCTTAAAATTGCCCTAAATTCTTAGTTTTCTCTTTCTGTTGATAGAAATTTGATTAAAAGTAACAAATACCAAGAAAAAATACATCTTCAACTGCCATTGAGCATTGAAGCTACAATTTCTTGCTGGCTGATTCCAAACATTCCAAGTATGACTATACCTCATATCTACCAATCAGGCCAGCCCAAGAGTTGCAAAATCTAATGCAATGAGCTTGTACCAGAATGAAAATAAACAAGAAATGTAGAATCTTCGAAAGAACTATAACCATTGCATTGAGGAAGATGCATTGGATTTTTACTTTCAAAGTTCAAAAGGAACATGAGGCATTTGCTGTACTGGTTAGGGGCTACCTAGGACATGTTTCATGGATACTAGCTGCCCCAGAAAATGTGGGATATCTGGTGATCCTGGACATAATTGAGTAGTTAGTTATACTTGCATTTCTACATGATTATCAGTTTTCTTTTTAAATGCTGGTTGATATTTCAAGTGTGGAGCAGTATCTTAAAGTGATAGGCACTCAACATGATTGCTATTGCAGGTATTGAAGACTGTCTCAGGGGAGCATCTCTACAAATAAACTCTATAACAACCACACCAATCAAATCAACAGCCACAAAAACCCCAAATCCTTGCGAGGAGGAAGGTCCAGACAGAGATGAAGCTGAAGGGTATGATGAAGAAATGGAGCAAGGAACAAGTTACAATGAAAACGTAAGTTGTACATATTTCTGTGATAACTAGAAAGACAGAGGGCAGCTGCATTGCATTGCAATCACTTTGCCTCCACATAGTTGCATGCTCACTCATAACGCCATTATACAAGCTGGGCAAATTTACTTGAACTTCTTGTGAACTAATTGGAGGAATGGTATGGGGGGAAACTGAATATCTGCAAGGCAGTTGTAATTTAGTTGGCAGTTCAAGAACTAATGGCACTGACTCCTGGATCAACAATAAACTTTATCACATGGTAGATGCTTCTTTTCTACCACTATCACCATTACCTTCTCCTCTCCCTCTTATGCCTTTTATACATATGAGTTCCTTCAGTCATTTTCTACATTTTCTCTGTCCACCATCCCTTACATTTCTGCTTGTTAACTTCTTGCATCCCAGTAATTTATTGGATCTTAATCATGCTTCATAGTCCTTTGCATAGAACCTTAAGAAATATCCATTAGCTGAGAAGGATTGCTAATATGTATGTATATATAATTGAACCTCATATACGTTATTCATTTCTACATTTTTTGCAGATACACATTAAATTTTAATATTTGTCTATTAATATGCTTTTCGGTTATACTTTACTCATTAAAACATCACATTTTTCTGGTCCCCATATGGCAAATTGTTAATTTGCTTACTCATTTGTATGTTATGTTCATAGTGTGCTAAGATATATTATGCATGGTTCTGTATACTGTATCCTTGCTGTCGCAGCACAAAATTGTAGTCATGTGGTTAAGGCATCAGTATTTTTGGAACACATTATTGCTACACAGGAGTTATCAATATGGTCAGTCAAGGTCATTCTTCCCCAAGTTGTAACTCATGATAGTAGTGATGGTGATGAAAAAGTAGGCCTAAATAATGACAATATTCCCAGTGTGCATGAGGCAGTTCAAGCTGTAGAAATTACATTGTGATTTTGTCATCGCAAAGCATAAATAATGAGAACATTTCTGTGATTAGTGCATATTGTCGTAACCTCTTACATTTTCACAACTCACGGGGGGTAGAGCATGGTACCAGGATCTAACATATCACAAATTACACGAGGTCTGACGGGGCGAGCTAATAGAAGTTCCTAAAAACACCTGAAAATTACTAAAATATTCCTAAATCATTGTGTGGGATGAAGGAAGGATCTGTCTGCTACAAGAAATTACATGAAGTTAATTTGGATGGATAGTATATATTGCAATAAAAGTAGATTACATTACCTTCTTACCCATCGGCGGGATGCCATCTGGCAGATGCGAGCAAAACTGTACTGTCCTGGTTGCAATGAGCAACTCGACTGACTGCCTGACCCACGCTTAACTTAGCGTCAGGCATGCTACTCTAAGAACCGGTTCTATCCCCACTACTATTGCAACATATCCGGTCTGGGTTGCCAGGTCACATACATACGCAATAATGCCAGTCACACACATAACAATTATATCACAATATGACTGACTAGTGTGTGACTGTGAAAAAAATCAAAGAAGAAAAGATAAACTAACAATTTTTTAAACCAATGTAAAGTAGCAATGCTTGTTTTGTTTTCATTCTTTCTTTCTATCTTTCTTTCTTTCTTTCTTTTTTTTTTTAAATTATGAATAACAGTACTGGCAGCATATAAGTATTGTAAATAATGTGTTATGTTTATTATTTATGCATTTCATTGCTTTATTGTACTAAATAACACATAATCTATATTGTTTGCAATTAGTTTGGGTAATGATCTAGTAAAACAGTTTCAGTTCCATAAAAAAATTTACTTTTAATTTTGTGAAAGGATAATATTTTATTCTGGCACTTTGGAGGGGCAGAGCAGAAACAGTATTTTGGCTGCTGTATTCAGCTTCCTGATTGAGAAGAGGCACAGCATCCATGAAATTCATCACAAGTTTTTGGTAAGTGGACACATGCATATGGAATGTGATTCCAACCATGCTGTCATAGGAAGAAAAAGAGAATGGGAATGAAAATCAACCACCCTAATGATTGGTACCAGCTGGTGTGGTCACTAAATGTAAGAAACCATTCCAAGTTTTCGTGATGGAAGAAAATGATTTCATAGACTTCAGCTCCTTGAGAAAAACCAGTGGGCCATTCCCGATGAAGAAAACAGATACCAAAGGTAATAAATTCTTTTGGATCAAAACTCACTGGCTTAAATATACCCAAGATTCCAGAAAAATATTCTTCAAGTATTCCCTTTCTCGGAAAGAACATTTTTGGGAACTTCACATCAAAAGGCGTTGAAAAGGTTTATTGACCCCATCAGTACCAGTGATTCATGATGGTCCTGTTCCTCTAATGGCTGAAAAGAAGGACATCTTGAACCTGTTACCGCTGATTATCAGTGTTTTCCATGACTACCATAAAAACTTGAGAGTAGACAATATTCCCAATATTGACCCAGATTTAGAGGAACTAAATGAAGATGTATGGAGTGTAAACTGCAACACATAATGAAATTAATGTGGCTAATATCCTGTTTTTTAAATTTTGCAAAAAAATTGAGATAAATGGTGTTTCATGGTAGTGAATCTTATGAAACACATGGAATTACACATTTGTAATACTGGTTTACATGCAAATTTTCAATTATTTTTCGATACAATTTAGTGTATGTTCTTAAATGAATGATTAAAAAAGAGTTGGTTATAATGAAATGTGTGCAGTTAACTAAAGTGTAACACTCCATTGCTTACAGCATTGGAAATTTTCTAAAAAGAATGAAAGTAAATGGTTAACATTTGACTCAAAGTATGTCCTTTTATATGAACATAAATATGTAAGCTGCCAAAGCAGATGTATAACAGACTGAAAAAACCAGGTAAGTCGGTACAGGTAAAAAACTAAAGGGCACAGTGATCTGTAAACAATTCTATTTGAATGATCTTGTTCAAAAAACTATATCCCCAGAAAACTGTTTTTTGAACATTAGTTCACGATTTTGAAAACAGCTACAAACTTTGTTTCCTCTCTCCTATAAAATTTGCTTTTGATGACTTATCTGGTTTTTCATACTTTCTGCAGAATTGTAACTCCTATGTGGAATATGTCAGAGTTAAAAATTACAAATCAATGTTATTTACATTTAAAATATTTACAAAAATATTTATAACGGTAACTAAAAATATTTATATGTAGCATTTACAAAACTGCATTAACCTTTGGAGTAAAATTAGCAGTACAGTTCTTTTTGGAATAAATGAAATCTTCTTTTGTATTGAAGGTGTGAGGATAACGTATCTTTCTAATGCTAACCATTGATGAAAATGCAATTTTGCAGAGATATGAGGTGCAGAAAGGAATAAGCACTTAAAGTGTGGGAGACACCAGATCAGGTATTCAGTCTGTCTAGTTAGCAAAAATTTTTCCACATCTTTCTTCTGGAAAGTCAGCTTTAAACTTTGATCTGAAGAAAGCTTAATTCATTTTTGTGTAACTTTGTGCGTAAGTCTAAAGTTTTAACAGTTGTTTGATTAAGTGGTTGAACTATCCATTGTATGCCTATGTTATTAATTGAGGGAATGTAGTCTTGTAGTTGATTCATAAGTCTTAGCATTAGCAAATGCTTTGTAAATCTGATAATAATTTTGAATTGACTGATTCATTACCAGGTTCTCACATTTAGTCAATAAACCAAATAATGATGGGAAATTAAGTGATACATTTAATCTGCATTTTAATTTTCATATTGAAGGCATTGACTTTATCTTTTGCATCCAGAATATGCTGTTCCTCCCTTGTAAACCAGCATTTAACTCGGGTGAGTAAATGTCATCCAAGTAGGCTAGATGTGACAACCAAGAAAGCTTCAGATCAGGACTGGTCAAGGAGTTTTGCTGCTCTGTACGATGATTGCAAGTGCCACCCCTCCTCATGCTTTCAGGTATAACCTAATTTTTATCCAGAATGTCAGTCCTCCATGACTTTTTATTCTCATATAACATATATATTTGCATGGGTAATCAATGAAAAAAACTCAAGACAAGATATATATGGTGAAAGAACAAGATTGTTCTGAATGAAAGATAAAAATATGCAAAGCCACAAAATAAAAATGTGCGCTATTTCGGGTTTACTCCTTCATTAGGAGATTAGAAGATTAAAATCATGCAGAAAATTAAAATACTCTTAACAGCCAACTACACTGGTTAATAATTATCTTTATTATAGGGTATAGGGTATATAACGCAGGGCAACACCTCATACACTTATTTATTGCATTATTGTGGCTACTTTATTGAGATTTATTGTGGCTACTACCCCCCAGGAGAAAGGGATAAAGCTATAATAGCTTGAAACACTCCAGTTTATAAACGTGATGCTTATTGTTGAACACCTAACATGTAGGAATATTTTGATGACAATCGTCAATGAGGGTCACATCCAAAGTGACCAACTCTAGCGCTTTATTTGTCACCAGTTTCATAACAAAAAATCTGCAGAAAGTTGCTAGAATTAAAGCACGATTTGTAATTCCATTGTATTTTCAAATATTTTGTTCATGTCTTAAAATTTTGTGTTCCCTAAAATCTGTCACCCTGGGCAATAGCACAGTTTGACCCCTCTTGAGCCGGATTTGCTTCAGGTCTTAGTTCAAACAGTCTGGTTAACACTGTCATGCTAAAACTAACATGCTTCGTTATGCAAGAACAGTGCTATATGTAATGCTCCCATTTCTTCACATTTGTAGTGGCTAACTTTTAATGAAATTAACCATTTTAACAGAAATGTTAAGAATTCCTTGTAGTTGATGTGACATTTTGCTGTACTATCAAAACTTGTTGACAGATGAAACAATGTATCCATGTACTGTTTGGCATTATAAAAAATTGGAGTTGTTTAACAAGACCACTGTTTTACCATTTAAGGATTTTGCCCCATCACTACATGCAGCAATACATTTTTCCCATTAATTTCAAAATCTTGCGTAGCTTCAATAAAAGTGGTGTATAAACACTTGCCAGGAGCATGATCAGTTAAAGTTTTGCAAAATAGCCTACCCTATTTTATTCACCATCTGATTCTATTTTACAAAACACAAAAACTGTGCACAACGTCCGTATCAGGCTTATTAAATTGAATCAATATAAATTAACACTTTAAGTTTTCTTGATAACGGTTTGATTTTAGTTCATTTGCATCCTCAGGCCAAAATATCATTCAAGTGTCAATTACTGTGGGAAGCAGTAATGTTTCAGTAATGGTGTTTGGTTTATGTGTTTGAGCTATTCTTAATGAAACAAGATAAGAGACATGGAGGGATTTCTGGTTAACATTGCCTTTTTAATTTTCTTCTTCTAACTTGAGAATGTCCCATTTTCTCCAAAAGAAGTGTGCAGGTTTATCCTTCAGAGATGGAGGTTTTGTAGCAAGATGCCTGATGAGCTTAGAAGGTTTCATACCCTGTGCTGATAATACTTCACAACATGTAACACATTTTGATTGATCACCATTACTGAGAAACCAAATTGTAAATACAAGGGCTGATCAACAAAGATGGGAGACTGATTTTTTCCTGTAGCTTCCGTGATAGTTTTGTATCTGTAACATAAATATTTGAAAAGAGCGGGTTTTTATGTATAATGTTGGTAGGCGGCAGCACTCTCATATTGGTAGGTTGGTAGTAATGCTCTATTTTGTAGAACTAGCGCTTGCAGAAAGCCAACCGAAGTTGCCCGACGAAGTTCGAGCGAATGCCGAAAATGAACGAAAGGGAACGATCTTCCAGTTCAGGGGGGAAGGTGTCGCGACCTCTGCCATGCTGATTAGTGATGGGTCGAGTGTAGTGATGGGTCGAGTGCGTTACTTTACCGGAACTACTTCCAACACTTCCACTCCGCAGTCGGAGTCGTTTCAAGGAAGTAGTTCCAGTTCCTCTCCGAGGAAGTAGTTCCGGCCTCTGGTGGAACTAGTTCCATTGGAAGTACTTCCACTTCCTCATTCCGGAGTATTGGTGAAAATACTTCCACTGTTTTACTCCGGAATGACTTCCCCTAGTCTATGAAGAGGGAGCTTTTCAAATATATTCAACGGGATACCACACATGTCTTTAACAATTAATGTCTCCTGTCACATGAGCAATTGTTTGTGATTTAATGGCTTGTAGTTCTACGCTAGTATGTTGTGTTTTTATCCCCGTTGTATAATGAACTACAAAGTAATATTGGTAATATCATATGTAGTGATGTAGACCCAACGTACTTGAATAATTTGTAATTCCATTTGCTGTAAAGCAAATATAATTAACGGAACGCTACACTGGCTTTAAGACTGAAACTTATGCCTAGATACTTAGTAAAATATTGTTGTATTGCGTGTTAAACATTTAGGTTATGAACAGTGTGGAGGTAAATTCTTTTGCAATAAATGTAGTTTCAGCAAATATAAAACATTACTTTTGGGAAATTAATTTAAATATACTCATAATCTTTAGGGGCTGCTTTTTATGTTATTGTGAAGCGGAACATTTTGAGAATTTAATAAAAAGTGGTATGCTCCGATTTACATTTATTTTATTTATCCTTCTGAACCGTAAGTCTGCGGGACAAAGTTTACTGCCTTAAGGCAGTTTAATAGTTTAAATTCTTAAGGTATTACTCTAACTTTGTGATGAAAAAAACTAGGTTATCAAATACAGAATAATGCAAATTACAAATTGGAATTAATTGTTCTTTCACACAAGCCGTGTGTTGGACAGGGTTGGAAAGGTAGAATCAGATGACTGAAACATTCAATGCCAAGCCGGGATTTGAACCACGGATCTCCCGGTCTCCGTCCGGTTAAATTAAAAATTGTTCGTCTTAGCTACAGCTGTATATGCAGAATTATCAGCTATTTTGCTGTTAGCGACTACTAACTACGTCATGGCACACAGCCAACAACGAAGCGGATAAGGAAAATGCGCAATGTAGAGTACCAACATTTTCAACAGAAATGAGGTTGGCGAAACTGGAAGTAATTTAGCAGCTGATTTAAAATGAGGTTATGTGACGTATGGCAATTCATAATTAAATACTATTGTAGCTTTGTCCTAATTATGGTGCTTTCAAGTTTTTTCTTGTTTCAAAGTTATTTTGCTCACAGCGACAATGTAACAAATGAAAAATATGTTTTAAATGGCTAATTAAGCATAATTCGTGCTGTTCACGTAAAGGGCTCACTATTAATTTTAAGGCTAAAACTAGCAATCAACATAAAATGTTGCTTTAGGGAGTTAAAATGCAATATTTGACTACAGACATACTGCAAAATTATATTATTATAACTGCTACATACGTGCGAAGTAGTAAGCGCACATGTAACTAGAAATTGGAATTCTCTCATAGAAGCATAATCGGAATTAAATGATTACACCAGAAAAAAAAACAGGCTTCTGCGTGCTTTTGAAATTCTGTACATAACGTTCAACTTACTGCAATATTCCCTTATTAAAATCACGACTACATGACGTGGAAAGTACGAGCAGATGAAATATAACTAAAAAAAATGTTTTTTCTCGTGGAAGCATAATTGGTATTGAACCATACATCGGGGGAGGGGAGAAAGTTTATGCGTATTTTATAGAAGTCTGTATTAACGTTCAACTAAAGAGGTTCATTGCATTTGTCATATTCAATAGGGCATTTAACATCAATTTTGCATAAATGACACAAACCCGAATTCATCAATACTTGAGTCAGAATTGACTTAATGTACTTAAACATTTTTTCTCAAATTGCAACGTGACGCAGGCTGCATTAATACCATCTCATTTACCATAAAGGAAATGCTATCCGATGTCATGGCGACTTCTAAATAATACCTACGCATAACGCAATACTGGTTACTGGTTAGGTATTGTACTGCCAATGGAATTGATGGAATGATGCAATTGGAAGTGGAAGTAACTCCGACGGAGTTGGAAGTAAATGTCTTGGAAGTACTCCGGCGGAATGGAAGTAAAACTGTTGTGGAAGTAACTCCGACGGAGATGGAAGTAAATGCCTTGGAAGTACTCTGGCGGAGTGGAAGTAAAACTGTTCTGGAAGTAACTCCGACGGAGTTGGAAGTGATTGGAAGTAAGGAAGTGCCAGTTCCGAATAGTGGAATGGTTACTTCACACTTCCAAAGGAGGAACCGTTCCTTTGAAACGACTCCGACTCCTTCGACCCATCACTAGTCGAGTGCGTTACTTTACCGGAACTACTTCCAACACTTCCACTCCGCAGTCGGAGTCGTTTCAAGGAAGTAGTTCCAGTTCCTCTCCGAGGAAGTAGTTCCGGCCTCTGGTGGAACTAGTTCCATTGGAAGTACTTCCACTTCCTCATTCCGGAGTATTGGTGAAAATACTTCCACTGTTTTACTCCGGAATGACTTCCCCTAGTCTATGAAGAGGAAGCTTTTCAAATATATTCAACGGGATACCACACATGTCTTTAACAATTAATGTCTCCTGTCACATGAGCAATTGTTTGTGATTTAATGGCTTGTAGTTCTACGCTAGTATGTTGTGTTTTTATCCCCGTTGGATAATGAACTACAAAGTAATATTGGTAATATCATATGTAGTGATGTAGACCCAACGTACTTGAATAATTTGTAATTCCATTTGCTGTAAAGCAAATATAATTAACGGAACGCTACACTGGCTTTAAGACTGAAACTTATGCCTAGATACTTAGTAAAATATTGTTGTATTGCGTGTTAAACATTTAGGTTATGAACAGTGTGGAGGTAAATTCTTTTGCAATAAATGTAGTTTCAGCAAATATAAAACATTACTTTTGGGAAATTAATTTAAATATACTCATAATCTTTAGAGGCTGCTTTTTATGTTATTGTGAAGCGGAACATTTTGAGAATTTAATAAAAAGTGGTATGCTCCGATTTACATTTATTTTATTTATCCTTCTGAACCGTAAGTCTGCGGGACAAAGTTTACTGCCTTAAGGCAGTTTAATAGTTTAAATTCTTAAGGTATTACTCTAACTTTGTGATGAAAAAAACTAGGTTATCAAATACAGAATAATGCAAATTACAAATTGGAATTAATTGTTCTTTCACACAAGCCGTGTGTTGGACAGGGTTGGAAAGGTAGAATCAGATGACTGAAACATTCAATGCCAAGCTGGGATTTGAACCACGGATCTCCCGGTCTCCGTCCGGTTAAATTAAAAAAAATTGTTCGTCTTAGCTACAGCTGTATATGCAGAATTATCAGCTATTTTGCTGTTAGCGACTACTAACTACGTCATGGCACACAGCCAACAACGAAGCGGATAAGGAAAATGCGCAATGTAGAGTACCAACATTTTCAACAGAAATGAGGTTGGCGAAACTGGAAGTAATTTATCAGCTGATTTAAAATGAGGTTATGTGACGTATGGCAATTCATAATTAAATACTATTGTAGCTTTGTCCTAATTATGGTGCTTTCAAGTTTTTTCTTGTTTCAAAAAGTTATTTTGCTCACAGCGACAATGTAACAAATGAAAAATATGTTTTAAATGGCTAATTAAGCATAATTCGTGCTGTTCACGTAAAGGGCTCACTATTAATTTTAAGGCTAAAACTAGCAATCAACATAAAATGTTGCTTTAGGGAGTTAAAATGCAATATTTGACTACAGACATACTGCAAAATTATATTATTATAACTGCTACATACGTGCGAAGTAGTAAGCGCACATGTAACTAGAAATTGGAATTCTCTCATAGAAGCATAATCGGAATTAAATGATTACACCAGAAAAAAAAAACAGGCTTCTGCGTGCTTTTGAAATTCTGTACATAACGTTCAACTTACTGCAATATTCCCTTATTAAAATCACGACTACATGACGTGGAAAGTACGAGCAGATGAAATATAACTAAAAAAAATGTTTTTTCTCGTGGAAGCATTATTGGTATTGAACCATACATCGGGGGAGGGGAGAAAGTTTATGCGTATTTTATAGAAGTCTGTATTTACGTTCAACTAAAGAGGTTCATTGCATTTGTCATATTCAATAGGGCATTTAACATCAATTTTGCATAAATGACACAAACCCGAATTCATCAATACTTGAGTCAGAATTGACTTAATTTACTTAAACATTTTTTCTCAAATTGCAACGTGACGCAGGCTGCATTAATACCATCTCATTTACCATAAAGGAAATGATATCCAATGTCATGGCGACTTCTAAATAATACCTACGCATAACGCAATACTGGTTAGGTATTGTACTGCCAATGGAATTGATGGAATGATGCAATTGGAAGTGGAAGTAACTCCGACGGAGTTGGAAGTAAATGTCTTGGAAGTACTCCGGCGGAATGGAAGTAAAACTGTTGTGGAAGTAACTCCGACGGAGATGGAAGTAAATGCCTTGGAAGTACTCTGGCGGAGTGGAAGTAAAACTGTTCTGGAAGTAACTCCGACGGAGTTGGAAGTGATTGGAAGTAAGGAAGTGCCAGTTCCGAATAGTGGAATGGTTACTTCACACTTCCAAAGGAGGAACCGTTCCTTTGAAACGACTCCGACTCCTTCGACCCATCACTAATGCTGATTGCTGAGGCTTGAAACTAAACTAAGATGGAAGTCAGCTGATAAAATAGACTTTTTGAACAGATCAGCTCCGAGATGGCGAGGAAGAAGCGTCGCACTGTCGCCGCTCCTGCTGAGGCAGGAACCTCTTCTTCTCCTCCGGCACCCGCCGAGGAGATTTCGCCGCAGCCACCGCAGCCTAGGGCAACCTATGCCGCAACCGCCGCTTCGCCGCCAGCCAGCGCCGCTTCGCCGCGACTGCCTCGGCAGTCGCCGCCTCACTCACCGGCATCCACGCTGCCGACACTGGGCACCTCCCAGCCACCGCAGATCCAGCCTGTGCCTCATGGGAGGTACAGCGCCGTCGTTCGTGGAGTCCCGAGGGACCTGCCAGCCAGGTTCCTCGTCACCGCAGCCCACCAGCAGTGGCCTTCAGCCTTGAAGGCCACCAGGATTCACGGAGCTCAGGGACCCACATCGCTCGTCAGGTTGGAGTTTGCAGATCCAGCCGACTACGAGGTTGCCTTGAGGGCGGGCCTGCCCTTGTTAGGGCGGTGCTTACGCATCGAGGCCAGCCGAGTAGAACGCCAGGCTCCCTGCAGACGCTGCTGTGCCTACGGGCACAACGAGACGACCTGCTCAGCACAACCCAGGTGCCACTACTGTGGAGCAGCCTGCACCACCGCATCGTGCACCCAGCACGACCTTCGCCGCCGACGCCGCTACTGTGCGACCTGTGGAGGGTCATCCCACTTCACCGGCCAGGCGCTCTGCCCCCTGCATCCCCGCAGGAAGGCATCGCCGACGCCGCCAGCTCCTACGCCGCTGACAGTGACATCTCCACAGCCACCTCCTCCAGCACCATCACCAGCGCCGACACCAGCACCATCACCCTCGCAGTTCAACGAGGAAGTCCAGGGCCTACGCGACGCCGTTCAGGATCTCCACGCGGAGTTCCTGAACATGACGACGAAGCTGACAGCCCTGGAGGAACTCATCCGGGAACTTCAAGATTCATCAGCTGCCCAACAGGTTTTCCTGGCTGGACAGTTCGACAGCACATCTTCCAGACTCACAGCCATCACAGAAGCCATCCGGGTTTCATCGCTCGGTCACCGGCCGAAGCCAGACCCGGCCAGAGAGTCCAGAGTCGCGAACTTCTTGCAGCAATGCAGGGAGTTCAATCAGCAACAGGAACATCAACGTCAGCACCACCCTAGATCCTAACTTCTATTCACTTCCTTAAACCCACGCCATTTTTCCACTAGGGTTGCAGTCAGGTTTCATGGCTGCAACCTAGTACCCACCTATCCCGCTCCAGCCCATAGGGCGGAGACATCCAGCTTTCACTTACTAACGCGGGTGCTATGCGGGACCGCACAAAGCCACGCCATTCCACTTTTACCTTCTTCCTTTTTCCACCGGTGGAGGAGTTTTTAGTGGGTATGCCGACTATTGGAGATTCCCACACTCTCAGTCCCGACTCCCATCGGGGCTGGGGTAAGTGATTAAATCATTTTCTCCTCCACTCGAAAAAAAAAAAAAAAAAAAAAAAAAAAAAAAAAGCTGATAAAATAGCAATGCCGAAAATATAAAAATAAACCAGAATTTTCGTATCAACGAGCAATTGTGTAAATGTAGGAGTTTATAGTGATACCGTATTTAATATTGAGTACCAAATAACGCGCATTCGATGTTTAAAACTGGAACATGACCTGAAAACCTAGTAAGGTAGAAGACAGCTTATGAATCGAAAGTTTAGTTGGTTTTAATGAAGAATTGAAATATATATAGCGAAAACAAGCTAACCTTAAATATAAACTATACTTAGTATGTTAAGGTGTTAAAATGTGTGTTTGTGCTATTTAGTGTTGAAATGTGTTCAAATTAGGGACTGTATTTCGAAAAGTGGGTAAATTGTCATACTGTTTCCCTCGTTTGTGTCACTTTTGCCCGCATTAGCGACTGCGGTTGTATCTTAGAAATACAACAGATGGCACTGTGTCTCATACAGATGGCACTGTCTGTTATTCTCTGACTTCAACGCAATGCAACCAACATCAGAAAAATTAATGCCGCCAATCGCACAGATACATCCCCAACTTACTCCCTTTGGGGTTTTTTGGTGTATAACCTTACGTATCTGAATTCACGGAACGTAAACGTCAGCCATTTATCTTGGGAAACATGTCCATCTGTGAACAGCATAACTCGGAAACGAACAGTCCGATAAACACGAAACTTGGTATTTTGGTTATGTATCTCTCAGAGATGCGACACAAAGGTTTTCAATGAAATCCTCCCACGCAAGATTACCCCTTGCACGGAACATTTTGTTGAACAATTAAAAGCCTACCAATTCCGCTTGCATATTTGACACCCTCTGCAAGCCATTTTCTTCTCTTCTGTATTCTCAGCTGACTCTGAATCATTCGCGCTCTTATTTTAAGCGGCTGTGAAATTAACAACAACAACCACATACCAACACCTTCTTCACTTAGCGGATTACCTAATTCGTACTGCAGTTGGCACTTCCGAATCTGCAGCAGTCTTACCATGAAGATGACCGCGTTTACTCTAGTAACTTTGCTAATTACACCATTTCAGTGATGCACAAACAATTCGCGTTCCAACCTTAGATTTATGCACCACCGACTTCATATACAACTACTTCAACAAGTAAGGTAATTACTTTCGTGAATCCTCAGTTTACTTCACGTATAAATGCGGGGAAACAGTATGACAATTTAGCCCGAAAAGTTTATTTTTATGGATTGCACACTAATATCGTAAAACGAACAAGAGAACTCATGCTCAAAGGGTATATCTGATACCTATTTCAATTTTGAATGTGATGTAATGATAATATTTTGGGATCCGTAGTTTGATTTTGGATGTGTATTAGTGTTGTGCTCAAACACTATTTTCTGCTGTTATACCAAATAAATAAATAAATAAGTAAATAAATTAGGACATAATGCTCTTTTCATTGCAAAATAATTTAAAGCATTTCATAAACAGAAAATTCTCCATATGTACTGTATATCCTTGGGAATTTTTTTGTCAATCTGGGTAACTCGGTTAAGCGCTGGCCTTGGAAGCACAAATAGTTACATAAAACTTGTGTATTACCACATTATTGCTGAATGATTTCTACATATCGAAATGTCAGCTACCATATTTATGACAAAACACCCAACTTAAAGTATATAAATGTGTAATAAAGTATCTACTTTATTTACATACACCTCATTTGTGAAGTCATAGTGGGAGCTGGCTTGTAAAACAACTTCTTGGTTTCATTACTTGATAGTATTGAGTAATGCTATCTCTGTTTTAAATGTTGTCTCATATTCACACTTCTAATTGGGCAGCACTATGGCCTCTCACAAAAAAACCTGGATTCAATCCTAGGGATCAGAGGTGGGATTTTGTGGTAGATAAAATGGCACTTAGAATGAATGTTCTGTGGTTTTCCCCACCATAATTCCATCAATTGCACCATCTTCATCCCCCCTCCCACCAGTCTCCAATCTCTGTAAACCTGTGAAGTTAAAAGGGACATTAAAATTAAAAATACTATGGAGGACAGAGAGCAATACTAATGAACGAGTGTCTCATCCAGCCCCCAAATTTTTCTTTCTGCAGTCAACATATGAAAAAACAATTAATACTGGCACACTAAACGACATGTTAAAGTGATTGACAATTATGAAGAGTGGGTGTGATATGGTTAAACACAAAGAGACATTGTTATTGTTTAGAGTCATTGCATTCACATTCATATTTAATAATACTGTATAATACATTTGTATGGTATTTTAAGGAACATGTGCCTACATTAATATACATTTGAATGGTTAAACACAAAGAGACATTGTTATTATTTAGAGACATTGCATTCACATTCATATTTAATAATACTGTATAATACATTTGTATGGTATTTTAAGGAACATGTGCCTACATTAATATACATTTGAATGGTTAAACACAAAGAGATATTGTTATTGTTTAGAGACATTGCATTCACATTCATATTTAATAATACTGTATAACACATTTGTATGGTATTTTAAGGAACATGTGCCTACATTAATATACATTTGAATGGCCTACCCAATTAAAATGTTCATTAAATTCTAACCTCTTGAATGTCTGTTATTACAATCTATTGGAATGATCTTATAGGTAATTGCACTTAAGTCACTTATGCATACACAAAGGCAGTTCTAGTTAATAAAACTTACAGTTATTGAATAGAAAATACACTTTGATTCCTTTTCCTGGGAAAGGTTCTATATATAACATTTGATATAACACAGTGGAGGTCCTACAGCACATGGGAACCTTAAATTTATTGACAGGTCATATGGGAAAAAAGCAAATTGAGCCCATACAGTGATGTTTGTTTGTTTGTGTTTGTTCATTTGGTTCCACTGTGAGCAATGCTCAAGGGAAATTGAACACATCATAGAATTATGAAGTATGCAGAGTAAGTAGGAATATACCCAATGCCAAGAACAGCCTTTGGGGGGGGATGTTCCCCTCCCCATCATGTCTTATCTAAGAGAGAAAAATTTGTAAACCATCACCATTTCAACAGTAAACTTCTCGACACACATTACAGCAGGACAACAATAGCAAATAAGTGTTAATCACAATCACATGCAATCTGCCCTACATAAAGTGCTTACATGAGGTTGATACTATTATGATGATTAATTCACTTTGAATAAGCTCGAAATTATAACTTTATACTTTGTTATGCTTAAATTTCAATTTCCCATGTAATTTCTATTACCTTGAAGACATGTTTGAGAAAGACATGACTTGAAACGAGAAATTCTCATTATTACTGCTTGAGTATTATTTGGGAGGACAGTATACAGGGTGGAAGGTACTGCTTGAACCGTACGTTAATCATGGATTCTATATAATGAGTAGTGCAAATATGTCCAATACAATTTTTGTCATTAAACCTACAAAAATGAAACACAGTGTTTTATGTTCCTTGTGCCTGTGTCTATTAGCCATTTTATTACAATTCAAGCAATATCTTTCACCCTGTATAAGAAAACATTTAGAAGATGGTGGAGCTTGCATATACATAAAACATTATAACATATAAAACTGGGATGCAACAGATCCATCTATCCCATTGACATTTTTTGTGTAGCCCATTTTCCTCTGTTGCTTAAATTTACCAGTTACACAAGAGTATACAAAATTCCTTCCGAATGAAGAGGACTTCACAAGCTGTTCCCAGAAAATTAAAAATAAACATTTTATTTTTCATGTAAATATCTTGAATACAATGGCATTTTAATAAAAATCGTTTGAGTCATTTTTCAGAAGAAAAAAAATCGAGAATTCTTCCGTGTAAAGGGTTATTTTGGTTGGGGAATTTTCTTGAAAATCTTTGTGTCACATCTTTGGAAGGTACTGAACTTAAACCGATTTGTACTATGTATGTACAAATTCCTGCTTTGAAACGCATGGCTTTATGTATTCACTTTCAATTGCCAGTCGAAATGCGCGCGCCAACCTTCCACGTTACGTATTTGACCACAGCCAATGGGAGCAAAATGTGCCGGAATGGACTACCTTCCCCCTTGAACTGGAAGATCGTTCCTTTTCGTTTATTTTCGGCATTCGCTCGAACTTCGTCGGGCAACTTCGGTTGGCTTTCTGCAAGCGCTAGTTTTTGTAGACCCTACGTGCACTTCACATACCAGACAGTTTGCTGTTCTGTGTACCAGACAATAGAGGTGACGCGAGAGGAGTAGTACAGCGCAATCAAATTCTGTTTTCGTTTAAACCATGCAGCCACCGAAACTTATGAAAAGCTGAAGCAAGCGTACAGTGAAGATGCGCTACCTCGTGCAACAGTGTTTAGGTGGTTCAAGGACTTCAAAGAAGGCCAACTTGTCAGTGTTAAGCAAGGTGGGCCTGGTGTTTCGGCTTCTGCTGTGACTGAAGTCAACATCAACACAGCTGCTGTGATTGTCCGAGAGGATCGGCGTATAACATTACGTAACCTCAGTGAAGTGTTGAGAATTTCATATGGCAGTGTGTTTACAATTATGCACGACCTTCTCCATATGACCCGAGTTTGTGGTCGTTGGGTGCCACGTCTGTTGACTCCCAAACAAAAATCTGTGCAAATGGAGACAAGCCGTGAGGTGCTGTGTCTCTTTGCTGATGGAGGGGATGCATTTTTTAAAACAATTATCACCAGTGATGAGTCATGACTGCATCATTATGATCCTGAAGGAAAACAGGTCAGCACAGTGTGGAAATCGCCAGGTTCTCCAACACCAAAAAAGGCAAAAGTTGTTCCATCTGCAGGGAAAGTGATGGTAATCACATTTTTTGACTGTAATGGAATAATTTACCAGCATGCAGTTCCCCCTCACACTACTGCTACAGCAGCATACTACACATCAGTATTGGCTACACTGAGGAAGCACATTGCGAAGAAATGACCAGAGCTTTCTCAGACTGGGTGGCGACTTCATCATGACAATGCACGGCCTCACATCGCAAATCAAGTCATGCAGTTTCTGGCTCGATTCAACATTACCTGTGTACCACATCCACCTTATAGCCCCGATCTTGCACCCTGTGACTTTTTTTTATTCCCATCACTAAAGGCAAAGCTTAGGGGTATTCGATTTGAGAACTTTGAAGCAGTGCTCAAGAAAAGTGAGGCGATTCTCAAGGACCTGACAAAGAATGGTCTGCAGCACGTGTTCAAGGACTGGCAGAGACGCTATAAAATGTGCATTGAAGTAGGAGGGGACTACTTTGAAAAAGATCATGTAAACATTGAATTGGAGTAATAAACATATGTGAAAAAAAATCAGTCTCAGTCTTTGTTGATCAGCCCTTGTAGCTTCCACAATACTCAAAGGATTTTGCTTTCTTTGCACCTTGAGAGTAGCTGTTGCAGGTAGAAACACTACTTTTATTTAAGAACTTATATATTTTCACATCCACATCCATTCTTATTAAAAATGTTTAATTGTTGCATGATGATATTTTGACAGTTATACAGCAGCACAATAATGTCTAGTGTGATTGAATAAATGTCACTGTTGAAGTGTGCTTGCAAACTTGCAAATGAATTATCATTGTCAGCGAAGTGACTGGAAAGGTTGCCAGTAATTTCATTCTCAAAAAGGGGTTTGTGTATACGTAAGAAGTTCGGAACCTGATTTTGGGGATAGAGAATTAGATGAATGATGACACTGGTCTCATACTGTATTGATATAGGGCAAACAAATATTCATATGGGCAAAGCTGCACGTAAAAGCTATTAAAATATAATTTATTACATGATTAAATGACCATAACTGATTGGCTATGATTCCATAAATACAAACTTTGCATCTTTGCTGTAAAATTGAAATTGAGTTTTTATTTATGGACACTGTTTAATAGCTATGGTTCTTAGTGTTCCATTCTATATTGGGTGTGAAAGACTGGAAGTTTTCCTCAGAGTCCTCTTTATCAGGCTTCAGGTTCATTTACATGCCCTAAGTATATGACAAGGGACCACCAGCTTTACTTCCCTTCTGAAGGAAGCCATGCTAAGGACTTTAACGCCTGAAAAAATCCATCGCCTTCTGCTTCATGACCCACAGCACTGATTTGCTACATATCCACTAACTAGAGAAAACCCTAATCTTCAGCCTGTGCAAATTAATTATGTATCAGCTGGTTCTCCAAGCAACTTACTTATGCTGTTGCTGGGAAGCTTTAGCATGAACAAAACATGTGCAGAGTTAAGGTAGAGCTCTCCCATCTGCTGCGACAATGCAAGATATGGCGAGTATTGGCAGGAAACATCACTTGCACAACATTGTAAAAGGCAGTTTCTGAAAGCTTTTTCAGTTGAAACATACTTTCCTTCACTTTGAGGTAAATAATGTGTGTTTAATGCAGGCAGCTGCAAATAAGAATGGCTTGTCTGCAGCAACTGCTGATATTTCTGTATATATATATATATATATATATATATATATATATATATATATATATATATATATATATATATACACACAATTAAGTCTTAAGTTGAGTCTTAAAGCCAACTTAATCGAATGTAAAGCCATATTTGTTTTCCTTCTTGCAAACCATCTAATGCTTAGATACAATTTTCTGTGACCACAGATCACCTTCTGACTAAGCACTGCATATGATATAATGCAACTGAAGTTTTCAGAAAAAGTATATGCCCTTTCCTTTAAAATATGTTCCCATCAGAGCACAGAAGGTTTAGCTCAGGTTTGTGAGTTCAGTGCTGTACCAGGTCAATGGCAAATAAGTAAAAACAGCGAAGTGTTACATATATATGACTTTCTCAAAAATAGCTAAAGTGTTACATACACATGAGCTTTTCTACTCACTCTTCTACATACTAATCTTACAGAAGTAGAATCAGACATGGAAATGTTTCTAACTTTCCAACCTTAGTCTTTCCAACAGCATGTGTCTTCTTGTCTTGTCTTGTCTTGTTCAATACATATTTCCATCATTGCTCCAGATGCACTTCAGCCTTGGGCTTATTGGAAACAGCATGTGTGAAGAACAATTAATGATTTTTCTTACTAAAGCTTATAGCAGAGGTAATACTAATGGGAGACTTTAATATCAGTATTGGGGAAAGTGATACATACATTAGAAATGATTGGATGAGTGACGAAATTGTGTTTAAAAGTGAGAAACTTAGGCAAAGCAAGCACAAATTTATTGATAAAGAGTGTGAAAAATTTATTGATTTTTGTGAGTTGAATGAATGCTTTAGAAATTTTAAATGGAAAATGTGGGGAAGATGAACAAGGAGAATTAACCTTTGTTAGCAATAATGGGCAGAGTGTAATAGATTTTGTGTTGTGGCCTCTGAATTTAGGACATATTAAAAGTAATTTTAAGGTATTAAATTTAAGCTCAACTAGCGGGCATTATCCACTGATTGTCGATTTTATGATGCACGCTGCATGAGTAAAACACAATATAAGAGTGGAAAGCTATTGTAAAAAAGAGTATATTAGCTATAAATGGAAAGAAGAATTTTGTGACACATTTAAACAGACTCTTGACTCGAATTATGGAAAGATATGTCTATGTGGAGTAACATTCATGGTTAAGAATAATCAAATTGAGAATGCAATAGATATCCTTAATACAGTTATGCAAAGGGCGGGAGAGGAAATGAAAACAAAAAAGAGGGTTTACATATATGATAAGGACTGGTTTGACGAAGAATGTAGGGTATCAAAAAGACAAGTAAAACAACTGCTGGTTAGGTGGAGAGAATTAGGTGATATCTAGGGACGATTATATGCAAGGGAGGAATTCACATAATTTATTGTTAGAGCAAAAGCAAAAGGACTGGAGGGAATGCAATGAAAGGAATTTGATAAAATGTCTAAATGAAAATAATGTTAATAAGATATGGCAGGTTCCTTAAGTCGACCTATAATAAATGTGTAACTAAACCCAATGTTGAGCCAAGACGATGGATGGAGTATTTTAAAACATTATATGGGGAAGAAAGGAGTATAGGAAGTACGGAATTTTTGGAAATAAGGAATGTTTTTGTAGAAATATTGGATGGTGAAATTAGGAGTGAGGAAATAATAAAACAAGTTTAAGTTACTGAAGAAAAATAAAGCTACTGGAATTGATGGCATCCCAACAGAGTTTCTTAAGGAGTGGTGTAATGAAACAGGGAGAGTGAAAATTTTACTAGATTTATTTAATGTAATTATTAGAAAGGGTTATGTACCTAAACGATGGAGAGAAGCTATCATCCATCCTATATATAAAGGTAAGGGCAATGTTGATAAACCTAATAACTACAGAGGTATTGCATTATTATCGAATATAGGAAAACTTTTTGCGGGCATTTTGGCAGCGAGACTACAATCTTGGGTTGAAGAATATAATATCCTTTTGGAATTACAGATAGGCTTTCGCAAGGGAAGGAGAACAATTGATAATTTATTTATTATAAAGACATTAGCAGACAATTATTTAAAAGAAAAAAGGGGTAAACTGTATATGGCTTTTGTGGACTTAGAGAAGGCTTATGACCGAATTGAGCTACAACTTCTGTGGCATAAATTAGTGTGTAAGGGAGTAAGTCAGCAATTGGTGAATATTCTGAAAGCACTGTATTTTGAGAACACCTTCTGTGTAAGGGTGGAGACAGGCTGTGTAACAAACGAAATTCCACAAAAGAAAGGCCTTCGGCAAGGATGTAAGCTAAGTCCAGTTTTATTTAATTTATACATAGATGATGTCTTACTAGAAATTGGAAGGAATAATAACTGTGCACCAGTAATTAACAACATCCAAATTCCAGGACTTTTTTTTTGCAGATGACCTAGTGGTAGGATCTATTACAGTAAGTGGTTTAAAACAATCATTACAAGCAATTGATGTATATTGTAAAGAATGGAGATTAAAAGTGAATCAAGAGAAAACACAGATTGTGGTTTTCAAAAAGGGGGGAAAATTAGGCAAATATGAAAAGTGGAAGGGAGAGAATAAAGATTACAGGGTAGTACGTGACTATCTATTTAGGAGTAAAAATAGATGGAGGTAATAAATGGGAGAAACAAAAGAAGTTTGCATTGGCAAAAGGTAAAGGGGCGATGGCAGCAATTAGAAGCTGCCAATATAAAGTACCTAATATAAATGTTAAATGGCTGGAAAAAGTTTATGAGATGGTTGTGGAGGCAAAAATGATGTATGGTATAGAAATATGGGGATTAGATACAGGATGGGAATGTATAGATGTGGTGCACAGAATGTTTTGTAGAGAAATACTAGGGCTACCGAAGTCAATTGTAAGACAGGTAGCATAATTACAGATGGGCAGGGTGACAACTAAGGGGAAGATAATGGAAAGAGCTTTGAAATTTTGGTTCAGAAGTTTAAATCTAGGAAAAAGTAATGTGTTAAGACAATGTATTGAATACCAAGAGAAGAGCTTAATGAATGATGGATGGGTAAGTAAATTACGGAATATTTTGGAGAAAAATGGGTTAGGAGATATATGGAAAAGGAGAGAAAATAACGTAAAAACTTTTTGGAAAATGGCAAGGAAAAGACTGGAAGATATAGAAATACAAATCATGTTCAGTGAGATTGCCGAAAAGAGCTCATTAGTTTATTTTAGGCCAATGTAAAATACATGGGGTAGGGAAAAATATATAGACATAGTAAATAAAGAAGAGAGAGAATCTATTGCATGGTTAAAAACCGGAGCATGGAGGCTAAAAGGGCTAAGACAGGGTATTCCTCAGAACCAATGTCCGATATGTGGTGGCAATGAAGACATTGAACACATAGTATTTAAGTGCCAGGGAACAGAAAATTGGAGAAAAGAATTTTTTAATAAGAAGTGGTTGAAGGGGGATAGAAATACACTTATAATTGAAATGATATGCAAGGACGCTAGAAGCATTGGGCAGTTTTTGTGTAAAGTAAAAAATAAATGGCTTTGGACAGTGGAAACAGAAAAGTAAGAGATAGTACATCTTACTTTGAATGGAAAACTATAGTGAATGTGTTAATTTAGTGACAAGAGATTGTAAAATGTAAATAAACTGTAGTGATTGTCTACTGAATAAGTGACCAGGGTCAAAATGCAGTAGGCGATCTAATTTGTAAAACTCTTAGCACAATAAATACAATACTAAAGCTTATACCTCTATCTACTTCTTATTAATGAAGATAAGCTTTCATTGTACATTTACACCTTTTTTGTGGTTATAAGTAGATACAGTATGCTAAAGCGATGATCAGGTTCTTAAATATCGAGTCACTATGTAATAGCTGTGAAATTCCATGCTCTTTGCTTGACTACGAGAAAAGCATATAAGTACTTAACACTTAAAAGAGTATAAGTGTTTCAAAATTCATACAATAACTTTTTTATACAAGTTATGTGCTTTAACAAGATGTACATTTTTTGTGCAGCAAGATTTTGTACATCTCTTACTTTTACCAATTATACAAAAGTCATTCAGAATGATGAGGGACTTTGTAGGCTATTCACAGAAAATTCAAGATGTTTATTTTATTTGTCATACTTATTTCTTAAACATATGGTATTTTAATCAAAATCAAGTAGGAATTTTTCAGAAAATCAAAACTAAAGAAAAGCTTTTTATGTAGTTTGCGTTGGGGAAATTTTCCTACAATGTTTGTCACATCCTTGGAAGATGCTAAATTTAAATACCAAGTTTCACTTGTCTGACATTTAGTTTCTGAGTGCTGTTCACACATCCAGAGACCTTTCCCTATTTCTTTTCCCATTCAGGATCCTTAAAATGTGTGTATCCACTGAAATTTCATTATCAAATTTTGGAGAAATGCAATACTTCCCCTACTTACAATCAGTAAGTAGTAGAGAAAGTACAGATGTCTGTTGTTAGTTTTCTAGATTCAAGTAAACTGAGATAAGATGGTAAAACCAACATTAATTCATTCAACTATAATTGAGAAAGGCAAAGGGAAATACATAGAGAAAGGAAAGGTAAAGCATTTTAATGAAGCATTCTTTCTAACTTTTGAAACAGTATATTTGTGTCTGTAGGGAAAGTAGCCTAACCCAAGTTACTAAAAAACAAAGATGGCTGATTCTGCATCTCAGGGCAGTCAATTTTCTAACTTGAGACACTAGATACATAACCAAATAAATCACCAGACAATCTGTTTACATAAGAGCACTATTTCAGTCTATGAGTCATAAATTGTTATCATATATACTGCTCTGTAATATTCTTTGTTTCATACTATCCAGAATTTAATGCTTTTCTGTCCCCAAACCAGTATGAGAAATTGAACTTTTCCATACACTATTTTCTGAACTCCAACACCAACCTTTTAGTATTCCCTTCAAGTGTTTAATCAACAACTTAACTGAAACATATGACTGCATCCATGTCCAGCATAATATGCAATAGAATATTTAACCAATATGTAAAGTATTTTAACATATTATGAAACATAATAGTGTATGTAACTGCAGAAAAGTGTTTTGACTTGTTTCGATGCTCCAGCCAATTTGCTTTGGCTGTAAAGATCTTATTTATCCTGAAAAAATTCACTTTCCCATACATCTATATAAAAACCATTTCTTTGGTGCAAGGGTTTGGTAATCGCCTTCCTTCTCTGCCATAATCACCAATTATCTATAACCTGGCTGCATTGTAAGTGTTAAATTAAGCATTGAACCATGCTGTGGACTTAATTTATACAACATGTGTATGTTATTAAATGTTGCAAATTACTGTACTGTAATAGTATGGCCAACTTATAGTTATGTTTTCAGAGTACTTACCTAATTCAAGCAATTAAGTTTATTAGCTTCCTTCTATGCAGATCTTCTTCCTCTGAAACTAAAACTCCACACTAACAGATGTTTACACCAAAAACTGCAAAAACAATTAAAATGTCTAGTTAACTGCAAAGGTAATACCTAATATTGTGCCAATGCTGTCACTATAAGACCTGTGCAGTTAGGCAACATTAAATAAAGATATTAATTAAAAAAGAAGACATAATTAATAATAGTCTAATAACTTAGCCTAATAATAAGTAATAATTAAATGCTCTTACAATTGGCCAAATTAATATAACTAATTTAATATCTGCACATGCTGCAGTGGGCTGTAGCGCGGTGCTCTGGTTCCTGGCCATGGAATGCGCCCAGGTTCAATCATACCCATTATAATAATATATAATTAATCAGTGCATGAATTGGCAACTAAATGATTGGTGTGCAAACTTTGAACACTTGCAAATACAAA
Organism: Deroplatys truncata; assembly: GCA_030765065.1. Lineage (NCBI taxonomy): Eukaryota > Metazoa > Arthropoda > Insecta > Mantodea > Mantidae > Deroplatys > Deroplatys truncata. The sequence continues at coordinate 699,682,462 of CM060990.1, forward strand.
AACAGGGCGCCAATGTTACAGATAGAATATAACTAACCTTACAAATACATGTAACAGGTGCATATTTATGGAGGGGTTGCCAGTTATAAATGGAACCTAATAACCTGAATATCACTAGATTCTAGTAACTTATCCCACAATGATGGAAAAGTGTCAGAGTTACAGTTTAGTAATCTCACATACATTGTAACCTCTATAATTGAAAAGGGAAATAACTTCATAAGCATGTATATATTTTGTTGTTGTTCCCTTATCAGTCAAGAGTATATTTTAATAGCCTCTTTTGAGAATTATCCTTTAGTCTTTTCCTGTCAATTAAATAATATTGTTTTGCATACCATGCCTATCAATAAAACCAAATCTAAAACCCCTGTTGCCTTTCATCTAAGCAAAGCAGTCCTCCCCATCTCCTCCTACAACTTGTAGTCTACCATGCAAACACTTATTTTAGTATGCTGTATCTTCTCAGCAATAATAATAATAATAATAATAATAATAATAATAATAATAATAATTTATTGCTTTTATACTTGACTACACAAGTTTTAAGCATTGTCACATATATAACACTACCAAAACATAATATACATTGTTTGATTGTACATTAAAATAAAAAAATTAATCACATACAGTTGTCAGTTTACAATTACATAGTCAACCAATCACAAAACAATAATATACAAAGTTTATGTATTTATAATATTTGCAATATTAGATAAACAGTATATTTCAATAAGACATAATACATCTCTAGACACACACACACACCATCATCTTCTTTTTATAATCATAATTCTTCCAGTCTATACAAAGGTCTATTTACAAGATGTTGTTTTATGTTTGTTTTAGACAGATTACCCTTTGTAGATTTCAGTTCTCTGGGAAGCTTGTTGTACAGAGTTGCTCCTATATTTAGAGGATCTTTATAAAATTTTCTAGTGTGAGCATACCTATATACATCATTTTGACTTCTAGTATTATGTTCATGTACCTCATAATGTTAGTAAGACCATTGGAGTTCTGCAATAGCATAATTTTTTTATAAATATACAACGATATTACAGTAAGTGCTTTATTTTTTATAAACAATTCTTGCTTGGATGTACCGTACTAACATTTGATATGATTCTCAAGCATTTCTTTTGCAATACAAGTAGTCCATTAATATGTACATTAGCAGCATCCCCCCAGAGTTCTATACCTTATAATAAATGTGGATATATAATTCCATAATAGACGGTATTTAAAATTTTTAGGTTTTTAAATCTTGAGAACTATCTTAATAGGAATATACCCTTACTTACTTTACTACATACCTTATCAATGTGTTCATTCCAAGTTAAATGTTTATTGAAGAGTATTCCCAGAAACAATATTTGTTCACTTTCTTGAATAAATTCATTACATATTTCCGCAACAAATTGATTTCCATTATGTCTATGGGATATAGTAAAATTAACTATTTTTGTCTTGCTTATGTTGCATCCTAATTTATTAGTATTAAAGTAATTTATTAACTGATCCAAGACAGTATTAATTTGTTCAGTAAGACCTTGTGTGGATGTGTCCCAGCACAATACTGCTGTATCATCAGCATATGATAACAATTTCAAGTTTGTAATAGATTGTATATAATGTAAATAGCAATGGATCCAATACTGAGCATTGCGGAACTCTACATTGTACTATTCCTTCTTTTGATTTCCGTTTTTCTTTGTGACATCCATTATAAAATGGGATTTCCATCCTTTGTATCCAATTACTTAGATATCATGAAATTAATTTTTCTGCTTGGCCCCTTATTCCATAGCTATTAAGTTTTTGAAGTGGTATTTTATGGTCAACACAATCAAATGCTTTCATTAAGTCTAAGAATACATCCGCTATCTTATTCTCACTCTCAAGTTTGGCTATACTTTCCCCAAGAAATTCTGAGGTGGCCGTTATGGTAGAATAGTTCTTACGGAACCCATTATGTGTATTCCTAACTATATTATTTGCTAATAAAAATTTATCCATTCTGACAAGTATAGCTTTCTCTAAGCTAGTGATGAAGTTATTGTAATAGGTCAATAATTTGTTTGAGTTTTGTCACCTTTTTTAAAAACTAGACGTACTATCTAATTTTTAGGCATGAAGGAAATTCCCCACATGCCAAACAATAATTTACCAAGTGTACAAGAGGCGTAATCAACTCATATATACATTGCTTTAAACATTTTGGTTTTATATCATCCGAGCCACTAGATTGCTTGTTGTCAAAGCTGTTAACTATATTCAATGTATTTCCCTTTCATCTGTAGGATACATAAAAATTGCATTAGTGACTTGTACGCTATCTTTAATTGGATTACTTGATTTACATTACCTTTTTTTATAAGTAGCGGATTTAAAAAAATTCATTGAATATATTGCATATGACATCTGGATTTGTTTCCACTTTACTCTGATTATCAATTACAATGCTTACATTTTTTCCATTCTGTTTTTTTTTTGTGTCATTTATAATATCCCAGGCACTTTTAGTTATATTACTGCTACTATTTAACTTTTCTTTATACTGAGTATCCCTAATATTCACAAGTAAATTTTGAAAATCATTTTTAGAGCTTTTAATTTATCTTATAATACTCCCAGCCTGTTGATTTATACAACTCATAAGCATCCTTGATTTTATTTTTGATATTTATTCCTTCTGTATTTAGTTTGATTTTGCTTGAGTTGTAGACTTTCTTCTTTCTCCTAACATATGAGCATGTATTATTAAAATGATAATTATAAATTTTATAAAATCTTCCTATTTTCTGTTTACACCTTCCACAGAATACATTGCCTCCCATGTTTCTTCTTTGAGCAATTGTTTAAGTGCTTCGATATTATCATCATTCATACAGCAGTACTTAACGTTTATACTACCTTTAGTATTCTTTAGTGCAAGTTTATTAATTTGTATCATTTGAGCATAATGATCTGATTGTTGGCTATCAATAACATTTATGCATACTTCCTGAGTATCATAATTTGTAGGAATATAATCAATCTTTTTTGCTGAGCTTTTTGTTACCCTTGTGGGTGCAACTACCCTATTACTAATATTGTACAAATTAAAAATATCCCTTAGTTTCTTATATTCTGTATTCCTATCATCCCTATTAATATTCAAATCACCTGCTACTACTATCACCTGCTACTACTATATAAGTGTTATGCGTACTAATTTCATGCAGATTAATTTACAGTTAGTCCAGAAAATGATTAATAGACTCCGAGGGGGAGCGATAAACTCCCAATATAACTACAGTGCTGTTAACTGTTATAATTTTTATTGCTGTCATTTCTATTAGTTTTTTCTAAACTTACAGTTTTTATTGATTCTATGCTACTTATATCAAATGACAGATGTACATATATAGCCATGTCACCACCTTTCGATTTAGCTGTACAGTAGTTACTTACAATACTATAATTATTTATTATATACAAATTAATTTGATCAGCTTTAATACCATGTTCAGACACTACCACTACTTCAGGATTTGTTTCATTCAGAAATTCACTAAAAGATTCTACTTTGTTTGATAAATATGTATATTTTGATGCAGGATTGCAATATTATTTGAATGCATTTTCCTAAGTATCCCGTAGCTCCATATCACATTATTTGGTTTAACCATTTCATTGTCAATTTGCTGCTGAACCTTTTTGATCACCTCTCTCTAAAGTTCCTTGTTTTTTGGCTTCAGATAATTTATTACCCTGTTCAATAACTTGCCAAATTTGACTGAACCTCTTCTGTATAGGTGGAGACCATCTTTTCCTAGATCTATGTTACTAATCCATGCATTCCCATCAACAAAAACACAGTCATTTTCTTTACACACCTCTTCAAGCATGTCATTTGCAGCCCTTATATGTCCTAAGTCCTTATTTCTGCACCACAGAATACCACTTACACAAATTTTAGCTCGTGGAAATATTTTCTTCACTGTTTTTACCACATGAGACATTCATAAGGACATTCATATTAAATACTGCTAATACAGATAGATTAAATTGCAGAATTAAAGGTTTGGCAAGTTAAATGTAATTTGTGATTCATTCAAGTGGCAAATAACAGTGTCCATTCACTTTCCTGTTTTTATTTCCAACCTTATGACTTTGACTTCCTTAAAGAACTCGTCATGCACTGAATGGAGTATTGAAGGTGTATTTATTATACAGTGTGTTGTACAATTTTCATTAATCACTTCTGTATTGGTCATAAAAATCTCTTATTAAAAAAAGAAAACACTATTTTCATTTTTCCTACAGTGAATCACGAATTAATTCTGTGTGGAATGTAGAAATTTCAGCTCATTGAAAGTAAAATTTGGAGTACAAATATTATAAGATGTTTTTTATTTTCAGTTAGCCTTTTTTTCTTTCCTTTCTTCTTTTTCCCCCCATTTAATGTCTTTATCATCTCAGGTCATACTGGCAGCCTTTTATCTTGGAATAATTGCTCATCAGCAATGATGTTCACTTGTTTTACAGTTAGGTGGTATTACTTTCGGTAATTACATTACATTCACATATACATTCACACTTTCATTCACTTTTTCAGATTCTACAGAACATGGAGAATAATCCTGGCTAACGAAAAACTCCTACCCTCCAGCCATAAAATGAACCCTTGACCTCTGGATTTTAAGGCTAGCATGCTAACCACCAGACCACAGAGGCAGTCAGTTTTTGATTTGCTCTTAGTATGTGATCTCCCTTGTAATAATGGTTTATCACATCTTTTGGTAAAGGTGGAGGATCACTATAACTTAGCACACATTCTGTTTAGTGTTATTTTATCCTTAGATATCACTTCAGAAGTGCCTCTGCATCATCAGAACAGCTAAGAACTGAGATGATAAGCAACTACAAAAGGATATGCTTAAGCTCTATTTTATTATTGTACAGCAGGTGACGTGCAGTTTCCCATTTGTATGTTACATTACACTTTGTCACCATAATTGTAAAAGACAGATATTTCAAAAGCACTTAGTTGAGCTATTAGGTTTCTTAAAGTTATTTCAATTAAAGCTCAGCTTCCAGAAAGCAAAAGGAGAAATAATGTAGCAACTTTGACCAAAAGTTAAATATTTGAGAAAATCTGTTACATCAAAATAATAAAGATAAAAACACTGAGAACATGCTCACAAGAAGCTAGATATATAAAGTGAGTGATTGACGCTCAGAGCTTCTTTCTTATTGATACGCTAATCACCAAAACATGCAGTAAAACTCCATTAATTTGAAATTGTTGGGACACAAAAATTGGGCTTTGAATTAAGTGATTTTAAATTAACCACCATTAATTCATTCAGAAATGCTAACCCTTGCTAAAACACAAAACTTTCTAAGATCCATGAACGTGTCCAATCATTTTGATGCATAGTTTTCTTTCAAATGCCATAGAAAACACTTTATTTCCGATATGTATCTAACAAGGTGCATTTATTCAAATACTGCACTTAGCTAACTCAGAAGATACCACACCCTGAACAAACATAACCTCACACCAAGGGGGTTGGGGAAGAACACATGATTTACAGACCAGGAGAAATCTATGTACGGCGTCATATAAGTAATCAAGTAAATAAAGCACTTGCATGATGGAGCTAATGCAACTGTCCAATTCGAAGCACATGTCCCAACAAAACAAACAAGAAAACAAAAAATACATACTTTACACAAATACCAAAAATGTATAATAAATAGCTTTATACAGTTTTTGATGGCTCTTGCTACTAGTGTAACATCTACTATGCTATCTGTTTACTTGTAATAATGCCTTTAACCATTATTGCAATATAGTAAACTCATTACATTCACTTAATGGCCTAGCATGCACTAGGCTAAGAATGTGGACCATTACGTAAAATAATATGTATGTCTGTCATTGCTGGTTTTGTTTGACAGTTTATTAAAACTCAAATTCACATTTAACATGAGTTAAATATCACTTTAAACAATGATTTTCAAACACAACAAAATCAATCCCGTCAAAACTAACATTGCCAATAATTAAATAGTTAAAACTCAATTCAGTCCTCAAAGATAGCTGGTACTCTATCATGACTTAACAGGTGACTTTTTAAGTTTTCAATGTCACTAATAGTATCTTTAATATTTACAACCAATAAAATTTACTATTTAAAATACAAACAGGCATTTAAATCTAATACTCTTTGGTTGAGATACTTGTGTTCTTACCTCTTCTTTCCACAATCAATTTTAAATTTAATAAAAGTGCATTAGAAACGTAATTACTTGTGGATTTAAAATACACAGATCTAGTAATGAAACATTTAGCCCAAAATAATAATGGAGAGGTAATTACACTTCTAAAATTTCAAAGTGCTCCATTTTGCCATGTTATTCTACTTAGCTTTTGCTTATTCACTGCAGTATTCATTGCCCTGGAATGTGCAATAATAATAATCATAAAAATGTGCTAAGGATAAATGAATTTTTTATTTTCATTATAGTTTTCATAACCCCCATGTTTTTGGATACCGGTCTTTCTATATAGCATTATCAACATTTTGAAGCTTTCTTGTTCTATTTCTTCTTCTCTCTGTGTAGCCCCTTTAACTTATATAGATTCTGAATATTGATTAAGTCTAAATATAAAAGATCTGATGTGTTGCATTCACATGACTTTCTCTACCCTCTATCGCTTATTAGTGGGTATACAAATTAGTTTTGCAAAAATATATTTTCCTATCTGTTTTATTTTAATTCAGATAAATCCTTCCAAAAATGGCTACATTATACATTTCATTATAGATACAAAGAGAATAGTGATATGATCCTCAGCTTTCATGGCCGGTGATATTAGTAAAATATAATATCCTTTCCAGGCTTGTTGGCCATGGTTAAACAATAAAATTATGAAAACTTGATGTTCCATCCTCAACTGTGGAGTACATCCTCAGAGAGAAGAGTGGCAAGAATGGCTGATGACTATGGGTTCATATGGCAGTGGACAGTAATTTATATGGTTGCAGTGGGGGAGGTAATTTGCTGTTGTATTGACCAATGCAAAAGCACTGTAAGCCAGGAAGCCAAGCCTAATTTATCTTAAGTGCTTCTTCTCTATTGAAATTATTGGGATGTTTGCATATTTCAATGGCTTCTCTAAACATTCTAGGGTGTTATGTTTGGTGTTTGCAAATACTTCTGTTTTATCAAACATATCATATTTGTCTAATATGATGGCATGTTCTGCAATGACAGATTTGTCTGTGTGGCCAAGGCAACAACATCCTTTATTGTTCAGCAATGTGAGTTTTTATGCTGCATTTTGTTTTGCCTATATAAGATTGGTCATATGTACACAGTATCTTGTAAACACCAGCAGTAGAGGGTGGGTCCAACGGATGTTTCACTGATTTGTGGATCTGTTTTAAGTTTTGTTGGGAAGAAATATTGCTTTAAATTGCTCTTTATCTAATATCTTGCTGATTCTGTCAGTGACGTTTTTAATGTAAGGTAGAAAAACCTTAACTCTTGGATTAAGTCAGTTTATGTTTTCCTTGGTGATTTCTTAGGATAAATTGCACATGTAAATTACTTTTTAGAGTAGTCATTATGGGTGGAAGCTTGCTCAACACATCTTAGTTCACCTTCTAGGTGTTGTGTCTCACTATACTTTTGGTGCGTTCAACTAATATCCTTGTTTTAGTTGAGGATGATGGTTCTGAGGATGTCCTCCACAGTCAAGGACAGAACATTGAATTTTAATAATTTTATTGTTTGACCACAGCCTATAAGCCCGGAAAAGATGATATATTTTATGAATACTGATAGTCAAATGTTTTAGAACTGGACACTTTACGCTGACCTTAAAATTCCATACTATTTCCATGACATCACAAGGAACAACTGAAGAATAAACAACTTATAGAACAACCTAAACCATTAATAATGGATGGTATTTATCCAACTTTTCATTTTTGAGTTATGCTATTCATACACACACACACACACACACACACACACACACACACACACACACACACACACACACACACACATACACACACACATGGACCTTTTTCTAAATATGCTTCTTTTGGATTCAGGGTGCCTCAAAACATGTATTTCTGGTGAAATATCGGTATCAAATTTTTGGGTACATGGTAGAGAAAGTAAAAATAGAAGCACTTTTAACAGTCAAATTTTCTTCATATTGAAGAAATAAAAAGCTATTAAAAGCTGAAGTCTTTTTGAGGGGATTTGTCCTCATTAGCAGTTGGGTGACTGAGGCTTGTTCTTTCTTCTTCCTGTCAAGAATGCTGATAATGTTAATTTTGAAATCCCACCAATGAGTAGTTTGTTACAACTTTGTTACCCTACCAAAAGACAGCAGAAGGATGATACCCAGCTGGGAGAGGACATTAGCAATTTGCCCTCTTGCCAACTATTACAGTTTGCCATAATATATACAGGAGCAGGGGCCTTTTATACAAACTTTACAGCAATGGAAAAGTTTTTACAGGTTTGTGGGCAGATTTAAAGTGTTACAATTTTCATCATGTACATGACAAAACATTAAATTCAGTTGCATTATATTGTAATGTGCTGATGATAAGGATGTAAGATTACAGCTTGAGTGTACTGTGCTAATTGTTATAGAGCAGTGTGATAGGCCGAATCTTATCTGCAAATCTATCCTTAAACACCATCATAGTCACTTTCACTGGGTTGCAACAAAATGTAACTAGGTTTTGTGGGATTTAAAGTTTGATTGTACCTCTAAGTGAACTCTATTGATAACTAACAGCAACCGATGAGCAGTGAATGGGTGTGAACATTCAGTAATGCATGATGTCAATTGTAAGGTCAACTCCCTCCTGTAAATTATTTATCTTATTCATGTTCAGTGGCTGTGATAAGTTTCCCATGTTTTGTAGAAATGTGTGTATATCCAAGGAAGTGGTATTCTTTGCTATTTAATATGCTTATCTGTGGCAGCAGGAAGAATTTCACCATTGTGACTGAAAGAAGAAGCAGTAATACCAGGTCTTCAAGGATTCTTATATAACAAAATTCCCTTTTGTTTTAAAATCAGATAAGGGTGTAAAATTTGTATTCTGAAACTTCATTGGAAGTAAGGGAAGATGTTAGCGTTAAGAAGTGGAAACCTCCAGGAGGAAAGGATGAGGTGAGAAAGAACGAAGGCTGGTACAGTGGGGTCCCTATTGTTTCCAGATAGCACATCCCCAGACACCCCTTCAATTCCCCTCTCCATTCAGAGGAATGGACAGACAGGTCTGTGCAGAAGAAATAGTTCTCTGCTACATTCACCTTCATTTGTAGCACCATTACATGTACATGAACCCTGAGTTTGTATTACATGTTCTAAAGGTTCCATGAACAGTTATATGGGTTTATTAGGAAATACAAGTATAATATAACAGAATATGAATAATACAAATACATCATTGTAGACACACAGAAAATGTATTTAGGAATATTCAAAAAGTATAAAGTTGTAATTTACTGTTTAGAAGTTAACTGTGTAAGAAACAACATAAGCAACCACCTGCCAATTGATACCTTGTGCATTTTGATATTCAGTGAATAAGAAAACATGTTTTAAGCACAAAAAACAAATATAAATATTGGAATTAATAATAAATTGTAGTTGTCATATTTATCCAGTCTCCTATTAATTATTAGTTAGCTGTTATTTACAAATTTGCTTATTATCTGACTGTGACTTTCATACAGTTCATCCTCTGTGGTTGTCATTTATACTGCTTTCACTGTACAAATAAGCTGAAACATATTTGAGGCATATAAATTTACTGCAAAATTGGCAGCTAAATCTTGTTGATCTGTTTTTATTCCTATTGGAGAAGTTCCTTGAGTGTTTCTTGTGGAGCTCCAGGAGTCACTTTAGCATTTGATAGTCTCAGAATTTCTCTGAGAATGTCTTGATGCTTGTGGAAGTAATTAGGATATTGACCTTCTTTGTCAAATAATCATTAATCATACAATAATTCTTTTGCAAGAATTTTCAAATAGTTTTCTGACAATGGTTGATTTTGAGTTATTCTTGTAAATCATACATCCATTGATTTCAACAATATTCAGAAGAGAGGGAACATTTACAAATGTCCATCTTCTGGTAACTCTTACCACAGAGTAAATGAATTTCATCTCATCAATTTTATCTACTCCAGATTTGGTCTCATTATAAAACTTTATGATTTGTGGTTTACAGTTCTCTGAACCACTGTCAATACTATTATCATTGTGCGATGTAGATTGTGCCAGAACATCTTTGTCCTTCTTAGAATTATACGGAGCAAGTGTGATGCTCTTTCTAAATGCAAAAATGCTGGATTCTAGGGATCAACTTTTTGCTATGTGGAAGGACAAATTTCACATGTATTTTTTCAAATTGTTCCAACCATTGTCAGCTTTTCATTTTCCAGCAAATTAGGTGGAGTTGAGGTGAACATTTACATTTCAGCCAGATTTAAAATGGATTTCATCATTCTTTTCAATTGCCATAATAACATGAGCAATATTGTCGCAAATATGGTCCAGGCATCTGTCTTCCACAATAGAGTTTTAAGTGACTTGTATAGAACATTTTCACATCTGAAAGTGCAAAAATCTTGATACCATACTCTGCTGGTTTTGATGGAATGTATAAAATCTCACCTGCCCCTGAAAGCATTCAATATTTCACCAGTTGTCACTAGCTCTGATAAAGAGTAATGCTTCTTGCAATTCTCAATGAGTGATCAAAACAGAATTGCACAGCAACCAATTTGTCCATTTCTTTCCATTGAGCTCTTTCTCTGGTGCCATCAAATCTCATACATGTGAGCAAGAAGCAACAATGGTTTTAAATTTGTAAAACTCTTAGCACAATAAAATACTCAAATACTCAAATATAAACACTTTCAGCAAAAACCTGATAACAGCTAACAAAGCAACAGCAGAAATCCTGAGAGGTTCTGCATCTATTGCCACTGCCTTTAAAGTAACTCTGTGTGCCACAATGTAGGATGATACTGCAAAACACCTCAGATTAGATTAATAGTTAAGTTAGTTTTGTGAATAATACTCTCCTGTTCACAATCTACAGCATTGTTTATGCACTAGTCTTCCACTTGGAAAAGGGTAGTGAATATGTTTTATTCTTATTTCAGTGTGCAATGTAATGTTTCATACAATTTTTGAACATTTACTGCACTGAACAATTTATGCATTCTAAATACTATGCATGTCAATGTATCTCTCTTTCCATCCTAAAAGAAATTCTAGCAAAAAATAAGGATTTCCAAGTAAGTTAAAGGTATTAACTGTTGTACAGATTAATTTTCAGGTAGGAAATGTTTAGTGATATTTTTTGGCATCTGATCTATTTTCATTTGATTGCCCCTCATGTTTAATATGTGAATATATGTTACTATTTATTTTCACTGCTACCCTAATTCACTTTCTCACAAAATGTTTTCATAGAAGTTACTGCATAATAGCAATAAAGAAGGCTATGCTTATTTTAAGGAGCTGGGAGGTTGAAGTGATCAAATTTGATGTATTTGTATTTTCTATGAAAATAAGTTTTGTGATTCTACACAATTCAGGATGCATATGGTTTATTGGGTGGCTAAATCGTTTACGACTTTAATTTAAATACAGTGAATGCATTTTTAAATTTGGTGTTTTAGAGGCATTTATTAATCACTCAGGAGATAACACAGGATATAGTCAATGGGTAATCTATAATTCATAAAAGTAGGTTGTACTTCTTAAATTTCAATTAAGATCCCAAAAGTAAATTTTCTTAAACACAGGTGTCCTTTTTTTTCAGGAACTGTAAATGCTACAAAGCTGATACTTTGCATACATATGTAAGGTTTGTTAAATGCACTGAATTAAATTATATATATATTTTTTTTCTTTCTTTCTTTGATAGGTTTTAAAACATTGAACATTTTGTCTTAAAAGCTTAAGCAAAAATTCAAAATCTGTTTTATTGGAAAGCAGAATATTATATAAAAGCTGAAATTTTATTAAGAGCCAAATTCCTTTTGTTCGTTGATAGGAATTAATATGTCTTAAGTTATAAAATTCCCAGCTCTTTGCTTCAAGTAGCTTCTGAGAAAAAGGAACCTACTGCAGAGGCTGCAAAACATCACAAATTCATGATGCAATATGGAACTACCTGCCATGCACAATGTGAAGACAGGAATGGGCGCAGTAAGGGAGATGGCAGAGGTGGCTTTTATCATCACTGCCCATACATACTGCATAACAGTATTCATAATAAGGAAATAACAAGAGAAGAAAGGATTGAAATCTTTTTAGGATATTCTATTTTATCTGTAATTTTTGTTTTTCCCCCGCTATGGCATAGTGACTACACTCTCAAAATTTGGGGTTGTCTCATAAGTAGCTAGTGTTAGTTGCAGATGAAGGCTGACATCACTTAAGTATATTCTTCTTGATTTTAATGTGTTTAAAGTAGAAAAAAAGCTGTTCACAGGTGTATGAGGAGCTGAACATTGCTGCAATTCTGGCAGCAAATGAGAGACATGGAAATTTAGAAGATTCAATATGTTTGTATACATATAAAGCAACATATTCCTTAAGCTTATTTTAATAAGAGTGTTATTTTGGAGATCCGTAACCTTAAATTGCAGGTCTGTTCTGAACCCTCACAATGGTAAGGCCAAAAGTATTTGTAAAAAGAGAGAAATAATTTTACATATTTGCAAAAACACAAAACCTTCTATCTCTAAATGCTGTAAGCAAAAGTTACAGGATATTGTAGTATTTATGTATTCAAGAATCAGAAACTTTTGAAAGAGACTTCAGAAAAGGAAAATGATGAAACACATTCTTTCATTTCCACATTCCAAATATTTATCATCAAAAATGATTTCACTGTCTCATAGATGTCAACAAGGTATGATCACAATCTTGAAGTTCGTAGTTTAGCTTGTTCAACTCTTTAACAATATCTGTTGTGAAAGCCAAATTGCTAACCCAATTTTTGTCCTCTAACTCCAGAACTTGGTCTCAGAAAGATTAGTATATAATGCATTAGCTATTTTGAATTATAGTGACCATAATGAAATAACAAATTCCTAATGGTTTATTTTACTACTACCACTACTACTTAATAATAAAGATATCAATAAATGTAAAATGTAATTATTGCTTCTTCTTCTTCAAGGCAATGGAACTGTGCAAGCCCAAAAAAAAGAAAAGAATTTGCATTCACAATCTTTCCACACAGCACCTCCTGATGGATAACACAATGGAAAAAGGCATATATTTTCAGCCATTTGTAACATTTTAAATTATTGCTTTTATCTACTTACCAGACCCTTCTTTTCCCCAATCACTACTGGAGCACCATCTGTCACCACTGATATCAGCCTTTTCAAGTCTAGATGTTTTTTTTTTTTTTTTTTTTTTTTTTTTTTTGCTGTATGTTCCAATACTGGGAACAGTTCTTTTCCCATTGCTTGCTCCTTAAGGGTTACAAGATTTAAAAGATATTCGTGTACAGAAAGATTCTTGTTTACACCATGAATGAAGATTACTGAGCCTTATCATTTATGTTTGTTGTCTCATCTAGTGCTAGATAGTGGTTTAAAACTCTCTTAACTTTATTTTGTGTATTGTTTTCAATTATTTTAGCACTCTAGTCTTAATGGTTAGGAGACAAATGTATATTTTGAAAAGTATCTGCTTTTTGAGGACATATTATTTTAGTGACATCACATAGACAGGATTTTATAAACTCCAGTTGTAAAAGGTTTCATTGCTTTTCTGATTCTCCAAGCTATATGACAGCTTGCAAGCATCTACTTTTGAATGAAAGTTGGAGTTTGTATGTTGTCATGTCTATCACATTTACTAGAATGTGCTTCCTTTAAGTATCATAAAACTATAATCCATTCCTTTCCTGAAACAACAAATGAAATTGCCATAATAATTGACTCCATGGACTTATATACAACTAAAATTATATATGAAATCAAATTATGACTATCACATTCAAATAGGAAGTCTCTAATATTTTGTATTATTCCACAATATGAATTACCTTTAATTTACATGTCAAGTCAGCATTAAACTTACCTGACATTGTAGCATGACCTTTGTGACATTTCACATAATGTTGTTGTGCATTACTGCTGTTCACATCCATTAATACTATGGAGCATAATAAACATCTCACACTCTCGTTTTGACTAGAGGAAAAATATTTCTCCTCCTGTTCAGCCTTAAGTGGATGTTTTCATGGTTTTGAGAACATTTCTGTCAGTAGGGCCCAGATAACAGTCTGAGCCACCACTGCTAAGCTAGGGGATGGTGTTGAGTGACGAGAGGGATGTTGTGATGTGGAAGTTGCATTGGAGGTCAGGCGCTGTAAATTTCCAATGCCTGATGTACTGTTTTGTTATTTTTCTCATAACTCTTTTTTAGAAGTTAATTTTGTTTTTCCCAAAGTACTACACGTATGAACATAAAAATTCATAGAGATAGTTGTGTATATGCTAGTACTACAGTAACTTGTTTACACTGATCTATCAAATATGCACAGTAACGTAATCCCTTGGTTCACTGCACATCCACATAAGGCCACACTTCTCACTCCTCTTGGTGATGTGCAATAGCTCCACAAATAACAGAAAAAGCCATACATATAGTTATAAATCATAAGTACACAGATTGTGAGATGAGATGTGTAAATCCAACAAATAATCATATAAAATGTAATGAAGTGTTAACTTATACTGAAGTTTTAATGAATAACACCAAGTAGGGCACTAAGGTAATTCTCTACCCATGGCGGGGGAAAAAAGAGATAGTAACTACTCTACAAAAGGTAACTGAACTATTGTACAATGATTTAAAAGCTGCACAGGGTGAAATTATGTATCTTAAGGAAGAAAACTACAATCTAAAATGCACAATTGCAATACAACAAAGGGAAACAAGACCTACAGCTGACACTCATGCTGCAACAACTGAAGAGGAATGGAAACTGTTAGGAAGACAAAGGCACATATGGATTTTAGGAACCACAATGCCCTAGAAACAAGAAATAGATACAAAATTCTACCCAAAGATACTGCCAATGTGAAGATAACCAGTGCCAAGAGCATCCTAACAACCATCATCAGAAACTGCATATTGAAACAGTATGTGCATATATTTGCCAACAGTCAAGGCCATGACTTAGGAATGTGATTATTGGAAAGAAATGAAAATCTTTCAGTGGAAGGCTGTGTTAAGCCAGGAGCAAAAACATGCTGATGTTATAAGTGAAGATGAAAACTTATCCAAGCAGTTAATTGAAAGGAATTCTGTTGTAATCATAGGTGGGACCAAGGATGTTGCCCACAATGAAGGGGCTAATATAAACAAGTGTCTTAAAAAAGTGATCCCAATGTATTGCATACTAAGGTGGTACTAGTGACCATTTCAAAGCGCTATGACTTAGAGAGCCAGTCATATGTGAGTAAATGTGTAGAATCAAGTAACCATAGTATAAATAAGTTAGGTAGATGCTTCTCTAATCTGTGATAATTCAAGCTGATATGTTTCCTAAACATTTTTATACTACCCATGGTTTATACTTTAATAGGTTAGATAAACAGAAGCTAATATCTTCAATAGGAGAAGCCTTAAATGCTTAAAAAAAACATGGAAACCCCCCATTCAACTAAATTGGTGCAATATCCAGGGAAACTGATACAAATGCTTGGAAATAATGGTAAATTTAACCAGGCATATAGGCTAAATATGAAAGGTAATTTTAAACACCAGTATGTAGCTCTATTTCATCAGAACTGTCAAAACTTATGAAACAAAATACATAGCTATGAGATTCTCTTAGAAAATGGGCTAAAGAATGTAGATATCCTCTGCCTCACAGGACATTGGTTAAGTAATGAAGATATAGGCTCTTCAATCTGCCAAACTATACCTTAGTTTTAAAATATTGTCAGAAAGATAAACAATGTGGTGGGTCATGTATTTTCATAAAAAAATAATATTGTTAAACAATCTATGAAACAGTTTGAACCACAGTATAGAGCATCACTTAGAACTAATTACAATTGAAATACCAGCTCTTAAAATTGTTATTATATGCATATACCAAAGCCCAACTAGCAACATTAATATTCTACTAGAAAACCTTGACATCTTAACTTTCGTACATAATAAAAGTAAAAATATTATTATTGCTGGTGACTTAAACACTGACTTCTTAGTTGAATAAGATTGTGAAACCTTAACAAATTTTGTTACTTTCGCATGGATTAGAACCAACAAGAAATACTCTTACTCGAATTAGTCCAGCCGGAAGTTCCATTCTGGATCAAATTATCTTCAGAGAATCATCTTATAACCTTCAGCACAGGTTTTCAGACCACATTGCACAGAGTTTGAAATTAAGCTACAATTTTGAAGGGACTCTTGTGAGGAAACCTAACTGTCAACAAAAATACTTTTAAATCATATAGAAATGAAAGTTTAGCATTCCTTAATTTTGTACTACAAAAGGAGTCATGGAAAAATGTAAGTTAAAAAAAATGTGAATGAAGATTTTAACACTTTTATGAATATAATTACATATAACTTAAACATTGCCATGCCAAAAAAAAAAAAAAAAAAAATACAGTATTGTACAAAAACAAATCTTGAGTTACCAAAGGCATAAAACTTTCATGCAATAGCTTAAGATTCTTAGGGAGTATGGTTAGGGAAAGGAATGCCATTGAACACATGAAGGCATTTTACAATAAATATCAGAAAATATACCAAAAGTATTAGCTGCAGCTAAAAAGTGCATAACAACATGTATATAAAACAAGCTTCAAATAAATCTAAAGCTATATGGGAAATTGTTAAAAAAACAAACAGATCAGAGCCACAAAAAAACAAAAAATCTATTAATTAATTATGATGGTCAATAGATACAGAGGCCAAAGATATTGCCAATTTGTTCAGTAACTATTTTGTTAACATCACTAAACAAATTTCTCAAACCCAATCACCGAATAACAGTCAGCTGTCATGCAGTACCAGTTTACCATTCCAAGATAAAGCTATGGTTTTATATCCTACTAGTGAGGTAGAAATAATGAAAACAATCCAAAAAATGAAAAACAGGAAGTCATTGGGTTATGATAAAATCCCAGATATTATAATCAAAGCTTGCTGCAAACACTTGACTAAACCATTTTGTCATACTGTAAATTTATTGCTAACTACAGGAGAGTTTCCAGATAAATTAAAACTAGCAAAATTAAAGCCGCTTAACTAAAAGGTATCGAAGCATGAACTTAGTAACTTCAGGCCAATTGCCTTTCAGCATTTTCAAAAATCATAGAAAAGGTTATGCTTTCTAGATTATTAGCCTTTTTCAAAAAGTGTCAT
Source organism: Deroplatys truncata (assembly GCA_030765065.1). Classification (NCBI taxonomy): domain Eukaryota; kingdom Metazoa; phylum Arthropoda; class Insecta; order Mantodea; family Mantidae; genus Deroplatys; species Deroplatys truncata. The sequence goes on from CM060990.1 coordinate 699,699,928, forward strand.
ACTATTAGTAGTAAATGGCATGGCTTCATAGAGGGAAGGTCCACTACATCTGCACTAGGCAAATTTTTAAAACTAATTTACACCAGTGTAAATAAAGCCTATAGTAAATAGCTCCTCTGGCATGTGATGCTCAGCCCTATAAATAAGATTTTTTTTTTTTTTTTTTTTTTTTTGCTCCCTGTCTACAAGCTTCCAAACTTGACTGCTTGACATAATGATACATTTGTGATAGCACTCAAGACACATATTGGCTGTAATATCCATATTTACATATCTCATTTTGAAACAAGGTTGGTTGGTTGTTTGATTTTCAAATGCATTGGAATTATCAAGTAATTCTTCTTAAGTGGACTAGTATTATAAGACACAAATATTTGATATACAAATGTGTACACTGTAAAATTAGTAAAATAATATGAAACATTGTACTTGAAGTGAGTGTAACTTCCTTAAGATACATTAAGTAGTTACTCAGACATACAACACAAGGTACAAGTATTCTAAATAAAATTCTTTTTGATACTATTCCACCCTTTTTCATCTGCATGCAGAAGAAGGGCAGAGTAAACTGAGAAAACTGCTCCATCCATAACACATTGCAAATTGTTTCCTTTGCTTCATGTATTAAATGCACCCATAGATATTTGTATTCAAAGCACAGGCATAATTGCCCACTACAGTAATACTGGCATCACTTCCTCCATCAATGCAAAGTCTGTGTTTCTGCTTCTAGTCATATAAGACTTTGATGTTTAAAGAAAAAGGCAACCTTCCCTTCCCCCTTTTTTTTCTTCTATAAATATAAAGGAGGAAGGAAAAGTATTTCTAAACAAAGTGCTTATTGATGCCTAGATATAAATGTGTTGTTTATCAGTTACAGGTTTGATGTAAATATATGTGGATATTGCTTTCTATTCCAGGAATCAAGTTCATCCCAAAACCAGAATGAAATAAACAATGAAAAGTATCTGTTGTTTTCGAATGTGCTTCCAGAGAAGCCATGCCCTCTTACACTCAAACAGCCTAGCCCAGAAGTACTGCAGCAGCATAGGATGAGAGGAGGGAAACTTTTTAGAGAGCCTATTAAACAGTAAGCATTTTTATTGTCATAAGATTGTAATTAAAATAATTTTACAAAATGTCACTTGCCTTGAATTATTTAGCTGTTCTCCTGTGTGTTTGACACAAACCTTAGTGCACCACCAGAGCTAAATTTGCATTACAGGGTGAAAAATCTGATGCGTTACATTCACATAACTTTCTATACCCTCTTATTGTTTATTAGTGGCTGTACAAACTATTCTTACAAAAGTTTATTTTTCTATCTACTTCCTTTTAATCAAAATAAATCTTTGCAGAAATAGCTACATTACCCATAGATACAAAGGGAATAGCGACAGCCAAATATTTAAGAACTGGACACTATATTATGCTGGTCTTAAAATGTCATACTCCTTCCATGCAATTGTGAGAAACAACTGAATATTGACAGGACTTCAAACAAATGACAAACTATTGAATAAATTGAACCATTAATAATGGATACCTTGGAAATAGCTGATGCCACAAAATATGTATTTGAAATAAATTATGTGTTTTAGAGAGACCCACGTTTTTGTGTAGTGTGTTTTCATCTGTCACTTAGCATTATACAAGATTATATAAAATTCCTTCCAAGTGCAGAGGACTTCATAGGCTATTCCCAGAGAATTCAAGATATACATTGTATTTGTAATGCAAATATAATTAGTATATGATATTTTAATCGATATCATTGGCTATTTTTCATGAAATAAAGAATTTTAAAAGAATGCTTCATGCAAATGGCAGTTTGGGAGTGGAATTGAATTTGAGGGTATTGAAAAGTTTTGCATCCTAATTATAACTGCAACAACATATGAAAATTCTATACCAGTATAAAGCCTGGAATGTCCTCTACCAGGCAGCGTCCATATACTCATCCTTATCCACAGACATGCATCAATGATCAAGTTTTCACATCCTGTTGGAAAGACATCATTGACTCATGCTGCTTGGACCTAATCACAGATGTAACGGTGACTCTTCAGATGTTATTTTAGGTTTGGAAGGAGGAAGAAGTCACAAGGTGCAAAGTTTGGGTTTAATGGAGATTTAGGTAAGATCTGAGAAACTTTGAGATTCCATAGTGCAGCCTGCATTGTGAATGTGATTCAGCATTGTTATGATGGAGAATTATTTCTATTTCAGGGCAAACTTGCAGCAGTTGGGCATAGAGTTTCTGCAAATATCCCACCATATGGCACAGTTGACTGTTACTATGCTCCAAAAACTATGTGTGCACTATGCCATCCCAATCCCACAAGATAGTCATAAGTACTTTGTCTGTGGAAATATAACTTGGATTTTTCTGGGTCATATTAGTGAGCTAATGACTCATCACCAGTGACTATCTGGTGAACAAATTCAATTTACAAAGCATATCTAGTCTGAAGTTCTTGACACACTTGTTTCCACATTTCAGGATTCAACATTCTTGAGATCTGTTGTGCAAACATTTTCGTGCATCCAAGCAGATCATGGATAATGTGATGAATTTACTCAACTGAAACTTCATTTGCCATGAAAACATCTTTCTGCTTGACACGCCGATTGATTTAAATCAACTTGTCCATGTGTGCTTGATGTGGATCTGTGGCAACTACAGGTCATCTGCTATAGAGTTCATCATGCACAGTTATTGTGCCTGGATTACTGTCCTATAAACTTCTTACCCAGCTTCTACTGTACTTATCCATACATGCATTGCCATAGACAGTACTTGTAGTTCGATGAATATCCACAGGTGCACAACCTTTTGCTGTGAGAAATTAATAATAGCACACCGTTTCAACTGCATGTCCACGTGTATGTCACAAGTTTGTCTTTGATTGCACATATGTGTTTTGTGGTTGAGTCATCACCAGGTGCACTAGATAGCCAGTGAGTCAATGTTACTTTCATACCAGTTTCATTTCTGTAACTCACATATTGTTGCAGCTGTTAATTAGGAGGCAAACCTTTTTAAAAGTCCTTCCTTAAAAGGAAGAAAAGAAATCACTTGGCAACATGTTACTAAATAAATGTTTTTATTAAATAAATGATAGTGCATAATAATTGTCAAAACAAATTCTACCCAAGAAGTAAAGAATATGTGGTTTTCAAGCCATAAAGGTTAGCTTTTTAACACAGCATTAGGAGTATGTTTTTATTCTTGGACATTAAATACTATGACTGTATACAGTTTTTCAACTGTCTCTTTTCACAGTTCTTATCTGGTTCACTTCGTTGACACTTTCACCTCACTTATGTCACTTCACTACGGTGAATTAGCTCAACTCTCTGTCACTTCACTTCCTTCATGATGTAGCCACTTCATTTGGGAGTCAAACACAAGACCTCCACAACCTGTTGCTCCACAGTAGCACTTGCTGCACATCACAACAGTCATCACCAACTCGCTCAGAGTATCGCTGTTGATGCAGTACCAAACAACTCGCTCACCCACTGACTGACTCAACTCTTGACTTGCAACTGCCACACCTCAACTCGCACTGACTCACAACTAACTGGACTGCATGAGAATGCTCGCTTATATAGGCAGGGGAATCTTTCACAGAAGGTTGTCAAACATTCTATAACTATTTTGACACACATTCTGAGGAGGGGGAGGGAAGAAGCTTCCAGAAAGTTCTAGTTATGCCCAATAGCATGCCCTGCAGTGGTTATCTTCTTTACTCCAACCATTCGGTGCTGACCTCTTGATAACCTTGGGCCATAGCCACTGTGTCACAATACATGACTCACATTGTGACCATGTCAGTTACAAAGTACACCATCTATGGAAGTAAGTTGTTGATTATGTTTAAAATTCTGTTGCTGCAGGTGAAACAGGAACTGATCAATTTGCACAATTGGTACATCAGTTATTGTAAATGTGTATGCAATATCATGATTATCAATGTGACAAAAACATAAAAATCATATATGGTATACTCACATTACTTACTCTACACATTAGAAATGTTATACCCTATGCAGTGCATCTCAAAAGTCCCCCATATTTTCTGCTAAAGCTAAATGGAAGTGTTTTTCAAAATGCTTGGACATATCAAACAGTATATTTTAAAGACACTTTTTCACAGGAAAGAACCATTCTTAATATCATTGTTGTGCAGGTTGTGACTTCATTGGAAACATTTTTAAATGACTGTAATTTTTGTTTTGTATGCCATATAAAAGATTTTATTATTGTGTGTGATTGTACTAGCTATCAATTGTTTTATGCAACAAAGATTGCTATGGTAACCATATAAATAGTTGAATTTCCTGGTGTTATTGATGCAGTTTATTTATAGAAATTAAGGTATTTACTATGCAACCTGCTGATATTGGTGAGTTGAAAACAAGAATAAGAGTGGAGTGTAGAGAAATACCACCAGCAGTCATTGAAAGTGTTAAACATGAATTTGTTCTGCATCCTTCACATTGCCAGATTGTAAATGAACAACATTTTAAACATTTAATTAATTGCACATTTGAATTTTTAAGTTATTTATTTTAATGTTGGAGGTGTTATTATTTGGTTGACATAGATAAATATTCTGTTTTAACTATTTATTTGGTTGCCATAGCAATGTTTGTTATATAAAACAATTGATAGCTTGTACAATCATACATAACAACAAAATCTTTGAGATGGCATACAAAAAAGTATAGGATGTCATTTAAAAATTTTTCCGATCACATCACAACTTGTACAACAATGATTTTAAGAATGGGTTGTTTCATAAAAAAGTGTCTTTTAAAATATACTGTTTGATGTGTCTAAGCATTTTTTTAAAAATCATTTCCATTTACATGTAGTAGAAAATATGCAGCACCTTTGAAACACACTGTATATTATTATAGCATTCTTTAAAGAGTGATTCTTCTATCCATCTTACATAATTCAATATGCATTTTTTGTTTAAAAATATTTCTGAACTAGGTCCCTAGTTATACACAAGCAGTGAAAACACTATTCAGATGTTTATCTGAAGCATGGAGGAATAAATTCAGAAGTTGTAGTAAAATGGCCTCTTGCAGAGGAAAGATTAAGGAATTGGAAACTTTCAAGCATCATGTCAGATAATACCTTTACATTTGAAACATACGACATGAAATATTTTGAAACAGCTAATCTATGGAAATCCTTGAGGCATACTGTATGTTTTAATGATATTTACATATTTTTTAAAGTAAGCTTTTGTCCATCTCTTAAGATTTCCTCCCTATGCAAAATTATATAAAATTAATTCGGAATATGCATGACTTCAGAGGTTACTCTCAGAAAATTCAAGGTATACATTTTATTTGTCATTTAAATATCTTAATTCCTTCAGGTACATAAGAAAACCAAAGAACTAATTATTGAATTTTATCCTCTCTGTATTAATTGGAAGCTTTATAAGTGAAGTACGTTATTATTTAAAAAATGTTACTTGTAATGCTTAAAAAATAGGGAGACATGTTTGTCTCTATGTACCTTAAAAGGTAGCTAACACATTTCACATGCCACATACCTGAACAACTGCAAAGACTGTGTATCTCTTGTCTATTTTGTTTGAAATTCTGCTTGAAGTAAAACATAAATTAACATTACAATGCTCACAAATATTGTAAATACAATTCTCAGCATGTTTTGAAGGATAATGAACAAATCTTTTCCTTGGGTTTGATTTTATCATTTGGTGCCTGGATTACAACATGTTTGTAACTGGTGTAAGGCTTTTACAGTTGTCAATAATTTCCTCTGTTGACATAATTGCTAATCAGACTTCTTGCATTGTCTTGTCTGAATCCAGAGAAGTTAATGTTTATGTCAATCCTGCTTCTGCTGCCAAGTTTGAAAATATTATGTACATATGTGTTGTTCAAATCAGTGTGAAAAGGATTAAAGAACATTCTCAGATAATACTTAACTTTTGCCATTGTGCCAATCTCAATCACTTCTGATCTATGAGGTCAACTCCTCCCATCCACTTGTACTAGATGGCGGCTGCATGTACGATGATGATGAGAAGCAAGCAGTAAAATTATGGCAAAAAATCAGGAAAAGATATAAAGCAAAAAACAGGAAAGGACGAAAATCAATATGCAAATGGTATAGACAGCGGCAGAAATGAAGATAGCGAAAATGGAAATAGAGATGAGAAAAAAAAACAAAAAAAAAACGAAATCGCACAAGGGAAGCAGAGACGATAGCGTCATTGCAAAAGATAATTGAACTATTAAATAAGGATGTAAAAACTGCACAGGAAGAGATAAAAGAATTGAAAATACAAAAAAGCGAACTAGAAGCGTATATAGAGACTAAAATAGACAAAGCATCAGCTTCGTACTCGTCAGTGGTTAAAACCAACACCGGAGTAAGAAACACAGCCTGAAACATCAACACCATAAATAGGTTTGAAATGTTAAGCGAAGAAAAAATCCAAGCAGATGAAACAGAAGAAAAACATGAGGGAAGATGCAACAACTACAAGTGGATAAATCCAAATGCAAGGACCACGAAAACGAAGAAAGAAGAACAGGAAAAGAAGAAAACAAAGAAGATAAAAGTGTTGTGATATACAGTGACTCAATCATAAAAAACGTGATTCTAAACAGAAAAGATGCGAAGGTGAAAGTGTATAGAGGCGTAAAGGCAGAATATCTGCCTAATATAATAAAAAGTGAAAAGTGTAATGCTAATGCTAAAGTGGTTTTACTGGATGTAGGCAAAAACGACATTAAAAAAGGAAACTAGAAATAGGTGTAGATGATGGAAACAAAGTGGATAAACATAAATCAAATTCTGTAAATGTAGAGAGTAAAAAATGTGAAGTAGTGAAAGGGAATGTAGCAAATCAGAAGGAAACAACACAAAAAATCTGCAGGGTACAATGTGTGAGTAATAAAAGCATAGGGGGTTTAACACTGTATCATCAAAACGTACAATATATAAGCAATAAGAGAACGCTAATAGAAATCTTGTTAAAAGAGATAGAGCCAAATGTATTAGTATTTACCAAACATGCTTTAAAAACAGAGGAAATAATAGTAAACAATTATGAAGGTTATATTTTAGGAACATAATACTGTAGACAAGAACACAATAGTAGGGGAGTAGCGATTTATGTGGATGAGACAATAAAATTTAAAGAAGTAGATTGTAGCGAATTTCTAGTAGAAATGACATGTGAACTAGCAGCCATAGAAATATTCTTGAAAAAACAAAACATTGTACTAATAGGAGCATACAGGTCCCCAGCAACAAATGAAAAAATTTTTATTAAAAACTTAAATTCAGTAAAACGTACATTAATAGAAACCTTAACTAGGCTAAACTTAAAAATTGGCATAGATGAACCCACCAGGGTCACAAAACTAACAGAAACTTGTATCGATAATGTATTTACAAATCTAATAGAAAATAAATGGGAAACTAAAATAATTAAAGCAGGAATAGGTGATCATTTTGGCCAGTTGTTAAAAGTAAACGTAAAAAAAGAAACCTTACAAAACAATTTTGAATATAAAAGACAACTAGATAATGAAAGTTTAAACAGATTGAGACAATTCCTCACACGGGTAAGATGGAACGAGATTTATGAATCAGAAAGTGTAAATAAAAAATATGAACATTTTAGTAATATATTGCAGAAAGGCTTAAATACCAAAATACCACTGAAAAAAGTAAAAATCAAGACGAATTCAATGGGTGCCCAGTATGAAAAATGGATGACAAAAGAGATACAAATTTCATGGGAGAGAGTGAAATTTTTAATTTTTATGAAATGTGTAAATATGAGTGATAGATCATTAAAATATATTGAAAATTACAATAGAATATTTAAATTAGTGTGTGAAAGTGCAAAGAAGAGGTATAATCGGGAATTGGTAGTAAACTCGGAAAACAAGACAAAAGCGATATGGAATATGGTAAATAGGGTACACAAGAAGGGAAAAAATAAAAAACAGGAAAATATGACAATCAAAGAAAATGATATTGAGATAAACAACCCAAACGAAATATGTATTAATTTTAACAATTACTTTATAAATATTACAAAACAAATGACAAATGGTCAAAAAAAACAACCAAGTAAAAATAATAGCATCCAGTCAAGTAAAGTCAATGGGAATACTAGAAGTATCAGAGAAAAGTGTATTACAAGAAATTGATAAGCTTAAGCCTAAAAAAGTCTGTTAGTTTTGATGAAATGTCAAACAAATCATAAAATATATTAAAATTGAAATTGTTCAAGTGTTAACACACATTATAAACACATCATTAATGCAAGGGACATTTCCTGTCACTTTAAAGAAATTAATTCTAAGGCCATTATTTAAACAAAAGGGAAGCAAAACAAATATAGAAAATTATAGGTCAATTACATTATGTTCAACTATTTCAAAAATAATGGAAGGTGTATTTTTAAACCAATTGCAAAATTATTTTACTAAATTAAACATAATATCGGAATGGCAATTTGGGTTTCAAAAGAAGAAATCGGCAATCCATGCGATCAGTAAAGATAATAATTATATAATTGAAGCCCTAAATAAACAGGAGAAAGTAATAGCAATTTTTTTGGACTTATCAAAGGCATTCGACTGCGTAAATATAGATATACTTATAAACAAATTAGAAAATTATGGGGTTTTTGGTTTGGCACATAAATGGATTAGTTCGTATCTTAAAAACAGAATGCAGTGTGTTGAAATAAACTGTAGAAATATTACTGGTGTCGTAGAAAAAATTAAATCAAATTTTCAAATAGTTCGGCAAGGAGTACCACAAGGATCAAAATTAGGTCCTTTTTTATTTCTAATATATATGAACGATATTTTTGAATTAGTACAAAAAATGGAAATGTAGCAATTGGATATGCAGACGACATGACAGTAGTAATTAAAGGTAAATCAGCTACTGAGGTAGAATTAAAGGCAAATGATTTAATGAAAAAAATTAAACAATATTATATAAATCTGGACATGGTTTTAAATACTAAAAAGACAGCCGGGATAAATTTTGAATTAAAAAAAATGTAATCTAAATACTATACAACTGGAAATAGAAGGTGAAAAAATACCAGAGATTCAACACACAATTTTTTAGGAGTTATAATAGACAAATAGCTAAATTGGAAGCCATATATAACTCATATAAAAAAGAAGATAAATACAGGTTTATACATAATGAGACAGGTGAGGAAAACCATGGATGATGAAACACTTAAACAGGTATACTATGCTTTTATTTATTCACACATAAAATATGGAATAATATTGTGGGGATATATTACAACAACAGAAGTGCAAAAGGTATTTAAATTACAAAAAAAGCAATTAGAATAATAGGTAATGTTAAAAATAGACACACATGTAAATCAATGTTTAAACAATATGGTATATTGACTGTTCCTTGTATATACATTTATGAGACGATAAAACATCTTTTGGAGGAAAATGAGCCAAAAAATGCTGGTATACACATGTATAACCTAAGAAACAATGATGATTATTTCAGAACAGCAATTAAAGGCACATTAAACAGATGTAGTGTAAAATATATGGGAAAAGAACTTTATAATAAGTTACCTGAAAAAATAAAATTGATAAAAAATGCTGATCAAACTGTGAAAGAAGTAAAAACGCACATACTATTAAATGCATTTTATAGTCTGGAGGAATTTAAGTGTGGGACTGGTAATCAGGAATTGTAAATAAATTGTATTTGTAAATATTGTAGTTGTAAATAATTATTGTACTTGACGAATCCACAACATGTAATGTTCTCATGGATGAAAATAAATTGAAATTGAAATTGAAAGGGACTAAGTGCTGAAGAACCAGACTGATGTGTCTTCACAGTTGCACAAGGTATTGGAGAAATAAAATTAATCAGTAGAAAAACTGCAGTGTTATCCATCTGTGTGAGGGTTGTCAGTCCATTGCTGCTATGTATCACTTCTTTTCATTTCCTTGTCTGGATAGAATGACTACCATGTGCTTATGGTTGGTGCATATTATTCATATCATTTGCCAAAGTAAGATAGTACTGCAAAGCTGGAGGGTTAAAAAATTATTTATGTAAATTTTACATAACATTCCAGATACAGATTTAGTCATTTGCAGAACTACTGACTTACCAAGCCCTATTTCAGCAGATTTTTTCTGCTGGTGTACAAATCAAACTCAAATAACCAGTTTCTGAATCACACCTACACACATTCTGAAGTCCCACTCCCCAATTTGACAGGTTTATAATATGTCGCCTAATATTATGACCTTTGAACCTGATCATATGCTGATCCACAGATTGATCCCTGGTTGCACTAAGAGATTGAAGGTTTTGTTCAAAGGGTCAATTCCAGGTCTTGCTTCAAATGCATGATATTTCCTTACTGAATGATCTACATTGTTAGAAAAATGTAAGTATTACCAAGTATCTTCAAAATGGTGAAGTGGCATAATCTGAGCCACATATGGAACAATTAAATCAGGCTCAGTTGACCAGCAGCTTTTAAAGGTTGGTTGTATATGGTTCCCCACTACCAGGTTCATACAAAGAAATACTCTCATTTCATTTTTAGTTGTGCTGAATGCATTGCCAGTTTGTTTTGCATACCATATACTTTGAGAAATTAGTACATTATGTACAGGCTCTTAGGTGCATTATTAAAAAAAAGTCAAATGTATTTGGCATCTCGCAAGTTCCACGATACTGAACAACAGCACTTTTCAGAATTTACAATTCATATTATCACTGAATCTTTTGTTGGTAAGCTCTGATACATTTAAACTCTGGTAAATCTGGAAGGCATTCAGATACCTCAGCACTGGCTCTGATGCAACTTCTTCTGTCTGACTTCTTTGCAAGGTGGACTATGTATATCCTTTTTGGGATCCTTATAATCGGTTCCCTCCCACCCTCCAAATCTCCTCCTTTAAAAATTCTATTCTGTTATCTGGTAGCAGATCATCAATATTGTAGGCCTCCAAAATCTGCATAACACTGTCAGTGATGAATTCTCTTTTTAGGAGCATATGACCTTAAAGAAAATTTGAAATTATGTAAGTACAAAATTTAATTTTTTCATTTATATAAATAAAAAGGAAAGATAATACATTCCCAAGCTAAGTTGAAATATTATTTCATTTGGTTTATTTACATAATAGCAAAGCTTTGGTAACCTGATAAGGTATTCAAATGCAAGTACAATGCAAGTTACCATTGAGGTACATCAGGACACAAATATCATTCCTTCTAGTAGAGCACCTGCAATGCAACTACAGTTATTACAGTACAATTATTGCTATTTATAAATGTGACTAGGGATGGGACCTCGATACCATTAATAGTCTTGATACTTCGTGGTATCAAAGTATCTCTAATGCTTTGAGATGAACCTTCAATGCTTTTAAATTTTTAAGTTTTGCATTGTTAAAAATTGTTACATTTAACTATATGCTAGATAAGGAATGAAGGGAGTTGACACTTCACATTATTGCCTCGCATGTGTCCCCAAAGTGTTGCTGGGCTATAGTTCTTGATAGACCTTGACTGCATTTCCTGTGAGTGAATGAATGCAACATTCCATATACTCTTGTGTCTAAATAAAAACGTGCAAAACAATAGGGGAGGGTGTAGAGGTACTCATGTAACATGCAGCATTAACTGAGTTGTGAATAAAGCTGATTTAGCTGATGCACTAAATCACATTTCTGCAATAGCCTGGCTTGGTGACTCACTCTCAGCCATTACATGTACTTACTCCAGTGACCAAAATCAGAGAATCCAGCAGAAACAAATCAGAACTTTAGACATGAGATAATACAGCGCATGGAAATATTTGTTATTTTGAGTTGTTTGAGTTTCATGTAAAATTTATGTTTGTTTATACCTTTAGATTGCAGAATAAAGAAGAATTTGTAGTTTTTGTTTTTCTATGGATAGAAAATCGTTAAAAAGAAAGTTTTCAGCAGAAAATATAGTTGCTTAAAAAAGGAAGCATGTTGTTGTTGTTGTTATTGTTGTTATTATTATTAATTATTATTATTATTATTATTATTATTATTATTATTATTATTATTATTATTATTATTATTATTATTATTATTATTATTATTATTATTATTACTCTTTACTAACAATAGGGGATGTATAACCTGTGCCATTATCAAGATACAAAAATTGCTGCCAATTGGAGAATGTCAAACAGGTACAATTTTGGAATTAGCATACAGTACAAAATTGGTTACATGCATTCATACACAGAAAACTACTAAAAAGTGCACAATTCAGTGATCAACTATCACATTTACAGGTTTTTATAAAATGAGTATCGAGTATCAGTGCTCAAAAATCAATATTGGTATTGAGTATCAAGAAATAGTGGTATCGTCCCATCACTAAATGTGACAATCTATTTTTTTTGTCTTTTAATGCATTACTTAACATGAAAGGGTTAAATATATGTTATTTTAATATTGTTAGAACCTTTGTGAGGAAATAAACAATAACAAAAATTTTCCATGTAAAGGATTTTTTGGTGTTGGGGATTTTTCTTGAAAATCTTCACCTGACCTACTAAGCAGTTCTAAGTTTCTCTCTCCATACACAGTGTTTTCTTTTTCCACATTGGATCTAAAAGTTTGTATTTCCACTGAATTTTTACTGTACGTAGATGGTATAGAAAGAAAAAGTGCTGAAATATCAGTTACAAAGGTACTACTGTTTCTTCAGCAAGATTCTCAACAACAATTTCGAAAATGCCTCATCAGTTCAGCATTGTTTTTGGAATGATTTTCTTGCATGGAAAGCTTTGAATTATAAATTTCAAGGAACTGTATCTGTTAGTGCTGCTGTGACATTAAGCCCTACAGAAAGTACTACAGTAAAATGGAACTTAGTTTAATCAGTTGCTGCTTAGTAACTTTTTTCATTCTGAGGAGTTCGCAGTGGTGATACAAAATTTATATACATTGAATAAATGTTATTCTTTCTAATTTCCAAGCCACAGTAGCTCTTCCTGAGCAATAGAGAAATTCATTATCCCTCTCCCCTCTCTCTCTCTCTCTCTCTCTCTCTCTCTCTCTCTCGCTCTCTCTCTCTCTCTAAGGCAAATAAAGTAATTTCCTTCAAAGCACTCATATTGGAGTTTCGCCAGAAAAGTATGTTTTCAGATTTTGAATCTCACTTTCAGCTGGGGGGGGCTATTAGAAAATTGCATGAGGAACCAAATGCCTAGCTCAGAAACCATCACAGTTAGAGCATCCATAAATAAAACTCAATTTAATTTTTAATTTTTCAAAATGAAAATAATTTGAATATCAAATTTTTAATAAATTTGGGCTGATTACAAGGAAGTTCAATTAAGATTTAGTTGGCCTTTCTTTTCTCAACTAATGCTTTACTTATACAGAATTTTATTATTCTTAATTTTCTTAAAAATGCTCTAACTTTTTTATAAAAAAATCAGGAGGTTAAAATAGACAAAACCTGGCTGCACTAAAACCTTTCTACTTTGAAATATATATGTGTGTATATATATACATCATTATAGAGGATTAAGTAGAAAGGGTTTGAGAATTCAGTGTTTGTATTGGAGTTTGTTAATGTTGTCAAGGTAACAGCCAAAGGAAGAAATTTGACCATAACATGATGTCAGTGCTATGAGCACTTGTATATAGATACAGTCATTTGAAGAAACGTATTCTGCTTCCACATTTTTATGTTCTCTTCATGTATCTAGTAGGTGGAGGAAGTATTGCATTTCACACAAAAATATGAAATAGAAATTTCATTGGAAGTACATATTTTTGAAGCTACTTGAATCCTAAAGGAAAGCTATTTTAGCAAATGGAAATTGAGAGAGAGCGAGAGAGAGAGAGAGAGAGAGAGAGGGAGAGAGAAAGTGAGAGTGCTCAAAAATGAAAAATTGGATGAATACTACACTTTTTATTTTTAAGTTCAGTGTCAACCAAAGATGTGACACAAAGATTTACACAAAGCAAATCCCCCTACCCAAAACTACCTTTTAAATGGTACATTTGTTGTTATTTTGTATTTTCTCATAAATTCATTGATTGTGGTTAAAATACCACATATGTTAATATATAAATGTCAGTGTGTGTGTGTGCGTGCGTGCGTGTGTGTATTTGTATATGTTCCTTATAGGCTTCTACACTGTTGCACCAATTTCAACAAAACTTGTCACATATAACCTTTGACACAAGGCAAAAATTAGTGTCTAGCTTATAATTTGAATTTCACATGATTAATTATTTAATTTTACGTGATGCCTACAAAAGCTTGCAAGACCATCTATAGTTTTCTAAACAATAATCATAATAGCTCAAGTATTGCCAACATAAGAATAGTAATTACATAGGCTTTCATGGCCTCACAAAATAACAAAGGAACAGAAAGTTCACATATTTGTTGATCTCCTCTCTGACACTGACCATGAAGTAATTGCACAGACAAATAAATAACTAGAATACTATGCCACCTGTGGCTACTCTTGCACAAATGTAAAGGTGGTGCAATAGCTTGGTTGAGAAACTAAACAAAGTCTTGAACTGTATTATATTAGGCTGTGATAACAGCAAGAATTGCAAACCAGACTAAATACCACTTCTTCCTCTTATTTATACTCAAATGATTAATTGAGTATTGTTATAAAATAATACAAAAGGATTCAACATAATCGCATTGACTACAAAAGTCTCTTTGTGTTCAAACATTATCAGCATAAGACTAATAAATAAGTCAAAGTTAATATCCATACATTCTGCAAGCATATTCCAATATTTATTTATTTATTAAAATTTGTACTTTCCCAGTTTCTCTATGGGAAGTTTGTGATGCTTTTATAAGCAGAAAAACAAAAACTAATGACATAAAGATGGGCATGGATAACAGCAGTGGAATCACACCACCCAAAGTACTTCTTCTTTTTCTTCTTCTCCTTTGTATGTTAATTTTTGCCTTTCTTTTGTTTTGTCTTTCTTGTGTTTTCTCAATAAGTTTTATGTATATTGGTTACTAAGAATAAACAACATTGTATTCATGTTACTTAAATTGTTATTATTTCTTTCCAACTGAGATTTTCTCAATAAATAGACAACCCAAATGTGACAACATGGAAGTCACTCAGCTGCATTCACCAAAAATCATTATTATAAACTTTGGTATTTGTGATTGTTCAACAGTGCTTTTACAGTGTCCTCTTAGTATTTTTATTTTGTTCTTTATAGCATTCTGAGAGTTTTAATTAACTGTTTGTTTAGGTGCCACTTAGTTTCATATAGAATGGGGGGGAGGTAAGTGAAATTAATTATATCCTCATTGTAGTTTAAAAACTACCCATGCAACATTAGCTAAACTAGTAAGTTTCATATATTTTCATGACAAATAAAATGTGTCTTGAATTTTCTGGGAAGTTCTCTTCATTTGGAATAATTTTGTATAATTTTATCTAAGTGCTAAACAACAAGGGATGGAGAAAATCATACTACACAAAATAGGTTACTTTAAAATGCACAGTTTATTTAAAATAACATTTGGTGGGTTCAGCCTTTACTTTGTCACTTTGCTCAAAAACAGTTTTCTGGGGAGTCCCTGTCCTTTGGTATACACAGTTGTGTATCCATACTTGCAGACCAAGCACTGGAGATTGAAAAGCACTCATTCACCTGTTCCCTACTGAAGTTTTGAATCAGAAACCTTTTTGAGTATGACATATGATTGGTCTACTAACAGACCAATCATATAATTGGATTTTATCTTTTAATGTTTGATACACGATTGGTTGTTTAGTTCACCAATTGCACAATTTTATTTTTAGTGTAAATATGGGCCACAAATCATTGAATTGAGTACCCTGAAGAAGGCCACAGAGTCAAGATGGCCAAAAACTTGGCAAAGAAATGCTGTACACTCAGTTGAAAAGCCATAATCAACACCAAGAATTGTCTGAAACTATTTCTGCAAATGTTTATCTCCATTAACATAAAGTAGACAGAAAAATAAGCTTTTGTAAGAATAGTTTGTAAAAGCTACATAAAAATAAGCAATAGTGGGTAGAGAAAGTCAAGTAAATATAAAACAAGAATTTTTGTGTAAAGTGTTCTGTAGGTTCTTGACTGCTAGCGCTTGTTATTCATTTGAAGTTATTGTAAAGAATAGAGGTTAAAAGTGAATCAAGAGAAAACACAGATTGTGGTTTTCAAAAAGGGGGGAAAATTAGGCAAATATGAAAAGTGGAAGGGAGAGAATAAAGATTACAGGGTAGTATTTTGGAGAAAAATGGGTTAGGAGATATATAGAGAAGGACAGAAAATAACGTAAAACATTTTTGTAAAAAGGCAAGGAAAAGACTGGAAGATATAGAAATACAAATCATGTTCAGTGAGATTGCCAAAAAGAGCTCATTAGTTTATTATAGGCCAATGAAAAATACATGGGGTAGGGAAAAATATATAGACATAGTAAATAAAGAAGAGAGAGAATCTATTGCATGGTTAAGAACCGGAGCATGGAGGCTAAAAGGGCTAAGACAGGGTATTCCTCAGAACCAATGTCCAATATGTGGTGGTAATGAAGACATTGAACACATAGTATTTAAGTGCCAAGGAACAGAAAATTGGAGAAAAGAATTTTTTAATAACAAGTGGTTGAAGGGGGATAGAAATACACTTATAATTGAAATGATATGCAAGGACGCTAGAAGCATTGGACAGTTTTTGTGTAAAGTAAAAAATAAATGGCTTTGGACAGTGGAAAGAGAAAAGTAAGAGGTAGTGCATCTTACTTTGAATGGAAAACAATAGTGAATGTGTGATGGTTAAGTAATCAATAAATGAAAAGTGAAAAAAAAGTGGAAATGGGACATGAAAAAAAAACACAAAAAACTGAAGAAAGAAAGAAAGAAATAAAAAAGATCAAGATAATTTAGTGACAAGAGATTGTACAATGTAAATAAACTGTAGTGATTGTCTACTGAATAAGTGACCAGGGTCAAAATGCGGTAGACAATCAAATTTGTAAAACTCTTAGCACAATAAAATACTGATATTTCAATATTTCATAAGAGTTTTGCAGCTGAGAAGACTAAAAGAATTGCTGATGATTACTGGAACAAGAAGTTGGAAGGTTGATAATTTCTATAGCAATGATAGTGAAATAGTGAGGCATCTTTCAGTGGTAGTCCAAAGGACACTGCTGTTGAAATGTTTCACATGTTTTTGCCACTTGAGCATATCACCTCCTTAGAAATTATTCCAGGTTTGCAAATTGACCACACTCCACAAAATTAGTTATATTATTATGCACTATCTATAGTTACAGAAGCTGTTACTTAATAAAAAAAAAGTGGAAATGAGACATGAAAAAATGAAGCAAGATAATTTATTGACAAGAGATTGTAAAATGTAAAATGAAAAAAAAAAAAAAAAGAAAGAAAGAAAGAAGAAATGTAGTGGTTGTCTACAGAATGAGTGGCCAGGGTCAAAGTTCAGTAGACATTCAAATTGTAAATCTCTTAGCACAATGAAACAATACAATAAAAAAATGTAGTGACTAATTTAGTCTCCTTTATTTATTTCTTTTTTTATTATGGAAATTGCAGAAGATAATGTTAGTTTATTATAATAAATAATTACATAGGTATATAATGCATTTACCACCGTTTGCGGCAGTCACCCCCTCCGTCCGTTGCTGTAGGCTTACCTTGATGCTTCTCCCGTTGGTTCCAGAAGTCCTCAGTGTGTTGGTTCTCTTCAATTTTATCCTCGGCTAGCTGCAGTAATTTTCCTTAAACAATATGGGAGCATGGACTTATCCTCGGTAAAGGAATCGTAGATCTCGGGTGGTGATATAGGAAGACATAGACGTGCTTTGTTTATGAAAAGATGACACTGCCGTTTCTTTTTTATTTAATTAACATTCGTAGTATACAACACTTGTATTGACGCCGTAAAATACTGTCCACCGCTGTTAAACTACGGCGCGAATATGACACGAAGTTTAAATATGTTTATTATCTCTTTACGAGTAGCGGATCTTAGGTGTGTTTCTAAAACTGTCTTGATTCCCTTTTTGGCGCGATATCTCACACATCCTGCAGCATCTCTCCCTGACCACACATGACAAAAACTGCCGAACAAACTGCAATGCTAAACTGACATGACAAAACGGCCTTGCTAAACGGACATGACAAAACTTTCTTGCTAAAACTGCCTTGCTGCAATGCTAAAATTCCATCACAAACTGCCTTGACCAAAACTGTCCCGAATTTGCTCCAAACAGATCCGTTTATAGTCGCAGGCTTCTGAGGCTGCTTCCTTTCCTATTGGTCCATTTTTAGCGCCACTCGACGCGTCTAACTATTTCGAATAAACTTCCAGGGATCTCATTGGTCCAAGTTTAATATAAATCGCGGCTTTCCCCACATTTACCGTTAGTAGTGATATATACGGATTAACCAATTGGATTAACGATAATCCTGCCACCAGGGGGGATTAAGCGCTAGTGTCGCGTTAATCCGCAAAAAGGCGGGAAAAAGTAGTAAAATCGAAGATGGCGGACCAAGATGGCGGCAAAGCGCAAGGCGGGAAAGTGCTTGTGACGCGTTAATCCGCCAAAAAGGCGGGAAAAAGTAGTAAATTTCAAGATGGCGGACCAAGATGGCGGCAAAGCGCAAGGCGGGAAAGCGCTTGTGACGCGTTAATCCGCAAAAAAGGCGGGGAAAAGTAGTAAATGTCAAGATGCCGGCTGGCGCTAGTGTCGCAAAAACCAAGATGGCGGCAAAGCGCAAGGCGGGAAAGTGCGTTAATCCGCCAAAAAGGCGGGGAAAAGTAGTAAATGCCAAGATGGCGGCTGGCGCTAGTGTCGCAAAACCAAGATGGCGGCAAAGCGCAAGGCGGGAAAGTGCGTTAATCCGCCAAAAAGGCGGGGAAAAGTAGTAAATGCCAAGATGGCGGATGGCGGTAGTGTCGCAAAAACCAAGATGGCGGCAAAGCGCAAGGCGGGAAAGTGCGTTAATCCGCCAAAAAGGCGGGGAAAAGTAGTAAATGCCAAGATGGCGGCTGGCGCTAGTGTCGCTAAAACCAAGATGGCGGCACAGCGAGAAGAGCGCTAGTGTCGCGTTAATCCGCAACAGAGGCGGGAACGCAAAAACCAAGATGGTGGCAAAGCGCTAGGCGTAAAGCGCGCTAATTAGCTAAAAAGGCGGGAAAAAGTAGTAAATGCCCAGATGGCGGCTGGCGCTAGTGTCGCTAAAACCAAGATGGCGGCACAGCGAGAAGAGCGCTAGTGTCGCGTTAATCCGCAAAAGAGGCGGGAAAAAGTAGTAAATGGGAAGGTGGTGTTTGGCGCTAGTGTCGCAAAAACCAAGATGGCGGTAAAGCGCAAGGCGGGAAAGCGCTTGAGACGCGTTAATCCGCCAAAAAGGCGGGAAAAAGTAGTAAATGACAAGATGGCGGATGGCGCTAGTGTCGCGTTAATCCGCAAAAGAGGTGGGAAAAAGTAGTAAATCGTAAGATGGCGGCGAAGCGCAAAGCGAGAAGAGCGCTAGTGTCGCGTTAATCCGCAAAAGAGGCGGGAAAAAGTAGTAAATGGTAAGATGGCGGATGCCAAGATGGCGGCTGGCGCTAGTGGCGCAGAAACCAAGATGGCTGCAAAGCGCAAGGCGGGAAAAGCGCTTGGTTCACGTTAATCCGCAAAAAAGGCGGGAGAAAGTAGTAAATGGCAAGATGGCAGCGAAGCGCTAGTGTCGCATTAATCCGCAAAAAGAGGCGGGAATAAGTAGTAAATGCCAAGATGGCGTATGGCGCAAAAACAAGATGGCTGCAAAGCGCAAAGCAAGATGAGCGCTAGTGACGCGTCAACCCCGTTAATCCGCAAAAAAGGCGGGAAAAAGTAGTAGGTGGTAAGATGGCGGCTGGCGCTAGTGTCGCAAAAACAAGATGGCTGAAAAGCGCAAGGGTGAAAAAATATACGGCACAATATGGTGCAATAGTTAAACCACACCAAAGGCGGGAAAAGTGACGACATAAGATGGCGGACGGCGCTAGTGTCGCTGGAAGAAATGTGGCGCTGCTCCGCAAGATGGTGGAAGGTACTAGTGGAACGCAGCGCACCAAGATTGCGTTTGGAAAAAGTATATAGAAGTGCCGCAAGAGAGCGTTATGACGAAGAGAAATAAAAATGATGGAAGATGGTGGTTGCCACAAGATGGCGCTAGTGACGTGAAAAGTGATGAGGAAGGTAGTAGGTAGGGTTAAGAGGAAAACAAGATGGACGGCTGCAGGGAATTTGAAAATACAAACAGAATGCAATGGAAGTGGAGGAGGAGGAGGAGGAGGAGGTGGAGTAGGTAGGGTATCGATAAATAGCATAAGAAAGGCGGCTTTGAAAAAATGCAAAAAGAGCATAAATGTGCAGAAAAAAAGATAGCGGAGAAAGGAAAAGAATTGGAAGAGGTCAAAAACGAGAGGGATGAGATGGAGAAGAAAATGCGAAAAGCAGAAGATGAAATGGAAGAAATAAAGAGGAGAGTACTGGTGCGACATGTGGATGAAGCAGTGATCTACGAGGATGAACTAGGAGAAATAGCTGAAGGTGGTGGGTAAGGAGATGAAACCGAAGAGGAAGGAGAGAGCAATAATGAAAATGGTGAAGACGAGGATGATTTGAGCTATGACATATAGAAGCAATACGTACCTGCAAAGACGAACCTTGAAGGCGCACATTCACACACATACACGCACACACTTGATTGAGAAAAAACATACCAGGATGGGAAGGTTACGGGAATATACCTAACTAACTACATAAATAGGCGCTAACTAGCTAACTAGAGAAAGGAAGATGAATAAGGATTTAAACGAAATGAAACGAGAGAAATGTTAATAAAACATATTTATTTAATACTAAACAATAATAATAAAATACGTACCATAAAAATAAACAATAATACAAAATATAAACAATTACACAATTAAAAAATGAACAAAACAGCAGCAGCAATAATGGAACAGAAAGAAGAGGAAGAAACAAAATAAGTCAATACATATATGCAAAGACAAATTTAGGTGTGCTTAAGTGGCGTGATGAAAACTCTGAAAAACGCCACAACGAGTGCAGTGGACGCAAACACATACGGGTTCGTGAAAGCATCCACAGTGATCGCAGCACACATTTGCTTGAACAGTACAGTGTTGACATTGACACTGATTTTGCCGATATAATCTTATGTGTGCGTATGGATTTGGAATATTGTAAAGCACGCAAGCCCGGCGTGCTTGGCATTCCAAGCAGGCCGGGTTGAATCTGGACATGTTGCAACTCCTACCGGTATGGTTGCAACTGCTAACACTACAGGCACTCCACTGGCAGATAGCATAGTGAAAAAAACTGTCCAGGTTACGGTTACAACTACGACATTTAAAACAAGGGCACACATGGCCTATACTCCCGTAAAATGGGTTTAGTTGCTCATTGCAAAATAGACACTTTTGATTCAAAGCCATTACAAAATATGCATGTACTTATTTGGAAAGAAAAGAGAAAACAAACTTACCAAAGATCGAGAGCGTCTCGAGGAAGAGAGAAGTCTAGATTAAGGTAAGGAAGGTGAAGCGAAAGCAATTGCTGCTGCTGACGCCTTTGCTCGGCCGCTAGCCGCTCCCTCAGGCGCTGCGGGACCGAATAGGGTGATGAACGACGATGCCGGAAGATGTTTCTCCGGTGCCGCGGCCGTAGAGGAGCCCTAGGCGTGACGCCTCGCCTCCCGGGGACCACCCACTCCACCTCGTCGTAGGCGCCGTCGGGGACGGACAGAAGATCGATAGAGGGTTCCTCCAGGTTCTCCTCCTCGAGGAGCAGGTCGGGAAGCGATGGTGTCGACGAAGGAGGAGCCGACAGGTACTCTCGGAGGATAGTGGTGACCTCGGAGATTCTCTCCGAGATGACGTCGTCGTCGGCGCTGGCCGCTTCAGCACCACTGAAGAATGTTATGTCCGATTCAGTCAAATGACCCGGAGTTGTTGTTGGGCTTGCCTCCGGAGAGACAGGAGGAAAGCCCGGTCGGTCTACCGTCTCAATGTCAGGCACTTCAAACGAACCCTGTAAGTTGGCGTACCAGGCGTCTTCGAATAAGAGACGCAGCCTCTCCTGCACCAAGGAGTTGCCAATGAAAGAGCTGTTTCGCTCCCGAGGCACAAGATTGACGCTGACGTTAGAACGTGAAGATGAAGCCATTGTGCATAGGCGATGAAGGAGAACCTTAAATATATATTGGAGCAAAAGCAACATGGCGGAGCTAGGTTCTCGTGGGAAAGGGAGCGATAAGAGAATATTAATAATGGCCGACCGGAAAACTAAAGGCTGAAATTGTGACCTGAACAGGATGTAGCAGCGATAACAAAGTCCACCGAATGTGAACCAGATGGTGAGCTGGGATGTAGTGGTTCAGATAAGAAATGGTAGTGCTAAAGACATCCGGTGGCTGAGGCGAATTCTGTTCATTGCGGTTACGATAAGGCGGGAATAAAACGCATGGACCGATACGGTAACATAATCAGAGAGAACTCTGGCTGCTGTTGTGAGAAGTGAGACGAAATAAAACACATTGTTTTGCATTGAAGGTGAATCCTGAATGAATTAATGAATTATACCCGATAACAAGCATAAGCATTAGAGTAGAAAACCAAAGAATAGGTGCAACTGTTGAGCAATAGGTTAAGAGGAGCTAAAAAGGAATATTAGAATATACGCGTACATAGAGAGGTGACGCAACACTTGAGCCTTTGGCAAAATAGAAATTAGGTTGGGAAAGGTGATCGAAACGACTAACGGCATAACTAGCTCATA
The DNA here is from genome assembly GCA_030765065.1 of Deroplatys truncata. NCBI lineage: Eukaryota > Metazoa > Arthropoda > Insecta > Mantodea > Mantidae > Deroplatys > Deroplatys truncata. The sequence goes on from CM060990.1 coordinate 699,722,855, forward strand.
AAGGAAAAAGCTATAAGGTTGCTTTTAGACGCCTGAATAAACGAATGAATAAAACATTGGCGCCGGAAAGGGTGTTAAGTGCATGAAAGAAAATAGGGGTAATAGAATTATTAGTGCTGAACCTTTAGAGGTAACAGAGAAAACCAAAAAGAGCAGACTAAATGGAGGGCGAACCAGGCACAAGTAGACAGGATACGCAAAACGATGAGCACCATACGTTTGACATTACAGGACGAAGGCAAAGGACACTTACTAGGTTTTATTCGGGGTTTACCGAGACCGACATTACGGTTAGGCCAATGCCCGAAGATGCAGACCCCGAACAGTGGTTGCACACCATGTTTGACGATGTACTAGACTATGTGAACACCGAACTGTTGGAAAACGAACCCGGGTACATAGGACTTACCATTCACGCTGCCCAAGAGGGGTTTGCGCCAATGAGCATGAGCGTGCGCAGGTTTGATCAGGTAAACACGAACGTATTTTTGCAAAGTGTGCAAAAGGTCATGCAAAGCAATAAGGAGTTTGTGTTAGGTGGACCACTCAAGCTAAACTGCGTATGGACGAAGGAGATCACCGGTAGATGCCATAAACCTTGCGAGGCGTGCTTTAGAAACAAAGGAATTGTAGAGATTCGAAATAAGGACACCATATGCCTGCCAAGGGCCATCGTTGTGGGGAAGGCCAAGGCGGACAAAGACGTGAACTATTACACGTTGGCGCGATCAGAATACCTACAGAAGGAGAGGGCTTTGGCGCTTCTTAGAGATGTAGGCGGTGGGGTGAACGACGTGAAACGATACGATGAAGGCCTACAGGGGTACAGCATTACCGTGTTTGGGGACCATAGCGGAAAGACGGTGTTATACAAGTCCGCGAACCACGGAGGCAAACCCATCGATCTTATTCTACACGATGGGCACTACAACACGATAGTGAACCTGCACATGGCGCTAAAGTGCAAGTACTATTGCCGCGAGTGTCACCATCCTTTTACGGTACCAAGGGAGCATCACCGCTGTGACAACAAATGCACGAAATGTCACATGCTGTGTAGGCAACCCTTCACGCGCTATGTGCGCTGTGCCCAGTGTCACCGGGACTTCAACGGGCAAGTGTGTTACGAGAATCATTTAAAGAAGGGAGGGGTATATGCCAAAGGGCACACTGTGTGCGAGATGGAAAAAGTGTGCTTGGTGTGCCATAGGCTGTACAACATGAGGGACAGAAAGACCCCACACACGTGCGGCGAGACGTTTTGTGGCAATTGCAAGCTGCACGTGAAAGCGAACCATATGTGCTATATACAGCCGTACAGAGGAAAGAAACTAAGAAACGAGTTTGTGCTGATGTTTATAGACTTTGAATGCACGCAGGACACTTCCTACAAAGGGAAGGCAGACGTGTTCGAGCATGTCCCTAACCTATGTGTGCTGTACCAGGTGTGCTCGTTGTGCATAGACGACCAGCACCAAACGGCATATTGCTCGCAATGCGGGATAAAGGAGTGGATATTTGCGAAGGAACCGGTCAAACAGCTGTTCGAACACGTCACGGATTCGCGGTATGACCGATGGGACGTTATCGTCATTGCACATAACCTGAAAGCCTATGACGGACAATTTGTGCTAAAGCATATGGTTGGGGCGTTGCATTGGAGACCCGAGCTCGTTATGTACGGTACAAAGATATACCAAATAAAGCATAATCGTGTAACCTTCCTGGATTCGTTAAATTTTCTGCCTATGGCCCTGGCCAGGTTTCCCAAAACGTTTCAGCTGCAGGCATGCAAAGGCTACTTTCCGTACCTGTTCAACACAAAAGAGCACCAACGCTACGTTGGGCCTATTCCCGACCAAAGGTATTACTGCCCTGACAGCATGTCCGAGGACGCTCGAGCAGACTTTGAGCAGTGGCACGCGGAGAAAAGGGCCTCGAACTACGTCTTTGACATGCAAGCCGAAATGCTAGCGTACTGTAGGATGGATGTAACGCTGCTGAGCCAGGGAGTGCTGAAGTATAGGAAGGAGTTTCTCGACGAGAACGGGATCGAGGCGTTTAGGGAATGTGTGACCATTGCGCAAGCGTGTATGAACGTGTACCGAAAGCGCTTCATGCCTAAAAACCAAATAGCGGTGATACCCGCTGGGGGGTATCGGCTTGCCGACAAGCATTCGCGCATAGCCTGTATATGGCTGACGTGGCTCGAGCAGCAGCAGAAGGTGAATATCATGCATGCGGTGAAGGGGCGCGAGGTTAGAATTGCTGGGCACAAGGTGGACGGGTTCGATGAGGACACAAAAACCGTGTACCTATTTCACGGCTGTTGGTACCACGGGTGCCCAAAGTGCTTTCCGAATAGGCACGCGGTGCTATTTTGCACGGGAAACGAGACGATGGCCTCGCGGTTCGAGAGCACGGGAAAGGTGACCGAGAAAATAAGGCATGCCGGCTATGTCGTCGTCGAAATGTGGGAATGCTCCTTTAACGAAATGCTGAAGGCTAACGCGCAGCTTACGCAGTATGCCAAACAGTTTGCCACTGCTGACCCCTTGGACCCTAGGCACGCCTTCTACGGAGGGCGCACCAACCTCACAAAGACCTACTGCGAGGCAGTGGGAACAGCGAAGTTGTTTTACTACGATGTGTGCAGCCTGTACCCCTTCGTCAACAAGACTAAGCCGTATCCTGTAGGCCACCCGAAAATTCACCTTAAACACTTTCCTAGCTTAAGTGCGGTTAAGGGAGGGCTCGTGAAGTGCAAGGTGTTGCCACCCCAAAACCTGTACCACCCCGTGTTGCCGATGCGAGCGAATGGAAAGTTGATGTTTCCACTGTGCCGCGCATGCGCTGAGACAGAATACCAGGAGAGCTGCGAACACGAGGACGAAGCGAGAGCGCTATCGGGAACCTGGGTGGTGGACGAGGTGAAGGTCGCCCTAGCGGAGGGTTACCGCCTGCTGGAGGTGAACGAGTTGTGGGAATACGACATGGTGCAATACGACCCCACAACAGAATCTAAGGGGCTCTTCGAGGCCTACGTGAATCAGTTCTTAAAGATTAAGACGGAAGCCTCCGGTTGGCCTGCAGACTGCGGGACGCCCGAGGCCAAAGAGGCCTTTGTGCGTAGGTTTTACGAGCGAGAAGGCGTCACCCTGTCCCCGGACGACATTGCCCACAACCCGGGTAGGCGAGAGCTTGCGAAGCTCATGCTGAACAGCTTCTGGGGCAAGTTTGGGCAGAGGGATAACCTTCCCACCTGCGAGTTGGTGGAGCAGTATACTAGGCTAAAGGAGCTGCTTAGCGACCCTGCCGTGGAGGTACAGACCTACGTGCCGGCCACGGACGACACGATGTACGTGGTGTGGCGCTATTGCGAACTGAGCCCTAAACTAAGCCGAACCACAAACGTCGTGATTGCCGCCTACACCACTGCGCATGCACGCTTGGTGCTGTACGATTACCTGAAGCGGCTAGGCGAACGGGTGTGCTATTTCGATACCGACTCGGTGATTGCGGTAGGTGCACCAGGACAGTGGATGCCTCCCGTCGGGAGCTTTCTAGGGGACATGACGGACGAATTGGAAAGGTACGGGAAAGGGGCGTACATTTCCCGCTATGCCTCCACGGGCCCAAAAAGCTACTGCCTAGAAATTCGGTGCCCCGAGACAGGAAAGACGCACACCGTGTGCAAGATCAAGGGCATCACGCTAAACTCTGGCAACCTAAGGACGGTGAATGCCGGCGTGATACGCGACGTTGTCCTGGAGGATCGTGCCAAAGAGGTAAGGCTGCGAGGCACGCAGATTTCGAGGAAACCGCTGTGGAACGTGGTCACAGAACCGGCCACAAAGACCTTTAGAATGGTCGTCACCAAGCGCGTCATGACGGACGGATTTGACACCTATCCTTACGGGTTCAAGAGGGGACGTTGCTCACATTAAAAAGAAACTGCTAGCAGGACATGGCGGTCATTGCCGCAGCGGCTATGCCGAAGCCCACCCCCACCACTGCCACATGCCCCACGCGATTTACCTTTCCAAGCACTATGCTGGTGGCAGGGCCTTCGCGCTGCGGAAAGTCCACGTTTGTGAAGAATCTCATCACGAATTCCGCGCACATGTTCGAGAAGCCACTGCGCAAGGTGTTGTGGTGCCACCCGGAGGAATACACGCCTGGACCGGGGGATTTGCCTTTGGCGTGCGAGGCGCATCCAGGGATACCCGAACTCGCCGACGTGCGTGAGAACTACCTTGTCATCCTGGACGATTTGATGTATGACGGGGATTGCTTGAACGTCTCCAACTTCTTTACCCGCGACTCGCACCACAGGCGCTTTGGGGTGATATACATTTTGCAAAATGTTCTGCCGCAGGGGAAGAAATTTCGGACGATATCGCTGAATGCAAACTACATCGTCGTGTTTAAAAACACTAGGGACAAGATGCAAATAGAACGGTTGTGCCAGCAACTGGAGCCGAGAAACTCTAAATTCCTATTGGAGGCGTTTGGGAAGGCGACGGAAAGGCCGCACGGGTACCTGGTGATTGACTGCACGCAGTATACACCAGACCCCTTCAGGTACAGAACCGGCGTTCTACCAGGCGAGCGCCTATCGTACTTCATTGCGAAAGACTAAGATCAGATAAATACAGGGTGTTTCACGGGAAGGGTCCCATTGTGAGGCCGGCATGGCGAGGAAACGGTTAACGATAGCCAAGGTGAGCAGCCCACTTATTGCGAGACAACACGAAAGCCTGACGGCAGTTGCAAAGGCAAAACCAGCTCTGCGCAAGCAGCTGCTTAAGAATGCCAACCCCGAATTGGTGAAGGCCATCTCCGAGTGCATGCTTAACGTGAGCAAGGGTAACGTCACATTGCCACCAAGGTGCGTGAAACGTTTAAAAAGGCACAGAGCCAGCTGGAGAAAGTTAGTCGACAAGAGGCTGGCGCTAAAGAAAAAGAAGCACATTCTTGTGCAGCGCGGCGGCTTTCTGCCGGCATTCCTGTTACCCGTGCTTGCCTCCCTGGGCAGCGCTCTGGTCACCAAGCTTGTAAAATGAAGTTTGCACGCCAGGTGGTGGTTGCGCCCCAGCCAAAGGCCGTCGAACAGTTGCACGTCATCGACTCTAGCCTAGCCAACTTGGCCAAAGAGATGGATGGGGTGCAGCGGTCCAAGCTAACCCTGCCGGAGAAATGGAAGCTGATGAAATATAAATTGGGAAACTACCTGGGGCTGATGGCACAAGTGAGAAAACCGTACATGCCGGCGGAAGGCCGTGACGATGATGATGATGCCTTTGAGGATTCCCCGGAAAGCGGTAAAGCAAGGTTCGCAGCAGCAGCTGCAGAGAAGAAGAAGAAGGGGAAGCCCCCTTTGGTGAGCAAAGGAAAGGAAACGGTAGTTCGCAAACTTAAAGTGAAACGCCTACAGGCGGACCGAAAGCGCAGAGACGAGTCGTTCATTCACTTTGCGTCGCCTAAGAAAACCGCGTACCCCTACGAGTTCAGAAACCGCCGTTGGGAACCCCTGTATAAGGAGTAAGAAAGAGAGCACACCATGAAGGAGTGGACGGTGCTGAGGCGCATTTATGGCAACCCCGAACATGCTGCAGGGTTGTCCACTCCGTCCAAACTTAGCAGGGCCACCGGCATCTCTAAGGCCAAGGTACGGACCTTCCTCGAAACGCAGGACAGCTACACGTATCACAAACCGGCGCGAAAGCGCTACCCTACCAGGTTTTACCATGTCACTAACATAGACGATGTGTGGGAGGCTGACCTCAACGTGCTGCCCAACCTTAAGCCACATAACACCCCCTATGCCTACATCCTGACCGTGATCGACGTATTTTCAAAGTATGCCTGGGCCGTTCCGCTAAAGACGAAGCTAGGCTCTGAGCTGGTATCGGCATTTACCACCATATTCAACGAACGTATCCCCAGGGTGCTGCAGACGGACAAGGGTACCGAGTTCGCCAACAAAACGTTTCGCGCCTTCCTGGAGCGGCACGGCGTGCGACACTACACCACCACCAGCAACGTGAAGGCTAGCGTTGTGGAGCGCTTCAACCGCACGCTAAAGGCCAAGATGTGGAAGTACTTTACGCACGCCAACAGCTACCGCTACGTGGACGTACTTCCGGCTTTGGTCAAATCCTACAACGGGTCGTTCCACAGGTCCATCAAAATGGCCCCCGTCGACGTGTCGGAAGCCAACGTGCTGCAGGTCTACAACAACCTTTACGCCCATAAAAGAATGCAAGCGAGCCACAGGGGACCTACACCCCTAAAGGCGGGTGAACACGTGCGCATATCCAAGCACAAAATGAGGTTCGACAAGGGTTACGAGCAGAACTGGACCGAGGAAATATTTAAGATCTCCAAGGTGATGCGAGGAACGCCCACGGTATATAAGATCGAGGATCTTGCAGGAGACGCCATAGAAGGGATATTCTATGCGGAGGAGTTGCAGAGAGTGGCGCTCCCACAAACGTTCAAGGTGGACAAAGTGTTGCAGACCAAGGGACGAGGAAAGAACAAACAGGTGCTCGTCAAGTGGAGGGGATATCCTAAAAAGTTTAACTCGTGGGTGAAGGCCTCTTCGGTCCAGCAGGTATGATCAAGACTAGACCGTTCTCCATCACGCTAGTGAGCAATGCCTCCATGGACCACTACACCGACAACACGACGGCCCGTTTTTCAAACATCCTCCCCGAGAGAATAGTGCTGCAGGGAGAGTGGGAGGTGGCCTTGCAAAAGGTGCGGTATCCTGTTAAATTCTACAACGTCTCCAAGGCGGACGCGCAGTTGGTGGGCACGAAGTATACCTTGGCGGCACAACCGTCGCAAACGAAATTCAGCCTGCAGCTGCCGCAGGCCATCGTGTACGACTCAGAGGAGCTGGTGCAGAGCGTCAATGCTGCCATGGTCGAACATCTCGGCGTGCAGGACATCCTCCACATCGATTCCGCAAAGAGGGTGACGGTGAACCAAGACGCCGTGCACCCTGAACCCATGCCATCCATTCCATTCGGGGGCTTCGTAGAAAACGTCCTGCCTGAGATCGTCGTGCGGTCAGATGAAGGCTTCGTTTCCGATTCGCCTAGAAGTAGACCGAAGCCGAAACCAAAGCCAAAACCGTCACCAAGTCACCCGGTCGGCTCTGTGGCCAAACCGGTTCCCGCCGCGGCGCCGCAGGCGCCGCCCGCCGCCGCCGCGCCAAAGGCGCCGCCCGCCGCGGAACCGCCGGTTTCGGAACCCGTATCCATCTTGCGAAGGGAGCACCTCGTCCACAGTTTGCTGCTCACCCCGTCGCTGGCCAAGATGCTCGGTTTCGAACCCTTCAGCAACGTCGTTCGTGCCAAGCAGGGCAAGCACCCCGTGGATCCCTATATGGGTTTTCCTTACGAAATGTTCATCTATTGTAACCTCGTCGTGCCCCAAGTCGTGGGCGACACCTTCGTTCAGGTCATCGAAAGCGTGGCCGTGGAGTACGAAAGAAGCAACAACACCTACATGACCGATGAGAAAACGTTCTCTCCGCTCAATTGGGTGCCTCTGGTGCAGCACGATTTCAAGACCGTCGACATAGATTTAAGAAACGGATACGGGGATCTGCTACCATTTGCCGACGGTTTTTCCTCCACGGTGGTGCTCTCGTTCAGACCGAAGCCTGCCTCATGGAACTGAACGTCGTCACCCGGTACTATCTCAATCAGGCGGGCGGCGCGCTAGACGAACGGGATTTCGTCCTCTTTAGGGGCAAGCGCTATCAGCGGGGAAGCGGCCTATTCTCCGCTCTAGGCGGACTCTTCAGAACCATTCTGCCGTTTCTCAAGAGCGGCGCCAAGGCGATCGGAAAGGAGGCCCTCAAGGTGGGCGCAAACGTGCTCGCCGACGTGGCCACCTCCGGCACTGCTCCCAAGGAGGCGCTAAGGACAAGACTCAAAGAGGCGGGAACCAACCTCAAGCGAAAGGCAGACGTTAAGATCGATTCCATGCTCGGGTCAGGCCTTCGCCGCGTGAAGAGAATAAAACGTATACGTTCTGCAAAGCGGCCACAGTCTACACCCGTTCGCAGAAGGCGCAAGGTTCAAGACATCTTTACGTAATGGCCGATACCGACGCCGTGCACATGAGCTCAGAACTAGACCTTTTCAAGGACCTCCCCTTTCAGATGAGCGTGGAGGAATCCAGGCTGATTTCGCTGAATCCGCAGAACACGCTGATGAAGAATGCTCCCATCACCTTTCACTATTCCGGCAATGCCGACGACTACCTCGACCTCACCTACGTCGTCCTCGAGCTAACGGTGCGCATTCGAGACGCCGAGGGCAACGCCATCAAGGAAGAGACGAACGCCACCCTGGTGAACAATCCTCTAAATGCACTGTTCCAACAGGTAGAGGTCTCCCTGAACAACGTCATCGTCTCCATACCGCAACCCGGGTACCCCTACAGGACGTACCTCGAGACGCTTCTCAATTACTCCGAGGATGCGATGAACACCAGACTCCAGGCGGGCCTATGGAAAAAGGATACCGCTGGCATCATGGATGCGTGGGTTGCCAATGCAGGGATGCTGTATCGGCACGGCCATACCAAAGGCGGTCGCGTCGTGCAACTCATGGGTTGCCTCTCCAATGCTCTCTTTAGGCAGGAAAACCTTCTGCTCAACAACGTCAGCGTCACCATCAAGCTCACGCCCTCATCGCCACAATTTCACCTCTTCTCCCTGGAGAAGGATTTTAAGGCCTACACCGAAATCGCATCGGCAAAGTTACACCTCAAGACGGTCAGGCCTTCTCCCACCATCAAACTGGCCCATCAGGCCGTTCTCGCAAAGAGCCACGCCAAGTACCATCTCAAGGATGTCAGCTTTCACTCCCTAAGCCTTCCCAAAGGGTCCAGCGGCATGACATTCAACGACGTGTTTATCGGACAGATTCCCAGGAGGGTGGTCGTCGCCATGGTTTCCGACAAGGCCTACAGCGGTCAGTTCTCCTCCAACCCGTTCAACCTTCAGCACTTTAACTTAAATTCCTTCCAAATGTACGTCAGCGGACAGCCCATCCCTTCGCAACCGCTTCAACCGAACTTTGACAACGGCCAATTCGTGCAATGCTTTCAAACCCTCCAGGACGGTCTAGGCATCCACTTTAAGGACGAGGGGCACTCCATCTCGAGAGATCAATATCCCCACGGTTACACCGTTATGGTGTTTGACCTCACCGCCGACATGAGCGCCAATGCCCATTACGTCTCTGGGCAGCGCCACGGCACGATATCTATAAGCATCGGCTTTTCTAAACCCCTGGCAGACGCCGTCGTGCTTCTCGTTTTGGCAGAAATACATCGCACGGTTGAAATAGACGCCAACCGCTCCATCCTCGTGTCATGAACACCTACCACCTCGAACGTTTTCTATCCGCCTGCCCCTTCACGCGCCCTTTCCTCTGTGGGGTTTTCGGGAGCGATCGGCTCCCTACGGCTCGCTCTCTTCCTTCCTTTCCCCTGGCGGTCGTCGTCAACACCGACCCGAGCACGCAACCTGGCCAACACTGGGTCTGCATCTTCGTCGATAGGACCGGTAGAGGGGAGTATTTCGATAGCTACGGTCTAAGTCCGATGGTGCCTCGCATTCTTAAATGGCTGCATTCGGTCTGCGGACCCCGTTGGACGCACAGCTCCATTAGGCTGCAGGGGCATAACAGCACAACCTGCGGCCATTACGTCATCGATTACGTTTCTCACCGATGCGCGGGCCTAACCCGTGAAACATTCTTTTCCAAATTTCGGCGCCGTGATTTCCGGTTCAACGATCGCCTCATTCTTAAAACCTACAACAGCGTGTGCCTCGCCAAAAGCTCACATCCACAACATCATCAACAATCCTGTCAGCCATTGCAGGTAAGTCTTCACATTCTCACCCCCTCCATTCTCCCGCCCTCTGTGCCTTCCGCCCCTCTCTAATTGTGCCTATGTGTGTTTTTCAGAGCACTCTCTGTCGCCTATAAGTCCGGCGCACAACACCGTCGCACCAGTGCACCATGGGCAGCGAGGAGCAGGAGGACGTGCCATCTCCGGCCGTGTAAGTCTCTTTGCAGATGTGCGAGCGCGAGTGTGTGCGTGCGTTTTATGCTTTCCTTCTAACCTTTTACCCCTTATGTTGCAGCGCACAACAGCAGCAGCAGCAGGTGCGGCAGCGCCTATTCGGCCCTCTAACCGACATCTACTTCCTCAACCCGGTGCGCACCAAGGTGGTCTGTGTCGGATTTGCTCCCGTGGCGCCGTTCCAGCTCACGGTCACCTTGGCCAGGTGCGGTTCCAGTTCAGCCGTGTCCCTGCCGGCCGATGAGTGGCAAAAGCTGGTGGACGCAAAGCTCATCATTCAACGCAGAATTCGCTTCCCCGAGACCAACCTACAGGAGTGCCAGATTTCGGCACGCTACACCGTCCTCTTCAAGAACATTTTCGGCAAACTGCTCATCGTCGTTAAGGATCTACGGGGCGACAGCATCGCTCTAAGCCCCGAGGAATGGGACGTGCTGGACGGCCTTCTCAAACTCATCTCAGACATCCTATTTCACAAAAAGAAAGAGGAGGCCGACGTGCAAAATCAAATCTCGGCCTTCCACAAGGCCATGCTTCACAGCTACGCCTCCAATGTCCCTTTCGATTCCATCAATTTCACGCTTTTCACCAAGTACATCAGGTCCGCCAACCTTAGAACGTTCCTAGAGGTCGAACATTACCTCAAACCACACTTCCAACAAGGCATCCTGCAACCCTCCTCTTAACCACGCCTTCTCCCCCTCTTCCCTATCATTCCTACTCCAACCTCCGGCAAGTATGGGCTACAAGCATTACATCTCCGTCTACTGCGACGGCACAAAGGTCCACAAGAATTACGAGGTCGACGGCCATCCTAAGAAGAATGCTCCGTACGCTCTGCGTTTCATCGATGACGCTTACGACGGCAAGCACGTCACTGTGAAGTTTCACAGCTGTGTCGACACCGTCCACTACGTCTTTTCCAACTACGACCTGCAAGATATTCAGTTCGAGGCAGACACCTGGCACCCGGGCAACGGCAACGACGACGAGGGGATCGCGAACGCCGTCTATGACGACCAGCTCTTTCGGTTTATTCCGAAAAAGGGCCTATTCATAGCCTTCTTAGAGGCTGCCTTCGTCTCCAACGATCACCTGCAACGCATGGTCAACGAAGGGCAATTGTGCTACGGCAGGTGCCTTGCCGTGCATTTGGGCAACACCGCATCCTACATCATTCCCGATGTCATTCACGGTGATTGGATCTTCAGTGTCAATGCCAACAAGGTCATCGCAAAGGAACCAGCACACGCCCAAGGCAACCTCATCACCTATACAAGAAGCGACATCTGGTGGTAAACCCTCTCCCTACCATGCCTACGGCTGCGTGCGCACCGCTGCACTGCTCCATGTGCTTTCAACGCCAGTGTAGATGCAGCATTCGATCCTACTGGTGCGACAAGTGCAGCGCTGGCGTCTTCACCGACCTGCAGAAATTACAACTTAGAATCGACGCCTTCCTAGAGAGGTATGCCAAGCGCAATGGCAGAGATCCCGGCACTCATGAAATACCTTCAACATCACCGAGCTCTCTCGCACCTCAGCAATGAGGAACTTCACACCGTACTGCTGCACGCCGATTCCATCTTTCCGAGATTCCCCCCTTACGATCTGGATCACGTTTGGGAACGCCTAACGCCGCAACAGCAGCAGAAATTCAATGCCTACCGGCGGTGCAAGCAACATTGGAACCAGCCGTGGCATCGCATTCACATCGATGGACCAGCTCCCGTCATAGCAGAGTGCCCATTTTGCCGCCAAGGTTAACCAACATTGCACCACTTATCGCAGCCATGCCGGATGTTTGGCTTCCGTTCTCTCCGCTATTATAAGCACGCTCGTCCAACCTAAGCGTGTACAACCTCATCAGCATGGCAGACAGCAGCATCGTGAGTGTTCTTAACCAGATGGCAGAAACTCTACCCTTCATGTCCCTCGCTGAACTTCAGAGAGGTCGCCCCTACAGAATTCAGGGTGCCAGGGCCATCTCGACCAAGTACGGCAGAAAGATTGCAGTCGTCGTCAACAACCACGAACTGTTTCTACCGTCCAACTTCGATGCCATGGCCCAGGAGACCATCGACGAACTCAACACCGTTCCCGTGTGCCTAACGTACGTCGGGGACGAGATGCTCAAGACAGGCTACGAGCGGCGCATCGTAAAATTCTCATTCCCTTCTCCCTCTCCTCCATCACGTGAACCTTCCCGCCCTTTCCAATACAACGAATTCCAATAATCTCTCTCTTCCGACAGTCTTCAACATGCCTTGCAAGTCAGACCCTGTGGACATTCATCCCATTCTAACCTCTAGGATCGTCTTTGACGTTGAGGATACCGTCAATGCTGCAGGGACCTACGCCAACAGTTGCCGCATCGTTTCCCAGGAGATCTCCGCCTTTGGTGAACACAAAATTGTCACCATCAAGGTCTTCTCCGGTGATGCCCACGTCGTCAACGTCCAGTTCGTCCCTTCCATAGCCACCTCTTGCGACAAACAGGCTAGATGCACCGTCTACCTCGGGCACAACCAGACCCCATCCTTAGACAACATCATCTCCTCGACGGGCACGTTTCCAGCTGGCGTTTGCAGCCGTCAAAACATCATTGCACCTCTATTCGTTCCCACCATCGGCACCGAGATCGATCCCAACTTTCGGCACATTCACCTCACCTGTGTCACCTGTGACGACCAACCGCCGCAACCTACTCTCAGTCAACAAGATCTACCCTTCAACAACGGCCATACCACTTACTTTAATATCATCTTTCTCACCAACGTCGACGAGCATCAGTGTTAATGTGCTCCTGCAAAAACAATTAAAAAAGACTATGTATGTGCTAGTGTGTGTGAAATAGTAACATTATGCTTATATGCATCATATCTACTCAATGCATGTTCATTGTTATACCATAGTTTTAAGCATGTGTATTGTTAAAACTTTATATGCTCTACTATGTAATCCTTTTTACCAATAAAGATTTATACATATACAGATTAGCCAGTCTGGTTTTTTCGTTAATCCCGCCACCTAACAAACATCCTTTAGGTTTATTATTTTTTTTCCAAATTTTGGCAACATAAGCCACCTAGTCTCGAAATTTTTTTTTCAAATTCATTTTTGCAATTCAAACATTGCGCAATTACGCCATCTTGTGTCGTAACTGCTTCTTGCATAAATATCCATCTTGTGGCGTAACTTTTAATACTTATTGCGCAATTCCGAAATCTTGTTTCGTAACTTCTCAATACAGTATTGCACCATATTGTGCAGGTACTTTTCCAGCATTTCGTTTTAGAATATCTATTGCACAATATTGTGACGCATATTCTTCAGCCTTGCGCTTTTCCGCCATCTTGCTTTGGCTCCACTAGCGCCAAACACCACCTTCCCATTTACTTCTTTTTCCCCCACTCTTTTGCGGATTAACGCGACACTAGCGCCAGCCGCCATCTTGGCATTTACTACTTCTTCCCCCACTCTTTTGCGGATTAACGCGACACTAGCGCCAACCGCCATCTTGGCATTTACGTCTCTTTCCCGCCTTGCGCTTTGCCGCCATCTTGGTTTTTGCGTCTCTAGCGCCAGTAGCCATCTTGACATTTACTACTTTTTCCCGCTCTTGCGCTTTGCCGCCATCTTGGTTTTTGCGACACTAGCGCCAGCCGCCATCTTGGCATTTACTACTTTTCCCCACCTTTTTGGCGGATTAACGCACTTTCCCGCCTTGCGCTTTGCCGCCATCTTGGTTTTGCGACACTAGCGCCAGCCGCCATCTTGGCATTTACTACTTTTCCCCGCCTTTTTGGCGGATTAACGCACTTTCCCGCCTTGCGCTTTGCCGCCATCTTGGTTTTTGCGACACTAGCGCCATCCGCCATCTTGACATTTACTACTTTTCCCCGCCTTTTTTGCGGATTAACGCGTCACAAGCGCTTTCCCGCCTTGCGCTTTGCCGCCATCTTGGTCCGCCATCTTGAAATTTACTACTTTTTCCCGCCTTTATGGCGGTTTAACGCGTCACAAGCACTTTCCCGCCTTGCGCTTTGCCGCCATCTTGGTCCGCCATCTTCAATTTACTACTTTTTCCCGCCTTTTTGCGGATTAACGCGACACTAGCGCTTAATCCCCCCTGGTGGCAGGATTATCGTTAATCCAATTGGTTAATCCGTATATATCACTACTACCGTTAGGCTATCTGTCTCGCTCACTTGGTCACGGCGAATTATCAAATAAAGGGACAAAGGCGTTACACCCTCGCTGTAGGAATAATGGCACTGCGACCGAAGAGATGTCATAAACCTAGGTTTTCTGCCTTCGAAAGCACTATTCCTGTAGCTAAAATATTTCGTCGTGGACAGTATTTTAACATAGCGCTTAAATTATTTGCATTAAACCATTTATAACTCTACTAATATTAGTAACCTAGATAGATACATAACGTTAAATCACCCTTCTTAAAATATACAAGCAGTATGAGATAAAGATATTTACATAGTATGATTTAACATCAATAAAAGTTAATTAATAAATTATCTACAATTACAGTTCTCGGGCTCGGCCTATAGTTGCCGTTTCACATTAAGGTTATTTTTTCCTATTATGTAGCCATGTAATTACAGTTGCTAATCATATAACCTTTATATCAAGATACACACAACTCTAGAGTTCTCCATTTGTGTTTTGTTACTTACTGTATGCTGAGTTAGTAGTATTTCACTGTTCTAGTAAACAAATACCAAGCAAATGCAGTGTTCTGATGCTCAGGTCATGTCTGGTCCCTTTGCTATGTAGTACTGTTGAGTTTGAACATGGGTATCATGGCCTTCCCTCCACTCTAGTCACTTGCAGTTGTTAATTCCTTTATAGTTTCAATTCACTTTATAAGTAAAGTGTTGCATACCACCCAAAAAATTCAATATTGAAATTTCACCTATAATACATTTTGAGGTCCCCTGAATCCAAAAATCTTGTATTTTAGAAAAAGCTGACTATGAACAGCATAACTCAAAAATAAAAGGTTGGATAGATAACCAAACTTCATATTTTAGTTCAGCATCTTCCAAGGATGCAACACAAAGATTTTCAAGAAAATACCTCCATCCCAAACTACCCTTTACATGTAATATTTTCCATGTTTTTTTCAAAAAGGCTCTAATTTTTATTAAATTCCTATATGCTACATAAGGAATAGAATGCATAACTTGAATTTTTGGAAGTAGACTGTTAAGTCCTCTTCAATTGAAATGAATTTTGTATAACTAGCAAAATAGAGATGAATAAAATCTTATTACGCAAAAAATGTAGATCTCTTAAAAACACAGTTTATTTCTTTCTTTCTGTTTTTTGTTTGCTTTGTTTTGTAGCATCAGGCATTTCTAAGGTAACCATTAATGTGTTTTTTAAATGTTGCAATATTTGTCATATTTTGAAATGGTCACAAACCAGTTGCTTCTTGCAATATCATAGAAAGAGTATGGGATTTTAATACCAGCATTTAAAGATCTGAGCATAGCTTCAGTGGTATGTATCACTTTTGTACTAACAATTAAATGTATAATGAAACCATTTCTAGAAACATCTCAACGTGAAGTAGATATAAAATTGGTTTTGTAAGAATTGTTTATAAAAGATATATAAAAATGAATGATAATTGCTATAGGGAGTTGTATATGTAAGACTTATAATATTCTTTTGCAATGTGTGTGTAAGTATGTGAGCAACACTTACCTTCTGCATTAGTTAGCTGATAATGGCTAATATGTATGCTATGTGATCAAAAGTATCCGGACATCCCACAAACATACGTTTTTCATCTTAGGTGCATTGTGCTGCCACCTACTGCCTGGTGCTCATTATCTGTGACCTCATTAGTCATTAGACATTGTGAAACAGCAGAATGGGACGCTCCGTGGAACTATGGACTTCGAATGTGGTCAGGTGATTGGGTGTCACTTGTGTCAGAAGTCTGTAGGCGAGATTTCCACATTCCTAAACATCCCTAGGTCCACTGTTTCTGATGTGATAGTGAAATGGAAATGTTAAGGGACATGTACAGCACAAAAGCGTACAGGCCGACCTCGTCTGTTGACTGACAGAGACAGCCGACATTTGAAGAGGGTTGTAAAGAGCAATAGGCAGACATCTATCCAGACCATCACACAGGAATTCCAAACTGCATCAGGATCCACTCCAAGTACTGACAGTTAGGCATGAGGTGAGAAACCTTGGATTCCATGGTTGAGTGGCTGCTCATAAGCCACACATCAGGCAGGAAAATGCCAAACGATGCCTCACTTGGTGTAAGGAGCATCAACATTACACGACTGAACAGTGGCAAAACGTGTGGAGTGATGAATCACGGTACACAATGTGGCGATCCGATGGCAGGGTGTGGGTATGGCGAATGCCCGGTGAATGTCATCTGCCAGCATGTGTAGTGCCAACAGTGAAATTCGGAGGTGGTGGTATTATGTTGTGGTCGTGTTTTTCCTGGAGGGGGCTTGCACCCCGTGTTGTTTTGCATGGCATGATCACAGCGCAGACCTACCTACATTGATATTTTAAGCACCTTCTTGCTTCCCACTGTTGAAGAGCAATTCGGGGATGGCAATTGCATCTTTCAACACGATCGAGCACCTGTTCATACTGCACGGGCTGTGGCAGAGTGGTTACATGACAATAACATCCCTGTAATGGACTGGCCTGCACAGAGTCCTGACTTGAATCCTATAGAACACCTTTGGGATGTTTTGGAATGCCGACTTCGTGCCAGGCCTCACGACCTACATCGATACCTCTCCTCAGTTCTGCACTCCGTGAAGAATGGGCTGTCATTCCCCAAGAAACCTTCCAGCACCTGATTGAAAGTATGCCTGCGAGAGTTAACGCTGTCATCAAGGCTAAGGGTGGGCCAACACCATATTGACTTCCAGCATTACCGATGGAGGGCGCCACGAACTTGTATGTCATTTTCAGCCAGGTGTCTGGATACTTTTGATCACGTAGTATATGTACTTCTAAGAAGCATATTTGGAGCATTCACAGTGAAGTATTTTGAATAAAGCCATAAACATGAGTTGACTTTTGCATTCTTAGTTTCACTTATTCTGCTTTTAACCTGAATGTGTCTTATGGGTTTCTGCACACATTCTCAGCTGTTATATATTATACCCCTATTTGCTGGACTTGGTGGATGCTTAGTAGGCCTGTTTATGTTAGAACATCGGAATTCATGGCTGGGTCATCTTATCTTTAGTGCTTTCCAACTCTCTTAAATGAATGTCTCTCAACACATTTTAATAGCTTGATTTTGTTATTTGCACAATGATTTGACTCCCAAAAATGTAAAGATACTCCCTACTTCTCTTCTTATTTCAATAAAATCTTCCTCATTTGTTCATTCAGCCATGGACCTATGCATCCTTTTATTTTTTGATAACACATCTTATCACACTTGAAGCTATATGTCTGTTCTTTATATCCTGGGTCTTCTCTCTATTAGTATACTGTTAACATAACTTGAAACTGAGTGCTTTGATACTTAAAACATAACACAAGTATGCAAGAATGATTATTATTACATTATTAAGAAGGTTTGGCATTTGGCAGGTAATTTGAAGATGAGACCAAGGATCCATAAAGCATGTTCTTTACTAAAGTAAGTGAAGCATTTATCTGAGAGTGAATGTGTTTCCTCATATATATCTAATTGTTTTATGAGCAATGGAATGTAACTTGGTTATACATAACAAAGAATGTCTTATCTGAATGGAACTATTTCCCTTCAGACATTTAGGACCGACTTTACCAATCAATATTAAAGATACTCTTTTAACATTGTGTTTGCTAACTTTATGTTAAAAGTTTAACGAAATAATGAAACACTTGCATTTCGTCAAGCCTTTATGGCGAATTCTTAGCCAGAATTTTTGTTATCTTCAAAGTCAACTACAAACCACAGCTTTCCAAACTAAACGGCTTCTGAATGTTCTCTGATCCACTGTTGTCTACCCGTAACAGAGCTCTCTGCTTCAATAGCAGAGAACTGGTTATGTTCATAGGCAACTGTCATGTGATGTTCATGATTGTTTGAGGATATAATCACATTATCAACTGAGAAATATAAGTGAAGAGAAACTAATTTTGCATTTATTTAAAGGTGAGTCAGAATTGTTACACTAACATCACTTATGTTTGCTCACTTAACATGTTTCGGGAAACAGTTGTTCCCATTCTCAGAAGCTAATCTGACTGGCCTGTGTTGTTGGTGTTAACCTTACTAAACCTGCAGAACCAATCAATAAAATTCACCATAGAAATAGAAAAAGAAGGCATGCTACCATTTTTAGACCTAAAAATTATCAGGGAATAAAAGAACCTAACCTTTAGTATATACAGGAAGCCAACACACTCTACTAATTACATAACAAATAAGAGTTTCAATCCAAACACACACAAACATGCAGTACTAAACAGCTTAACACATAGACTTGTATATACTCCCTTGAATAAACAAGAATAGCAATTAGAATACTAGCACATAGTAGATACAGCAATAAAGAATGGGTTCAACAAGGCAACAATTGACAAAAGAATTGCAAAATTCAAATGACAGAAACACATCAAAGACACAACAAAGCTCATCCAGGATGATAAACAGCTAAAGTTCAAGAAATTCACATACCACCCAAGAACGTATCACAAATTTAAGAAGATTTTCATGAACCATAACATCAGCCTAGCCCCACAGAACAAATTTAGCATAGAGCAATTACTTTGTAACAAGTTAAAAGACCCCATACCACAAGACAAAAAAGCTGGAATCCACAAAATCAATTGTTCGGATTGCAATAAAGTATATATTGGTAAGACAAAAAAAAAACCTAGAAACTAGGCTAAAGGAGCACATGAGATGTATCAAATACAAACAAGTGGACAAATGTGCAGTTTCACACCATTTTTGGATCACCAATCACAGCTTCAAATCCAATATTACATTAGTTAAACCAGCCAAATTTGCAGCTGAATTAGATGCATGGGAGAAGATCACCATTCTAAAACACAACACACATCTAATGAATTTTGATTTGTCGCCACCAAGTTCCCTCTGGAAGTACATTTCACAACCACAAGATGCCACCACAGTATCCAGTCAACAAAACAGAAACACCAACAGCACCGGCCAGTCGGATTAGCTTCTGAAGATTGAGACAACCGTTTCTCGGAACATGTTAAGTGAGTAAACATAAGTGATGTCAGTGTAACAATTCCGACTCATCTTTAAATAAATTCAATAACACATCACTGTTTCTAGGTTCTTTTTCAAATATCAATGTAATTTTTCATTGTTTGAAAAGGAGTTAATTCAAAAGTATAGAGGAATTATCAAGTGCAAAGCACAGACAGATTTAAATTAAAGGAGAAGGAAGCAGCTTGGGAGAATATCCACAAGGAATTCAATTGTAATGCATGTATTGCTTCCAGATCAGTAACCAACTGCAGCAATTTTATGTTAACTTAAAATGAGCACCAAAATGACCAGGTATGAAGAACATCTACAATGGTTTAAAACTGGTGATGGGCACTGCATTGAGAAGCCAAAATGGAGAAAAGTGTTATTACTGATCAAGGATCAAGCAGACCCCCTAAAAAAATTCTGTTCACTTTTTGAAGAAATTTGGAAACTTTGTGGATATATCCACAAACAGTAGCTTTGGAAATTGCAACACTATATCACCTACCAATAAATGAAAAGTGCCAGTAGCATAAAATCTCAGAGTAGTTAACACTTGTAGCATTAGGAAAAACAGGCATTGTTCTGTTAATAGGATTCTAACCTCTCTCGTATTTCCTCTTCAACCCTGCTCACAACTACCTTAGATAGTCTGGATCACTTTAAAAACTCCTCCTCTTGCAGGTTTTTATAATCATTATGATACACAGCTCTTCTTCAGTTATGAGCAGGGTTAAAAAAGCTTAAATATTATTACTCCATGTCAGCAGCTTGGCTTGTGGCAGCCAAACTTCTAACATTTGTTAAATACCTTAACATAAGAGTATAGTAATGCTGATTAATGAAAATTTAAACATAGTGTTACAGCTAACCTTGTTCAATGAAACAGAATTTACGTTAACTTCAGTGTTAAATCACTTTGAAATTGTATTAAAATTTACTATCAGTTGGTGAAGCAGTTCTTTATAAGCACTTATTGCTGTTTATCTTTTAAAATGTTTTAGGTAGTGATCTTGATAATAGATCCAGTAAGCAATTTGTATTTTCACTCTTGATCTTAAAACTGTTGTTGGTGATTTGCATTAATATATTAAAACTGATTGATCATCTACATATCTCATATAACACTGCTTTACAGAATCTACTTACTACCTTGTAGTTCAGCTTTTTATTATGACATGCTGTTTAAATTATTGAATGCTTGTTTCAGGCCCTGCATTCTGATTTTTGATTCTCTAGCAACAGTAAATGGATCCCAAATTGCACAAATACTGAGGGACTATCTGTGCATTGAGTATAAAGCAAAGGAAGGCAAAGAGAGGGATTTTTCCAAAGACACCATTAAAGATGGTATACCCAATGTTCCAAAGCAGACTAATGGAGTTGATTGTGGTATATATGTTCTTCAATATGTTGAAAGCTTCTTCAAGGTTTGTTGCTATTAATGATACCGTTCTAAACTATTGTAAAATAAGTGTTAGAGTGTAGCATGCTTTTAAATGTTCTGGTTTGATGTTGATTTGAGAAATTTGACTGGATTAAAGATCTAATGCCTACTGCAATGAAAAACAGATTTTCCTGCATAAAACTAAGCAATGCAAAGCATTTATTGCATACAAAATGAATCGTTCTGAGTAAATTAGTTGTATACCTAATAGGTTTCAAATTAAAAGTATTCATGCATCTTGACTTAAGATTTAAGAAGTGTTGTCAGCTAAAAGTTACAGGATTTTACTGCAGCCCATGCAGCAGTGGGAAAGCTCATTACACTTGATATGGGCCAAACAATCCACAACTGGAGCAAAGAACATCAACTGTCCAGAAAAATCAGACTTAGCAGAACATTGCCTTATCAAGGGACAGAAACATCCAACGGTGCTAGAGTTGGGAGCATATATGAGGGCGGGGTAGGGAAGCCACTGCATAGTGCTCTCCAACTCTAATACCACCATAACTTTTAAGAGTACAAGGTAATTTTATTGTGTATTCAGAGAGGCAGTGGTTTTCAAGGCAGAGCACAACAGCAATAGAGCTTTTGGCTTGTATACTAAAGTTGTTTGACAGCATACAACATGGATGCTTCAGTGTTACTGTTTCACTCATGGCCTTTAGTTTGGAATCTAGACAACAGTTACTTTATTGATTTATTTATTTATTTTATTTTTAAAATATTATTATTATTATTATTATTATTATTATTATTATTATTATTATTATTATTATTATTATTATTATTATTATTTTAAATTTTTTACGCAATGTTGTACTGGACAATGTATGAATGAAATGGGTGAAATGATGTCCATGTCCATGATGATGTAGCTCTTCAATTGGATTGTCCAGAAATGTGCACTGAATTCTTTTTGTCTAATTCGAGCATAGGCTGAAAAGTGTCAGAATAAACTCCTTTCAAAGGGTAATTCTTCATGATAAAGTGAATATAACATGCAATACTATTTTTCCCCATGAAGGTCTATTGCAATCCTTCCTATATTTAGGCTCATATTGTCAAACACCCACAACAGTTACAGGATAACTTCTGCTCTAGATTTCAGTTCAGGATGGATGTAATATATTGCTTCTGATAATCAAAATTTCTTTTACTTTTGTTTTTTCAGATGTATATGTATGCGTGAGAGAGAGAGAGAGAGAGAGAGAGAGAGAGAGAGAGAGAGAGAGAGAGAGAGAGAGAGAGAGAGAGAGAGAGAGAGAGTGTGTGGTGCCCTCTCTGGACATGGGGGACTAATATTTTAGCTTTCTCTAAGCTCCATGCATATATTTTATCATATTGCTTATTGCACTTCTCCTCCACTGTGAAAATTTTCTCATCTGTGAAAAGAGCATGCCAATGTAAGAGCCTCTTTGATCTTTCGTAACTGATTTACTTTAGGTTCGAGGTTAACAAATGTGTCACTGATCATTGATAAGTTCTCATATGAAGGTCTTCTCTAATAATCTGAGACATGGATTTGGCAGATACATTTAACTCTCGGGCCATTACTTTTTGCTTCCGGAGTGGGTTTTGACATATTCATTCTCTTACTGATTTGACCACTCCTGAAGTCCTTATGGTACATGGCCTGCCAGATCTTGGTATGTCTTCAATAGAGGAAGATTCAATAAATCTCTTGACAGTTCGGTAAAAAAATTTTAATGAGATATATATATACCTAAATTGTGCGACGATCGTGTTGCTAGTTTACGTAATATGTTTTTGTGTATTTGTATTTGTTAGCCCCACATTTGGGAACCAATTTGCTAGAGAAATTGCTTTACGTAATGTTGTTTACATCAGTGTTGAAGCCATCTTGTGACGTCATTCGTTGGTTTGGTTTGTAGCTCCATCTGGCGTAGCAATTTGTATCAGTTTTGAAATAATTTATTTTAAATGTCCTCCGGCTAGCTGTTTGGATCGAACATGTATCTCTATTCAAGTTGTGAAGCGGAAAGGAATCTTTTATCCAGAAATTACACTTAATGACGAAATTTGTTTTATAATCTTTTATTGTCGACCACGTGCACTAACACTTTTACATATTGATGTAAATACTCGCCAAACTGAAACTGTTTGTAATAACTTCTCACTTTTAACTCACGTACTTCAACTTTGTGTATATTTAACTGTATAATACTTTAGATTCTCGTAATTCTGCTGCGCGTAACTTATGACGAACTGAAGACAGCGTGCTAGAAATTTTGATAAACTGGGCGACCGACGTGCAAGGTATTGAGAATTTTGTTGAACTGCGGGGCGATCTACCTCGGACCTGGCTTATATACTCCCACTCCTCGACATGCCTAAAGATTATAAATGAACTGCTATTGGCTAATAAAATGCGCCAACATTAGCGTCTATTTTAATATCCAATGAAAACCACGAATACATATGCTTTAGGAAATATTCTAGAAATTTCTACCGAAACCGCGCGAAACATTACGTAACTTCCTTGTTCCCAGTAATGATAAACAACTCACCCCCTCGCTGCATTATTGCGTTATTATTGACAGTTTCAGTAAAGCCGTATATTATTATTTACCAATAATAATTACAATTAATAAACATCTGAAATCAATGTCACATAAAAATGCATATTCATATTACAATCATTATTTACATTTAAATAATTTGTGATACAAATTACCGTATCATATGCCCCACTAGAAACATAATTATAAATATTTACAACTTGTTTGGAAATTTTATAATTGTGTTTTTAGTCTCCTAAATCTTGGAACACACGCTATCACTTTCACTTAACACTTCACACGCATTTAACACACGACATATTTATTTTATTTTTTTTTTTTTTTTTTTTATCTCGCCACTACTTACTGGCTCTGGTTTAATTAATTTAGATATTAATCTGACATCACAAATTTTTTTTTTTTTTTTTATAGCAAATACTGTACCCTAAATTATTTAATTACTGTTAACAGAGTTGTTTAGCCTTTTTTTTTTTTTAAGTTGTTCACAAAAATTTATACATTTAAGATTTTTGTAATTGTTTAACATTTTTACCAAAATATTCACCCTCTATACAAATATTTACATCTCTTAAATCTAGGCACTGTTTCACATGTTCTATTTACTACATAAATGTATTTTTTTTTTTTTTTTTATTTACTAATTTTTGTTATTTTGTACTTTATCTTAACAATACTCTTGGAATAGTATATGTACTTTACTTTAATATAACATCATGCTTTATTTCACATGTTCAGTTACTAATAAAATGTTATTTTCCTCTCAAACATTTAGTCATGTCCAAAATTTATTTCTGCTTTCCTATGACGTACATATTTATTTAACCCTCTTACGTTCCAATACATTGCTCTGCATTTCGTCTTTAACTATCCAGCATTTACTATTTATCATCTTTGTCTTTTGTTTCACCATGATCTTCATGGTTGTATGGTTTCAGCATCTCAATATGGAACTTTCCTATGCTTTTTCGAGTTGTTGGATTACATAACTCATATGTATTAGTTCCATATACTTCAACAACTTCATATGGTCCATGGTATTTGAGAAACATTCGCCAATAAAGTTTATTTGCTTTATCCGACAATTTCTTGGTTTTAACCAAAACTAAATCTCCTATTTTGATCCTCCATTCCTTTCTCTTCTTTTCTTCATGTTTAATTTTTCTTTTTATGGCCTTTTTCTTCATCCTCTCGAATGCTTTTCGGAACATCTCTTCTTCTGTTGGTGGTATCGAATGCGCATCTGGAATGGCTTCTGGAATTTTTTTACACATTGTATTGATCTTCTTTCCTAACTTAAGTTCACATGGTTTGTATCCTGTCACATTGTTTACGGTTTCATTTAGTAGATTCTGAACGAAGTTCACGTATCCATACCATTGGGTGTGTTTTCGATGACATAACACCCTTAAATAATTTGAAATTTCCTTAATTTCCCTCTCCACTGGGTTGGAGTTCGGTCTGTATCTTGACGAAAAATATTGTTTAATGCCATTTTCTTTCAGTCCATCCATAAATTTTTTTCCTGTGAAGTACGAAGCATTATCGCTCAATACAGATTGAATAGGTCCTTCTTCTATCACATATGACTTAAGTAGTCTATTCAAACATGCTAAACCTGTAGGTTTTCTCAAAGGGTAAATTCTTACATATTTGCTGAATATATCATAACAGACAAATATATATTTATTTCCAAATTGACTTGGAGGCATCGGACCATGAATATCAATACTAATTACACATCTTGGCTTATCCCTTATAACCGAATTAGTTTCAAATGCATATGCTACATTTATTTGCTTTGCCTTCTGACACAGGTTGCAGCACGATATAAATTTCCGAACTTTCTGACGCAATTTGGATATGTATAAATTCTCTAAAATCATAGAAGTTGTTCGGTCCGTCCCTGAGTGTGCTAACCCTTCGTGAAAATTCTTAATTAGTTCCTTTTCCATGCTTTTCGGAACCATTACCTTCCAACTAGGCATTTCTTTTCCATGCTTCTTGTATAATGTCCCATCTCGAATTGCTATAATTTCTTTCTTTGCCTCCTCAATTAATGGTGCCTTTTCTTTAAGTTCAAATAATTTTGAATCCTCATTTTGAATTTCCCCCATATTTTTCAATTTTCTCATCATTTCTTTGCCTAAAGGAATTTCAATTGTCAATATTTTGACTTCATTTCTAGGCCTTTCAATATTTTCGGGAATTTGTGGGTTGTAGTTCAATCTTGATAGCAAATCCCTGAAGGTATTATTTTTGCCAGGAATGTGTATAATCTCAATATCAAATGCAGATATTGCATGAATGTATCTAGCAAGTTTTCCACTACATAATCTACACCGTTGTATGAAAGTTAGGCTGATGTGGTCTGAATATACTTTCACCTTTAGCTGATAAATATAGGTTTTAAAACGAATTAATGAGAAATATAGTGCTCCAATTTCTAACTGAGTCACTGAAGAATTCCGCTCAATATTTGTAAGTCCTCTAGAAGCTGTACTAATGACGTGAAAGTCATTGTTGATGTCTCGCTGTCCTAAAATTCCTGCGTATCCTTGCATTGATGCGTCGACATAAATCTCATATTCCAAATCTTCTCTGGGCCTCTCGAGTAATATGGACTTAGCAAAGAGTTCCTTTACTCTCTCAAAACATTTTTGATGATCCTCTGTCCATTTCCACTTATTGTTCTTTCGGAGAAGCTGCCGCAGTGGTTCTATTTCAGCCGAATATCTTGGTACGAACTTACTCTGAAAGTTCAATACCCCTAAGAGACGTCTAATTTGTTTTACGTTCCTGGGTGACGGAATTCTCATTATTGCTTCTATTCTTTTCTGATCAGGTCTTATACCTCGTTCATCCACTACATAACCCAGAAAATTTATTTCCTTGACACAAAATTTTGATTTTAATATATTCACAGTCATACCATGTTGTTGTAGTTTATTTAACACATAATGGACATTATTCATGTGTTCTTCAAATGTTTGACTAATGATTAGGAAGTCGTCAATATACTTTATTAAAAAGTCATCTGCAGAATTTCCAAAGATACTGTGAATGGCTCTCAAAAATCCACTTCCTGAGTTTTTTAAACCAAAAGGATTTACACAAAAACGATACTGGATCCCTGAGTACTGAAATGAAGTGTAATCATGCACTTGTGGATCTAATTCCACTTGCCAATATGATGCAGTGAGGTCAATCGATGTCAGAAATCTCCCTCTTGAAAGTTTCGTAATTAGTTGTTCAATTCCCTCACTTTGAAAATGATCTGGTTTCATATACTTGTTGACATATCTACCGTCTAAAGTTAATCTCAAACTACCATCTCGTTTAATACTCCAGCAGATTGAATTTATGTATTGAGAATTACTTTGCTCAATAATCCCATTTTCTAACATGCTATTTATTAATTGTCTAGCTTTGTCTCGAAGACTTATAGGTAAATTGTCATACTTGTGCCTATATGGTGGTACGTCTTCTACTTGAAATGTATGCTGATATACATTACATCTGCCTGGGATATTACTAAATACTGAACTATTGTTCATCAAAACATCATGAAGGATTTGTTTTTGCATTATCGTAAGATTATAAGCTTCTTCACACTTGTGTATTATTTCCTCATTTCTCTTCTCTTTCCAGCTGTTGTCTGTCTCGCTCACATGGTCGTCTTTTGTTTGGATTATAAATTCCTCTACTTTCTCTGGCATTTCTGCTAGCTGTTGAAAATATGGCGTGGTATTCCCTTCATATTCTGTGACTACCTGCTTTATTTGATTATTTCTATCAGTTTCTGTTATTTGCACAAAAAACTCTTGGTCACAAATATTTTTCTCATCCTTTGTCATCTCGATTACAGAAACTTTTTCTTTTATAAATGGTACCCTTATTTCTCTATCTTCTTTTGTTATTTTTAACTCTTCATGTTTAAAATCTATACATGCTTCATATTCATGTAGGAAGTCACATCCTATAATTATGTCACAAATCAGATGGTTTACAATTAGAAACATAACCTCAAAATTCTCTCCGCCAATAAGTATGCTAAGTAGAGCTTGTGTTTTTATGACCTGTGTAGTTCTTCCAATTGCAAGACGACAAACTAAATTACTAGTGGGAAGAGCCATAATTTTGTTACCTTCATTAATCAAATTTATGTAAAATTTCTGTGAGCAAATTGAAGCTGATGAACCAGAATCTATAGTTGCAATGATCTCTTTCTTCGCAATTTCCATCCTAACATGAGGTGTCTCAAAATTTTCTCCCTTATCTTTTGTTGCTGTAATCTTATTACAGGGTGTATGTGTAGGCGTATGATTTGTATTGGTAATGGATACTGAATTATTAAAGACGTCCTGAGAACCTACTGCACAGGAGTCTGTTAACAGTTTTCCTGGTTATTTCCATGTTCACGTACGGGACTGCCATTCCTAACAGGCGCTAAATCTATCTCAGTGTCGCTACCATTGTTTTGAGTTCCCCTTCCTCGAGTTCGAAATCCTCGATTTCTGACATTCTGTCCCCTTGGCACGTAATTTTCTTGCCGTTCCTCAGATCTTTCCCGGTTATTATTTTCCCTCCAGTGAGTGAAATTTCCCCTTTGTCTTATGTACCTCCTTCCATAATTTTGCCCTCTTTCAGGCAATCTTTCTGTCCTGACATAATTTATTTGTTCCTGTCGACCTGGTCTCCTATCTATCCTTGATCTTTCAAATTGTGGAACGTATGATTGATACCGTTGTCTGGTATTAATTTCATGATGTCTGTCTTGTCCTCTAATTTGCTGATAACTACCTTGGTAATTTCTTCTATCTCGCACATCTAAGAATCTATGCTCCCACTCCCGAGACATATCTTCTTCCTGTTGTTCCAAAGCTGTTATTAATTCTGTCATCTCATAGATGTTCCGTGGTTTTGCAATTAATAAGTAATTTCGTATCCTTATAGGATAATGCCTTGCGAGCAAACTCACAAAATCTTCCTCACTGATTGGAGGTGACAAGTTTCTAACCTGACTTGCATGTTTTAGTAAGTAATCAGTCATTGATATTCCCTCTCGTGGATTAAATTGACCATGACTAAGCATTGCTCGAATTCTTTGCTGTACCGTAACATTCCAAAATCTGTTCATGAATAATCTCTTAAAGGATTCATATGAAATTTCACCCCCTGATACCATTTGTAACCAATCTAAGGTTTTCTGGTCCAAACATCTTTTGACAACTATCATTTTCAATGCTTCAGGTATCTTTTTAATTTGAAAATACTCTGATAATTCTGCAATGAACTGTACTGGACTGGAGTTTTCATTAAATTTTGGTAGTGGAAAATCACTTAAGATATGATTGTAATTTTGCAAATTCCCTACTCCCATATTTAAATTATCTAGTGTTACTTGTGCACTCTGAGTTTCAGCATTAGCTATAGATGAAGCTGCCGCATCACTCACATTATTTGTTATACCTGAGGAACTACCTCTATCATTATGTTGTACATCTGATACATTCACATCACATATATTTGCCCTTGAATTCAATTCTAACCTATTTACAGTACCTTGCAGATTTTCTATTGTCTGTTCCAATTTTTTATTATTCTCATTTTGAACAGTTTGGTGTTTGTTAATTTCAGAAGTTAGCTTTTGATTCAACTCTTTAACTTCATCAGACAATTTATTTCTCTGTGTTTCTGACTCCTTCTGAATTTCAGATATTTCCCCTCTGAAATTAACTTGCACCTGTATTAAATCTGTATTTGTAGCCTCCATCATTTCTCTTAACTCACTTGAAATGCTACTCATTCGGCTACCTAGCTCTGTACATTTTACATTAACATGCTCTATTTTATTATTAACCTCACTTTTTTGGTTAGATATTTCCCTGCTCATGTCTAACATTTTCTTTGAAACTTCACCTATTTCATTTGCTATCATTTCTTGATTTTCATTTTTCATTTTAATCAAACTACTCTCTAACTCCATGAATTTCTTTTCAATCTCTTCCCTGTTTTGTTCTAAGCTTTTACCAATATCTTCTCTCAATTCCCTATTATTCTTTTGCATATCTTCCCTTAATTGATCTGTAATACTCTTACTAATATCTTCCCTATTTTGATCTATTTTCTTTTCTAATTTCTCATTATTCTTTTGCATATCTTCCCTGTTTTGATCTATTTTCTTACTAAGATCTTCCCTTAATTCTTCCCTCAATTCCCTCTTATTCTTTTCCATATTCTCATTCAAATTTTTCAGCATTTCCATAATCATACTAGTATCAAGATTAACATTTCCTGCTATTCTATTCTGACTTTCTGCACTAACATTTTCATCCTCAAATCCTAAGAAGTCTGGGCTATTTCCTGTAACCTGTATTGAATTACAACTAACTGTTACATTATCTCCCTCCATAATTATTTCTTCTGTATTATTGGTAGCCATTGTTTTTTTTATCTTACCACTCCTCAGTAACATTTAAATTTGTTTACCCCCCCTTTTTTTTTTTTCTAAAAAAAATTAAGATACTCTAACCTTTGTGATGCTGTCTGTTGATGTTACTTTGATGTCCAGCTGTCTGCCCCACTCTCCTAGGTTTGTATGTCGCTTCGATGAATCTGCATAGTTTTGTCGTCCTGTAGTTTGAATTTCCCTGTTGCCTCGTAATCTCGGAATTATGATGTCCAGTTATCCATGTAGTCTGTCCTCCCTGTTGTTTCTGGAATCTGCGTCTTGTAGATCATTTCACCGCTGCATTCCTGGTTATGTTGATCCTTTCCTGGTCATCTTGTTTCTTTCCTGGTCATCGTGTTCCTTTCCTGGTTATCGTGCCCCACGTTCTGGGTGCCAATATGCGACGATCGTGTTGCTAGTTTACGTAATATGTTTTTGTGTATTTGTATTTGTTAGCCCCACATTTGGGAACCAATTTGCTAGAGAAATTGCTTTATGTAATGTTGTTTACATCAGTGTTGAAGCCATCTTGGGACATCATTCGTTGGTTTGGTTTGTAGCTCCATCTGGCGTAGCAATTTGTATCAGTTTTGAAATAATTTATTTTAAATGTCCTCCGGCTAGCTGTTTGGATCGAACATGTATCTCTATTCAAGTTGTGAAGCGGAAAGGAATCTTTTATCCAGAAATTACACTTAATGACGAAATTTGTTTTATAATCTTTTATTCTCGACCACGTGCACTAACACTTTTACATATTGATGTAAATACTCGCCAAACTGAAACTGTTTGTAATAACTTCTCACTTTTAACTCACGTACTTCAACTTTGTGTATATTTAACTGTATAATACTTTAGATTCTCGTAATTCTGCTGCGCGTAACTTATGACGAACTGAAGACAGTGTGCTAGAAATTTTGATAAACTGGGCGACCGACGTGCAAGGTATTGAGAATTTTGTTGAACTGCGGGGCGATCTACCTCGGACCTGGCTTATATACTCCCACTCCTCGACATGCCTAAAGATTATAAATGAACTGCTATTGGCTAATAAAATGCGCCAACATTAGCGTCTATTTTAATATCCAATGAAAACCACGAATACATATGCTTTAGGAAATATTCTAGAAATTTCTACCGAAACCGCGCGAAACATTACGTAACTTCCTTGTTCCCAGTAATGATAAACAACTCACCCCCTCGCTGCATTATTGCGTTATTATTGACAGTTTCAGTAAAGCCGTATATTATTATTTACCAATAATAATTACAATTAATAAACATCTGAAATCAATGTCACATAAAAATGCATATTCATATTACAATCATTATTTACATTTAAATAATTTGTGATACAAATTACCGTATCAATTGTCATAGAGGGTTATGTAAGTATTACTTCAGCCTTTGATCTCATTGGAATTTTAAAATGCAGTTTTAAGTGCAGGGATTGCAGAGGTTTTTTATGAGCATTTTGGAAATTAAAATTGAAGAAATTGGTACTGATCTTAGTGACAAGTGTTCATGTGGTGTGGATACAATGGTCGTTGTGAGAAAGGTCTGTCATATTTTATGGAACATATTTGAAAATAATTACACAAAATAGCAAACAACAAAATTCTGTGCACAAACAAATGCAAGATAATGTCAGAATTTTCCCACTCTCTGCCATACAAACCCAGATAGCATTAGTACCTAATTTCATAAGTTTTTCTTATTAATGTTGTTAAAGTGTATATTTTGTGTGAATTTTATGTTTTGACAGTGTTTATGTTCTTGGTATCTAGAAGATATTGATACAGAAATTACAAATTACAAATGTGAGATACATTAGCTATGAGCACCCACGACGTGAAGTCACGGATCCTTGTGTCAGGCCTCTATTATTCTTTATTCTTTTTGTAGCTGCCGATTAAAATTACAAGAATTCATGACATTGTCAAATAGTAAAATATAATACAAAGTACTTGGTACAGTTTACTGATAAAAAATATATATACAGGGAAAATTCAGTTCATATATTCCTCAATTGAATAAAAACATCCTTGCATCGTTATTCCAGATGCCATGATCACCTTCATTAACTGTTGGTATTCACATGTTTGCAAGATTTCTTGTGTTGCTTTTTAGAAATCAGTTTCAAGCAGTTCTTTTACATTGCTGTTCTTAACAATATACTCAGGACTATTCTTTAACATTTTGTTAAGGCTTAACCAATGCTCTGCATTATTGGGCATTCTGCAACTTTGTAGCAAAACAAAATTTTGTTAAGAATAAAGATTTGGTTGTTGAACGCAACAAACCCCAAGACCCTCTTGCTAATGTATTTGTTACACAACAATTCACATATATGCTGTTTTAATGCTGCTGTAAGAGGAAAAGTATGATAGAAATTTGACATTATTATAAAATGTTTATTTATTCATTGTAGTATAAAATATAAAGGCTACAGACTACGCTTGAGTAAGCAATGTTCAATGTGCTAGCATTGATAAGTAATGCTCCCAGCATAACTTTTCAGAGATGAATTTTAGTAGTAAAATAAATGTTGTGTAATCTCTTTTTGTAATTCAAAGTAACTTCTTTATTTAAGAATTTTTGGTTCAAACAGTGATTAATATTGTGTTGATTTGCAGGTTCACCCATATATTTGCCTCATTTTTAGGTTAAGATTAGGAACTGAGCACGTTTGAGAGCTGTAGGACATTACAGCAATACGTTTTCATTCCCAGAATCATTTTAAGAGGATTTCCAATCTGCTAAAAGATGTGGCTAGCAGAAAGCCATTTATCAGATTTTTGTAACCATAGAAAATTGCATTTATACTGATGCCTGTGGAAGAGGAAGAACATAACAGAAGGCAGTCATTTGGGTTATAAAGTGATAATTTATAGTTAATAAATTAGAGTATGAAAAATAATATGAAACAAAATCTTGAAGCTGCAACATTCTCCTAGATAAACACAACCAGTGAAACTATCCTTTCTTTTCACTATGACCTTCTACTTAACAAATACCTAAAATAACATGGATATTATCAGATACCAATTGTGATTTCCATTCAAAGACCGTTAAGATGCAAGAACATTTCTATAGAACTGAACTAAAGCTGAATATTGCTAAATCATGAATAAAAGAATAACTTCTTACTTATGCTTCATGTTATAAATTAAAATTTCAGAAAAATCTGCAGGATGACTCATATCTTTAAAAAGTGTAATTAAAAGCTAAAAGCCATAATGAAAATTAAGCAATAATTGTGGACTGATATGAATTAGTGAAATTTTTCATCAAAACAATATTAAACTGCACTGCTAGCTTTTCCTCTGTCTTTACTAAGCTAAAATACAAACTACTTTATAGGACCACCATCACAGCTGAGCAAGTTTTCATCATAAAAATATCTTTGTGGTCACAGGAAGGTGTAAGTCTTGCTATTCTAAGCAATAGATGCAAATCTTAAAAGATCTTTTGTGTGAAGTTTTCACAGCTCACTATGTCTCCATCTCAGCAAGAAAAAGTAACAAAAGCCTTTGATAGTTGGTACTCTGGCGCTGATTGCAGTGTGAAAATAAAACCCTATCGCAGAGTGCATGAATTTTCAATTAGTCACTCCAGTTGGCTAACAAACTGTGATGACATAAATATCGCGATAATAATCGAGTTACAGGATGCCAAATAGCAGAACATTTCTTAAGAGTGGTTCTTTAAGCTTAACAAATAATTGTAGCCACCTTCCTAACAATGAAATTACAGAATATCCCTAATTGTGTTTTATAAACAACATTTTGGGCAGTGGCTTCACATCAGCTCTCAAAGTGTTTAGGTAACAATGATATATCTGTAGTGTACCTACATAATTTCAAAACTTATTGAATAGTGTAATCTATTCAATAAGTTTTGAAATTATCTTTTCTCAACTTTATACATTCTATGTATTAACAACTATAAATTCACAGTTTGAGGCATAATAAAATGCTTCTAGTCTTAATAATTTAGTAAATTTGCTGCTCACTAATTAATTGAATCTTTACATTTTTAGAAAGTGGAAATATATGTTAGACACATAAAATTAAATGCTTAGCTTGTGGAAACTTTATTTTAGGTGCCCAAAAGTGCATCTTTAGTGCCTGTTTTTATAATTTCAGAGCCTATTTTAGGTACTTTAATATTGGTTTTTAAGGGTCTAAAAATCCGAGGTCTAGTTCTGATATACTTGTAGTATTTTCCATTTCTATAGTACTGTTTACATGAAATACATACTTCATAGATTCATTCACAACAGAATAGGAAACAGCTAAAACATGTGCAGATAGCTACCTTTAGCTGTGCCTTTTTTCTTATAGTCAGTTTTCAAAGGAAATAAGTGTTGATTTCTGGAAGCATTTTACAGCTTTTGGTAAATAAATGGTGCAACATTTCAGTCCTAAGGTTGACAAGAAGCTTTTATGTACCCTTGCGTATAACGCTAATTTATATCCTGAATTTTAAATTGGTTTATGAGTGAGTGGTGATTATGATTGAATTTCAGTCAGATAGAAGGAAGATTTATATTCCATGACTTGTTATGCTTAACTATTATGCTTTCATATACTTAATCTATTCTAGTTTATTCAACCATTGTTTAACAGAAACTGCTTTTATTTTGTCTTCTTTAGGTAAATAATCAAAAGTTTCTGTTTGGATGGGCTCACTTTTTCTGTGCATTTCCTCCTCCAAAGTACAGGGTATCTAAAAGTCTTTATCTGATTTCAGGGTATTATAGCTTGCAAATGACAAATTGTATTTTAATGAACCACATATAGTTCAAAAGAAGGAGTACTCAAGTTTCATTTGTTTGGTGGTAGAACACAGGAGCATGCAGAGTGATGCAACCATCAGTCAGTTTGCATCGATGCTCCTGCTACCCAGAGGATTAGAAGGTTCCACAGAGAAGGGATGCCTGTGTGTCACAAAGTGCTCAGGTCATTCTTGCACATCTGAGGAAAACATCAAGCGAATTAAAAATGTGCTCAGTCGCAGTCTGCAAAAATTGACACAGCAAGCAAGCCGTGAGCTTTGCATTCCTCATCAAACCATGTGGAAAGTATTACAACAGTGTTTGTCCTGAAAGCCCCACAGAATTCAGGTTCTGCAAGCACTTCGTGAAGGGGATAAAGAAAAATGCATTCAGTTTTGCAACTTTATTCTGGAGGGGGAAGAAGAGAATGGAAATTTCTTGTTGTGCTGGGTGTTCAGTGACAAGGCAGTGTTCTATTTATCTGGACATGTCATTAGACACAATGCCCAAATTTGGGGAATGCAAAGGCTGCTGTCATGCAGTAGGAAAGAGTTTCTCTGAGAGTGCATGTGTTTTGTGTGGTTTCATGTGAAAAGTCTATGGGAGAGTTCAATTACTAATGATGTGCGCCTTGTGGCTGGAGGTGGCCACATTGAACATTTGTGAACATTGCATTACATTTACATTGTATTCTGAATCAAATTTGTATTAGTATTAAAGTCAAATAGCATTGTGAAATCAGATGAAGACTTTAGAGATACCCTGTACTTTGTCTCACATGCACAAGGCCATTCACATCAATCTTTTTTCATTCTATATTTAGAGCCTGAATTTCTATGAAGGTATTCCTTTTTATGTGAACAAGTCTTTGGAAGTAGTTTCCTCTCCTTCTGTTCAATTATAGTTTAGGTGCTACCAACCCTCTTCAGTCCTCAATTTTTCTTGCTATGAACTCTTAAAATTCTTATTGTCCTCTCTAATACTTTTCTTCATTTCTGGACCATTTCTTAAATTGGCTGGAAATGTATCCTTCAGTATACTCTTGAATGGAAGTACTCAAGCAGCTGCACATTAGCATTTTCATTAGTGAAATCAGCTTCCCACATTTGCTAGAGTAAGCTCATCATTTTGGGTGGCACTTCCATAGTAGAAAAAGTCACCAAATCTTCTAAAGCTGAGCTTTCATATTCTGAAGGTGTGTAAGGAATGGTTAGAAAATGTTGTTGTTGTTCACCAATGGCACTGGGGATTAATTGATCTGCAACATTTTCCCTCTGGCTTCCTAATATAAAGTCTGTAAGCTATCACTTTTAAGGCCTTTGCATTTGGCAAGATGGTTAGAAAATGTTAAACAGTATGTTTTGCTAAAGTATTTTTCTCTATTTAATTTTTTATCGCTTAAAAAGTTCTTTCTAAACTCCTTTAACATAGTCCTCTGGGGAGAAGAGAATAAATGAAAAATATTTACTGTATAGTGATTGTACATGAATGCTTCTCATACATCATTATTAAATTTACTTGTATTTTAGATTGTGCCAGTTACTTGGAAATGAAAATATTTTGTGCTATAAATACAAACCTAAACACATATTACTTTCTCTACCATGTACATAGTAGATAGAGAAAGTATTGCATTCCACCCAAAAATTCAATACTGATAGTTCATTGGAATTATATTTTGAGGACCCCTGAATACAAAAAAAATACATTTTTAGAAAAAGGTCTCTGTGTGTCTGTGAACAGCATAACTCAAAAACATAACTCAAAAACAACATGTCAGATAAATACCAAACTTAGTATTTAAGTTCAGTACCTTCCAAAGATGCAACATGCAAGAAAATCCCCCACCCCAAACTATTGTTTACATGGCATTTTTTTGTTTTGTGGATTCTGAGGTACCTGTTATTAATGGTTTGCATAGTGCTGTACTTAGTCGTTCTTTTCAGGTCCTGTCAATTTTCAGCTGTTTCTCGTGATGCCATGGATAGAGTATGGAGTTTTAAGGCTGGTATATAGCGTCCAGTTCTAAAACATTTGACTATCACTATTCCCTTTGTATATATAATGAATTGTGTGACGCAGCTATTTCTGGAAAGGTTTATCTTGATTAAAATGAAGTAGATAGGAGAATAAACTTTTGTAAGAATAATTTGTATACCCATTAATAAGAGATGGAGGGTATAGAAAGTCATGTGAATATAATGCACCAGATTTTTTGAGAGGGGAGGTTTGTGTGTATTTGCTATATCATGTCTTTTACCAGCAAGAACTTTGAAATATTTTGTTAAAATGTCTTCCTGTAATGGGTTCGTTGTTAGCTTCAGATCAGAAAGGTTTTTCAATGGCAGCATAACAATGTATGGAAAATAACATTTAAAAATGTCTACTTCATGGGTCTAAAAGTGGCAATTTTTCACTGAATTGATGATCAAATGTGTTAAGTAATTCCATATGCTTAACATTTTTTTAGCAAGTTCAATACATACGTAAAAACACCCTTTCCTTTCCTGCATACATCTTTTGACACCAGGAACTTATTATGATCTGTTGAAATGTTTGCCTGTGTGGACTTACTACACCCATATCAGGAATATTTTCTAACAGCAAACTCCATGAATTCTTAAAGCAAATAACACTTTTTTCTAAAAAAATCATATTTATTTCTCAACACATTCTCCCTTCAGCTCAATACATACTGTGCCCAAACATTTCTTCAATTTTTGTAACCCTTCCAAAAAATATGACGTTTCAAAGTCTGCAAAAGGGGAATTTGTTTATGGCATGATGTTTTCATTGGACATGAATTTATTCCTACCAAGCCAATTTTTCAGGTTTGCAAAGAGGAAAAAGTTGCTTGGAGCCAATAGGATGGATGAGGTAGCAGTTTTTAGTCAATTCCACAGATTTTGCAATGGTAACAATAGATGTATATGCAGGCAATTATCTTGCTGAAAGAGAACCTTTTTCTTCACCAAATGGGGTCATTTCTATAACAATTCCTTGTAAACTTGATCCAGTATTGCAACATAATATGAACCTGTGATCGTTTTACCCTTTTCCAGGTAGTGGATGAATATAACACCTTGGTAATACCAAAAGACAGCTGCCATGATTTCTCCAGCTGACAAAATGGTTTTCACTTTCTTTGGAGCATGTTAACTCCTTGGATTGTTGTTTTGTCTCAGGTTGATAGTAATGGACCCAAGTTTCATCAACCATAACATAACACCACAAAAACTCATCTGGATTGCACTGGAGTTTATGGTCTTGGTTATCTTGAGGATTTTCACTCAGCAGTCTTCCATCCAATATCATTAACTTTGTTTACCATTTCTTCTGTTGTGACCTTAATCAGCCATCCTGTGGACTCGGCATCTCTCGTGCCTGAACAGCCACATCGAAATTCTGTGAACCAGTTGTGAACCATGGCATGTGATGGAGCAGAGTCCCCATAATACTTTTTCACCTTTTCGTCTGTTTCTTTCATTGTCTTGCCACTCAAAAAATAGTACTTTATCAGGATACAAAATTCACTTTTCTCAATTTTTCACGAAGCAACACACAACTTATGCTTTTCTGAGTAAAAATATTAGTGAGATTGACAGGAAAATCAGTAATTAAGGATTTGTAAACAAAAATGCAGTAGGCAAAAAGTCTAAATTAACACAGTTTAGAGTATTACACCAAAATATTCAGTATGCTGCTAACAAAAGGGCTGTAATTAAAAACACTATTGCTGATATACATCCATATATTATAATTTCCACAGCATGGCCTTAAAGCAGAATAAATTAAAGTAAACCAATATGAGGTATATAAACTAGCAACAAGTTACTGTATTAGTGGTGATGTAGCTGTCTACATTAAATTAAATTTTAAATACAAAGTAGTAGACTGCAAAGAAGCCTTCTCAAAAATGATCTGAAAATCAGCAGGGGTGAATCTTGTTTTAAACAAAATAAATTTGATAATTATAGGTGTATACAGTCCTCCGAGAGCCAACAAAAAGGTGCTCATAGAGAAATTGGGTAACTTCCTATCTAATAAAATAAAGAACAAGCTAGCAGTAGTAATGGGAGATTTTAATATAGACATAACAGTAGATAACAAAATGAAAAGATCAATGCTTGAATTAATGTTTAGGCATAACCTATTCAGAGTACACACAGGACCAACCAGGGTAAGTAATAATTCTGCTACTTGCATAAACCATGTGTATACCAATTTGAAAGCAGAGAGTTACAAGGTTGCACTAATCAAAACAGGACTTAGTGATCATTTTGGACAACTATAAAAATTAATCTTATTAATGAACGGAATGGCAAACCCAATACCCAGTATGAAATTAAAAGAATAGTAACTCTAAAATCACTAACCGCACTAAGGCTAAATCCCAGTCAAATTAATTGGGTCAAATGTATATAAAACTACAGAAATAAATCATACATTTAATCTTCTCATCTGTACCTTAAAACAATGTCTAGGAGATTCCATACTCTTGCAAAAAATTTACTGTAACAAAGTACAAGGGTGCAACTACATAACTAAAGGTATACGGATCTCCATGAGGTGAATGGAATTTCTAGACAGATTGAAGTCATTCAATCTAAATGAAAATTCACTAAGATATATAGAAAAGTATAGGAATACACTAAACAAAATAATGGGGGAAGCAAAGAAGATGCACAATAAAGCACTAATTCAAAATTCAGAAAACAAGATGAAAACCACCTGGCAAATAGTTAAGTCTTTACATAAAGAGAATACTAGAAACAATATAGAAAATCTTATAGTAGAAAAAAATAGTAATTTAATGCTAGAACTGCAACAAATTATTGAATTATTCAATGATTACTATATAAATATTGTAGCAGCATTAGGGATTGCAACAAATATGAGTAATGAAACAACTAAGAAGTCACAAAACAATTTTATGGTATTGCTTGGAATTATAGAAGATGAGGTTATAAAGCAAATAAATATTCTAAAATGCAAAAAATCGAGTGGACCAGATGAATACATGAATGAAATGGTAAAATATTGCAAATATGAAATAGTAAAGCCTCTAACACATATTACAAATTTATCCTTTAGTACAGGAACCTTTCCTGAAATCCTGACGCAGTCAGTCACAATACCAATTTATAAACAGAAGGGATCAAAAAGGCACATGGAAAACTCATCTAATTGCATTGTGCTCAGTATTTCCAAAACTTATAGAAGGGTTATTCTTAGAAAAACAGCAGAAATTTTGCAATAAGTATGATACTACTTAAGAATACCAATTTGGTTTTCAGAAAACAAAATCAATGGTAAATGTAATACAATTTGGAAATGACTTAATAGTAAAATCCTTAAACAGAAAGGAAAGTGTAGTAACAATATTTATTAGAGAGCTATCTCAAGAAAAGAGAACAGTGCATAGAAATAAGTCATCTGGACAAAGGGAATGTAAGAAAATTTAGGTCATCCTTTAAACAGGTGAAATATGGAGTACCTCAGGGTTCTAAGCTGGGGTCCTACTTATTCTTGTTATATATAAATGAAATATTTAGTAAGATACAAAACAAAGGAGGGATAGCAATGGGATATGCAGATGACATAACAATAATAGTGAAAGAGAGTACTGAGGATAAACTAGAGAGAAAAGCTATTCAAGTATTATCAGTAATAAATAACTATTTACAGGGACTTGGCATGATGTTAAATACAGATAAACAGAATGGATGCAAATCAGGCTGTGGGACAAAAGTGATTCAAGCATAAATTTAAAAATAGGGAACAAAAGTATCAAACAGGTAACACACACAAACTCCCTCAGTTTAGTTATTGATAGAAATTTCAATTGGCAGTAGCATGTAGAAATTACTAAAAATATAAACAGCAGGATTTATGTCTTATGACAAACTCGGCAGGTACTGGAACAGAACAGCATTATGCAAGTGTATTTTCCTTTCGTTCACTCACACCTAACGTATGAACTTATACTATGGGATACAACTCAGAAAACCATAATGTCAAAACTATTTAAGCTGCAGAAAAAAGCCATAAAAATAATTAAAAGATATACATTAGAGAAAGTTGTAGAACTGCTCTTAAGAAACTAAATATACTTACTGTCCCTTGTTTATATATATGAATGTATTAAATATGTAGTTAAAAATCATAAAGAGAAAAAAATTTAAATGTGCACTCATATAACACCAGAAGGAAAATAAATTGCTTTAGAAATAGATTAAGAGTTTCACTAAGCAACAAATGTATAGAAAATTGTGCAAAGGATCTGTACAACCACTTACCTTCCAGAACTAAACAGTTAGAAGATAAACAAAAATTAAAGGAAAGAAAGTTGTATTTAATTGAAAATGTATTCTATTCAATGGAAGAATTTAAAAGTGTGTGCAATCAATAAATATGTAAAAATAATTCTTGTATCATGGTACACCATCATATCTTGTATATATAGTATTTTTTTTTATATAGTATTTTATTGTGCTAAGAGTTTTACAAATTTGATTGTCTACTGCATTTTGACCCTGGTCACTTATTCAGTAGACAATCACTACAGTTTATTTACATTTTACAAATTCTTGTCACTAAATTATCTTGCTCTTTTTTTCAGTTTTTTTTTTTCATGTCCCATTTCCACTTTTTTTTTTCACTTTTCATTTATTGATTACTTAACCATCACACATTCATTATAGCTATCCATTCAAAGTAAGATGCACTACCTCTTACTTTTCTCTTTCCACTGTCCAAAGCCATTTATTTTGTACTTTACACAAAAACTGTCCAATGCTTCTAGCATCCTTGCATATCATTTCAATTATAAGTGTATTTCTATCCCCCTTCAACCACTTCTTATTAAAAAATTCTTTTCTCCAATTTTCTGTTCCTTGGCACTTAAATACTATGTGTTCAATGTCTTCATTACCACCACATATCAGACATTGGTTCTGAGGAATACCCTGTCTTAGCCCTTTTAGCCTCCATGCTCCGGTTTTTAACCATGCAATAGATTCTCTCCCTTCTTTATTTACTATGTCTATATATTTTTCCCTACCCCATGTATTTTACATTGGCCTATAATAAACTAATGAGCTCTTTTCGGCAATCTCACTGAACATGATTTGTATTTCTATATCTTCCAGTCTTTTCCTTGCCATTTTCCAAAAAGTTTTTACGTTATTTTCTCTCCTTCTCCATATATCTCCTAACCCATTTTTCTCCAAAATATTCTGTAATTTACTTACCCATCCATCATTCATTAAGCTATTCTCTTGATATTCAATACATTGTCTTAACACATTACTTTTTCCTAGATTTAAAATTCT
The DNA here is from genome assembly GCA_030765065.1 of Deroplatys truncata. Taxonomy (NCBI): domain Eukaryota; kingdom Metazoa; phylum Arthropoda; class Insecta; order Mantodea; family Mantidae; genus Deroplatys; species Deroplatys truncata. Next base: position 699,764,761 of record CM060990.1, read on the forward strand.
GAACCAAAATCTCAAAGCTCTTTCCATTATCTTCCCCTTAGTTGTCATCTGCCCATCTGTAATTGTGCTACCTGTCTTACAATTGACTTCGGTAGCCCTAGTATTTCTCTACAAAGCATCCTGTGCACCACATCTATACATTCCCATCCTCTATCTAATCCCCATATTTCTATACCATACATCATTTTTGCCTCCACAACCATCTCATAAACTTTTTCCAGCCATTTAACATTTATATTAGGTACTTTATATTTTCAGCTTCTAATTGCTGCCATCGCCCATTTACCTTTTGCCAATGCAAACTTCTTTTGTTTCTCCCATTTATTACCTCCATCTATTTTTACTCCTAAATAGATACAGTCATGCACTACCCTGTAATCTTTATTCTCTCCCTTCCACTTTTCATATTTGCCTAATTTTCCCCCCTTTTTGAAAACCACAATCTGTGTTTTCTCTTGATTCACTTTTAACCTCCATTCTTTACAATATACATCAATTGCTTGTAATGATTGTTTTAAACCACTTACTGTAATAGATCCTACCACTAGGTCATCTGCAAAAAGAAGTCCTGGAATTTCAATGTTGTTAATTACTGGTGCACAGTTATTATTCCTTTAAATTTCTAGTAAGACATCATCTATGTATAAATTAAATAAAACTGGACTTAACTTACATCCTTGCCGAAGGCCTTTCTTTTGTGGAATTTCGTTTGTTACACAGCCTGTCTCCACCCTTACACAGAAGGTGTTCTCAAAATACAGTGCTTTAAGAATATTCACCAATTGCTGACTTACTACCTTACACACTAATTTATGCCACAGAAGTTGTAGCTCAATTCGGTCATAAGCCTTCTCTAAGTCTACAAAAGACATATACAATTTACCCCTTTTTTCTTTTAAATATTTGTCTGCTAATGTCTTTATAATAAATAAATTATCAATTGTTCTCCTTCCCTTGCGAAAGCCCATCTGGAATTCCGAAAGGATATTATATTCTTCAACCCAAAATTGTAGTCTCGCTGGCAAAATGCCCACAAAAAGTTTTCCTATATTCGATAATAATGCAATACCTCTGTAGTTATTAGGTTTATCGACATTACCCTTGCCTTTATATATAGGATGGACGATAGCTTCTCTCCATCGTTTAGGTACATAACCCTTTCTAATAATTACATTAAATAAATCTAATAAAATTGTCATTCTCCCTGTTTCATTACACCACTCCTTAAGAAACTCTGTTGGGATGCCATCAATTCCAGTAGCTTTAGTTTTCTTCAGTAACTTAAATTGTTTTATTATTTCCTCACTCCTAATTTCACCATCCAATATCTCTACAAAAACATTCCTTATTTCCAAACATTCCATACTTCCTATACTCCTTTCTTCCCCATATAATGTTTTAAAATACTCCATCCATTGTCCTCGCTCAACATTGGGTTTAGTTACACATTTATTATAGGTCGACTTAAGGAACCTGCCATACCTTATTAACATTATTTTCATATAGACATTTTATCAAATTCCTTTCATTGCATTCCCTCCAGTCCTTTTTCTTTTGCTCTAACAATAAATTATGTGAATTCCTCCCTTGCATATAATCGTCCCTAGATTTTCTATCACCTAATTCTCTCCACCTAACCAACAGTTGTTTCACTTGTCTTTTTGATACCCTACATTCTTCGTCAAACCAGTCCTTATCATATATGTAAACCCTCTTTTTTGTTTTCATTTCCTCTCCCACCCTTTGCATAACTGTATTAAGGATATCTATTGCATTCTCAATTTGATTATTCTTAACCATGAATGTTACTCCACATAGACATATCTTTCCATAATTCGAGTCAAGAGTCTGTTTAAATGTGTCACAAAATTTGTAAATATTCAGTTACATCAATCATCATATAGTTTAAGTAGCATTATGTTCTGACAATGCCATGTAACATTTTGTACAAATGGTGAATAAATGAAATGAAATTAAAAAAAAAATTCTGCAGTTGCACACAGAATATATGTACAACTTCAGTGCAACAAGAGACCTGTGAGTCGAGTGCCATTTCTTATCAAAGCCAGAGACTTATCAATCCGCCCATTTCAGGCTTAATAATTAAAATATAACTGCTTTCTACTGAAATAGGTACACACCTGAGACCGTGATTTCCATTTGTACTTCACGCTTTTTAGCATTAATATCTTCATTTGCTTGAAATTCAAGAGCCAGTTTCACTAAATATTTCCCTCTGGTTTCCAAGTTTGAGAATCATTTGTCAAATGACTGCAAAATAATTATGGCAATGCTTTATTGAAATGACAATGCCACTGAGGCTAATTGCGCAACAAAAGTGCATTAACATAAGTCAAATATGGCTGTGTGCACTCTCTTCACATAGACATCTGCAAAGGCACAATTTTATATAGTAGTACGTGGCTGGTTTTGTTCAAACATTTGCACAAGCTAGACCTTGATTTGTTCACGTCTTGTTTCCAGGAGCCAATCTAGATAATATTCAGCTCCCTATAGTGTACTTAGCTTAAATGTTCCAAAAAGAGTGAATATTTGCCAATTTTGCAGGTGCAGTAAGAACATAGTAGTGACAAAGCTTTACTTCTCTTTTTAAAATAAAATTCAAGAGGACATGTATACATGTATCACAATCACTTCATTGCATCATCAGCTTCATCAACAGCTAGTAAACAATGAAGCAATCAAGTTATAACAAAACACGTCCTGAATTGTATTTAAAGAAGTTAAGTGAAGCATTGTCATTAATTTATATAAGTAATTTTATAAACAATAGTTGATTTAATACAGCTGTCTCTAATGCTATAACTCATTATAGCATAGTGTTTACAGGGACAACTGTGGGTAATTTCAATATAATGTAATTTGTTTCTATTAAATTTCTCAGAGCTTTTTCATGTCTTGCAGTAATAATGTAAATTTAATGTTCCAGGATCCTATAAAAGACTATCACTTACCTATGAAAAACCTTACTAACTGGTTTTCAAAAGATGTTGTTAACAGTAAAAGGGAACAGATAAAAAACTTGCTTGTGGAGTTGATGAAAAAGCAAAACATTGATGTGGAATCCTTAAAGCTTCCAAAACTTGTATTTCGAAACAATAAAAGCAGCAATAGGTAAGTACTTTTCTGTCTTCCAATATACTGCCTCTGCATTCAATATATTTATACACTGACAGAAAAAAATACAGCACCACTAAGGATTGTGTTTATTGAAACATGGGCATAGTACGTGAATACTGAGGTGTTATAATATTGGTGATTGATGTGTTGTGGTCAGTGGGCAACAGATATCATTGCATAGATGTGTCTGTATGACCTCTTTGTAGACTCTGCAAGTAGTCACTGTGGTACCATAACAGTTAAATGGCGGTGTCAAAAGACACTCTAGGGTATAGCCATGTTACAAGAGCATGAACATGCTCCTTTCGCACAGATACAGGCATTTCAATAGGGTTAAACTGTTTGCCTAAGCGAAGCTAGATGGACCAATCGATAAATTGCTGCACATGTTGGACACAGTGTATTGGTGGTATCTTGGTGTTTTCAGCAATGGTCGGTATAGAACATTCCCATACCCATAGACCAGGTTCTGGACGGCTGCATTGTAGATGCACATGTGGATCAATGCATTTTATGGGCATTGGTGGGCTACCAAAAAGCATCCAGAGAAGCAATTTGGGCACATTTAGCACCTGGAGTGTCAACATGGACTATTGGAAACCGTCTTCTTGCAGCAGGACTCAAACACATGTGCCTCTGGCCAGGGTACCTCTCAACACAACACTGTCATGCACGTCTCCTCTGGTGTCCGGAAAGGGTCAATTTGACAATGGAATAGTACTCTGTTGTCTTCAGTAATTCCCTGTAAAGGGGGTTCTGACCCCTTCAGCTGCCGTGGTGCGGGCGCTGCGGACCCTTAGCACTCGTGGTACTTCTGACGTTACCAGAAGTACGTCGGGCTGAACATTCAAGCCCCTCCCGCAAGGGAGTTCAGATTGGGTTGGATTCGGCGGGGCAGTGGTTCCCGACACCCATGGGAGATTGGGTATACTTGGCTGGTTTATCCACCCAGGCGGGGTTGTGAGACGCCTTGAGGTTCTCCGGCACCAGCCATGAGGGATAGCTGGTAGACAGTTGCTAGAAACTGTTGGCCCCACCGAGGTTGTTCGGTAGTCTCCCCCAGTAGGGTTCGCCCTGCTGGCCTGATGCACATAAGTGGAGTATCCACTTCTGTCCCTGTTTGGAAGGGTGGGCAGGATGAGTCCTAGCCTAAACTTGACAAGACAGGGGGGGCGGCATATAAAATAGGCATCGTCCCTAATGGAAAGGGCCCACGAGCAATCCTGGGTTTAGCGAGGGTGTGGTCTCTTCGTAGGCGGACCCAGTCCCGTGTTTATATATGTCTTCAGTAATGAGAGTAGGGTCTGACTGTATGTAAGTGATGGTCATTTACGCGTATGCTGTAGACCTGGTGAGCGTAATCGTCCAGAGTGCATTTGCCCACAACACAAAGATCCAACTCCTGACTTAATGGTGTGGAGTGCCATCAGTTACAACTTCCACTCACATTTGGTGTTTGTGCAGGGATATGAAGCCAGTGTCAGCTATATCCAGCAGGTTATTAATCATGTGTTACTACCATTTCTTCAACACAAAGCGATGTGCAGTTTCAACAGGATAACACACATCTTTATATGGCTGCTACAACCCAACATGCCTTTCATGGTGTAAGACAACTGCCCTGGCCAGCATGGTCCCCTGTCCTCTCTCCCGTTGAATATGTATGGGACATGATGAGGAAGAAACTGACTGGGTCTACACAGCAGGCCACAACCATTGTAGAATTGCGACCTCAGGTGCAGGATGATTGAGACAGTTTATTGCAGGATGCCATTCACCACCTCTACGATTGCCTCCCTGCATGAATATATGCCTGCATTGTTGCCCGAGGAGGGTACACAGCTCTTCATTCTTTTATGTCCCGTCAATTTTTTTCTAAGTTCCGACCTCAGATGCGATATTGCATATTATGGGAAGTCACAAATGTGATCAATACATTAAAAATAACCTATAGTACTGCCTAAAAGGTCAAATTAATATTAATTGAGTTGAAATAAAATTAATAAAACTCAAGTCCAATAGTACTTAATTCACATGCACCGTTGTCAGTAGCCCTTGGTGCCAACATTGCTCATACAGTCACCTTAGTCTTTGTTGCCAACTTGAAGTTAATAAATTGAGTTTTCACTGATATGAATATATGAATTTAACTACTGCTATGTTTTCACTTATCTAAACCAAAAAAAAAAAGGTTCTCTAAACTAAGCTAACATTTTATGTACACACCTACTGTAATACACAATTACACTACACTACAGGGTAAATCTCCCAAATGTCCTTGATCAGCTCTTGAAATGGATCAGGTAATTGGTTTTTACAGCCTTGGCACCACAAATATTCTGCCAAATGCACACCCATTTGATTATGCCTGATGCTGCCCCTGGATAGATGATGCTGGAGAGATTGCCAGTATGACTCAATGTTGTTTGTGTGGGCATTTGTGACTGAGTCCATGAAATGCTGGCTATGATTTACCATAAGGTGGGCAGCAAACCCCAGCCATTAGTGCATTGTAACCACTCCAACAGTTAGTGTGGATTGTGCTGGCAAACTCCACATGTTCAATTAAGGCAAAAAGGGTACACCATCTCTCCTATTATTGGGGCATACTGTCATCTTCACCTATTGGTGACAATGTCAGTCCTAGAATCCAGTTTCCTTCTAAGATGTGGCTGCAATGATATTTTCTTTGTCCAATTCTGCATTTGTCAATGAACAATGTGGCTGGCACTGCCTATTTTGCCCCTGTTAATGTATTTGGTGTCCATTGAAGATATACACACCTCATGACAATAGCTGAACCAGTCAGCTATTGTTCTGTGGCTTATGCAGGAGTCTTCATGTGAACTCTGTACAAAGGTTCGTTCATAAGAAAATTTATGGTTAAAGTGTAGGTAACTAAGAACACTTGAGCAGGTGGTAATCTTGAGTTCTTGAACCAAGTGCCCTTTGCAAATGACTGAAAATTGCTCATGCCCTCTCCTACAAGAAAACAACTGATATCTCTGATCTTGTTTCATAATAGGGTGAAGGGCAGCACCACACTCCTGGATAACATCCATGATCTTAATAAACATTTATTGTAAAGAAACTGCATGCACTGTTCCTCATTTTTACACAATACTGAGAGATCAATTAAATTTTTGAACCAAGTCATTGAAGCCAAACACAGTTGCACATACAGATTTTCTTTACTGAATTACAGGGACCTGACAAGATGTTGGTTTTCAGAATAAACAGTAAAGCTAGTTTGATTCTAACAGTGGTACATATTATGGTACTACCTACAAGCAAGCATAAATGTGGAATCTGTAATAGTTACATAAAATTTGAGAGAGGCCTTTTGACTTTGATTGATGCATACATAATTTGGTTATTGATATCTTAAATTGTTGCCATACCTAGGGTGACCAGTATTTCAGACATAAAAAGCAGGATCCAACAGTAAAAGCAGTTTTAATTTTTTCACCCTAACATAATAATATCTTATATCACATAGATATGCAATTGGAAGAAAATAAAATACCTATAGGGTGCTTGTATGATACAACTTAACAAAGGAAACCATGTGTAAAAACAATAAAAATACTTGGATAAAAGTTATATTGTAGTTATCCATTTATTCTTCCAAACAACACAAAACACAACAAATAAAACAGAGACAGTAACGCATATTTATAATTGAATGAAATACTTTAAAATGTTTTTATTATTTCCTCTAAAATAGAATTTTTAATTTTAGGATAAAGCAACAGGTCTTTAAGTTTAAAAACAGTGACATATTCTCTGATATTTGAATTTCTTCATAAAGGGTTGTTCACGTATTCTTTCCTCATGTATTTAAGTACAAAACTAAGTACCTCTGGAAATCATTCCACTCAAATTTTGAACTAAGGTTTGCTTAACTCAATACAGTTAACCTCAATACAATTAACCCTCTATTGCATAGCGTTGCCATTTGGCAACAAAGATTCTTAGGCAAAGTTTTAGAATATATTAACAGTGTTTTCTGTTAATTTCACTATGTAGTAATCTTCAGCAATAAAATTAAGCTATTTATAGCTTTTTTATATTATAAAAATATTAAATTAATTCAATAAAACTGTACTTTCTTTTTTTAATTTAAAGATGCTAAATCCATGCAACTGCAGTCAAATGTAACCTTGTCAGCATCCAAGTGTGCCATTACACTGGTTATTCTACTTGGGCCCTCCCTGCCTTTACCACAGGCACATTTGACTTCAATCGCTGGGACTTAAACTTGTGACGATGGCTTTGAATGGATGGCCAGTCCATTTCATATCACTCTAACAATCACGGCTATTTGAATCACTTTGGTTGTGGTGTCGGTGAAAGGAATTAGAGGAAGAGCTGCATATGTAGCAAAATAATTCATGTAGTAGAGGGTTCAATTCAGAAAAATTGAAGGTTCATTGATCTAAATACTGCAAGAAAGTAGAGTAAAGTTTTTTTTATATTTCTTTTGAAATTAAAACATTAACCACCTTCTCATACTAACCAAATACTTTAGCATAGTCAACATCTATAAAATTGCAAAATTCCACCAAGGAGGCCTCACATACACTATATACATGAAAATAGAAATAAATTTTCTGTGCCACACTTTCAAGGCAAATTGGAAGACAGTCCACTGCAGTTTGTATAGAATTCTTAACAGTGTGAGCACTGCAACCTACTCGGATATTTGATCTCTTAAGTGATTGCTGAACCATTAAATACACCTTATTGCATGCTTTTCTAGATGAACCATCAAAGTTTGTATTTGTGTTATCTGAACAAAGTCCAACCACTTCATTTTTAGGCTAATGGTCCTCCAATATTTTTAGCACATAAGAAGAAACAATATCAGCAGTTTCTCCCAACATTTGTTGATAATCTGAAACCTTCACTTGTACTCCATTCTTATCAAAATAATGAACCCATAAGGGGGATACATTTTTTGGAATTGTGGTTTGATGAATCTGTACTACACACAGTAACACAACTCACAGAATAAAGACCACTTTTACATACCACCAGGTCATTGGCATATATGAAAATGCCAAACTAGCCTTGAGTAACCTGCTTAGCACAGGTATGATTTTTTTTTCCCTGATGTAACAAAGCAGGGAAAATTCCACCAGGACCTGAGGATTTAAATGAATCAAATGAGTTTACGGCCCATGAGATTCTGTTAAAGTCATATATCTGAGATGCGATTCTCCAGTCACCCTCCGCTGTAGTATTGCAGAGGTTTACAGCTTGACAGTGAGCCTCATCTTCAGATTCAGGGACTATTGAATTTGAGAAATGTGTCTACATTAGAATTTCTACAGTTTCTTTCACAGCTTTTGTGTACTACAATCAGGTTTCTTTAAAGTGCCTATTGAGCTAACAGGTTCTTTGGCCATGACCTTGTAGAGGCGTGCTATTTCAGAGGTGTTTTCAACCTCTTGACATAGCTTCCACCAAGAGTCTTGTTTGGCATTTTTATCATCTTATTGTATTCTGTGATGGTCTTTTTATATTCAGCCCATTCGCCAGCTTTTTTTGCTGTATTAAATAGTTTGCGATATTTATTCCTCATCTTCCTAAGATCGTTATCCACCAGTCTACAGGCTTCCTGTTGGAGCTTAGAGTTAGCAAACAGCTACTATGATATGAGGAAATAATGGCATCCTGTAGTTGTTCAGATACCACCTCAATATTATATATATTCCTAATAGTTGGTTTAATAAACGATAAGATTTCCTCTAATGTCTCCACATACCGCTTGCAGCTGGTGTTTCTTGGATTCCGACATAACAACGATGGTTTATTAGCTGCGCTGATTTCCATTCTGATCTACCGGTGGTCGAGAAAGACAGCTCATCAGACACATGCCAGTTCCCAACTCAGCAGCTATATGGGGAGATCTGAAGGTGATGTCTATAACCTCTTTCCGTCTCTGAGTGACAAAAGTTGATTCATCACACCTATTATTATTATTATTATTATTATTATTATTATTATGTTTATAATAATAATCAGGTTTTATATATTATATAATTCAGTAAAGACTCACCTCTCTTGTTTGTGTGCTGCCCCACACAATGTGGTGTGCATTTACATCAGCTCCAATAATCTGCAGGTTTTGTTGCCCACAGAAGGTTTCCAGTTCTGCCAGATCTTCAGAGGGTGGTGGATTTAGAAAGGCATACGGCGGGTAAGCCAAGCCTAACACAATTTCTTTCATTGACTTATCCCGCTGTGATAAGCCAATCTTTCCGTTACTAGTTCTCTGCTACGGAATTCCCATAGAGTAAGAAATTTTCAGTCTTGTCTAACAAATATACAAGTCCTTACATTTCCAGAGTGAGTATTGTATATTAACTTACCTCTGAGGTTGGTAAGCCCTGATACCCTGCCCTTGACAAGCCAGGGCTCCTGTATCAGAGCTACTCCAATGCCTCCTGTTGCCAGGAGCTTTTGTAAAGAGGCTGAATCTCCCCTACTGTGTTGATTATTTATCTGTATTACCTTCAACCTCTTCAGGTTTTGCTCTCGGCCCTATTACTCTGAAGGTTAGCTGGTTGAATCCCAGATAGGGTTTAAAATCCATTTTTGTCAGTACCTTCAGAGAAGGTTCATCAATGGAAAGTACCAATGCCATTCCATTGAGTTATTCTTTCTTGTTAATGAATAAACAATCATCTGTCTTAAGCCCAGAATTCGGAGTTTCCAGATGTTTAAGTAGGTCCCTTGGGCCCTTCTCTTTGATGAGTTTAACTGGGAACCATGCAAATACCCTGGTGGTTCAGGTTATATCCCTAGCGGTTCCAACCCGCAAGATAAACCCTTCCCAGGGTTTGACGCATGGCCTTTCTCCATTAACCATTTTTTGGCTATTTTATCAGCACAAGTCATGTACAATACACCCTTTTCAGTATAGCTATTCTTAAAATGGGGCCAGTCCCTGGTTCACACCTCCAGACTTCCTCCAGATTAGCTGACTGAATTAATACTGAGTGATCCTCTGTCAGATTTTCCTCTGGATACTTGTCAAGAACAATTGCCATTTTAGGGTGGTCAAAGCTTAACTGTAAGTTGCCCCAGAAGTATTGGGTTTGACTGCAGTCTGCTCTCCACACTTCGGTCTTTTTTGAGCAGACTTTTGATGCCCAGCTGGAGATGGAGTGATGGTTTCAGACCTGTTCCCTTTAGTGCCTATCCTTTCTCGTACAGCCTTACCTGAGTCTTGTGTTCCTGGGGGTTTAGCTGTATCCCTCTGTCCCACCTCCATAGGTTGCTTTGGCAGTTGTCTTGATTTTCTTGGCTTCTTGGGTCTTATGGTTTCCCCAGCTGGGAGACCATTAAGGTTTATCTTACTGAGATACCCTCTGGGGTTGGATTTATGTTGTTAAGCTGCATCTTCGTCCAACATCTTGCTTGTAGCCTGTCTGGTACAGCCAGCATTTTCTCTCCCTCTGTCTCTCTCTCTCACACTGTCTCTCATTTCTCGCTAATTCATTCCATATTTCACGACACAAAAGAATTCTGGCCAGATGCGATATCGTGATTTTTCTTTGAGAATACCTTGGAATTTGCGTTCCCACAAAAATTCTCATAGGTGATCGTGGTATATCTTCTTCTAACATACAATAGAATAATACACGTGTTTCTTTTTTTTCATGAAACAATTAGATACTCAAATAACACCAGTGCCCCATCGAAACTAGAATTCTTGCAATTCATCCCGGAGGGATGCAGGTGTGTTTCATGACACACAGGAATTTGGTGGAATGGGATGTTGCTATTGTGAACATTATGTCGACAGGTGACACATTAGAATGTCAATGGCAAACTAGAGGAATACACATGTGTTCCATGACACTCATACAGGAATGTTGGTGGAATGGGGTGATTTCTTTTGGGAGCACGCTTTTCCCACAAAAATGGTCGCAGGTGTCGGCAGATTGCCTAGGGGTCTAACACATCTGGAAAACCGTAAATAGAAGTTGTCAGCAATTTTCTGGTGAAGAAAGAAGATTAATGTGTGTCGTCTTTTGTCTGTGACAGGTGTGAAAGTGGCAGGGTGATTTATTTGACAGGTTTAAGGGGGAAGGTGATTGATTTATGACACACTTTTGCATATTTCTTCATTTATAATTGAATTGGAATACCCATTTTATATCCACTACTAATGGGAAACCCTCCGATCTTAGCTGATCTGTTTATGAGTGACCTGAAAATGAGAGCTACAAAGTGCTTCCCATGGATCTTCCAGGCCATTATGGTACCATTATATAGACGACATATTTACCATCATTCCAGAAAAACATGCTGAGCGTGCCTTGAAAATGTTGAACCTACAAGAAGCTACTATCAAATTTACCACTGAAACAGAAATGGAAAAACAACTCCCATTCCTATACCTCAATACCCAGAAATCCAGTGGATATCTCACATTTGGCACATACAGACCCCCTGACACACACACACACACACACACACACACACACACACACACACACACACACACACACACACACAAAAGTGTATAAAATTCAACAGCTACAATCCAAAATCACACTAGTGTGCAGTCTTCAATAGTTTGATATTCAGGCTTTTTAACCTACCTTGTGACATTGAAAATACGACAAAGAAAAAGAGACAATCTACAGAATAGCAGAAAACAAAGGTTTCAACACAAAAAATAAAAAAATGAATACATACCACCATACATACGAGAAACCACCAAACTGTCAGCAAAAAGAAAGAAACATATCTATACAAGAAGATCAAATACCATCCCAAAGCCCATGGCTAGTTCCAGAAAATATTCAAAGAGCACAACATCATTCTGGCACCCCAAAACTCATGCTATATCCAAAACTTACTACATTCAAAACTAAAGGATACCATACCAGTAATAGAAAAATCAGGAGTATACTAATTTAAATACAAAGTCTGCAAGAAAATCTAAATTTTAAAAACAAAAAGGAAATGGAAAACAAGTGCAAAGGAACATCTCAGGAATCTGAAGTATAAACAAGAAGAAAAATCTGAAGCAACAGCTCACTTTTGGCTAGAAAAGAAGTTGATCCTGAACCTGTACTTTTAAAAAGCATATTAAACTTAAAACAACTATCAGCCTGGGAGAATGTTTTCATTTTGAAAAACAAAGATCACGTCTTCATATTTGAGTTACCGCCAAGCAACACCTCAGTAAGAAATTTCTTGTAAAGCCTCTAGAGGATGACAATAGCGCAACAATCTCCATCAAAGGACACCATGCTCCGGCAGTCACCATCAGTGTAAGTGATGTAGTGTCAGTAAACCGACTCACATGTTATCAAATCGTTCTTAAAGACTTAAAATCTTATTCCTGTTCTTCTTCGCTTACAAGTATTAGGCCTTATGAAGTGTTACGAGGTTCTTGGAACTGTTCTACCCATCTTCTTTGTGGTCTATTATATGTGGTTTTTATAATAATGCTTGCCCAGGAAATCTCAGTGGTCGCATCTTTTGTGCTTTATGCTTCCACTGCCACTGATATTGTTGTATTTCCTCTATCACATATCGTTCACCCAAATCTTAAAAAGTTCATCTGTGCTGCCTCCAGCCTTGACTTCTCGCAATTTTCAAGCACCCATGTTCAACAACCATATTTCAATGCCAGCTTAGCTACTATCCTATGGATCCTTAGTTCTACTTCCTCATATTTTTCTAAGATTTGTGATTATGCATCCATTAAGTTTATTATATTTCTCAATATTTCTTTCAATATTTGCTTTCCTTTCACTGAATAATAAAACTTAAAAAGATAATCCACCAAATTACAACTAGAAATTATTTCTCAGCTAAGTAGTGGAGGTCTACCGAAAGTTTCCTGTCCAAGCAGCTCACTCAGACCATAAATAGCTTCTAGTTGAAATTCTCACTTTGCCATGAAAGCCTATGCTTACCCATAATCCAGTTAGATAGTCTTGGAAATGTACAGAATCAGATTAAAGAAGTTCATGTTTAGGCTTAGGGAGATGGCCATGATAGTTCAAATGGTAAGAGCTTTGGCATAAGAGGTCAAATATTTATAGTTTGAATTACAGCTCTGATCAATTTGCATACCTGATTCTGCTTTCCAACAAGTTATTAAAGCTAATTAATATCTCCAGGAAAATAATAATTAATCAGCTGCTACCAAATATTGTGGAAATATAACAAAAAAGGATAAATAATGAACAGGACAATTATGGGGCTGGTTGGGATTAAGCAGAATAAGCATTAAATTACTCTTTGAATGCTGAAATAATTTTAACCTAAAACATAAAGGAAATGTGTATATTTATATATACAGTTATAAACAGATGCTATTTATAGACATTGGAGAACCAGCTGATCCACAGTAGCATGCAAAATTGATTATTATGATTAATAATAGATGGAAAGAAGAAATGTACTTTTATATTAGTGGATAGATGAAAGGAAAAAGACTTTTAAGTTGAAAACTAAAAGAGGCAAATATGACAATAAGAATTTACATGATCAAACAGGGTAGAAATAGACAAGAAATGGAAAAATACTCTAAAAGTTTCTGGGAACACTAAATGGTATTATAAAACATAAATTTATAATCACTGGAAGAGACATGAGCTTGAGAATAGAAAGAGAGCTAAGTCCAAATATTAAAGGATAATTTTGAGAACTACCCTTGAATAAAAATGGGAAAATTCTAATTTAACTCTGTGTTTATAATAGTTTTAAATCGTGAATGTATGCTTTGATCGCAGAGAAATTCCTATATACACATGGACTGCAATGATTTAAGAACCAATATCCGATTAGCAATATTACAGTAAGTGAAAAACTAAAATATTGTAAGGAGTACTAAAGTATATTGAATACTAGATATTAATTCATATCATTAGCTCTTAATTTCCATAACAAAATTATTTATAAGGAATGGCTTTAAATTCTTTAAAAGGAATTAAAAAGAATGTTTTAAAACTTTATTTTCTTCCAGAAGGTTCAATAAGAAATTTCATCAAAATATATTATTTATAAATGAATGAAAATTCTTCACCTATTGGTTGAAACAGGAGCAACCATTATGCTATATAAAATTTTGGACTAACAATTAGGAGAATGCATAACAAGTAAAGTTAAATAAAACAGTCAAGGTTAGCAATACATGAATTAAATGAAGCCCTTAAAAGAATGCAAAAATGAAAAGCTACACATATGGAATGAATATGAGACAGTTAAAATACACTTCTGTCAATCGTCCAGGAAGTTGCAAGTACAAATGTAAAAAATTTTTGGAAAGAGCATGTAGGATATTGTGATGGTTATAGTCTTATTTTAAAAGAATGTTATAAATATGATTTTATAGAGTTCAGTATATTCAGGACAAACCTTTGTTTAAGTAAATCCAGGAAATTAGCTTTAGATTTCTTGCAAGTAATTCCCCGGGTGCTGAAGTAAGCAGGGGTTTGGTGGTAGGATATTTAAGGAAAATATAACCTCATGTCCGATACGTGAGTGAGTTAGTTATGTAATTTCTGCTGACATACGCTTATGTCAGTTACTAGCTAGGCACTATTCAGCATTGAGTTCTTTGCCGGGTGTCGCTTAGCCTATGACTTGCCTAGCAGGACTCTTTGCTCGTCATACCTTAAATTTATATTGTGCTATGTTGCAACATTGACATAGGCCCAGGCAAGACGAAGATGGAGTGCCAGAATTTCTATGTCACTCAGGTAAATCCACAAGTTATCTAACTCTCTCTTCCCAATGAAATGTAGTTTAGTTTGTTACTAGAATGATTAAAGTTTCTCTCGGGCACAAAACTACATGTCTGATAATGTCACCCTTTCACCACCCTTCCAGCTACTGCAACCTTTAACCCTCCTGATGTCATCCTGTGTTACGTCCCCATCGTGGTGTGTAGTGAAAGCGCTGATCACATCATCGCCATCCTTATGCTGCAATATTTATGTATGTAGAAATAAAAAAAACTTTTCAGTAAGATAGCCATTACCTCGTGAGAATGGTCTCTAGTATTTTTTATACTTCAATAAAATGTTTGCAAATGGAAACATAAATTGATAAAGTAGATAAGGATCATGTTAAGAGCCCTGTATGGAGAAAATGACTACAAGCCTGCAATATGCTACCTGCCTATCTAAAAATTAAAAATAAGTATGAGTGCTATAAAAAGTGGATAAAAGATTGTCTTTGCATAACACTAGAAGTTCATGTGTAAAAATCTGTAGAACATGCTATTTTGTATTCTCTACTTAGTAATTGATATTTACAAAAATCTTCTGAAGTGAAATTTCATTATCGCGAAAGCTGGATCTCGTTATGTAATGTGCAGTGCTTAAGTTGTGTCATTTTTTTGTATAATCCGCAAACGTGCTCTATTCTTGCTCTGATTGTAAGTTATATATAGTTTATTCTTTATTACAATTAGTGTTGGCATTTTTATACTGTTTCATGGCTTTAATGTGATAAGTACATGGATAATTGATGGAAATTTTGTTTAGATTCAGTTAATTAATGTGCAACATTTAATAAATTGCAATACATTCGCACTGTAATGTTAAGTTCTCAAAATAGGTCTAGGGCTCAAGAAATGTATTCAAATAAATAAAATAAAATTTAAAAAAAATGTCTTAAAGAATCGGTGTGAAAATGAAGATATTGAATGTATAACGCTTGAGGAAATGAACTTTGGATAATGGTTGTTTATAAATCTGAAACTGTTTAAATTATATGGAAAAATAGCTTCAGTCAATATTTTCAGTACCTAAGTATAGCAGATATATAGGACAATATTTGCTAATTATTTACTTAAGCACCCAGTGACCAATTTGTTTTAAACCATGTTTGATACTTACATGTTCTGGGGTGTCATTTTTGGGGAAAGAGCTTAGTTTTGTAAATAAATAAAAATAAAGCTAAACATGTTATACCAATGCACCTGCTCATTGCATCTCATTATACTCTCATCCTCATTTCCTTCCATATATCTTTTCCTATCCCTTAACCCCTTTCACCATTCTCATCCTTGGGTCATTCTGAAACTAATGCCTCCCATTTTTTGTGTTGACTTTGAATGTCCAAGTCAGATTATGTTGGTATGCTACTAATTGCTGAACCTTCCTGCTAGTGTTCTATTAGTTCCCCTATCCTGCGACAGATAGCAGCAGCAGGGGGCGTTATAAAATCGCAACTGACACCGAGGTGTGTACAAAACAGAGACATGTGATTAAATTCCTTACCGCTGAGCAAGTTGCACCAATTGAAAAACATCAAGCTTGCTAAAAGTGTATGAAGACAATACAGTAGGAGCAAGTAATGTGAGCGGTGGGTGCAGCGTTTCAATAGTGCTGATAAAGATGTGCCAGTTCAAGCCACGTCCCGGTCAACAACCCTTCTCGGCTGCCACAGCGCATAATGAACAGCATTCTAACCAACTCATCCGTAATGATTGGCAGATTACGATCAAGGTATTGTATGCAAAGCTGAATGTCAGCTGTAGTGCCTTAGACATGATGTTATGCAACCTTGATTATCGCAAAGTGTGTACGAGATGGGTCCCGCATGCTTATACAAGACCAAAAAAGTCATCAAATGGAAATTTGTCGGGACCTGCTGGACCAATACGAGGCTCAAGGTGACAATTTTCTGAACTCCATCAACCAGAGATGAGATGTGTTGTCACCAGTATGAGCCAGAATCCAAGCGACAGTCAATCGAGTGGCAACATTCTCCAACAAAGAAGAAGTTCAAGACACAGCCATCTGCAGGCAAAGTGATGTGCACAGTCTGGGATAGGCAGGGTGTGGTTCTTTTGGACACCTTGGAACCTAGGGCAAATGCCAATTCAGAACTCTACAAGACGACACTGACTAGGTGAAAGCCCGAATTTCCAGAGTCAGGTCAGAGAAGAAAAACTTCTGCTTGCAACATGATAATGCCAAGCCCCACGCCAGTTTTGCGACCATGAAACTCACTGCCAAATTTGGCTGGACTGTCCTACCAGATCAACCATACAGTTTTGACTTAGCACCTTCGGACTTTCATCTCCTTGGGCCTGTGAAAGATGCACTACATGGACAACATTTTCCAGACTCAGATGCTGTCGTCACAGCTGTAAGATAGTGGCTAGCCTCAGGTGGTTAAGATTTTTACGAGTGCGGCATGTAGGCTCTTGTTCATCGTTGGCAAAAGTGCATAACGAATGGTGGGACCATGTGGAAAAATGACAAAATGTAGCTGAAATGTTGTTATATTTAACTGTGTTATTGTGCTTTCTGTATCTGTTGTAGTTTCCATGAGAATAAATAGGAGGCATTACTTTCAGAATGATGTAATAATACAGCTTAGCATTGTATTCTTAAAGCCACTTTAGTGTCCTGGGGCACACAAAGGTTGTTGGTGATTTGTCCTCTAGTGATCATAACTGTTTCGTTACATTGCAATCCTTAGCTTTCAATTTGGGTTTTCTTAATCATCTTTTCAGTTTAAATCCTTCTATAAAACCAATTTCTTTGTTTAAGGTGCATAGCTGTTTAAGAAACTCATAAAATAGTAAGTTCATGTCATTTATGAGCTTATTGCATAAGCAAATATTCATTTGAACACTTTAAAAATTGATTTATAAAACAAATCAAAGATGTGCACACAGTTGAAAAACAAAAGAATATTGACAGTAATTTTGTTGTTTTCATGCTGATCGTTTCAAATTAAACTCAGTTATGATTTGTGTGAAATACATTTCTATGACATTTCATGCAACTAAGGTATGATTTTACAGCTTTTATAAAACATGACATTCTAAAATAACTGGTTACTTTTTAGAGTTGTGAGCAAGATAAAATTCATGTCACTAGTAAGTCATAATCTGAACCACTTCCCGGCGACCACTCATTCTGGCCTATGGGTTTTTCATGGTTTCCCCGGATCGCCAGGTGAACGCTGGAGTGGTTCATCTTCCATCACGGCTCTCCTTCCTATCATTTCCTGAACCCATTATATTCCTGTCACCTGTTTCAGGGTTGAAGGACCAGGCGGCGGGTTGCGGCTGGGTGGTGGGTTGTGCTCTGTGAAGGTTTCTTCCCTAGCGTCGCTGTGATACCGCTCAGTTAGGTATCTCCTCAGCGTGGGGCTCCGCTCCGGTGGACCCTGGAAGTTGGTGACTTGTGGGCAGGGACCATGTGGCGTCGAATGCACTCTATCTGGAAACGTTAGGGACCTCATCCATGTTTGCGCCCGTCGACATCCGGATCTGGCCATCTGGATCTGGCCATCCTTTGGGTCTCTTCCCTCATCCTTACCTCCCAAGGGTCACGGAAGCCAACGCCTGCGTACGGTGCTCTGCTCTGGTTCCGGGGGCCCCTCTGTGATACGTACCTTTACCTTTTATGCCTGAGCTCTCAATGAAGAAGTTAAACTGGCCGTAATATGATGTTGGGGAACCTAAGTTATCTTAATAGCAAATATATTGTATTTTAGTGAAACAAGTCTCAGGCAAGTTAAAGTCCATTGCCTTGCAGTCATATGTTGTCTTCCTGTGTATTCTTATAGCACAATAATGGTTACGCCTGCGCATTATACTACTACTGTTTTTAAATATTTGTGGCCAAATTAAGCTCTCCCCCCCCAAAAAAAACCATACGCTTAAATGTCATTACGGTTATTTAGCATATATTAAACATGATTTGAAGCAAATCAGACAATTGGTGCTAAGGTAAATAATTACCCAATGTTTAAGCAAATTGCAAGCTAAGTGGAGTTCTACATGAAAAGGGAAACAACACCAACATATGTGATGGCTTTAGTTTTTTGTCTATGCTCAAGAGGCCATCATAACAAGTTAAGTTAATGTGAATACAACTGGTTAAGATCCTGGGCTGACAGCCAAGTACTATTTAGTGCAATTACCTTAGAATAAAGGGCGCACACACACACACACACACACACACACACACACCACACACACACCCACACCCACACCCCCACCCCCACCCTCACACCCACACCCACACCCACACCCACACGCACACACACAATGAATAAATATAATTTTAGTTGTTTTTCTTAATGTTGTCTATGGTGTAAGTAAATGTCATAGTACCTAACTACATAGCAATAAATTAGGATCAAAAGTACAATATCTCAAAATAACTATCATGGAACTTTGGAGGAAAACTATTAATTTTTGCAAAAGTATATTTCCAACAGCAATATGGCTTTATACCATTTTATTATATTAAATCATGTGAATTAGCTGGTGAAACATTATGCTTAGTTTTTCCCCATGCAGTAAACATGGCATAATTGAAATAAAGATCCTTTTTTAAATCAGTGAAAATAGATACATGGTTTGTTTGCAGTGCTAAACCATCTTAACATGTAATATGTTAGTAGAATCATATGTATTCCAATTGTTTTGTGGAAGGTTTTAGTTATTCCTAAGTCAGCATGCAAGGAATGTGTAAATGAGCTGTAGATTAAATTGCTTAAAATTTCCTGCTGTTCACCTGTTCATGGTAACAGAAAGTCTATAAAAAGCCTTACCCAAGCAAATGACCCAATTGGATTCAAATCAGTAACTATCAATTTGAAACCACACATTCTGACTGCAAAAGTAAGCATACATATTTATGTCCTTATTAATCTTAGTATTAAGTTTGCAGATTTTTACTTCAGTTTGAAGTATCAATTTAATATTTTTCAGAATGGCATAAGAAGATTCCAGATAATTCGCTCTTCAAACCTGCTCCACTGCTGAGTAAATTAGTTGAAGAAGGAAACTTAGGGAAGAAAACAGGAAGAGGCTTTTATAAATATAAATAAAATATAGAAAGTAAAGCTTTGTGGAAAAAAAAGTTTGTTTTTATTTTTCAACCATATTTTAGTCATACCTTCAAAATGTCCTGTGGCTTTCAGTTTCTTCAGATATCCTGAATTTTTATATACATTTGATTGATTTTTATAACTTTAGATTAAACGTTGTATTAGGATCTACAGCACAATGAGTGCAAACTGAGTAAACCAGTTTTAAAGTTAAACAGTGTACTGCTTTTTGGAGATGCATGTGCTTGAACTTTACACTCTTATTCCATAAGAAATATTACTGGCTAATCAATTCATTCAAAACCTTCCATTGGGTATTGTTAATCAAGAGAGTTTAATAGGCTTTAGTTGACCAACATATTTCTGAGAAACTGACATTGTAGGTGGCTTAGAGCACGTGAAAATGAGTGGAGATGTGGAGAGAGAACTGCCATTTCAAAACTAGTGGCATTCAAACATTAGTAAGTTCTGGCAAGTCAATTTCTCACAACTGTTGAAACCATGCTTTATATGTGTACAATAAAACTTTATTGTTTTCTTCATTACCATATGGCACAAGCCATACATGAACTAAATTTCTATGCTAATTTGTCATATTGATGTATTTGGAGCCTCACTGTGGTAATCTTCTGCAATCTATATTTGCATTTTGAAGTTTGTAGTGACTGGTCTCCTCTTTTCATGTAACTGTCCAATTGTGCAAAAGAAAGCAATGTATGTATGACAGTAAATAATACATATGGATTTTATGCCACAATTAAAACAATTCCAGTTCCAAATGACATACTTTCTTTTTTAAATCTTTCTTCTGGAAATTTACTGAACTTATGGGAAATCTAGTGCAAAGCAATTTTGTCACTGGTAAACATCTTATTCATTTCAATTTATTTAATCCATAATGCTGAGCACATTCGATTATCCTTCTGGTCTGAAAATCACCTTCTATCCTAAAATATGGTGTTTGATGGTGAGATCTATATCACTCATAATCGCTTTATGTAATAGAAAGTGAGCATACAATATTTTACTTTGTCCAGTTTTTACTGTTCCTCACTAAGTTCTTACTATCACTTCGCTAATGTGATCTAGTTCAAATTTTGACTGTCATTTCACTTGGTTCTAATATGCCACCTCCAATTACTGCAAGAAACATTAAACCTAATATTCCATAAACTATTATTCAATTTTCTTTGAATTTTTTGTTTTTTTATTTGGGTTTTAAAATTTTATTTTAAGGGCTTTCTTCACAATGTAGCGGGTAATGAAATATGCATGATATAATCTCTTCTTCCAGATGGTTCACCTGCTGGGGAGTCGAACATAAGAGTTCTCTTAAACCCGCAGTAGGAAACTCACTGTATGTCACAGCAACTGTAAAAATTCGCTTGTAGAACCCTATTTGCTGTCCACCAGAAATGCACTCAGTAGCTCACTTCTGACTCATTAGAGCGCTAGCTGGGAATTTCCACATTACACTCTAGAATACTCTGGATGCAGGGAAAAGGAAACTTCCAGAAGATTTTGGTTACCTGTCGATAGTGCTATTGGTATTTACCCCGGGCGAGAGCGCTCCCGTAGACATTAAGCCTCTCTGTTTATCTCTCCAACTTCCAGTCGCCGACCTCCTGATACCGATAACCTTGGGCCATAGCATCACACTGCTCCCTTTGCAGAGCTGTTATACGCGAACAGCATATGCAGCAAGGTGATCAAGATGGACCACATCAGCTTCAATCGGGGTTAACACCGAATGTGGTATATGACATCGTTGATTCGGGTGATTATCGGGATGTTATGGAACGTGGTTGCTTTGCGACTCCCCCTTTGTTCTTGTGGGACAAATAAATCTTTCTGGAATTGGGCACTGTTTGCCAGACAGTCATAGCATACCTTCATGAGGTCACTTCAAGCGCTCCCTGGCGACAACTGGATATCTTTTAATTTATCTGTTAGCAACCCGATATAATCTTTGCCAGCTAGTCAGCATCAGGAGGCGTATCGAACAACAGATCAGATGGTAGCCGTAGCTTCAGGCCGCTTCATGTTGGTGGGTGTCATGCCAGTGGACTCATGCATTGATGCTTGGTAGACCAGCAGGAATAATGGCATGTGTAAACCCAATGTCCCTGATTGCTGTACACCAATTTCTGGAGGTGCTCCTCAACCATCTTACGCTGGAGCAGCTCTCACATTAGGTTGAAATATTAGTTTCTCACTGGAGCTCATGGGGATCTCGAATCGGCAGAAGAAGTTCTTCACCAGAGCATTAGATACAGTCGAAGCCTCTTGATTGGTGATCCCACAAATCTCCGGCTACTTGGCGAAGTAGTCCATAGGCAATAGCAGGTAGATATATCCTGCGTCTGACCTTGGGAATAGGCCTGTCACGTTGATGGCAATTATTTCAAACGGTGCTTTGAAGTTGTATTGATGCATCCGGCCCTTGCGAGTCTGGGGTCTGTGACTTGCCCCGTAGATGCAATGCTGACACTACTCTGCACGTCGCTTCGAAGCTGCATCCAATAGAATCAGCCATGATTTAAAAGAGGGCTTCTATCAGATAGCCCTTGACGAGGATTCCACCTATCTCTATCCCATTTGGTTGCTACACAGGTTCTCTCTGGTATTGGTGGCACGGGTCTCCGCTGGGATTACTTTTACCTTGCTCCTCGGGAGCACTAGTTGTTCCACTTTGATTCCTCTGTCTGCGAACTCCCACACTCTCTTCAGCACACCGTTCCTCACCAACAGAGAGTCGCACTGGGTCCTATAACTCTTATTGATCGTACCACTTGGAGTGACATCGGTTCACACAGGTCGTTCGCCAGGTTCTTTATTTGTCAGGATCGGTCCCATGTCTCGATCTTACAGATGCTCCCCCTCAAAGTCTCTTCATCCCAACCGACTGTAGGTTGCTCCGGGACCAGGCGTAAGGCACTTTCCTTCGCCTCGACCTTCACACAGTGGTTGCAGTTTTCAGGCACGGTCTTCGACAAAGGGCGCCTACGTTAGAATGGCCATCCGTGCCCGGAGCTCAGAGGTAAAGCTGTATTCCTGCAGCCGTTGGAACCGCAGGGCCATCTGTTCTTTTGAATTACGGAAGCCCAACAACCAATTCAAGGCGTAATAGTCCGTTTGGAGATGGAATTCCTGTTCGTAGAGGTACCTGTGAAGTGCTTGAAGGTTTCTACAATAGCCAGCAGCTCTTGAGTTGTCAAGCAGTAGTTTCTTTTGGCCTTGGACAAGGTTCTGCTAAAGTGAGTCATTACTTTCTTTTCTCCTTCCTGCTCTTACGACAGGATAACCCCAACACCAAATTCGCTGGCAACCGTATCCACGATTAACTTTTTACCGAGAATGGGGTATCCTCGTACCGGGGACGTGCACAAAACGTTCTTCAGAATCTGGTAGGATACCTCGGCTTGGTCGGCTTCGTCTTTCCTCTGTCAGCTGTGTGAGCGGTTTGGCGATGTTTGCCTGCCCCGTCATGAATTTTCGGTGGTACGTGCAGAGGCCCAGGAGCCGTCACAATTCCACTTTATTCCTTGGCCTGGGAAACTACTTGACGGTCTCTAGTCTCCCTAGCTTCTGGGGGTCCGCAGCTACTCCATTAGGGCTTACGAAGTTTCCTAAGTAGCGCACTTCCTTCATAAACATGACACTTCTAGGATTTCAGCTTGAGGTTGATCTGGTGAAGCCTTTCGAAAGTCTTCCTCAGGTTGCTCAGCTGATCTTGTCTGTAAAAATAGCGTCGAAGTAAAGGTAGCAAGTGTCGTATATGAAGCTCATCATCACTGACTCCATAAATATCTGGAATGTTGCAGAGCTCGAAAGCCTGAAGTGCTACAGACAATGTCCACTATAAAACGCTGTCTGCTCCTTGTCGTCGGGGTGAAGTGTCATTTGTCAGTACTCCGACTTCAGATCCAGAGTGGAAAATCACTGGGCCCCCGATAGGGTGTCGTCAATCCGTGGCAGCAGAAAGCAGTCTTTCTTAATGGAGTCATTGAGTTTCCGGAGGTCAACTTAGAAGCGCAGATCTCCATACTTCTTTTTTACTAGCAATACCGGTGATGACCAAAGATTACCGGATTCCTCTGTTATACTCATGCTCTTCATATCCGCTATCTGATGCGCTATTCCCTTCCGCTTCGGTAACGGGACACGGCGAATCGGCCTAATCGTTCGAGTATCACCGGTTTCGATTCATTGCATCACTCCATCGGTACGGCCGTAATCATCTTCTTATAGGCTGCAGATGTTCTGGAACTCCGCGAGCAGGTTAAGGATCCGCTTCTTCTCTCCTCGCGAAAGGTTCTCAGCCGAGTGTGCATTTTTTGGTGTTTGGTCGGTCCTCGGTGTCTGACCGCAGGTATTATAGAGATGATCGGCTCACAATTTTCCAAGACTGTCCCACTAAGCAGTTACTGATCCTGATTTGTGACAACTCCAGGTAGGCTTCCTCTCCTCCAGACGCTCTTCCTTTGCGGCCTCTATTATCCTCTTGTTTTTCTTTGTCTGCCGGTCTATCTGTTCTTGCTCATGTGGACGCTCTTCCAACGCATCAATCCTTCCTTCCATGGCAGATTTGATTTAATCTAAATTTAGCAATGTCATTCTTCAAGTTTTCTCCCGTAGTATTTTTCTCGAAATTCACAGTCAGTGTCTAAACCGAATTGGGATGTATTCTCGCCATTCCCATCTTCATTTCCGCTTGCATTTTCTCCATTCCGGATTTCCTTGTCTTTATTTCAGTTCCCATCTCCACCATTCGGGGGTTTCATTATCTTCTTGGCTTAATAACTGTTGAAGTATTTCCTCCATCGTGACTTTTAAATGCCGATCCTTACACTAGTGTTACTTATTTCAGTTTTCACTGCCACTTCACTTTTCTTTTCCTTGCGCGTAGCGTACAATAAACCAAGAGCGAAGCTTCCTTTTCTCCCTCGCGATCACTCACTGGAATGATGAACACAGGACTCCTTTTCTCTTTGCTGCGATCGCTGATTACATTGTGTAACAGAATTCTTTTCTCCCGGTCACTCACTAGAGTGTCGAAAACAGGCTCTCCTCACTCGGTCGCTCAAGAAATTTCCAGAGTGAGCATGTGACCTCAACAACCTCACTGACTAAGCTAACTCGTTGCTCGCCAATATATAGCTGCGGAGCTCTGAGAGTTCCCTGGAAGGAGGAGGATATCTGATTGAGGCGTGATATCACTTCTGGAATTTACATCGTCCGAGAGTGCCTTTCTCTCCCCTCCGACCAACCAGCCGGCTAGCCTGAAAGACGAAGCAACGCCACTATCTGCCTTTTTATTTATCAATTAATTTTGTATACATATTGCATTTTTTGGGTTATTTCTTTTGTGTTTATTTGGTTTCAGGTGTTTTTACTGTCCACCTTTGTCATGTTCATGCATTTACCGGTCACAGTTATACCTTGCTTTACATCTGCTTTGTATTACAACTCTTTTGTTTTTATGTTAGATTTCTATTACAATTATCTTGCTTTGTATTTTATGTTTTCATTAATAATCTGCGTATATTTACAGTGTATTCCATGTTTGTTTTGCTTTAAGCATTCTTGCTGTTCACATTTATGCTTTGCCATATTTTCTGCACACATTTATTTGTATTTAATGTTTATTTTATTTGCAGCACTTAAAGTATTCCTGCTTTTTATTTTTAAATATTCCAACATAAACCTGCTCAATGTGTGCTTTGTTTTATACAATTCTCGCTTTCACTTTTGTTCTCCCAAAAAAATTTGCACTTAATATTTAATCCGTATTTTATGTTTCATTTGTTTTGCAGTAATCTTGGATTTCACCTATAATCCAGCATATTGTTCCCACATATTTATTTTGTGTTTTAAGTGTTTCCTATTATAGAATTTCTGCCTTTCATGTTTACGTTTTTGCGGTAATGTTTCATTGTATGAGGGAGGATTGAAGACTGTTCTTGATTTAGCAGACGCTAACACGTGAGATAATAACCGTTAAAACATTCAGAGTTGAGTAAAGTCAGAAGGAAATGGCATTGCAAGATGTAAATAGGTAAATGCAGATCTGTTTTATTTATGCAAAGTGTTATATGCTCTGGAGGTGTTTGACTACACTACAGTGTAGGATCTATATTTCTCATATAATCCACATGTATTTATTGTGCACAGTTAAAACAGGTACTCTGTGCTTTATGTTAATTTGGTTTTAAGTATTTGTTCTCTGAATGTTTGTTTCTTGCATACAATTCCCATGTATTTATCGCATAATTTAATTATTATTTTCTTTCAAATGTTCTTGCTTTTCATTTTGCTGTTTTAACACTGCAGTCCGTTTATATTGTGTAGATTTTCCTCTGTTTTGTCACAAGCATTCTTGCCTTAACCGTTATGTTTTAACATTCAGTATCCATCTACTTATTGTGTATCTTACATTTGTTTCGTTTTAAGCATAGTTGATTTAACTTTTGTGATTTAACATATAATCGATGTATACTTTTTTGTACTTTATGTTTAATAATTTTCTTTTAACCAACCTTGTTTTAACTTTCATGTTTTAATTAGTGGTCTCTGTTTATTTGTATTGTATTTAATGTGTTTATTTTTCTTTAACTATTCCATGTCTTAATAGGATACTGCTTTGTGTAAGTTTATTTTGCTTCAGCTATTCTGCACTTAACTTTTATCTTTCAAATACACAATCCATATGTATTCGTTGTGTCACGTCTTTGTTTTAACCATTCCTACTTTTAATTTTAGGCTTTAGCATATAACTTGCATGTACTTATTGTGCATTTTTAAATTTATTTTTTTTAAACATTGTTGCCTTAAATGTAGCAATCTAAGGTATAACCATTATGTAACTTTTTAGCTGAAAAATAGCTTAGGTTAGGCTGTTACAGGTAGCAAAACACATGCATCATAGAACTGCCCTAAACCTAACAAAGGACTGCCTGGTGGTCAGTGGTATGAGAGTTAGTGTGTAGCGATAATCCTAACTGCACAAAAAGAAAGTGTTAACTAATGTTGATTACTGAGTTCTTGCCAATTAATCTGTCCAACTTAATCATGTTCACATTTTTGGCCACACCAACTCAAAAACAACACTATCCAAAAACCCTTAGAAAACTACATAAGTGTTTCAATTTATGTGAGTATTGATGAATAAACAGCTCCGCAGCTGAGTATTATTTTCTTTTTTCAAGATTTCTGGAAAATAGACGTGAAGAAACAACGGTTGCTTCAGGTTACTTGAAACTTGAGGGTGTAAAACTCTGGTATTCGGGGGAGGACATGCCCGAAAGATGTATTAGGCGGCGTCTCTCTGAGGCTGGGGCAAAATACGGCTAAAGTTCAAACTTTTAAACTGGAGCCAATAGGGAAGCACTCGACGCTAGCAGAAAGGACAGCAACCAATAAGATAGAAAAGAAATTTGACTTGATGTGAGAAAACCGAAGGCTGTTAATTTTGAGGATTTAAAGAATGTTTCAAGATTAACCTCCACTCCGACAACCGTATAGAGTACTTGCGGTCCATGGTCATAAAAAAATGTGACGCTCAAAGTCCGGCGTATTTTAGACGCGAGGCGTAGTAACAGAGATAAAGCTAATAGTGCACGGAATAACTTGGTACATAAGTGAATAGTTTGCACAAGTGTTACCTTATTAATTAGAAGTATCGCCAATTGCGAAAGGGAGCGAAGTTGTGCGCATAACAGAACTTGTGAATTAAAGAGCGGTGACTTAGCAGCGGGTAACCGAGAAACACGAGCCGGAGTGACAAACGTCTGTTAGGTGTTCAACGAAGGGCAGCAGGATTACCCCCCCCCCCCGAAGTGTGCGTAACAAGCAAAACGTCGCAATGCTGGTTTATGCAGTCTCAGTCTTTAATGGCGGTGCTCAAAACAATAAAATTACAGTAATAACACATATTTATCACCCTCTTATGTACAAAAGATCACAGCAAAATCCGTGTTTAGCATTACAGCAGGTTTGTGTTGTTTCTATTGAAAGTATAGAATAATAAGTCTAGAATATGCTATGATGGTAAAAGTTTACAGTAAACCTAATATAAAAAATTAATTTTAAGATAACGCCTGGAGGATAGATTAGATTGTGGAAGTTCTGTGAAATATATCTTTGAAGGCTGTGACTGTCTGCATTTTAAAAAGGAGGGGGCCAGTTGGAATCTTATGAAATACTCCATGTAAACCATTTTTGTACTTCTAGGTGCTGCAAATATGGAAAAAGAAGTATCTGTTACCGTCAATGGAATACCTCCTAAGTTTTGATCTTTACAATTTTAATGTGCTTGCAGATCATAAAATGTTTTTAGAAATAACTGGTAGACTTATAATTAAAATATAGCCACAAATTTATTATAAACACATATGACATAACATATACAGATAATAATGTTACAAGAAGTATGATTGTTTAAAATAGTTTCTTTCCCTCTCTTGAAAAGCTGAATTTTTGTTATATTGAAGATACCGCACTCAAAAAATGCAAAGATAAAGAATGGGTTACACAGTGTGTATTCGCTCATTTGGAGGACATTGTGATGGTCATTTTAGGGCCAATTTAATTTGACCCTAAAATGACTCTCATAATGTCCTCCAAACAAAACACATCTAATGACATTTACTTTCCCCCATAATATCAAGCAACTTTTATTAAAGACATCTCTTCCTGCAATGCTTAGTTTTGGAGATATAGTACAGTCTGAACTTAAATGGTCCACTTAGATGGTCCACTTAAATGGTGAAATTTTACCTTTTCTTTTTAACTTGTACTGCACAATGAGATAGAGATGGAAGTATTGAAAATTAACTTATAGCCTTTTGCCCAAACAAAATTTTAGTCTCTTTCCTCCAAAGGAAATAGATACCTATCTCATTTTCACCAAAAACTTGACTTATACCCTTCTGCCCTAACACAAGGAAATGAGTGAACAATGAGTTATTTAAAAAGGAAATATGGATGACTACTCAATGTGGGGTAATATGCATAGACTAAATAAAGCTTTTATACCCTGATTAGCATTTTACTTATATGCTTTATTCACTTTTAAGGTTTGGTTGTGTGTATATATAATCAGTATTTATAGGTTTCCAACTTCTAGTATGTAATTAATAAAAACACTACAAAGCTATTTTTCTCTTTAATACATACAGAAAAAATTAGGTTGCATACTGTTATCATCTTCCATTTTCAAATTTCATAGACTATATACATACAAAATAAGTTCTATTTTAAGCAGACATCCTGTTGTTCAAAGCACTTTGGGTTCTGTCATATCCTGCCATGAAAACAGTGCAACAATATAGTAGATTGCTTTGGCAATGGTGTGTGACTAAGCATTTTAATAGTTGTTACCCTTGCATGAATTCAGTAGGTACTTCATTAATCATTATAAATACTTTGTTAGCTTCCATAATAGCTTAATGGTAGAGAAGGATTTGAAATCACATTGTTGACATTTTAATTCATGCATTTTGTCTTTTAACCCTTAGCAGACTTTTGGTTTTCCTTGCTACCTAAGTGTTCCAACACAAACACTGCAAAGACCTTCTACTGGTAACTTTGCTTCACTCTCTTAAATGACTTTAACAAAAAAGATTCTGAAATCCATACTGAACAGTCAGTCACAGTCTTTGCTCTTTTCATCTTCTCACTGCAACAGAAAAAAAAGAAATAATTACTCATGTGTTATTTTCTAGGCATAAAATCAATATTTACTTTCATGTTTGTTTGCATCTCCCACATTGATAATAAGTTATGGGGGATGACTGCTTGCATGAAAAGCTTAAAAAATATCCTGTGAATATTTATGCAGATCTTTAACCCTTTGATAGCTGGCAACTTTGTTTTATATCTGAACACCACATGTATAAAACAGGTGGAAATTGTTTCACATCCAAATTTCTATTAACAACAGTTAGTCTGTATTACTTGAGGATATGCAACCACAAGAGAGCATCATATATGGTTTATGCACTTTTAAGCTCAACCTACTTCAATCTTTGTGTTTAGTCTGCTATCTAAAACGCAGAGTCCCTGAATGGTATATCAGTCTAAAAGGATGTAGATTTTGGATTGCATATCCAATGATATGTGTCTTGTCTACTTTTATTTTTAGGAGCACATGAAGAGTAACAGGTATACTGAGTTGATGCCTGATGTGCAGGTTTTGCAGCAATATTTCTGTGATACCTGTCATGCTCCTCAAAATGACTGTTGCATTGAGAGGGATTTTCAGTCAATGCTGCAATGTTGCATTAGCAGTCAGCTGGTCATTTTGAGTACCTAGTGTATTAGAGATCTTCCTTTGCTTTCTGCATTAGGCTCATTAGTCAAATGTGACTTGAGATTCATCTTTGCTCAGCCTTCCTACATTTTGTTCAATCTCATGGTCTATAACTTAAAACTCTTCTCAGTGGTATTTCTAATAGGACCTAGTGCATGTGTTCTGGCCATTTGTTTCTAAAATATATTATTATTTCATTTATATTGCATTTGAGGAGCAACTAATCAAAATGTAAGTTGTCCATCTTCAGTCAAAATGAGTTTTGAGTACTTTTCTATAGATTCTCTATGTATCTATGCAGCCAGATTTCTTCAAATTGCAATACATTCAACCCATTTGTAAGCTTAAACAATGAGTGCTGAACCAATAACTAAATTGTTCATCAAGGAAATTGAAACAGGTCACAAATTGGTCAAAAAATGAATAAAATTTTGTTTAGAATAATGAATTTTGTGGAATTGGTATTATTAACAACAGATGCAGCCTTATTTCATTGCCATCGGTTCTGTTTATAACAGTTTGTTGTAAACAGCACCATCTATTTAAATTTGAGCCTCCCTGTGAACACCATGAGGGATGATTCCAATGTTGTGCTATTGCAGTCATTGTAACTTTATAGTGCTAAATGGGTTAATTTAGCAAAACCCAAGAAGGTAGAACCAGACAAACATTTATCTTTCTTAATGAAAGTAAAAGTCTCCAAGTTGGTGAAGAGTGATTGGAGATATTCCAATAGTAATTCAACTTCCATAACTGTTAATTATCACTTGTGCTCTGGAGAGGGAGAAATTCCTGTATGAGCAATTTTTTCTGAAAATTTTTGTATCGGTGTTTCTTGTGTAATGAATTGCCAAAGGTATCCAGAGTAGCAAAGGTGTGCAAGACAAATGTGGGATGACCATAGAGTTGTAAAGTTTCAGGCTAAAAGATGAAAAGTAACTGAGTTTTTGTTGAAATTTAGAGCAGCTGAGACCACGTTTTAGAAACAAAATTAAGAGGCTTTATCTATAATCTACATTTATCAGAAAGTTATTCCTCATATGTTATTTGGCAGCAGGCAATTTAAAAGTAAAATACATCATTCTTAACAACAGAGTTTACCATATACTTTAAGCTTGGTTATGGAGCCCCAGGAACTGATAAATGTAGTTACTGGCTGAGGCTGCATCATGAAATAAAAATTTCTGTTGATATAATAAAGAAGTTGGAAACAACAGCAGAGTTGTGGATACACAAAAGTTGAGCTAAACGATTCTACAAACTCTAGAAGGAGGGTCCCTATGGCAACCAAACATTTGTCTTTTGATATCCAGTAAGTACAGGTGCTTCTTCCAAAATTATGATAGCTGAGGCTTATTATTCACATCAGACATCTAGGTTAGATTTTGAGTGATGAACATTGAAATTAAGGATCCAATAACTACTTATGTAGCAAAACACAAGCAGGGAGGGGTTACAAAGAAGGCTGACATATCCATCACAGTGTGCATGTGTGTGCAAATTTTATTAACTTTTGCTGTACATTACTACATGACCTCATTAATTGTAGGTAAAATGTCAAAATCAGTAAAAAGGAAAGTGGTAGAGTTATAGAATTACGACTACAACCAACTGAAGCCATTCTTTTATCCAAAATGATGTGTTACAGACATATAACACAAACAATGTTAAATAGGCTTCAGCTATAGTAGATGCATTTTATACAACATATGTTTATAGCTTCTGCATTTTAATAATGTTGCATTGACTGATAGAAGCTTTAACCATAACAGCCCTTAACACAGGTGGAAATTTTTGAGGTGATAACCAACTGCATCTCGCATATGTGGCTGTAATCAACTCAGTTCCTGGCTTCTAAGCAACTTTGTGTGCTGGAGGCTGGCTGAAATCTGATAGACAGTGAGAATATTTTAATACTTCACAATGGGGTATGCATATTTTTGTTTTGTTGTCTTTGTGCTTCTTTGGGCTTAGATTTTTACAAGTGTAAATATGAAAGTGCTACACATAGAATATAACAATAATTAATTTTACAATAAGCTGAAAAGAATTAAAATTCTTATTTTGAACATCTCTTAAGCTCACTTGACAGAATTACATGAGAATGAATAAATATGATCCTCTAGCACCAGATACAATACAGTACAGTACAGTCAAGGCCACCCATATAAATTCTGGACACTTGCTCATAGTGTGGGCCCTCCTCTCCCTTCTTAAGTCCCACAAAATTAGTACAATAAAGGGAAGGTAATGACATAGTCCATGTGTACACTGATGCACAAAGCCATATTGTATGTATTAACCAAAATTATGCCTGTAAACTGTTGCAATGCTTTAACTTTCTGCATACCAAGCTAATGCTTAGGTTGGTCATGCTGATAGATGGAATACTAAGTGGGGTACCATAGTATCCCAAAAGGAAACTAATTTCTTGACATGTTAAATATACAGAAATAAGAACCACACAAAACAATACTGTAATGCACAATATAATTATTGACTGAAAGTCTGTTGGTAACAAAATACTTTAAAGTTTACATTTTCATTGATATTAAACATTTCAATAAATGCAACAGTTTCAGTGTGTTACTACTTAGCACCTGTTATACTTACAAACATTAAATTCAAGTAGGTACAGTTTTTACACACTTTTATGATTTTAATATCTGCATGTATACTACACTACATGAATGACATTTCATACATTTTGGTTCACATTTCTTATGTTGTGTATTTTTTCTTTCTAGAGGCATAACTTGCAACATCCAATCATTGCAGTCCTTAGCAATGTTTCATTGAACTTGATTTGATGTCATGGTGCTTTCTTGTTTACCAAGAAATTTCCTCCTTAGAGTTACTGTGTTTGAAGCAAGCCCAGTAAGTTTCTGCATTGCTTTCTTCCCAAGAGGCTTTAAAAGTTTTTATCCTACATCTTGCAAATATTTTATCTTTCTTTTATGCACAGGCACCTTCCAGTGTAGGCTTTTTTTTGTCTTCCAACACATCAATCATATTCAAGAAGAGAAGAAATGGCCATCTTTAAAAGTACTGTAGCACAGGATAACAGGTTCGAAATCTTCCCCTTGTGTACCACAATGTCCATCACATTGTTCAGAAATAACAAGCATTACAGCCTTGCTCTTGTTATGACACTATGGCTGTCCAGTTTTCAATGTCACTTCATTAAGTTCTACCTCTAACTTCACTGTTTGATCCAGTTCAACTTTCACTGTTACTTCACTTAGTTCACACTGCCACTTCACTAATGTGAACGAGTTCAATTTTCTCTGTCACTTCACTTTCTTCACGATGTAAGGGCGTAATGAATTACACACGATGTAGCCTCTTATTCGTCCACCACATTCGCCAAGGAATTGAACACAAGGCGTCTCTAATCTCGCGCGGAAGCAGCACTCACTGTATGTCACAACTATTGTCGCAAACTCACTTGTAGAACCACACTTGATGTGTTGCATCAGAAATGCACTAACCAACTCACTGTTTGACTTGTGAATACGCTGGCATATACATCCGCTGGAACTTTCCACAGAAAATTCAGTTATCTGTCCAACTACCCGCCAACAAACTCCCGAAAAGCTTGGGCCATAGCGACTATGTCACACCACTCCCTCCTCAGAGCTGGTCGTTCCGAGTAGCTTCGCGGTATGGAGCAAGCCGATCAAGATGTACCATCAACTTCCCTCACAGTTGACCCCGAATACGTTATACGACATCGTTGATAAGGGTGATTATCTTTTACGAGTCACCTCAGGAAAGCTGTAGGTTCTGCGACTCATCCTTAGTCCTCATGGGACAATAGAGTCATACGAGGTCACCCTCCGGGAATTCGGCACTCTTCGCCAAACGATCACAGCATGCCTTCATCTGGTCACTTGCCAGCTTCAGGTATTCCCTGGCAAGATAGCGGATGTCTTCTAGCCTATCATTTAGCACCCCAACATAATCCGTGGCCGGCTGGTCAGTATCAGCAGGGGTGCCGAAGAACAGATCATGGTGGCCGTAGTTCCGGGGCGAATACCGTGTTGGCGGTGTTATACAAGTGCATTCGCGTACTAATGCTCGGTAGGCCAGGAGGAATAACGGCACTTGCACATCCCAGTCTCGCAGATGGTTGGATATCACTTTCTGGAGGTGCTCCTCAATCGTAGGTGCTCCTAATCTTAGTGTAACGCTCTACCATTCCGTCCGACGGTGGATAAAGGGTAGTGGCGAAGTTCTTGTGTATTCCGAGGCGCTGGAGCAGCTCTCGCATAAGGTAGATTCGAAATTTGTCCCTTGGTCGCTGTGGAGCTACCGGCAGAAGAAGTTGTTCAGTTTATTAGCTACGGACGAAGCCTCTTGATTAGGGATCGCGTAAACTTCCAACCACTTGTTGAAGTAGCACATAACCAATAACAGGTAATGATTTCCTGCGTGTGTGCTTGGGAAAGGGCCTGCCACGTCGATGGCCATTCTTTTGAACGGCGCTCCGACGTAGTACTGCTGCATCCGGTCACGATTGCAAGTCTGGGGCCCGCGACTTGCCGTGCATATGTCGCATTGCTGGCACAATCCCTCCATGTCGCTTCGGAGATGCAACTAAGAGAATCTTATTTACAGTCAGATGCCCTTTGGTAACACCGACATTGGTCTCCTCGAAAGCTTTACACCTTGTTCCTCGAGAGCATTAGCTGCTCTACCCTGGTTTTTTCCGTTTGCGGACTCCCATACTCTCTTCAACACACCGTTCTTGGTAGGATTTTTGGAAAGGACGTCTGCGTTAGAATGATGCCTTCCTGCCCGGTGTTCCGAGATAAAGTTGTATTTATGCAGCCGTGGGACCCAGTCTGTCCTTCCAAATTGCGATGGTCGAACAGGCAAGTAAGGTCGGAATTGTCCGCTCGGAGGTGAGATTCCTGTCCGTAAAGGTACTTGCGAAAGTGCTTAAGGGCTTCTACAATAGCCAGGAGTTCTCGTCTTGTTACGTAGTAGTTTCGGCCTTGGACAGGGTTCTACTGAAGTACTCTATCTTCTCCGTTCTGCGCTTGCGACAGGATGACCCCAATGCTGAACTCACTGGCATCAGTGTCCATGGTGAACTTTTTACCGGACGAGCACAAGGCGTTCTTCTGGGTTTGAAAAGACGCTTCAGATTGGTCGGACCATTGAAAGGCTCGTTATTCCCGTCATCTGTATCAGCGTTTGGAGATGTTGGCACAGCCCGCAACGAATTTCCGGTAGTATGTGCAGAGGCCAAAGAACAGTCGTCGTTCTTGTTTATTCCTCCCCTCGGTCAAACCTTGATGGACTCTAGCTTCTTGGGATTCGCAGCCACTACATCAGGGCTTACATTGTGTCCCAGGTAGCGCACTTGTTTTCTAAATAACAGCTGACATATGTTGAGGTTCAGCTTGAGGTTGGTCTGGCGATGCAATTTGAACACCTTCCTCAGGTTCGTCAGCAACAATGACGTCGTCGAGGTAAAGGAGGCAAGTGTCGTAGGTGAGGCCGCTCATCACAGACTCCAAAAGTCTCTGGAAATTGCAGGGGCGTTCCAAATTCCGAAATGCATTACTATGAACAGCCACAGTTCATGTACAGTGGAAAACTCTTTTCTCTTTGTCTTTGCGGTGAAGTGGCGTTTGCCAACCCAAACTTCAGGTCCAGGGTGGAAAACCACTGGCCCCCGCTAAGTTGTCCAGAGTGCCCTCAATCTATGGCAGCGGAAAGCCGTCTTCCTTTTTTACGTCGTTCAGCCTCCGGTAGTCAACGCAAAAGCGCAGATCTCCATTCTTCTTTTTCACTAGCACCATCGGTGAGGACCACGGACTATCGAATTTCTCTATTATGCCCCTGGTTTTCATGTCAGCTATTCGATTGTCTATTTCCTTCTGCTTTGTTGACGGGACACGGCGGGGCGGCTATCTAATCGGTCTAGCATCGCCGGTGTCGATGCGATGCATCACTCTATCGGTATGAAGTTAATCATCTTCTGATAGGTTGAAGGTGTCTTGGAGACCCTGGAGGAGGTTAAGGATCTGCTTCTTCTCGTCTCACGAGAGGTTCTCAGCCGCCTCCTGGCGAAGGTTATTCAGACGATTATGCAATTTCTTGGTTTTCGGTGTCCTCTGTGTCTCTGACCGCGAGTGCTATAAAGGCGACAGGCTCGCACTTCCCCAAGACAGTCTCGCTAAGCAGCTCCTGGTCTCGGTCGGTGACATTAAGGACCCTCACCAGGGCGGTTTCCCAAGAAAAAAAGCAGGGCTGCGCATCTTATAGCCCATCTCGGTGCGGTCTTCAGTCCAGAATCATATTCCTCGTTAGGGGTTTCTCTGCTCGCGCCGTCACCACTATTTCGCTCCACACTGGAACCAACTCTCGCTTTGTAAGTAACAACAGCTTCGCGGTCCGTAACCTCTTCTACTGATGGTTCAACAGGATTTCGTTGAAGCCGAGATGCAATTCGCGGCGTCCGACGCCTACATTTGGCATCGAAGAACCGTATGGTGTCAGGGCCCAGGATGACTTTGCAGCATCAACAACCCACAACTGTAGCCTGCTCCTACCAATGGTTAACTCCAGGTAAGCTTCCGCATTCACGGGCAGGGTTTCACCCTAGGCGGTTTGTAGCTTATATCGCCTATCCGGCGTCCTTTTTGGTGGTCTCTGCACCACATTGAGGCCCCTATGTCTACCAGCAATCTGCAGGAACGGTTCCGAATCCATACGTGCACTACCAGACCATCCTCACCGTTCCTAGCCACGGTGTTCAACGTGAAGTGAAGGTAAGTTGATGACGGCGCAAACGTGTTCCCCTTCACGCCGTACGTTAGCAGCTTTCTTGATCCTCGGCCGGGGTGCGCCCACAGTCGGCCTTTAGGTTTCGGGATCTCCACGACTCCATCACGTAGGCCTCCACCTCTAGTTCTCCGACCGTTGGGCTGTTGTGATTGGTACCGGTCCTTCTCGGCTGTCACAGCTCTGGGCGCTACCGGGGTGGCTCTTCCGGTCATCATCTTTGTCACTTCAATGCGGAGGACGCCGCTAGGGCTTCGTTGTCGTTATCATGTTCGGCCAGGAGAAGCGGCTGTTGTATCTGCCGGCCTCTTACCCCATTGATGAATGCGTGAGGTGCCTCTCCAGAAATATAATCTGGTTGCAAAACCGCCATAGCTCGGTGTGCTAGCCGCTCTATCTCCATGGTGAATTATTGTAAGTTCTCATTCGGTTCTCTTGCCTTCAGCTGGATCAGTAAGCGGCAGCCAGGCGACGCTCTTCATAGCGGCCCTCCAACAGTTTAATTGAATCATTCGTTGAATCTCCGGCGGGGAAGATGCGAATGGTAGCCCAAAACAGTGTCGTCTTCTGCGCTGACGCCCAGCCATTGTGGATAGCAATGGCTTCCAGGTCCGCTTAAACACTGTCCACGACGAACTGCCGTCGAATTTCGGTGGCTTCATTGTCGTTGTATTGGCTGATCTCCAAATGCTGGGACCCTTTACAACCTTGGTAAGGATCTTGGCATCTAGGTCTTGATTACCTTGGTCTGCTGGTCCAGAGTTTTCACTGCGGTCTGTATCATCGTCACGTTTTCCTCTGTATGCTGGTCTAATACTCTTTCCTGCTGATTTAAACGCTTTTCCACTGCAGTAATCTTTCTTTCAATGTCACATCTGATTTCTTCTAATTCGTTAGCGATGCGATTTTTCAAGCCTTTCACTGTAGCGTTTATCTCCGATTTTACAGAGTCGATGTCAAAGCCTAGTTTGGTTTTCATGTTCTCCATTTCGTTCTTTATTTCTTTCGTAGTCTCTTCATTTCAGTTACCACCTTATGCATTCCTGAATGCATAAGGTGGTTCATTACTCTTCATTTTCAATCCCGGATTCCATTTACTACTCCGTCTTCCCCATTCAGGAATTTGCACTGTTCATTTCATTCTCCATTTTCTCTATTCCGACTAATAATTTTTTAACAATTTCCTGACACCAGCGTGACTTTGTCCGGTTTTAACTGTCACTTCGGTAAGTTCTCTGTGTCACCTCACTGTTTCGATCGAGTTCAACTCTAAGTGTGACTTCACTTCGTTCGCACCGTCACTTCACTAATGTGAAAATAGTTCAATTTTCCCCGTCATTTCACTTTCTTCGCGACGTAGCGGCGTAATGAAGTACGCACGACATAGCCTATTCTTCAATCCACATCACTCGTTGGGGAATTGAACATAAGACGTCTATAATCTCTCGCGGGAAAGCACTCACTGCACATCACAACTGTCATCACAAACTCACTTGTAGAACTGAATTTGATGTCGCATCAGATACCAAATCACAGCTCACTGACTGACTTGCAAACACACTGGCTTCTATAGCTGCTGGAACTTTCCATAGAACATTCTAGAATGTTCTGGAGGCAGGGCGGAACAGAAAATTCCGGTTATGTGTCGATAGTGAATCTGGTGTTTATGCTGGGCGAGAGTGCTACTGCATCTACTTATCTCCATTTATCTCCTAATAGCCTGGTGCCAATCTCCTGACAAGTTTCAGCCTTAGCCGCTGCTTCACAATACTAGGCTCAAATTTTCACTGAATGTACACATAGAAACGATTTCTGATATGAATGGTATCATCAGTCCATATTTCAACACTTTCTGTGAAAGTGGAGCACTCGTAAAAAAGTTGTTAGTAGTAATACCATATTCAATTCCTAATGGAGAAACAAGGTAGAGTACAACTCTTGTATCTTGATTCCTTTCGGTAGATCTTTCTTTCCCAGGGCATATATGGAAGTTGAAAGCATACGAAGATTGAACCTCATGTAAGGCGCACAAACTTTACACTATATTTAACTGGCTTAGGCTTTATATACACAATACAAGGGCATTTGTCATGAGAAACAATGCGTTTCTCATCTACTTTTAATTGACTACTTGGAGAATAGTTTCTTTGGTATTCCAGTGCAAAACATGCTAATACTTTCATAAACACATAAAATTTGTGTTCTTCACTCTGTTTCTTGTGGTAATGTAATCAAATCTAATGTAATACAGAAGATAAGAAAGCCTATGTTTTAAAAATAAGGAAGGAAATATTTTCATCTCGAACATGGAGTCTATGTTTCATAACATAGCAGGTGATTCCTTTTAGCTATTAGCATGCCCATAGTTACAAGAAGTTCTATTAAATCATACATTTCTGCCCTACTTAATGGAATCTTGTCACATTTGTTAGCTAGTTTAGTCAAATTCAAACAATGATAAACTGTCTGAGCTTTTTGTTATGCGTATTCTACAACTTTGTCCACAATTTCAGGTGTAATAAATAACATGAGTGTCCGTAATGAAGACACACTTCTGAAACTCACTGTGAGACCACTAGAGAGAGACAAAATATATATTGTTTCTGATGACCACTTGCTCTATTGGATGTTGCTTGCAATATCTTACCACTTTTGCTTGTGTATGAGAATCTCTTCAATATTTCAGTATCTTCAATCACTTTGTCTCTGTCTATTCTTTCAACAACATCCTCAACTATAACAATTTCTTCTATGTTGTGTTTTATTTCTAAACAACAGAATCCAAATCAGTATCTCCTGTTTCTCCTTCTATTCCCTTCTTAACTATTCTAGTACACTCTATAAATACTTCGTTAAATAAGAAAATTTTCAAAATTCTTTAAAACTCGGTATAGTGTAACCAATTTATAAAAAAGGAGATAAAATACAAATAAGTAACTATAGGCCAATTACTCTAACATTTGTCAATGCAAAATCTTTGAAAGTATATTAAACTGTAGACTGATAAGTCTCCTAAATAAATTTAATCTGCTTAACTTCTCACAGCATGGTTTCAGGAGCAATTTATCCATTACCAAATCAATGGTTGAACTTTACCATGAAATACTCAAAGGGCTTGATAGTGAAAATAAAACTGTAGGAATATTCCTGGATTAATCCAAGGCTTTTGATAGCATATCACATGGTAAATTATTAAATAAGATACAGAATATGCCATTAGGGAAAAATTCTTAACATCTAAACTGTAAAAACGGACAAAAATTCCTTACCAGCAAGATTGTGTGATAAAATCCATAAAATCACACTATGAATTAGTAAAAGCTGAAGTTTCAGATCTGTATTTGAAACACTCCTATTTCTATTATACATAAATGGCTTTCCTAAATCCTCAGATTATAAAATAATCGCATATGTGGATGATACATCTATGATATACAAAAAGAAAGATATACACAGTCTAAAGAATTTAGTAACTAAAGAAACACAAGATATCTGTGATTACCTAAAAATAACAGCTTAAAAAGTAAATATACAAAAAACAAATATGATCATGTTCCAACACCGAAGTAACAGGTACAAAAGCAAAAGATTAAATGTGAAAATATATGATGAATATATTGAGCAACTATAGAATATAAATTTCCTGAGAGTAATCAATGATGAGAATATGATATTCAAATATCACATCGAACATATATGTAGAAAAATTAGTACTTATCTATATCTATTAAGAAATTTTAAAAAGGAAACCTAAACTTGTATTATCTAAAGTTAGTACCTATATTATGGATTAATTCATCCACACCTTCAATATGAAATAGAGATCTGGGACAGCACAGCCATGACAAATATGAACAGGGTACTAATATTGCAAATAAAATGTATTAGATGCATTTATAATGTAAAAAGTAGGGAATTGTGAAAAATCTTTGTAGAACCTGAAATATTATCTAACTTGTATCACTGTATGTATACTGTGACGTATGCAGAGATTGTCGCGCATACGTCTCTCTGGTCACCTAGATTCGAGATGGCGGTTAGAGCTTGGGTGGGGGAATTAGCAATTTTAGGTGGGGATAGGTTGGTTGGCGTCCCCTACGCTTTAGGAAGCGTGGCTTGGGACAGAGAGTCAGTGAGGTGAAGTCAACCAGTTCAGACGTGTAATCGCCTTCTCCATGCAGGCATGCATGGCGGCCTCGCCCGACAGACAGGGGACTAAGGAGGTAGGTAATGTATCCTGTTTTATCTAATAAACCCCTTACCATCCAGATCTTTCCTGTTTTATTTATGATAGTATAAAGTTCCTTCCTTCCATTTTGAGCCATGTAAGTGTCCCTTTTGCCAGTACTTAGTAATATTTCTGCACTTTCACTTAGCTGCATCCCTCGTCGTAGCCTCGCCATGTTACAAGTTTGTTAATTTTCCGGTACCTGCAAGCGAGTCGCCCACCTCACAATGAGCATTAGTTAAGAGGCTACAACAATACAATGTAATTATTTTTTTGTAATTAAGACACATTCTGTTCAGACTGAAGACAGCCATGTGTATAATACCAGGATGCAAAATAATTGCTGTAGATATAATATTATCAAAAGAGCCACAGAAATAGATCCCCTTATATGGGCAAAATATTGCATAAGAAACTACCAATGGCAAAAAATCTTAAGTGATAACATGTTTCAAAGGAAGTTAAAAGCATGCTTAATATGGAAGTGCCTGCATAGACTAGAAGAATTGTAATTATTGTATGACTGGCAATGCTTGAAGCTTATAAAAGTATATAAGCAAATTACCATTATTATTATTATTATTATTATTATTATTATTATTATTATTATTATTATTATTATTATTATTATTATACATCTCTTTCATTGTATAAATCATACTTCCAGTGCACCTTTATTCTTTTCAACATTTTTGTTTCACTATGCAAGTGTGGTATAGTACAAAATTAAAACTGCAGCAAATGACTGGCTCACGACACACAACAATAATTTAATTTTAAGTAATGTTCCTTTCACAGTTGTATCAACATAACTAGATATAATGTGCATTTATATGAGTATATTATATACAGTTTTTAATTTGGAATACTAAGTGGAGTACCAAAGTATTCTAGTGAAGATTTCGAATGTTATCTTTTTTATTTAACTTGCTCAATTATGAGCTTGCCCAAACTGACAAAGTGTAACAAAAAGAAGGAAAAGAATAAGAACATAAAAAAGGTGAAAAAAATGTGACAGAGTGAGAACAAACTTGCTCTGCACATGTTTACTTCATGAATGCAATCATAGTGGTGTTTATTAGAGAGCATTTAACTATTCACATAATGTGAAACATATAGGGCTGCTTGCAAAACTGATGTGCTGTTTAAGGACTTAAACATTGTTCAGTTAAACATTGTATAACTTTGCATTGCTAAATCCATGTCTAGATGGTGTTTAGCCAAGCAGCATTTAAAGTACCATCTGCCCTGAAAATGAATGCAGCAGCACTGTATTTTTAAGCTTTTGAATTTGGACACCACACAGCGAATATGTTTCCAGAAGTAGTGGAAGAAAGGTCTGGGGGATTTTGACAGTGTTTTTACTACCTGTGATGCGGAAAGCAAAATGTCTGAATGAGTAGAAAATTTCAGCACTATTGAAAGAGAAACTCTTTTGGAAATATTAAGAGAGTGGATTTATCACCTAAACCTTGCTTTGAATTCCCTTTTGGTATAGTGTTCTAAGGGATCAAAATGGACACTGAGCACACTTCATGTTTGAGTCAGCCATTGTTTCCTTTCTGGGTGTAAAATTCCTGCATATTGTGCTACGATATCAAAGAATCACATAATTGCCATATTAATAAATGAATTACAACTATCCGGGCTTGTAGGCCGTGGTCTAGAAGGCATCATGGATAGTACAGCACTTGGCGAAATGTTGGTATCCACAATGCCTTCTAGACCACGGCCTACAAGCCCGGATAGTTGTAATTCATTTATTAGTTATGACGCCGGCCGTGAAAGCCTCAGTATGTACAATTGCCATATTGTTTCTCTGTTCTCGCTCCATACCTCATGTGAAATAATAGTGGCGTTTAAGGTTAAACACTGTCTAAACCAACCATTATGCAGTGTCTAAACATGGACACGATTTAGGCATTGTTTAGCTCTAAAGATAATTTTTGCAGTGAGTTAAACAATGTCTAGTGCTAAACTTTGTTTAAACATCATTTTTGCATGTGGCCCATAATCTATTTCTAGCAGGTATAAATAATAATTTAAGTCCTATTGGGGTACCTCAGTACCCAGCTTGGTATGGTAAAGGTTAATGCTATGTATGCATGGAATGTATTGAATTAGGGCTATGGGACTTTACCAACCTTAAAATGCAGAGGAAACCTAGTGGATATGCCTTGAATTGCTTCTTTAAGTTCAATGAATCTATCGCTGCTACATGCTTCTTGACAAAACTATCTATGTAGTTTAAATTCTGGCCATTGCACAGATATTTTCAAATATGATTCATTTTTTCAACTTAGAGTCTACACATGGCTAGTGTTACAGAATAATTATCAAACAAAACTATCTAAACATTCATAATCAAGAGTGCTGCCATTACATGCATTTGATTCCAGTTCCCAATTCCAAATCATTTAGCTAATGTGAAGTAACAAATAAGACATAACTGAATAAGTTGATAATAATCTGGTCCAGCATTTTTCAAAATGATTGCGACTCTAACTACACCGATCAACAGTCATTCTGTGGTATAAAGGAAAATGTATGACTTTCGATGGAAATCAGTGCCCTGATTTTAAAATGAAGTTTTTGGATATCTGCATATATGTCTATGATGCTAAATTCATTCAGCTTATAAGCTTACTGCTATGTTTCATTATACTATTTTAAATCTATTGTTGATTTTCTTCCTAATCAGCTCACTTCCATCCTCTCTTATCACCCAGTTGTATGTTTGTGTTTATATTCCCAGCACTTGTCAGTTTTGTTCTATGTGTCAAGTCTGTCTTCTTGTGATGTATTTATGTTTATATTTACTGCTATCACAAATTTCAACTAGATCTGAGCTGAAAA
This sequence comes from Deroplatys truncata, assembly GCA_030765065.1. Lineage (NCBI taxonomy): Eukaryota > Metazoa > Arthropoda > Insecta > Mantodea > Mantidae > Deroplatys > Deroplatys truncata. The sequence goes on from CM060990.1 coordinate 699,808,941, forward strand.
CTTGTGTTAATACACACGTTCATCTTCTATATGTGTAGTGCTACAGTAAAAGTTTGAGTATACTTCTACATTGGGATTACACAGAAGACAGTGTCTACAAAATCTTCCAAAGTTTTGTTACATTTGTGGGTGTTATGTATTTGACAGGAAGGTACATAAAATAGACTCACTAACAAAGAAGCTATATTACTCATATTTTAAACAGAAAGTTGGTGATCAGGATAAATCGTTCGTGCCTCATATTGCATGTAACAGTTGTGTTGAGGGATTACATTATTGGTATGAAGGAAAATGGAAGGCAATGCTGTTTGTCAAACCAATGCTATGGAGAGAGCAGCAGAATCACCACGATGATTGTTACTTTTGCATGTGCAAAGTTGCTGGCCACAACAACAAAATAAGGCAGTAATTAAATATCCAAATCTGAATTCAGCTACACGGCCTATTCCTCATGGACCCGAACTACACATACTTACACCACCAGCAGACCTCAATTTTAGTGAATCTGAAAGCAGCTCCATGACTTCCGACAAGAAGGTGGTTTCTAATTCCTAAGAATTTGACAATTCACCACAACAGTTTAATCAATTTGAGTTAAATGATTTAGTGAGGGATTTAGGTCTCACAAAACAAAAAAGTGGATTACTGGGCTCAAGACTGCAGGAGAAGAATTTTATCACCTGGTGTTACATTTTCGTGGTATAGGAATCGCGAAATACAGCTCCACAACTACTACGCAGATCAACTTGTGTTTTGTGTGGATGTGTGTAATCTTATTCAACATTTGGGTTGGGAAGCATATGAGCCAAGTAATGTGTATTTTTATTGATTCTTCCAAATGAAGTCTTAAGGCAGTGTTACTTCATAAATGCAGAAAGTTGGCTTCAATACCGCTTGCACATTCTATGAACCTAAGAGAGTCTTATGAAACTCTGAAGCGTGTTCTTTAGAAAATTAAGTACCACGACCATGAGTGGCAAATTTGTGAGGACTTGAAGGTCATTGGTCTGTTACTAGGATAACAGGGTGGATACAAAAAACTCCCTTGTTTTCTTTGCAATTGGGATAGCAGGGCAAGGGACAAACATTGGGAAACTGACCAATGTAGTGAGAGGTAGCAACTGGAACCTGGATCAAAAATTGTTACTAATGTGCCTCTTGTCTATCGGCAAAAAATTCTACTCCCTCCATTACACATAAAACTTAGCATGATGAAACAATTCGTGAAAGCACTTGACAAAAGTCGCCTTTGCTTCCAGTACTTATGCAGAAAGTTTACATCATTGTCAACGGCTAAAATCAGAGAGGGAGTATTTGATGGACCACAGATAAGGAAATTGATGAAAGATGTTAATTTTACCAGCTCTATGAATGAAATTGAAAAATACGTATGGAATGGATTCAGAGAAGTTGTTAAGAAATTTCCAGGCAATGTGAAAGACCCTCAATAAGAAATTGTCAGAAATATGCTGGAAAATTTTAGACTGCTCGGCTGTAATATGAGTTTGAAGCTTCATTTCCTCAAGTCACATCTTGACTACTTCCTGTCAAATTTAGGAGCTGTCAGTGAAGGGCAAGGTGAAAGGTTTCACCAGGACCTGAAAGATGTTGAATGACGTTATCAAAGATGTTGGGGTGTACATATGATGGCTGATTACTGCTGGTGTCTTGCACATGACGAACCTACCAGAGAACTCTCGAAAAAATCATGTACACTGAAGTTCCATGGAAAAAGAAAAAGGGGTACACAAGATAACTAACATACATTCTCAAATTCAGGTACGCTTTCATGTTATTCTTCTTATTTATTTTCTTTAAAAATTGTATTTGAGTGCGTAATGTTTTTTGCAAATTTTACAATTATATTTTCATTAAACATTGTCATATTGACAAAACAAGATGTGCTATGGAAAAATGGAATGCATTTTTGAATTTGTGCACTAAAATTAGTAAAATTCACCTATTTTTAATCGTAACGCAGAAAAAAGTTTTCATTTGTAACCTAGTGTTATTCAATGATAAGAGGCCAAGTACCTTTAGTTTGGCAATTAATGTTATCCATCTTTCAGTAGTAGTCGAGCTATTAAACTTCAAGTTCCTCCAACATGGTCCGCCCTTTCCCTTTGCCCCTGAGCAGTCGTGCCTTCAACATAAAACTGTGAGTAGGCTACAACTTACTGACAAGCGTAGCTTGCTCTTTACTGTTAACTGCAATTAAGTTTCCCAGTCTTTAAACCCAATTTATATAACTTTTTTGCTTATCTCTGTTTCAAACAAAATCAAATGGATGAATTTATCTCTCCCAATAATAGTCAAGATGGCTAGAAAGTATACTTGAATTCATAGCTAAACACTAGGATATGTGAAATGCGAGACAAATGCACAGGTAGTTTATGTAAATTTTACTGTTAAAATTTGCTGGCATAACTGGCTTTAAAACTTTGTACAGACATATTGGTGAAGAATAAAAGTAAATGAGGGAAAGAGAAGGCTGCTAGTGAAACCAAGAGAATTAGTAAATATTTGTTTTTAAATTATTTATTTATTTATATGCATCTCCATATCTCAAGTTTTATTGCAGGAAGGTATTATAAATGCTTAGAAGCCATACAGTAATAAGTTCACAGAAATATGGTACAAATGAATAAATAGCTCAATTGTATTTTTCTGAATGATGTAAAAACACATTATGTATGAAAATTATATAATAATCACAGATTGGGAGAAGCAATATTTTAATATTTGAAAGTTATTTACTGCAAAATAAATGGCAATTGTAGCATTATTTACAGGTTTCATAAATGTAGGCAATGGATAGTGTTGACTATACAATACAGCTCTTATATATCTGGTATTAATTACACTGTTAGTACAATCTACAATTATGTACAAAAGAAGTGATATGAATATTTATTTAGCTTTTCTTCTTATTGATTAATTTTGCTGTTTATTTATAAAAACATAAAATTTATCTTTCAATTATATTTGAGCTAGTTCTCATGTCTGCTGAAATTAAGTTCATTTCAATGTTTTGTGTTTTGTTTTCTTTTGCTTTGAGGCTTAGTGAACAACTTAGATAAAAGAACAACTTTACCTGAAACTAATGCAAGAATACCTTAAGTTTCAGTTTATAGAATATTGTTTTCAATATTCCTTTTTTTTATTATAGAAGGTATGTGTAGTAATTAAACATTTGCTTACATATCCATGAAATTAGTTATCCAGAATTATCCATATTAGGCTAAGCATTGATAAAAATCCTTTAATACGAGCATAAATGAAACTAAACTTGAAACATTCAGTTAACTGCTTTAGACACATTGTAGAACAATGCATATTAATAGCTTTTCCAAAAACAAAAATGAACAGAGCATATTAATTCTTTTTCAATTTTAAAATCTATCAATACCTCAATCACTGCATGAAAATTTCTAAATGTCAAATGTGTAGTGACTACTTTTTCTAAGAAAGAGCAACATATGATAATATTAAAGGCCCTGAGGATAAAAAGCACCTTCAATGAATCTTAATGTTGGTTTTTGTGTTACATTGCCAAAATATTAAGAAAGAATTGAAATATACAGCAAAAGGGTTTCAAATTTTTAATTTGTTTTATATTTTATAAAAATCTACAAGATTTTCTGAATCCAATGATGTATCACATTATAGGTATTCTCAATATTAAGCACTTTAAACAGTGATTTAAATATGGTGTTACCTGGGCCACACTCTCACATTACTTTAGTTTTTTGCATTGTTCCGCAAGTTTAAGTTTTAGACATTTAGGTGCACTTTTCAAAAACTATAAGATTCAAGGGATGAAATTTTTTTACATGTTACACACCAAGTAATTTAACAAATGAGTGGAAAAATATTTTTTCAGATGCAACATCTTGAATTTTTATAAATTTGAAATTATGTATTTTCAGAAGAAGAATATTTTCTCTGTATTACCAATCTTTTTAGAGCTTATATCTCAATAGATAAACGAAAATCCACTAATTTTGTTCATCATTAAGTCCTTTATCTCTCAAGAGAAAATGAAGATCTGTCAACAAAATTGTAGCAGCGATATGTACGTAACTAATAATGTGTGTTTTTAGAATTTCATTCATTGACATAACTTTAGGAGCATGCTGACTAAATGTTGAACTGATATTACATAGTTTGCATTACCAGCATGTTAAGAAACAGTTGTTTGATAGATGGTGCAATTTTTATCACCCTATGGCAGAGAAAACATCCTTGAATTCTGATTTTGAAGTGCATACAGTTGAACACATTGGCACACATCTCTGTGTCCATGATCAAACACTGCAGGGATAACAGAATCATTACATCCTATTGCATAAGTAATAATTTAGGTGAAATATTGAAGCCCTCAGCAGTGTTATTACTTCTAATTAAATGCTGTTAGTAGTCCATCTAGATCTTACTGTTAAAATCTAATTTAATGTTGCAAAGCAACCTGAAACCACTTAGTTTCAAATACATGTGAAATTATAGTTTCTGTTATGCTTATTACCACCACCACCATTATTATTGTTATTACCATAATGCCACAGAGAGTAAAAAGTTGGAGAGAAATGGATTCAGTAGATTAAGAACAACAGGGATTCTATAAAAATACAGAAAAAAGGCAAACAAAATGTTGTAGCCCTATAAAGACAATTTCTCTTTAAAGTTTGCAACAAAGTGCAGAATATGTGAATATACATATATATATATATATATATATATATATATATATATATATATATCACATTAAATGCTGTTTTTTTTTTAATCTGAAACATTTATCAGAGAAATATCTTAACAAATAGTGATACCAAGAGAACAAGTCTTAAAAATATGCAGTACCTGAATAGTATCATTTGACAACTCTTTAAAATGAAAATAAGAATGTGATATTGCTTCATGGAGAGAAACCTGTCTTTTCAATTTATTTGCATGTTTTATTATTATTAAAGATTATTATAATCTATGTGGTGGTAATAATCTCAGTCTACATTTTAGAATTCATCATGCAGTGATAAACATTGCTGTTATTAGTACAATATCTTTTGATTTTGTTTGGTCATAATCTGAACCTCTGCATTCACAACACAGCATGTATATTTTGGCTAGTTTACTTTTGAGCATATATAATATGTATTTATCAGTGAACCATGAATATTTAACTATGATGCTTTCAGTTCAACAGTCTCTTAATGAAAGCAAAAGAACTATGCTTCAAGATAAAATTATACAACCATACTTTTGAAACTATGCTAAAACACAATATAAAAATCTAGTTTGCTAAATAATTTTTACTATTTACAATATTATTTCTTTTGAGCTTATAACTATAGTAACTATCTACCACGATATGTGATGAAGTACAAACAGATCAACAAAATCCCATGTCAATTGCAGCTTCTAATTATTTTGGCATCAATGCAACTGATGAGACTTTGTTATGTAATTAGCGATATTACCACCACTGATGCTAACACGTTAACACTTCATTAACATGATGACAATATAATATTGCCAGTTTTTATACAAACACAATTCACTGGGAGGAAAAAGCAAATCAATCTTTTGTGTAAAACATCCATTTGCAACAGTATTATAGAAATTATCGTCATGGTTTCAGCACATTAAAAACATATTATGTTTATACTACTACTGCAGAACATATATTTTAGAAGTTAGTGTGTTCAGTTTCTGTGTTTGAACGCTCCCATTAGGAAGTGCTTTCATTATAGGAGATTCTTCAAGATTTGAGTATATCTATACCAACTTGCTATAGAAAGTGTTAACATCTAATGTGGATACAAAAATTTCATCACTTTTACTACACCTTTAGAATACATTGTACATCAAAATTATTTAGGCTAAAGAAACCACTTGCTGACCTAGTATTCCTTGCCAGGTCTATGAACCCTATTACAAGCAAAGATATATATATATATATATATATATATATATATATATATTTGTTATTACACATATCACAGGTTTTAATGAATGGTATTATGCCTTAAAAATGCACATTAATAGAAAAGAAAAGTAGTACAAATACGATAACAAAGAAACATCTTAATTGTGAATTAAAGCACTGAACATTAAAAAATGCAAATCATGAAGGAATCTCAGATTATCACCCCCTATCTGTGAAAATGAAGTTTACATGATGTTTTTCTTTCTTTTTCCCCCTACTGTAATATTTGTTGTTTCATGATAGTTTGCTTAAATCTGTTTTGTTCAGCTGGTTACTGGTCTCTGTTCTTTATGCCCTATTTTCATATTGATAGTATTATAGGGCGTCTTTTATTAACTTTCTAATAAGAGCACAATATTTTAAAGCAAAATGGCACCTTACTTAAAACAACAGATATTCTTAAACATCAACAGGAATGCCTCAGGATTTTATATCAGCAAAATTAAGAAAAATGGAAATAGGCACAAACTTTGTAATAAGCAATAAAAGATTATAAAGTAGCTTATTTGTAAAACAAATCCTTACATTGAACATGCCTTAGACATGACAGTTAGTGGCAATAAAAACACCCTTGTCAAGTTATGGTTAAGCTTTTACCTTCATTCATTTCATAAGAAACACACCAGCATTAGACAATTTTCTGGTTTAGCTCATCTGACAAACTTGTAAATGACATTGCTGGCTTTGAGTTATCCCCTTTAGTTACTGTTCTCTAGTACCTTAAACTTCAAATTATATACACAACTTACGTTTGGGTAATGTTAACTACATATGCAGCAAACCTGTGTCTCTGAGAATTATATGACAATATTTTAGGTATCTTCCAGCATAATTGTGACCAAGATAAAATGAAAATTTCAACTTAAAAGACCATGCCATGCCAAAGGTAAAATAATTATATAAAATAGCCACAGCTCCACCTCATTATGAATTATGTTTAGCATTAAATAACTAGTGTTATTGTACAGTTTATATCTGTAATGCATTCATTTTGTATTGAAATTATAGTTATCTGTAGTCCAATTGATTTCTTCATTTCTAATTTAACATCTATTTACATCTAATATCAAATTTTTAGTACTGCTACAAAATGTGTATCGGTAAGACAGATCCATGGTCATAGCTTGGAATGTTCTTATGGAAATGAGATTTTGAAATTAAGATTATGAGGACTTTTTGTATTTACATGAAGTATAATTGCTCAAAATGCTACTTACATTTGGCCTCTTATAAATAGGTACTGATAAATAATTTTGGAAAAGAAAAGAAGAAAAATATATGAGGATTATTATTTATTATGCTCAGAAAGAAATTACTGAGGTAGAAACAAAAACTGATGTAAAATATAAAGCAGAGGCAGGTGATTTGTAAAATGACAACATTACATTGCAGTAATTGTGTTGTATTTATGCTGTTTCTATAGGGTGAAGTAAACACACTTCTTGGAGGTGGAGAGGCAAACAATGTGCTTTACCTATATGCATCCCTCTTTCTTCCTGACTATAAGTCAACAGTTAAGCAGTTCCAAAAATGTTTGAATGCCCCCCTTGTGCATATTTATGATTAATTTTGACTATATAAAAAACATTCCTGCCAAACACATTTCTTTAAGCATTATTATTCCATTATTTATTTAGTTGATAACAGTATAATGAGAATAAACCACTAAAATGGCTAGCCGAAAACATTGGCTATCCTTGGAAAGAATGTGTTACTTTAGATTTAAATAAACCTATGACTGAAACTAAACTAATTAAATAATAAAGAATTAAATTTTATGAAGTATTTAGTGACCTAAAGGGAATCATTTTCATAAAATATATCAATACAGCTTTGCTTGTGATACATGGGTAGCATGCTTCAGACCCGGCATCTTAATCAGAATGTAAAACGAAAACAAATACTGCACAGAAATTTGTTTCTTTGCTCAAACATCACTACTTTCATCACAAGGCATTGAAAGTCATACATACAAAATATGTATACCCACTGATAACAAGTACATGTAAACAATTGAAAACAAGAAACATATTATAAGAGCATGTTATTGTGTTAGTTAGATACCACACCATTGCTGCAGAACACTTTTCATTGTCAGTGACAGTTATTGTACAAAATCAGTATCAGATTTGGATTTCATACCTCTAACAGTCACAAATAGCTTGGCTTATTTTTCTTTCCTTTACTTTAATTTTTTCCAAAAATGCTCCACTCTGGAGAGAAAGAAAATCTGACTGCTATAAGCAAGCACATTTTCCATTAATGTTACCCATTTTCTGAACACGATGTTGAGTAAAAAAAAACCTTTAAAACTGTATTTAGTGCAGTAGGCTTTAGACTAATAAACAGGCACTTAATAAGTATAAGAAGCAAAAAAGAAAGAAAGAAAAAACCAGAAAGCAAACAAACAAAGCAATAATAATTGTAATTAAAGCTTCAAGAACATTGTTGACATTATGCTTATGATTGGTATACTTTTTCTTATTGAACACCATGTACAGTTAACCTTCAGATTGCTGTCAGCTTTGTTAATGTCTTTTGCCTGAGAGCAGTTTTATTTAACCTTAGGGATAACAGGGCCTTTTCAAGTATTTTCTATTCCTAGTCACTAAAGAATGTACCTTATACTAAAACTTAACTGAACATAGAACTATGTAAAGCTAGCAGAAACTCAAACTCTCCAGCTTTTAATAACTAATGAAATGGCAGCAAGATGGGACATAATCTGCAGTAGTGGAGAGTTGAAATTGGGTCAGTATATTTACATGCTAGTTAATGTTTAAAGGAATTTAGTAACAGTGATGTCCAAATTATACTTTTATATTGTAGTCAGTTGTAACATTATACACTACTTAGAAAAAGCATTTGCTTCCATTCTCAACCTCCCTCATAATTAAAGTGTAAGTGATGCACAGTGTTACAACTGACTCTACCATATAAAATTATGTTTACAAGCATTCAAACTGTACAGAGGTTTTGGTGTTAGTACATGCTGCAGTAAAATGTTACTTGAAGCAAAATCGGAGATTCCCATAGCACAGTTATTCTACAATTCTCAACTTTCACAAAATCAAGCTCACTTTAGTTGCATTTTCCTTTCTCTGCAGGTTCAGGCAACTTATCACGTTCAACTGTTTGAATTAATTTTTATTGAAACAATGACAATTTAGTGTGTATCTGAATCTTCTTCAATCTTCAGAGCACATTCAGAAAAATAAAGTTAATTTGAACTAATTTTAGAAAGCAGCTCTTCTCTATGGACAGATACTTGTATGTCATGTGGATCAGTTATGATCATCAATCACTACAATTGCTTCGAAAAACAAACTTCACTTCACTTTTCCACTTGAATGTACAATATTGGCAATGGAAGGCTGTTCCAAAATTTAACCAAGAAAGCTAATCCTGTAAGTAAACTCCACAAGGCAAAGGGCACTATCGCACTGAATTGGTCATTGTGACATGAGGATCACTTGGGTCTCCTGAAGCGGAGCTGGACGTTGTACCATTGCCACCATTTGTAAACATATTCCCGCTGCCTGATAGCATGTTGTGATGCTGGCTTGAGTTACTTAGAGTGTTGTTACAAGATGACTGGGATGTGGGATAGTTGGGTTTTGCATATGCTGGAGAATCATCTGCATCAAGGAGAAATCATGGTTGGTTTACAATTTCTAATATAAAAGTTATGTGTATTTGAATACCAAGAATTTTTATCCAGCTTAAAGATTTTGGTGTGAAACAGAATCCTGATGATATTCACTATAAACTTTATTCATAAATAAAATTCTCAAATATAAATCACAGTGGTATGATATTTTAGGCTGAAAATGTTTTAAATGACCAGGTTATTGAAGCAAGCTTACAAAGAGAGTGTAGAGGTATCCAAATACACATCTAAAAATAGTTAATAAACTTTAGTGTATTAATATTGTTAAGCAACAGTGGTAAGTAATGAATTAAGAATCAGAAATCAGAGGAAACAGTTTGCTATTTTTTTATTTGCTTTTGAAAACTGGAAATATAAATCAAATTAGTCACATTTGATATAAGTTTACCATAGATGAGTGCTATCCAATGAATTTAATTAACATGTTGACACATGATCAAGCATGAATGAATGGTCTATACACATTGGAAGTGAAACAGATATGCAGATTAGATTTCATCAGTGTGTTTTTCTGATAGAACATAGTAAAAAATAAATAAATGGAATGTTGCTGTTCCATATATTCTTTGTAGGAAATTTTTTTTGGCAATTTAACTGCTTGTTAACTCAATAAGTACTACAAGAATAATTGCTATTCAATTACGTCATAATGATAATTAAGTAGAAACTTATATTCATTTGTGTGTTTATTTGTGTGACTTTCTCCTCCCCTCCCTCAATACACAGTTTTCATAGAAACTAACTGAAAAAGTTCAAACTTTCGGATCTAATTTTGAATATATGGCACACTGGTATCAAGCAGGCATTTATCTATCTTATCCAAAAATAGGCAACTGTATGTCATACAATTCTAACTTTGTTCTTAACAGTTCCTTTGAGGCAAAAATAACAAAATTTTAGATGCAGAATAGAGATTTCACTATTTTTTAAATTATTATTTGTGGTGAGAAGGTGTGCCAAAAGCAGTTGCCAGGTAGGAATATGCCAAAGCTTAAAATATTTATTAAATGGATTGTCAGCAAATTCTTGATAGAGGAAGCCATGATTCTACAACCCGATGAAATTATAACCAAAGGAGAAGCAATATTAATAATACAATTGAGAAACAACAGTAAATGATATTGTTCATAATATAGGACATTTAAGGACATTCAGGGTACACTTAATACGCTCTTACATTCAGCATAATATGGACAGCACATTTTCTTTTAAAATTTGAGACACTTAATGAAATGGGTAGAATGATATTAAATAAACCTATAGTGCAGTGAACTGAGAGTTACCTGACATTTGTCTTATAAGAATAAAGGAATATTCTGGTAAAAACCTTACTCAAGCAACTCACATTAAATGCGGTTCAAACTTGGGGCCTCTAGATTGGAAGATCAGACATGCTGTCCTCAAACCATGGAAGTGTGTATATTTTTCTCATTAGCTATTCGTAATTCTACACAGTTACAATGAGAGAACAGGAGAATAAAGGGTAGAGGAGCAGGTGAAGCTAAGATAAATGGTTCTTTTTATGGGCTACATTAGTGACAGGCACCTGTAAATTAATTATTTCAGAGTTCAGTGGCATTGCCATACCTTGCGAAATTGCACCTAAATTTCTAATTAAACAAGTAGAAATTAAAAGCATGTTGTGCAAACATTATTTCTAATACTTTAGCCTATAATCCCCTTCAGTGTAAGCACTTGGCTTACTTCCACACCATATGTAATTTTCACTCAACACTACCGACCATTCCATACAGTATTCATAAATAAGTCTGCACAATTCTATCCAATCATTGCTGCTTCGTTATGTGCAGAATTCATTTGCAACAATGACTTCACAGTCCCCTATGCAAAAAATTCCAGTAAGTTTAAATTCATTGAGCGTAGAAACCAGACTGCAAATCAAGCTATCAGGATGCTGTACTTTCTAACACGAAAGTTTATGCTTTGGCATTAATTAGCCTAGAGTTTAACTTCTAGAATAGAGAAGGTGGAGATGGAAATTAACTCTAGAATGCTAGAAATGGGCAGGGCTCTATTTACGGAGGGTAGCAAGGATGACAGGTTTTAGGGGCACAAAAAAGCATAGGCATTAAATGTCAGGTTGCTAAAAATTAAACCTCTGCAGGGGAATATTCATTGTCACATATTAGCAATGCTGATTATTTACATGCCACATGCACGCAGTGGTGACTACGGCGACATAGAGAAACATTCTGCAATAGCAAGAAGAGGTTCACACATGGAATAGAAAAATCTTATAATATCAAGGTGTATTGTTAGTCGTTAATTTTCTCAATATTATTTGCAAAGGTAATAAATAATTTGATATAATGTCACTTGGTTTTTTTTATAACTTATAAGGCAGGTTTTGGCATTATGTCCATTTCATATTGTGATTGGTTATCTTATAATTATGTTAGAAGGGCATTAAGTGACGTTATGATTTTGTAGGTTATATTTAAATCGTTTAAAGTTGTTCACTTGTTTATCATATTTTCTTTCATTTTCTTAGTTTCAGTTTTGATAGTCACTGAAAAAAATGACTGGAAGTAGGAGACTTAGTAGCGCTCAGCATCGATCTTTGACAAAAGAAAAAAAGAAGCATTAAAAAGTTCCATGGCTTGAAGTTTTTATAAAATCAAAGTATAAAGGTCAAGAAGATACACCCTCTCCAAGTGAAATTTTTGAAGACCAGGAGGTAACACTCCCCCAAAATAAACCTAAAGAAGATGAAATAAAGAAGATGAAAACATACTTCCACCAAATGAAAGTGAAGAAGGAATGCCCATTCTTTTTGGCAAACTCTTCACATTCAGTGCTGATCCTTTCCTTTGCAAAAAAAAAAAAAAAAAAAAAAAAAAAAAAAAAAAAAAAAAAAAAAAAAAAAAAAAAAAAAAACCTAATAAAACATGGGACTACATTGCAATGAACAGGGTAAAACAAAATAAAGAAAGTGACTTTTCATACTCAAAATATCAGTTTAAAGATGGTGCCACGAGATACTGTATTAGTGCAATTTTTTAGAGAAAGCTGGCAAACAATTAAATTATTGATAGAGATTATTCATTTTATTTTGAAACTCAGGAAACATTATTTTTTACATCAAGTACTCTGTTTGGGGGAACATCAGACTTGGCAGGACCTCGGGTTTCTCATATTGGAAGCATCCAGAGCTAATTGCAGCTCAAGAAAACAGTTCAAGGCCCCGAGACTGTGTTATTAGTTTTATAAGGTGAAGCTCTCCTCTGAGCAGGATAGATGGGAAATTATTCACACAACCTAAAAATATATTAAAGAGGAAGTGTTCATAAATGTGCATTAGTTTTGGTCTCTGCTGTATTCCAGCAGTGATTTTGTTCTCTTTAAACAGTTATTGAAATGGTAATTTGCACACAGTTTGTCACATAGCTTACACATGCATTCCTTTGATGGACCGTGATAGTTTGACCTTCTGCAGAGTTTGTGGTGATATCCATGCACTGCCAGTCTTGTCACTGCACTGCAGATGTTGTTTGGTCCTGTCCAACTCCGATTAGTCATCGCATCGGTTGCATAGAAGTCGTTTGGTATTTCATCTCTCTTCTGTTGTCTTTTCACCTTCAGTATAGCTTCTTGTTCAGTAACTGGTAGCAGGAACTTGATATATAGGTCTTGCATGAGGAAAGTTTCATGCCCTAACTCATACACGAGTCTAGATGGTGCAAATTTCCAGAGCCCTATTGCAGCTTTTGGGAATTTTGCTTTCACTTTCTCTAAGGTGTTTAGGTCTCCATAGCTGAGGTCAGTCCATATACAACAGGGGGAGGTGTGCATTGAATTTATTGCTGAATTTGATCCACTTCTTGCTAGCCACATGTCATAGTATAAAGATGCTGGAAGTGAAAAACTTTGTATCTGTCTTTTGCTACATATGAAGAGATAATGGAAATCATGAGGAAAAGAGTAGTTGAAGAAATTGTGAAAGTAGTTATCGCAGCTAAACATTATTCTATCATTGTTGATTCAAGTCCTGATATTAACACAATTACCAGTTAAACTGTGTCTTGTGTTTGTGTCAACAAAGAGGGATTAGTAGAGGAGTGGTTTGTTGAATTTCTATCCAATCCAGGACATGGTGGACAGGACCTGGCAGATGCAGTAATCCACTTTCTGGAGACATAGGTTGGACATAAATAACTGCAGAGGAAAGAGTTACGACAATGTACCAAATATGTCATGTATTTATCTTGACTTCTAAGCTAGAATCAGAGCTGTCTCTCCTTATGATTACTACATTGCTTGTTCAGTGCACAACCTGAATTTGGCGGGTTCAAATGCAGCAAGATATTGTAACCAAGCAGTTTATTTATTTATTTATTTATTTTTTGACATTTCGCAAGAAATATTTAATTTTTTCAGTACTTCTAAGTATCAATGCAATCACTTACACACATTTTTCAGCAAAGAGAATCTGAGTGTCAAATATCTCTCTATAACCCGATGGTCTGCTAGAGAAGAAGCTTGAACAAAGATGGCAAGTCAATTGTCAGGGCACTGTTGTCAATCATAGGGAATGAAAATGAGAAGTCTGGTGAAATCCGAACTAGAGGCATAATGAAGAAATTGTGTAGTCTAGAGATATCTTTTATGACTGTAGTTTGGGATTCTATTCTTGAAAGATTCAATGTTGTAAGAAAGGAATTACAAACAGCAGAACTTGGACATAGTCACTATTATGAATTTGTACAGTTCTTTAGTTGGTTTCTTGGAAGAAATGTAAATGGGATATGAAGTTTTCAAAAATCTGGTCAGGAAAAATTTTAATCTCCTTGTAATATTACTAAAATTGAAAAAGTGAAGAACAGGACAAGAAACACATTAAGAAAAAGAAAACATTCTTTGATGAATCTGATTCAGACATTGAAGAAACTGGTGAATCAGGTGATATACAGATATCCTTCATTTTGACTTTGAATAAGTTGACTGAAGAATGAACCAGAGAGTTGCTTCCTACAAGGAATTCAGTGAACCATTTAGTTTTTTGTCAAACCTGAAGAAGCTTAGTCCACTTGAAATACAGGAAGCGTCATTCAGACTTCAACAAGTCTACAGTTCGGATCTTGAAGATTCAAACATGTGTACTTGAATGCTTACACTTAAAAAGCCACATCTCTGATGTAAAGAATGAAAATGTGCCATACTCTCTCCCACAGCTCTACAAGATAGTAAAAGGTAACAGCCTAGAGAGTGTTTACCCAAACTTTGAACATAGCTCCACAAATATACTTGAGTACTGCTCCTTCCAACTGCTCAACAGAAAGATCATTTTCTGCTCTAAGATGCATAAATAATTATTTAAGGACATCACAAAAAAAGAAGGATCATCTTAGTCATTATGGTGTCCTTGCTATCGAATCTGACATGAAAGTGAAAGTGAACTGTTAAGAAAGCATTAACTTGTTTGCAAATGACTGAGCAAAGAGGAAGCCCCTTATTATTTAAATAATTGGTGTTTTGGCCCTTGGTTGTAGATAATGCCTTTTTTAGTGTAAGCTCTTTGTATTAAGATTTTTCTATTTGTAATTTTAGCAAATGCACATTTATAGTATTTTCCACTCATAGTCAAGTACACACACAAGTGAAGAAACAGTCCCATACGTTAAGGATACTTTAAAACATATATGTATTAAAAGTTGGGAGCAGCAAATTCTTTTTTATTTATTGTTTGTTTTGTTTGTTTTTCTGCCCAGGGGCATCAGGAGACCTAAATTTGAATCTGGAAATGGGAACTGAAATGAAGAGTGCAAAAGAAGAAATGGAAAAAAATTAAATGTCAACTTTTGACATTTACTCTAAAATCAGAGATGAAACTGATTTTTATTTATGTATGCTCTTTAACTGCTGTGTTTCTTAGCATCCCATTCTATATTGGGCACGAAAGACCAAAAATTCTGCTCAGAGGCCTCTTTATCAGGCTTGAGGTTCATTTACATGCCATAAATGCAGGACACAGGACCACCAACTTTACTTCCCTTCTGAAAAAATCCATCGCCCTTCGCCGGGTTTGAACCCATGACCTTGGGAACTAGAGGCTAGCATGGCACCCCTAGGCCACGGAGGACGTTGAGATTGGAGATAAATCCTATGGCGAAAGACTTCAAAGATAACATTGCAAAGGTGTTAAGAGATATTAAACCTGGCATGGAAGATAGAATTAATGTGGTGGAAGAGTGTCTAGATCAGCAAGAAAAACTTTTAGAACAGGAGGTAAAAAGAAAGCAAGACAATGACAGAGACATCAATGAAGGAGGAGAATAAGTTGGCAATCTTTTTAAATGCAGTTTTGCAGTGATTCGATCACAAAACTAACAATATGGAGGATGTTCTCAGAAACTAGTCTTAATAAATAGACAGAAGTGGAGAAAAAATGTCTTAAACAGTTTTGACCATTCCAACATTAGCTATAACGACTCTCCACTGTATACCATACTTCTTGTTATTTATATAACCTAATGATTTTTCTACAGGATGAAATACTCTGTCCAAATGTACCTTTGAACAGCTTCCCCATATTTCTATTCCATATGATAGATATGGGTAAATAACCATATATAGCAATTTTAGTAGGTTAGAGTCACTATTGCTTTGAAGTATTAGGATAATGGATTTACTACTTTTTTTTACACATTATATGATCAATGTAGAAGACCATGTCAGTTTACTGTTCATATATAGACCCAGAAATTTGTGTACTTATGTCTTTTATGTTACAATTATTTATCAGTATATGATAGTGAACAGTCTTACTTGTCAGGATAATTTACATAGATATAGTCTTATCCATATTGCATTTGAGGTTGCTTGTATCAAAGAAATAAAATCAAATAGATTTTCCCCCATATTGCTCATATTCTGAATTAGCATATGCTTCCTATCAATAGAAAGATGTATTGAAACACCAGCATTGAGATCAATTACTGGAAGAGGGAAATACTGTCAGAGTGTGTTTAAAGATATAAGAGTAAAGTGGAGGAGAGCTTGTTAGTTAAAAAATGAAAGACAACAGAGAAATTGGAATTAAAGATATATATGAGCAGATAATCGCAGACAAGAATTGTGGAATAAAGTGACACTAAGCATAGATGACATTAAAAACCACAAATATATTATGGAAACTATAAGAAGGAATGGGGCAGAAGGGAAAAATACATTGATACGAGGGCAGATCAAAAAGTAATGCACAATAATTTTTTTCTGCGTTGGTATTGCATCTGGAATTTTGCAACTTCACACAGATATAGTTTGAAGTTTTCATTACAGAGAGTATTTTTTGTTTCATGTGCAGCTCTAGCGAGAGAAGCATGAACTACACAACAAAAATGGCGCACATGTTACTGTATCAAGTGTGAAGATCAGAGAGCTGTGGTTTGATATTTGTGGGCCAAAGGGCATAAACTGAGTGATATTCACAGGGACATGCGTGGCATGTATGGGGATGATTGTATGGACCATAGCAGTGTCTCCAGGTGATGTGGATTCTTCCTAGAGGGCCGTATGAACCTTAGTGATTCGCCATGCTCCAGGAGGCCAGTAACAGCTGCAACGCCACAGAATAACAGAGGCATTGCAGCAATTTTGAACGACCAGCGCGTGCAACTGTGAACCTTATCGCAACAGTTCAACATTTCCTATAGTGCAGTGCACGATATTGTTCATGACACGTTGAAATTTTGTAAAGTTAGTGCTTGCTGGGTGCCTAAGAACCTGACAGACAACCACAAGGGCCAGCAAATGATGATGAGCTTGGATCACCTAATGCGGTTCACCGCAGAAGGGCATGACTTTCTGAGAGGAATCATCACTGGTGATGAGTCATGGGCATACCACTACACGCCCGAAACCAAGCAGGCAAGTGTGGAGTGGAAACATGCTGGTTCCCAGTGAAGAAAAAATTAAAAGTGACTCAATCTACTAGGAAAGTGCTTGTGACAGTGTTCTGGGATATGCATGGTGTTGTATTGGTGGAGTTTGCTGAACACGAACCACTGTGAATGCTGCAGCCTAAATGAAAACTTTGGTGAAGTTGCATCGTACCCTTCATGGCAAATGCCACAACATAATGCTGACAATGTCAAAATTCTTCATGAAAATCTCTCCCCCATGTTGCTTCTGCTGTTCGTCAGAAAAGCTCCAAATTTGGTTGGGAGGTGCTCCAGCATCCTCCAAACAATCCGGCCTTGCACCATTGGACTTTCATCTGTTTGGTCCCATGAAGAGATTCCTGGCCGGCCAACACTTTGCGACAGATGCAGAAGTGAAATCAGCAGTCCACAGATGGCTATACTCCAAGGAAACCGACTTCTATGAACAGGGCATATTGAAACTGGTATCACAATGGGAGAAATTTGTTGAGAAACTTGGTGACTATGTTGAAAAGTAGGTAAAAGGTGTAAGTTCATTTGTGATTTTTTGTTGTTGTTTTAACTATTAAACTTTTTTGTAAAAAAATTATTGTGTGTTACTTTTCGATCCGCCCTCATATTTGCAAAAATGCTAAAAGGAAAGGATTATCATGAGTAATGTGGATAAAAGGATTAAAAGTCATAAAGAAGTCATACCCATTATGTAGAATTATAGAAAAAATTCAGCACTCTTTAGTGGAATTTTGGAAACTAGGTGCAGAGCATGGAAGCATGTGTCAAGAAGCGTGTTAATTTAAAGATAGAAACTTTGCTTTTAAACATTTTTAGTAATTGTGGGATAGAGCAGCTGGAATGATGTCGTAACTATGTAAGGAAGAAAAGAGAAAAATGATGTAGGCAAGCTACCAGGCATAAGAGAAATTATTAAAGTATGGCTTAAGTATTCAACCTCAAACCATGACACATGCTACAGCATAGCATATCAGTCTGCAAGTCTATTCCAATTCTCTTCAACTATTCCATACAAAATGTGATAGTGAATACACAAGTGTCAGAGCCTATATACAACTCTTGTTATACTTATTGAAGCTACAGAGGTGTATAATAATGCAATATGTAGGTATTGTTGCTAATTACAGTTAATCCTTTTCTAGGTAAGCCAAATGAATAATTTATGGGCACTTTCTATTCTGTTCACTGCATATGGATTCTTTCTGCTATATAATAGCTGTACAGTTAAGTGAAATGCTCCCTTTAAGAATATATTAAATTTATTTCATATCTCCAATTAGTTCTCTTTTGACCAAAATATCTTTTCACTGTGAATAGAGTTGATGTTAAACATTATCACTTATAAGCTGTGAGCATTCAGAAACATTTGTTTCTAATTTTTGACAGAAAGACCTTAGTCATTGTTTGTCTGTGCACTTTATCTACCAAATCCATTGTGCAAAAATCTATGTATATAAAATTATAATTATGGCATTAGAAAAACCTTTTGCATAGCACTAATATATTGTTACATCTGGTATAGAAAGCCTAAATTATGGCTGAAAGCTTCAACATTGCCATAACCAAATAATACATAAATAATTATAGAGGGGAAGGTAAAGGCAAGAACATAACATAACATAAGATCTCAATCTATAGACCCTATTGTGAGCTAGACCAGCTTAAAGAAAGCTAGTCTACTCTACGATGTAGATTATGTCATAAATACATAATTACATTGTGTAACTGTATGTAAATAAATTGCAGTTCTTATGTAGAGTACATTAGAGCTAAAAAATTTTAAAACAATATTATTTATACTAAAAAATAAAATTTGGTAACATTTTATAGTCAGTTATTTTTTGAATGAAAGAAATCCTCCTCTGTATAGAAGGTGTGAGTGATGAGATATCTTTTTAATGCTAACTTGAATTCATTTTTATTAGTTTTCGGTTCCTTAATATATGATGGAAGTGAATTAAATAATACTATACCATTGTAGTAAGCCCCTTTTTGGAATACTTGTAGGTTATTGCTTGGCCTGTGTAAGTCCTGCCCATTTCTGGTTTGTTTGCTGTGTATGTCTGAATTTTTTATGAACACTTCTGGGTGGTCAACCACGGTTAAAAGTACAGCTAAAATATACTCACAGGCTAATGGTAGAATTCCAAATGTTTTGAATAGTGGTTTACAATGAGTTGATTTCTTTACACCTGCCATTATTCTTATTACCTTTTTTTGTAAACAAAATATTTTTTTTGTGTCTACTGAATTTCCCCAAAATGTTATTCCATAAGTCATAATTGAATGAAAATAACCATAATATACCGTTATTAGGATGCTTTTATTTGTAAAATGAATTAATGATCTAATTGCAAAACATGCAGAGCTTAGTTTTGGTAGGGTGTAGTCAATATGGTCTTTCGAATTCATATTATAATCTATAATAAGACCAAGAAATTTTATGCTACAAGTTTCAGTAATTTCATTGCCTTCATGTTCAATTCTTATGTCTGCAATACTTTTATTTTTTGTGCGAAAATTGATATACTTAGTTTTTTCGAAGTTTATATGAATTTTGTTACTATCGAACCAATTATTTAACACACTGAAAATACCGTTGGATAACTCTGAGAGGCGACTGATGTTGTGTTCTTTAATTATAATACTTGTATCATCAGCAAAGAGAACTGGGTGAGCATGTTCATTTATTACTCTGGGGAGGTCGTTGACATATATTAGAAACAATAATGGACCCAAAATCGAACCTTGTGGAACACATGCTTTATTTCTGACCATTTGGAATATATTTTGGAATTATCTGCTGTATTTATTATGACCTTTTGATGTCTGTTTGATAGGTAAGATGCGATCCATTGATATGTTTTATTCTTAATGCCATAATATGATAATTTTGATAAGAGTATATTATGATTTACACAGTCAAATGCTTTTGATAGGTCACAGAATATTCCTAGTGTATTACATTTATTATCAAGTGATTTCAAAATTTCATTCGTTAAGTTGAAAGTGGCATCATTGGTTGACATGTTTTTCCTAATCCAAACTGCTCCTTTGCTAAAATATTATTTTTAATTAGGTGGTGACATATTTGTTTTAACATAAGTATTTCAAGTACTTTGGAGAAAGCAGTTAGTAATGATACTGGTCTATAGTTTGACAGTTGCGACTTTTGCCCTTTCTTGTATAGTGGTTTAACTATAGAATATTTTAGTCTGTCAGGAAAAATTCCTGTTACAAAGGAGAAGTTACATATATGACTTAAAGGTTTGCTAATATTATCGGTGCATAGTTTTAATATCTTAGTAGTTATTTCGTCATAACTCGATGAATTCTTGCTTTTGAGGGATTTTATCGTTTTATTTACTTCTATCGTGCTCGTGGGTACTATTTCTGTACAAATAGGCTGTTCTAAGCTTGCTTTTTTCAAATATGAAATAGGGTCCTCCACTTGTTGTTTGGACTGTAACAGTAAATTTTCTGCTAACTGAATATAATACTCATTAAATAATGTTGCTATTTCTTGTGGTTCTTTTGTGGTGATATGATTTACTCTAATTTCTTTTATTTCATTTTTTGTGTGATGTTTACCAGTCTCTTATTTTATAATTTTCCATATTGTATTAGGTTTGTTATTTGAGGACTCTATCTGCTTTTCATAGCAGAGTTTTTTAGCTACATTTATAACCTTTTTTAAAATTTTACAATATTTTTTATAGTGTTTTCTATGTTTCTCACAGTTGCTTTCTCTAGTAGCCAAGTAGAGTTCTCTTTTGTGTTTGCAGGATATCTTAATACCTTGTGTTAACCAGCCATTTCTAGGTGTGTTAATAATTTTTACATGAGATGGAAAACTTGAATTATGAATCCTTATGGAAGTATTTAGAAAGGAGTTAAACTTGTCATTCATATTGTTCTTTTTATATACTTCTTCCCAGGTTTGTTATGAAAGCTGGTAATTAAAGAGTTTTATGTTCTCACTGTTAATGACTCGGTATTTGGATACATGATTCATTATTTTGGAATGGGGAATGTTATAATTGATTTTAAGCAACTGTCCATCATAGTCTGAAAGTCCATTAGTTAAGGGTTGGATTTCATGGTACTCATTTTTAGACATATCTATGAAAATATTATCAATAGTTGTTTTGGAATTTTTTTTAATTCTAGTTGGAAAGTTGACTGTATGCATAAGGTTGTATGTTCTTAATAATGAACAAATTTGTTCCTTTTGGTTGCTGTCTTTAATGAAGTCTATATTTAAGTCACCACAAAGTATAAATTCAAGAAAAGCATACATTCCACATTCTAGATGTGAAGTTTGAATCATATCCCATAACTGTTTTCAACTGTTCAGCACATAAATTTAAGTAATGTAATTCATCATATAATTTTACATTTGTGATGAAGAAGTCAAAATACAGCAACACAATTTAAGAGTTTGGAAGCTAAGAGCAGTTTTCCAAATGCAAAGAAGTTGTGAATTACCTTTCCAAAACAACACAAAGAGCTAATTTAAATGAAATTTATTCTCAGAAACAGAAAATTAAATTATAAGTGTAGGCAAAACTACAACATCTATACACACATTAAATAGTCATAAAAAAGTGCCATAAAGGTGCAAAGGATTAGTGAGATTACCTTAGTATTTTGTTTTGGAGTAGATGTTAGACATTTCCAGAGCCTGTATCCCACCCACCCACACCTTTCTTTTATAGTAAAATCCTGGCATAATGACAACAAACTTCACCATGTTGCCCATAGTGTGCATGCACTTAGGGGTTTTCCAACCAATTGTAGTTGTGCAAATATGCTAGAGTGGTGAGATTTTAATGCTTTGTTGTTCCTCTTCTCCTTCTGCAGATGTTAATGTTATGTATATTAGAGTGAAAAAAGAGGTGCAAGTAGTAGTAATACACATTCTCCTCATTTACAAATTTCATTATTCACAAAACGATGGTGGTGTTTGTTAGTCATATGTTGGCAGCTCTGCAGTTGCTAGAGCAAGAGAAAGCAAGCACGGCGAGAGGGACCAAGCAGCACCTGCAGGGAAACTCATCAAGTACTACCGTGTGTATAGATATTGCAGTTTGCCCTAATTTATCATATTAAAAAAGCTGTTCATTACTAAAAGATAAGCTTCAGAGATGTAATAATCAATGAAATTTAATTGTGTACCTTAATCGAGTAAACTGCCATGATCATTGTGTAGGAGTACTTCATAGGATTTCAGCCAGCTTTTGGCCTTCTTCAGAGTACTGATTAATTCGGGCAAATATCACTCCCTATATGGTTGCAGAATCAGATCATGATTGGCTTGGATGGCCCAATCAAATGCAGCTACTCTGTAGTCTGGCCTTTGCCCTTGTGATTGGTCTACATGGTTGAGAGAGGGGAGCTATTTTCTTGCAAGTCCATGCTCTGACATGCCTATTTTGCCACTGCAAGCTTTCATTTCACCTGGGATTCTTGGATGTGCTGCATTCTTGGGGAATCTTCTTTGGTACCATTGGCCCACCTGTTCAGTTGAGTGGATCAGTTTTCTCCTGAGTCCATGACCAATCATCAATATTTTGCCACTTCAAGTTAAGATGTTCTTTGGCCTTCTCAGGTGCCAACGTATTACTTTTGGTATATCCCTCACCTCATCATTTTATAGCAGCTAGCACAGGCCTCCAAGCCTCACTGAATTGTGAGCCACTGTCCCTGTTGAAGCTTGTCATGAATTTAAATTTTAATGGCTTGACGAATAAACTGGTCATAATAACCCAAGGCCTTATTTATTGCTATGACTTCATCAGAAGGACTCATGTTCTGATTAGATGCAATGCTCCACTACTGGTGGTTTTTTCGGTTGAAGGAGCTTAATATCATACTGGTGTTCTTTGCATCTGTCTTCTATTGTATGTTGAGTTTGTTTAACGTATAGAGGCCATATTCACATAGTATTTGATACACACTAGGGGTCTGAGACCAAGGTCATCTTTCACAGAGCATAAGTAATATCTTTTCTTTTGTTTTGCAATAGATAAGATGGTCTGCATACTGTGCTGCTTGAGTATTCTCCAAATTTTGATTGAAAGGTTGCCACAAAAGGGGATAAATGCTCTGTTCTTCTTGCATTGTTCTTGAGTATTGGGTATTTTGTGGACTCTGTACTTCACCCTTCTAAATGCTCTCCTGATATCACTCTTATGCACATTAATTTAACACGTTAAGTGCTAGAGCATTCCCTGGGACTGGCTGTATGCAATTCTTGTCTGGCCGTGGCGGTCCATATGACAGCTACATTTCTAGACCAATTTAAGATTTCTACAACCCAGTGGACCACCAAAATATTGAGTTTTACCTATAAAATGGATTTCTGTGATCCTTATCACATTACTACCACTGAGATTCGAGTTGGTATATTATGGAGGTCTAAATTTCAATATAAAAATGTCAGCATGAACAAAAAAAGTTTATTAACTGTGTTTATATACAGTCAGGCAATAGAGCACAATAATGCTAACAAGCAAAAGCTTAATCAGAATTGCTGTCAAAGAATGCATTTAGTTTTAACATTCAAGGTATACAAAATATGGAGTATCAGAAATGCTTTCTTTTTAACTTTGAATTATAAGAATGAACAAAGCATGGCAAGCAAAAATGAGGTTTTCTGTTGCATTCTCCACAGTAGGTTGTTATTTTCTTGGCTTTATTTTTTGATAAATTTCCTGTGAGTTTTTTTTTTTTGTAGCACCCTTTACAATACTTTCGTACCGTATGAGTTGACCTGTTGTGTTTCTTGAGGGTATGCGTATTTACAGATTTTCTTTTCCTAGAAAGTGACATCTGCTACTGCTGCTGCTGAGAGAGATCACTGAGAGTTTCATCTCAGAACAACAAACTTCTATGAATTTTTCTTTTCTTTGAAATCTGTGATGCAAGTGTGAGGACAAAAATCCTATTCAATAATGATAAGCTTCGCAAAAGCATGCTTTCTACATTACAGATAAGGGCTGCCAACCTAACAAATGGACTTTATATCATTCAAGGTAACAGAGGTACTCTGAGTGAGAAAAATCAAATATACTTCAATGAATCCATACATTTGCTAAAAATTACCATGGACCACTATGCAGAACCGCTGGTCCCACAATAAAATTTCTTGTGTAGGACCACGTGCTCTCCGGGGACCGCCAGAATTATTTGTTATAATAATTATCTACAAAGTTCTCTACAAAACTAATATTTTCCGTAAGTTAATATTTAGTGTGCTCTTTATTGACTTTTGGGATAAAAGTCGCAATGGTCCATGGGAAAATTTCATTAAATTTCTGCTGGCACTTAATGTGTTAACATCTCAAAAAAGTCTCTGGAATTATTCACATAGTGAGAGCAGAATCCAGTAAGTGGCTAGAGTAATCCAGCAAGATATTCTGCAAAGTTATAGGTAGGGACTTCTATAGCACCAACTGTGGACCATAATGGTACATACTGTGTGTGGCATTGCCCTTATCAGCAGGGAGTATGACCAAACTATCATCATTGGCAGTTGTTCTTAGAACCTTGAACTTGGCTGCAACTTCTCTTCTAACTTCTTCTCCTGACTCCAGGGGAGATGGAAGAGGAGAAGAGTGCATAAAGAGCAATAAAAATTGACACCTAATAAGGCTGCCTAAGAAGAGCATGCAAAGTACTCTTTTTTTTTTTTTTGGAAGGGGGAAGGCAGATTAGTTGACTTATTTTGCTGAGAAAGCTGTGGGAAGGGACAACAAGAGGGAGAAAAAGTAAACTTGAGGTGGCAGAATAGTGGTGACTGGTAATGGACCCAGCAGAAAACACCCAACTGAACAGGTAGGCCAATGGTACCAAAGAAGGCTCCCCAAGAAGACCACACAAAGCAAAGTTTTGGAGCAGAAGGTTAACCATGTCTGAGTATGGACATGCAAAAAAAAAAAAATAACTGTCCTTTCTCAACCATGTTAACCAACCACAAGAGCATTTCCCAAACTACAGAATGGCTGCATCTGACTGGAGGACCACCCAAAGCAACCATGATTTGACTGTGCAATTATATAAGGAGCAATATTTGCCCAAATTAACCAGTGTCCTGAAGAAAGACACAGAGATATAAGCGCCAAAAACTTGGACACCAGCTTCCTTTTGACTCAGCTAAAACCATGTGAAGTACTCCTACAGAATCAATACTGAGAAACCTTAGATCTTTAATTACCATGAGCATTGCCTAAAAATGTGTAAATAATTGGAGTGAAAGTATTAATGAATTTTAATGTTACTTAATAATAAGTGTTCTGACTTCTTTTAATATAAGCTTTTTATGTTTAAAGCTCTTGAGGGCTATCTATGTTTTGGAATTGCACCTCAAGGATATACATTAGTTTTCAGCTTTATGCAGAACAATATTTTATAAAGATAACATCCTACTTATGTAAAACGTTATACGTCCACAAAATGTGTTTTTGTTGACAGTGTTTCCTTAAACTTTGGGTTGTTGAACTGATTTAGAAAACTAGCTTGATTGTGGCATTTGCAAGAGATTTTCTTCATACTGTAAAGACAAAGAGATATGATGAGAAATGCCAGTTAACTCTAGATTTATTCACCCATAACTTATTTTAAAGCTTAATTTGAAACCCTCTCTAGTATAACAAAGAAGGATCAAAGAGGTTTTAAAAAATGCAAATGACTTGAACATCTTTTAGGTTGTATCATTCATCTGGGAGAACAGTAAAATGAAGGTCACTGCTATAAATGTACAGCTTGTGTTAACCATAGTTATGAATCAATAATTACAAGTCAAGTGAACTGTGACACAGGGTACTTGCAGAATGGTAAAATTTACAGAAATACAAACATCTCTGGTTGAGGGCTTATTTGCCTCATGCCACCTGTAATCAGTATTTGAGAAGGGTAGAATGCATAAGACTGTGGAAGCCCAGAGTCAGAGAGCATCTAAACTTGCCCACACTTACAATTTAAGAGACAAACTGCAGCTGCCATGAATGCAGCTTGGGCTTTTAAAAAAATGTTAAAATGACATGCAGATATTTCCTGGACAAATGAATACTATGTCATACTCTTTCTCCAAATAGAGAAATATTGCAGATGAAGTGTGCTTTGTGTATTTCTGTAACTTTTTCCTATCCAATATATTTCACATATCACATTCCAACACAGTGCATATCTCATCATAAACATTTTACACTATAGACTTTCTCTCTTTTTTTGTGTTATTGTCTGACGTTTCCCATACTGGTCTTTTCCAATGGATCATCATCACTTCCTTCAGAGGATGAGGACAGTGTAACTGCAATACTCCAACTAGACTGCCACAGTCTATTCAGAATCTACAGGTATATTCTAACATATCCTTTCAAAATAATTTGATTTGAAATTAATTATTTAGGTTACCAAACATTGATTTTATTTGAAGACTTGACAACCACATACATTTTTAGAATTGTCTTTGAGTATTTTGTAATTCGGTGATTTCTCCTTTGGAAAACATTAGTTTGGTTTTTCCTGTCAAATCTATAAAACTTTTACAGGAATTATTGGAAAAAAAAATTACTTACTTCTGCTGATCAGAGTCCCTTTAGTTATGATTGTTCATTCTCGTTTCTTGTAAAGATGCTCAGATGCAATGCTTTCCCCATGACGGCTTAAACTTTCCTCTTGGAACAACAACGCCAATGTGATCGGGATCTCTGAACATTTCATGTAATAATCAGCCCCATTTTTTGGGATGGTAAGGTTTGCATTTGTTAGATGCATAGCTATTATTTTGACATTCTGATGTGGCTATATTTGCTTATAACCTCTGGTATTTCAAAGCAACAATATCACTGCATATGTGACTAATGTAAATTGAAGAAAAAGTTCTGTTATAAATGGCACACTTTACAATTGCGGTACATCAGGCAAAGGATGATCGAGGGTCCAAAACAAAACAACTGAGTTTCAAGGAGAAATGCAAACCTAAAATCAATCTTTTTCCCAAAAAGAAAGAAAACATTAAAATGAACCATAAACCTCAACTGAATTCAAAGCAAAAATAAAACATGAAATACACAAAAGGGGAATCCAAAGCCAAATATCAGAAAATATCACAATAATATTCCAGATAAAGACACCAACAAATATACCAATTCAGAAATGATTTTTGCAACAAATAAGAAAATTCTTTCACAAAGAAAAATAATTATTTTCATATTCAGCTGTATGAAGTAGTCTATTATGGATGGCATAAACCTAACTAAAGGCATGGAAAAATTATGATTTTGTGTAAAGTAATGGAAACAAATGCTCTATTTTAGTCAAGAATATAACTATATTAACAGCTGAATTTAAGGCCACTGTCCACTTTAGTGAATGGGCTATACATAATATATATATATGGCAATGCTCTGTAGGATCTTGTTGAAAATGTTATGCGCCTCTCATATTTTTGCAAAAGCTAATAAAAGAAAAGTTAATTTCCATTTTTGTACAAAAGTAAAAATTGTTTTAAAAGCAAAAGGGAAAATGTTGCTAAGCACATACTACTGACCTCTGCGTGAGTGATGAAATGACCCAGGTTCACCCCTTTGCTGAGCCCTGTTTGAGACAGAATGGGGATGCTGGGGTGGTCTGGAGTGTGGAGGCCTTACACAACTGTAGTTAGAGTCTGTGCTATAAGAAGGTGACACCGGCCTACCACAGCCTGTGGGTCCACTTCGTTGCTGGTATGTCCTCCTCAAATGTCGGCGGTTATTTCTTAGATGGGAACAATTCTGTTGCTGAAAACAATAAGTCTCTTATTAAAATAATATTCAGATAGTAAGTTTAGAGAAAGTTTGTTACATACATTATCTTTTTCCACGTATTACTGCTGTCAGCATTGCTGAAATAGCAGATATGTATAAATATCTTATGCAAAATATAAAATGAACTATACATACAGAGTGTATTCCTTGAATGAATTTGTATGTAATTGGAATTACTATTTATTCATGATGTAATTTAAAGCAATTTATACTGTGACTGCCCAGTTTTTCAACTGTCACTTTTCTCAGTTCTCACTGTCACTGTTTTGCTTTTATGTAGTTCACCTTTAAAACTGAAATTGAGTTTTTTACTTATGGACCCTCTTTAACTGCTGTGGTCCTTAGCATCCCATTCTATATTGAGTGTGAAAGCCCAGTAATTTTGCTCAGAGGCCTCTTTATCAGGCTTGAGGTTCTTCTACGTGCCGTAAATCTACGACAGGGACCACAGCCTTTACTTCCCTTCTGAAGAAAGCCATGCTAAGGATTTTTATGCTGGAAAGAATCCATCGTCATCCACCAGCAATGAACCCGCAACCTCGGGACCTAGAGGCTAGCATGATAACCACTACACCATAGAGGACGGCATAATTCACTTCACTAAGGTGAACTAGGACAATTCCCTGTCATTTCACTTCCTTCGTGACATAGCCTCTTCAAGCCAGACAGTTCACTTCACTTGGGAGTCGAACACAAGACCTCCTCAGCCCATCGCTCTGCAGTAGCACTTGCTGCATGTCACAACAGTCATCACTAACTCATTCGGAGAATCGTTCTTGATATCGCACTGGAAACGTAGTTGCTAACTTGCTGACACACTGACTCAACAACTCTGTACTCGCACTGACTGACGCGACTCATTCTACTATCGCCACTCCTCACCTCGCACTTACTAACCCACTGCTTTCGTGAGAACGCTTGCTTATATAAGCAGTGGAATCTTTCCACAAGTTTCTCGAACGTTCTAGAACTATTTTGGCATACTTTCTGTAGCAGGAAGGGGGAGAAAAAGCTTCCAAAAGCTTCTAGTTATCTGTCGATAGCGAGCCCGGTGTTTATGCTGGCGAGCGGCAGTTATTTTGTTTACTTGACTGCCCGGCATCAACCTCCCGATAGCCTTGCGCCATAGCTGCCATGTCACACAGCTCCCTCCTTAGAGTTGTTTGTCCCGGACAGCTCCACGATCTACAACAGGCAGGATGGCAACAACCAACCATCACCAGCTCCTCTCAGTGCCATCACCGAATGCGCGACTGGGGTCCAGGACCTGTGGCACAGATGTCGCATGGCGGGCACCACCTTCCCATATCGCTTCGAAAACGCAACCAATAGAATTGGCAACAGAGCTTCTTCGTGGTCTTGCTTGCACCCAGACCCCCGCCGGTAGTGCTGAAAATGGTTTCCTCAAGGACTTCCCTCGACTTTCTTCAGGAGCACCAGCTGTTCCAACCTAGTCCTTCTGGCTGCGAATTCCCACACTCTCTTGGATACACCGTTTGTGACCACTAGGGAGTCCCACCACATCCAACAGCTAGCTTGGGCCTCTGGGAGAAACATCTGCCCATGCGGGTGGTACGCCAGATTCTTTATCCTTCAGGATCGCCCTTATGTCTGGATCCTCCAGTAGCTCCTTTCTCAAGGCCTCCTCGTCCCATCCAACTTCAGGTTGCACGTGCACTGTGACTGGGCGTAGGGCTACAGCAATATCCATCATCTGCTGGTCCAGACGTTCGCCCATTGCAGCCTCTATCATCATCTTGTTTTCTTTCTGCCCCTCTACCCGTTCTTGTTGATCTCAACGCTCTTTCACCGCATTAATGTAATTTTCCATGTCAGATTTAGTGTCTTTTAACTCCTTTGCAAAGTTATCTTTCAGGGCTCTCACCGTTGCCTTTATCTCAGATCTTACAGTGTCAATGACAAGGCCGAGTTTGGATCTCATTTTCTCCATTCCTTCTTTAACATTGTTCATCTCTGTTCCCATCCTATCCATTTCGGAATTTACATTCTTTATTTCACTCTCCATTTTCTCCATTCTGGATCCATTTTCTCCATTACACTCTTCACTTCACTCAGTAATTGTTTAAGTACGTCCTCCACTGTGCTTTTATATCCCACTCCTGACACCAGTGTGAGTTTGTCCAGTTTTTTAACTATCACTTTTTTGTTTTTATGTAGTTCTTCACTGGGAGTTCTTGAGTAATGTCACTTCACTAAGGTGAACTAGTTAAATTCTGTCACTTCACTTCCTTCGTGATGTAGCTTCTTCACGCAGGACAATTCACTTCACTCGGGAGTCGAACACAAGACCTTATCAGCCCGTTGCTCTGCAGTAGTACCCACTGCACGTCACAACAGTCATCATTAACTCGTTCGGAGAATCGCTTTTGATGTTGCACCAGAAACGCAGTCGCTAACTTGCTGGCATACTGACTCAACAACTCTGTACTCGCACTGATTGACGCGACTCATTCTACTATCACCACTCCTCACCTCGCACTTACTAACCCACTGCTCTCGTGAGAACGTTTGCTTATATAAGCAGTGGAATCTTTCCACAAGTTTCTCGAACGTTCTAGAACTATTTCGGCATACCTTCTGGAGTAGGAAGGGGGAGAAGAAGCTTCAAGTTATCTGTCAATAGTGAGCCCACTGTTTATGCTGGTGAGCAGTAGCTATCTTGTTTACTCGATTGCCCAGGCCGACTTCCTGATAACCGTGCACCATAGCTGCTGTGTCAATACAGTGACAATGTCAATATGTGATTTATTATTAGGTTCTCTGTTTATTAAATAATGTTTCTTTTTACAGCTGAGTAAGCTGTCTGTGCCCTGCTGAAAACTCTCCTTGCCTGCAGGGTTTGGGCTTCCCAGTTTGGGAACCACTGCTCTATGGCATGTGCAGTTTTCACAAATATATTATTTGCAACCTATATATGAGTATCCCTCATAGATGCATTAGGTTAAATGTATTTCCTACCTGTGCCTGCTGTGCCATAACTTCTGCTGTGTCAGCATAAAGGCAACTAGATTCACTACAAGAGCAGCATGTATCGCTAGCATCACCGCTTGAACAACTAGCACGATCATCATCCCAGGAACCTGCTGTCGTTGAACCTTCACCCCCACCTGTTCCAGCACCTGGGCTTCGCCATGGTTGCTGTTCACAGTCACTGCTGGAGTCACGGGCATCCCATTCTCCACCTGAAAACATTTTTGTGCTTTATTATTATTATTACTGTTGTTGCTGTTATTTATATTTCTTTTAACAGCTGCATATCTGAATAAATTTTCTTTAGCCCTAAACACCTATTGCTTCACTTGGCATTACTGAATTAATGATAAGGCTCAAGCCACATCTAGTGTTACACTAAACCAACTTACATATTTACAATTTGGTTTGCTGCCATGTTACTGTGTTAATATCCTGTTTTCATTTAATTATACTTTCTTAAACCGTAATCCAATTTTTCAAACAGGTACAGTTTTCTACCATTTGGTTTCCATTCCCTAATGTCTCTCTTTTTATATTTTTGCAATTAGTACTCTTACATTTTGTTTTCTGATTTCTGGAATATTGTTGGTGAAAAATGCCATTATTTTTTCATTTTGTGCAGGCAGTTAATTTTGCTACTTTGGATATCTGGTCAAAAGCAATGTCTTTTGAAGGTGAATCTTCACACGGATTGGTAGTTGTAAATACATAACTACATAGAACTGCATTTCTCTCCTTTTTCCTTCCTACATACTGCTTTGAGGAGTTAAAGAAAATGCATGCAAAGTGTAAAAAAACTTTGTTTCCAATTATGATGGGAATATGAAAAGAATATTTCTCTCCTTCAGAGAAGTGTTTTACATATTTCTTTAGTTTAGTTATTTACACATGTTTGCAAAATGTATCCCATGTGATGCTATGGATAATCAATGACTTTATTACATGACAAATTAAGCAGAGGTTATACAAGGAAAAAGTTAAAATCTTTGTTTATTTCAGTTGAGCCTTTACAACTTTTTGAAATTTAGGTTATACAAATCCACAATAGAGTTATATATAATTGTAATTATTATAGGATGCAACATGAAGATACTGATTATAGAATGTTTTTCTGCTATAGAGTGCCATGTTGGCATGTTCATCTGATACTGAACACAACAAAGACATGACATTTCATTATAAAAGTTTGTGCATTTAAGTTTATAAGGCATTGGTGGAAGAAATATAACCCTACATTCACTAGGAAAGTCACAAAAAAAGGTTACTACCATACAACAATCTGAGATATTATGCATTAACCATTCTTATATTTGATTGATGAAACACAATACTTATATAATACAGTGGCAGTTGAAGCATGAATGTACTGGAGTGCCAGCTTGGAGAAGTAATGTGTGTGATGCAACATGCACCACTACTACTACTACCAGTGACTTTTTTCTGAAGCAGATCAAATTTAGAGCAGAAATTTTACAAATATATTACCAAGAAGATTGCAGAAGGCTGAGTAGAGAAAGTCATAAGATTACAAAACATCAGACTTTTTGTGTAAACGTCCTATTGAATTTCCTTTGCACTTTTTTGTTTTATATTTATGTGCAGATTGGGAGTAGGTCTTTCCATGTATTTCACTTTCACCTTATCTTCTAACAATAATGTACAAAATGGACAGCTCAGTAAACTACTTATTCATGTTACTTAAATAAAGAAAACAACACACTGAACACATCAGTTTTTACTAACATTCGCACTTCTCTTTCAATTGTCTGCTGGACTGCTAGCAGTGCAGGTAGTATTATTAGAAAATAATGTTAATTTAATTTTAAATGTGAATAATGGAAAATGAATGATGAATGCTATATAACAAAAAATGATTTTCCGTTAACTTTTACACTACAAAGTATTGATTTGTACCTTATTTCTCATGTCTCAGTATAGCATACTTCGTTTTATGGGTGAACAATAATTTTTTGTTATGACTTGTATGTGCTGTCAATAATAGCCCTGACAGCTACTAACTGTCAAGAATGTGGACTGTCCTTTTGCCCCTCCAATTCCCGCTAGAGTTTAGACTGAAAGTCCAGAATGCTATAAATCCATGCCAGGACAGAAGTGGCACAAATCCATAGAATAGTAATATAATGATGTTGCAAACTTGCAACTTGCAGTCACTTCATTCAGCTTCTGTAGTTTTCTATCAGGCATGACATTTCATTGTGGCTTGAAGAATAATAAGCATGACTGCATTAATGTAATCGTGGAATATACAAACAATTTAAATATGTATTTTCTCATTTTATTAAGGTGGTGCCATGGCATGGGGGCACTACCCCTGGAGCCACCCCTGAATATAGATCTGCATTATAGTAGAAGTCCCCATTGGTTTGAATCTTCTCAGAATTTTCCATGTATGATTATTCTTGATGTTCCCCATACATTGCACAAGAATGATTGTGACAGAATAATCTGAACATAAATCATATATGAAATGTGCAAAATCCACAATTATGTCCATCACATTGAAACTGCTTACATTTGAATACAAAAGCAAAAAGCTTCAGAATTTCTTCAATCATTGCATTTAATCATTTATAGGAAGTGCAGCAAATTCTACTTATGCTAATACCACTGTATAGGGATATAAACTGTTACACAGCTCTAGTATTATTTTGGCAAGTCATTTATCAGTCTCAAAATGAACACATACTCCTGGAGTTCCTTGTGGTAACAATAGAGGGAAAATGGCCAAGATGAGTTTCTTTTATTTTTCCCAACGATCCAGAGAGGTATGGGATAACTTTGAAATTTACTTGAAACATTACTTTGTATGAACCTACAATCTAAATATTTCAATTATAGTTTAAAGATGTATTGTTTGTTTCAATTTCTACAGATGGTTTCCTTTAAGTGCACAAATGATTCTAGTAAATAACTTGCAAGAATAACAAACCCTGAATGTAGTAGAGTTTTTGGCATATTCATGTTTTACCTTGTGAGAGAAGCTGCTTTGCTTTGAATTACCCTGCAAGTAAAAACTTAGCTTTTATTATTTTGAATATCTTTCAAGTCAAAGGCAACATCATGCAACATGATTTTCGGATGTAGCTTTAACTCCAACAACAGCAATGCATATAACAGCAATGTGCTCACTGGTAGTAAATGCTGCATTTTCTGCAATGTAAATTTAAGATGTATTAAATTATTTTATAATTTCTGTAAGTTTGGTAAAATGCTTTGAACTTATGGAATTTGCTTAAAAATAACTGGAAAAAATTCTGTGAATTTCTGATAAGTAAAACATCACATCCATTGATTTTTCTCTTTTTTCATTAAACTGTCACTTGAGGCTGTTTAGTATTTCATTGATTCTTTTAGCTGGTTAATCATTATAGGCCATATCATACAGTTTTGCCACTCGATAAATACATATACTATGTAGCTACTACACTTTCATCTCTCAGACCAGCCAAAAGTTATTGCTGCTGAGCATTTCAGTTGATATTTATAATAACCAAGCCAACAATACTTTCATTGCTTTAGAAAAATTATACTGAAGGATGCAAGTGTAGTGGAATACCACAAGTTTGAAAATATTCAATTTCAATAACTTACATAGTCTGTCAGGTGAATGATTAGTAATCTAGGGTTAAGATGGTTCCACAGGAAGCCATGTATAACATAAAGCCAACATAACAGAAAATAAGTATCAAACAATGTGATAATTTATAGTGGCATTGACTAACTGGTGTTTTGTAGGTAAAATAAAAAGACATCTGTCTGTTTCTGTAGAAGTAATGGGCTCCAATATTGCTTTAGGTTTAGCACTGCATTGTAAAGGTAACACTAACATAAAGCAAAAAAGATATGCCTGTGGCGCACAGTATTTGTTATTCCTCTATTGTTTAAAAAAAAGTAAGTTTAAAAAAAGAAATGACCATCAAATATGTAGTTGTCTTGTTGCTAGGAAGAAATAAACTGTTGTAGTGAAAGAACCTGCTGTTTTAGTTTTAACTGCATAAATGAACATCCACCAGGGCTAAGAATAATAAGTGTGAGTGCTAGAATAACAGGTTATGGGCCCAGGCACATGAATTACAATGGAATGCAAATTTAACAAATCTGGTATTATGCCATTTGCAACAAGCGACTTTAATAACTGGTTGTTCAGAATCAGGTTAGTCTTGAAAGAATATTCCTTGTTGGAGACACTAAAAGAAGATTTTACTACAGTAAAATCAGAAGACCAAGCTAAAAACATAAAAGCCAAGAACATAAGTGTGCAATGCATAAACAACTCGCACTTAGAAGTAGTAAAGGATTGCAGCATAGCATAAGAGATTATTCAGAAGCTTACAGCTGTATTTCAGTGTGCAGGTATTGCATCACAACTTCTATTGAGAAAGAGATTGCTAACACTTAAGTACAATGAAAATAACAGCCTTGAAGAATCCTTTTTAACATATGATGAACTGATTAGAGATCTGAAATCATTGGAAGTGAAACGAGTGACAGCAAGATCATCTGTTACTTATTGCTTGCTATGCCTGCATCCTACAACAACATAGTCACAGTGATCAAGACAATGGGCTCAGAATTGACATTACAATTTGTCAAGAATCAACTTCTCAATGAAGAACTAAAAGAAAAGGTTTTAAGAATGAGGAGGAAGGCTTAAACTCATTTGTTACCAAACAGAATAAGCTTCAAAAAAGAAAATTTATGTATGACTACTATTACTGTGGAAGAAAGGGGCATGAGAAGTCAGAATGTAAATTCAAATTTTCAAGGAAGAAGGAGGAAGTGAATCAGGTGGAGAAGGAAGAGCCAGGGAAAGATTCAGATTAGGGTGGAGTATGTTTCCTAGCAAATTATAGATTAGGAGACGAGACAGGTAACAGGGTACAGTTTTATGTGATTCGAGAGCATCGGATCATCTGGTGAATACTCAGAAAAGTACTTTCTAAAGTGTATAGATTTAAAGCAACCAATTAGAATAAATATTGCCAAGAAAAATGAGTGGTTAATGGCAACAAAAATAGGTGATGATAATACTGAAAAGGCTACTATGAAGAATGTGCTATATGTTCATGATTTGCTTTCGTAAGAAGAATAGAAAAGACTTGGGGTTAAAGTCGAATAGAATAAAGTAACCATTTACACAAACAATGATGAGATTATTAAAGGTTTAAGGAAAAACAGCTTATATGAAGCAACTTTCAGGATTAAAGAAAAGGAAGCAGAGGCACAAAAGGCACACTATGTGGCTCTACTAGATGAGATATGCATTGGCAGCTAGATCATGTATCAGTAGAGAAATTGAAGGAACTGAAGAGCTTATTAACTATGAGTGTGAAACTTCTCAGCTCTCATTATGTGAGCCATGTCTAAAAGGTCATCAGATCAGACTGCCCTTTAACAATACAGAATATCCTAAATCCAGAAGAGTTTTAGAAATTGATCCAGTCAGACTTATGTAGCCCTATAAATCCCGTTATGCACAATAAGAGATAAATGTTGACGTTGCTAAATGATTATAGTAATTTTGTGATGGTTTATCTATTAGAAAATAAAGCCAAAGTCTCAAAGTATTTCAAGGAATATGTCGAGATGGTGGAATTTAATTCCAAAATCTCAAGATTTAAGTGCAACAATGTTAAGGAATATGTGAATAAAAAATTTCAACAATTTTGTGCAAACACCTTTAGCTTGTACAGCAAGCTAAAGGTGTTTGGCTTACAGACACATAAACATATAAATGAGGAGGAAAGGAAAGTTGTCCAAGAAAAGCAAGAAATTATATATGATAGAATATTGTGAAAATGGCTATAGACTATGGAATACAGAAGAAAAAAAATTGGGGGGCAAGAGATGTGATATTTAATGCACAAAATTTGCAAGAATTAGTAGAAAATGGAAAAGAAGAAAAACTGGACTCTGAGAAGAATATACAGAAACCCGAAGAAGAAGATAAATCTACTAAAAATGAAGAAGAAAATCAGAAAAAACACCAAGAGAAATGCACAGAGGACCAATTTATTTGAGAGATTATAAGTGTGAATTTAATGCTTTAAGCATAAAATGTTTATTGCACAATGATGAACCAAGAACTAAAAAGGAAGCTCTAGGGTCAGAAGATAAAGAGAAATGGTTAGAAGTAATAAACCATGAAATGAAATCACATGAGACAGATTCTACTTGGACGGTTGTTGAAAAACCCCAGACAGGAAAATCATAAATAGTTGCTGGGTACTTAGAAAAAAAGGAGAAGATATTTACAAGGCAAGGCTAGTCACAAGAGGATATGATGAAACCCATGCTGCAGTTGGTAATTTACCTACCTTAAGAACCCTGCTATGTACAGCAAACCAGGGACATGCACATTGAACAAATGGATGTTAAAATCATATTTTTACATGGTGTATTGAAAGAAGAAATATATATGCATCTACCAGAAGTTATGAAATATGATAAACATGTTTACAAATTTAACAAATCATTGTATGAACTTAAACAAAGCCCTAGATGTTGGAATGATGTATTTCATAAATTTATGATACGCGGTGATTTCAATTATTCTGTACGCGGCACTTGCTTGTACACCAAATGTGAAGGTGATAATTCACCATTTTATATAATGTTTTTATGATATTTTGTTATTATACAAAGACAAACCTGCAGAGAATTCCAAAGGGAATTAATGTCACAATTTGATATGACTTGTCTAGGAAGTGTCAAAAAGTTCTTAGGACTAGAAATTGATAGAGGTTTAAAGAATAACATTATTAGAGTGCATCAGAAGTCCTACATTGAAAAGTTATTATGCAGATTTAAAATATCTAACTGTAAAGAAATATGCACCCCTGTATAGAAAGGTTTAGTTCTCACTAAGAAACTGATGAGAAGAATTTCACTAAGCAACCTCATAGAGAATTCACTGGCTGTTTGATGTATTTAGTGATGGGCACTAAATTTATGTTTTGCTCTAAATCTGTTCAGTAGATTTCAGTATTGTGCTAATGACACACACTGGGCTTATGTTAAAAGGGTAATGCAATATTTAAAGTACACTGAAACTATGGGATTAGTTTACACAGTAAATGAGAATAAAGATCCAATTGTTAGGTATGCAGACTCAGATTGGGCTGCAGATCATGTTGATAGAAAAAATGTTCCTGGCTTCTACTTAACATTCTATAACAAACTTGTATTACGGAGTACAAGAAAACAGAAAACTGTATCCTTATCCACAGCTGAGTGTGAGCATATTGCTCTCAATAGCTTAGTTTCAGATGCCATACGGTACAAGGGTTTGTTGACTGGTTTAAAACTCTCTGTATCACATGTATTAGTGCTGGAAGATAACCAAAGTTGTATCCAAATTACAAAAAATAGGAAAAACACATAGACATTAAACACCATTTTATTAGAGATGCATTGGAAAATGGTGATATTGTAATTAACTATGTTCCTTCCTCAGAACAAAAATCTGATATTTTTACAAAGCCTTTAAGTAAAGAAGTCTTTTGTAAACTTAAACATAGTTTGGACATTAATATCTGTTAAGAAATTATTTGAATTGTATAAAACAAGTTCTGGAAGTGTTATTCTAGGGTTAAGGGGGAGTGTTGTATAGGTAACACTATCATAAAGCAAAAAGCAAATGCCTGTGGCACATAGCTTTTTTCATTACTCTTTTGTTTAAAAAAAGGTACCACTTATACCAGAACCATCTTTTAACTTTTCTGATAAAATGGTGGGAAAATAAAAATTCAAGGAGATTAATTTTTTAGACATATGAGATTCTGAGATGATCATAAACAGCAAAGAAAAGGTCCCAATGTTATAGCATGAACTTTGGCTTCATTGCATTATTAATGAAGAAGGGCAAACAAATTAAATTATCTTTCATAGAACTCAAAGTTAACACTAGGAAGAAGAACTGAAGGAATGCACGAACTCTTGCTGATGTAATTATTTTTATTTATTGTGCTAAGAGTTTTACAATTTGATTGTCTACTGCACTTTGACCCTGGCCACTCACTCAGTAGACAATCACTACAGTTTATTTATATTTTACAATTTCCCATCAATACATACTGTAGACAATCACTACAGATTATTTATATTTTACAATTTCCCGTCAATAAATTATCTTGCTTCTGTTTTTCATGTCCCATTTCCACTTGTTTTTCACTTGTCACTTATTGATTACTTTACCATCACACATTCACTATAGCTATCCATTCAAAGTAAGATACGCTACCTCATACTTTTCTCTATCCACTGTCCAAAGCCATTTATTTTTGACTTTACACAAAAACTGCCCAATGCTCCTAGCGTCCTTGCACATCATTTCGATCATATTCCCCTTCAACCACTTCTTATTAAAAAATTCTTTTCTCCAATTTTCTGTTCCTTGGCACTTAAATACTATGTGTTCAATGCCTTCATTACCACCACATATCGGACATTTGTTTTGAGGAATACCCTGTCTTAACCCTCTTAGCCTCCATGCTCCGGTTCTTACCCATGCAATAGATACTCTCTCTGTTCTTTATTTAATATGTCTATATATTTTTCCCTACCCCATGTATTTTACATTGGCCTATAACAAACCAATGAGCTGTTTTCGGCAATCTCACTGAACATGTTTTGTATTTCTATATCTTTCAGTCTTTTTTTTGGCCTTTTTCCAAAAATGTTTCATGTTATTTTCTCTCCTTCTTCACATGTCTCCTAACCATTTTTCTCCAAAATGTTCCATAAATTACTTAGCCATCCATCATTCATTAAACTATTCTCTTGCTATTCTATACATTGTCTTAACACATTAATTTTCCCTAAACTTAAAGTTGTAAACCAACATTTCAAAGCTCTTTCCATTATCTTTCCCTTAGTCGCCACCCTGCCCATTTGTAATTGTGCTGCCTGACTTACAATTGACTTCGGTAACCCTAGTATTTCTCTACAAAACATCCTGTGCACCTCATCTATACTTTCCCATCCTCTATCTAATCCCCATATTTCTATACCATACATCATTTTTGCCTCCACTACCATCTCAGAAACTTTTAACAGCCATTTAACATTTATATTAAGTACTTTATATTTGCAGCTTCTAATTGCTGCCATCACCCCTTTACCTTTTGCCAATGCAAACTTCTTTTATTTCTCCCATTTATTACCTCCATCTATTTTTACTCCTAAATAGATACAGTCATGCACCACCCTGTAATCTTTATTCTCTCCCTTCCACTTTTCATATTTGCTTAATTTTCCTCACTTTTTGAATACCACAATCTGTGTTTTCTCTTGTATCACTTTTAATCTCCATTCTTTACAATATACATCAATTGCTTGTAATGATTGTTTTAAACCACTTACTGTAATAGATCCTACCACTAGGTCATCTGCAAAAAGAAGTCCTGGGATTTGGATGTTGTTAATTACTGTTGCACAGTTATTATTCCTTCCAATTTCTAGTAAGACATCATCTATGTATAAATTAAATAAAACTGAGCTTAATTTACATCCTTGCCTGAGTCCTTTCTTTTGTTGAATTTCTCTTGTTACACAGCCTGTCTCCACCCTTACACAGAAGGTGTTCTCAAAATACAGTGCTTTAAGAATATTCACCAATTGCTGCCTTACTCCCTTACACACTAATTTATGCCACAGAAGTTGTAGCTCAATTCGGTCATAAGCTTTTCCTAAGTCTACAAAAGTCATATACAATTTACCCCTTTTTTCTTTTAAATATTTGTCTGCTAATGTCTTTATAATAAATAAATTATCAATTGTTCTCCTTCCCTTGCGAAAGCCCATCTGGAATTCCGAAAGGATATTATATTCTTCAACCCAAAATTGTAGTCTAGCTGCCAAAATGCCCACAAAAAGTTTTCCTATATTAGATAATAATGCAATACCTCTGTAGTTATTAGGTTTATCGACATTACCCTTGCCTTTATATATAGGATGGATGATAGCTTCCCTCCATCGTTTAGGTACATAACCCTTTGTAATATTTACATTAAATAAATCTAATAAAATGTTCACTCTTCCTGTTTCAGTACACCACTCCTTAAGAAACTCTGTTGGGATGCCATCAATTCCAGTAGCTTTATTTTTCTTCAGTAACCTAACTTGTTTTACTATTTCCTCACTCCTAATTTCACCATCCAATATCTCTACAAAAACATTCCCTATTTCCAGAAATCCCATAATTCCTATACTCCTGTCTTCCCCATATAATGTTTTAAAATACTCCATGCATTGTCCTGACTCTATATTGTGTTTAGTTACACATTTATTATAGGTCGACTTAAGAACCTGCCATACCTTATTGACATTATTTTCATTTAGACACACTATCAAATTCCTTTCATTACTTTCTCTTCAGTCTTTTTTCTTTTGTTCTAACAATAAATTATGTGAGTTCCTGCCTTGCATATAATCGTCCCTAGATTTTCTATCACCTAATTCCCTCCACCTAACCAACAGTTGTTTTACTTGTCTTTTTGATACCCTGTATTCCTCCTCAAACCAGTCCTTATCATGTATGTAAACCCTCTTTTTTGTTTTCATTTCCTTTCCCGCCCTTTGCATAACTGTATTAAGGATATCTATTGCATTCTCTATTTGATTATTCTTAACCATGAATGTTACTCCACATAGACATATCTTTCCATAGTTTGAATCTAGAGTCTGTTTAAATGTGTCACAAAATTCTTTTTTCCATTTGTAGCTAATATACTCTTGTTTACAATAGCTTTCCACTCTTATATTGTGTTTTACTTGTGCTGTGTGCATCATAAAATCCACAATCAGTGGATAATGCCCGCTAGTTGAGCTTAAATTTAATACCTTAAAATTCCTTAAAATATGCCCTAAATACGGAGGCCACAACACAAAATCTATTACACTCTATTGCTAACAAAGGTAAATTCTCCTTGTTCATCTTCCCCATATTTTCCATTCAAAATTTCTAAAGCATTCAACTCACAAAAATCAATAAATTTTTCACACTCTATCAACAAATTTGTCCTTGCTTTGCCTAAATTTCTCACTTTTAAACACAATTTCATCACTCATCCAATCATTTCCAACATATGTATCACTTTCCCCAATCCTGATATTAAAGTCTCCCATTAGTATTACCTCTGCAGTTTCAAATTTCTCCTTCAGCCTATCTATATCTTTTTTTATTTGATTAAGGAGTTCAGGATTATGAAACCGCGAGGATGTGGGGGGGTTATATATTATTCCTACACAGAGTATATTCCCATCTATGTACTTAACATCCATTATAACCCACAGTATTTCTTTACTACTGGACCACTTTCTTTAATTTCCTTACTTAAGCTGTTCCTTATAAAGAAACCTATACCTCCAGATACCCTTCCCTTTCTAGCTATCACCTCTCCTTTCCTACCAATGTATTCAAAGTCCTTTATCTGATGTAATTAAAAAGACAGAAGGTGTATACAGTGAGGTAATGACTTCACTTACATTTTAGTTTCTGGACAACATTTCAGTTTCAAGTGCAATTGTTCCCACCTTCAGCTCCTAACAGCACATCTTGATGTTGTTATAACATAATGCAGACAATAGATCCCAGTAGGGTACATAATGCTGATAGGCATTATCAATAGTACATTACTAATGTCTTGTATGCACATGTGCTTCGAGCACAATGCTGCCATGAAAATGCAAGTGCAGATTTCTACCAATGACGGCATGGAACTACATCTATGATTTTGCAGATTTCTTAGCACATGCCGATTAATACTTCACATGTAATGCCACAAGTTTGACACTGGCAGATGCATGAAAGTAAAGACTGTCAATTTCTATAGATGCTGATTCTATGTAACCACATCCAGAATTTTACAAGTTCAAAAAATATGGAAGACAAAATATGAGTTTAAAAATACATTAGAAATACATAATACTGAAAGGACCATTAAAATAGTGTAAATGTTGAAAACTGCAATTCCAGGAAACTAAAAGCAGAATTCTATTGTAGTTACACAGTGAGACCATGTTGTACTTTCAGATGGTGATAGCCCCTGTCATAGACTGCAGTGCATCCCATGATGGTATGGTTTGAGGATCTGACTGTTTCCACTTTTACTAGATATTCCAATGGGTTCTTCTTGAATGTTTGAGAAAATCTTTATTTGTGTATGTCACTTAAGATAGAAACACCTAACATGTTTCATAAAGAAAACACTAAAATAATGCTTTATAAGCCTAGTGTAATTACAAGTTGCATTTACATTAAACACTCAGTTGCAAATTTTTATACACAAGTGAGA
This sequence comes from Deroplatys truncata, assembly GCA_030765065.1. Lineage (NCBI taxonomy): Eukaryota > Metazoa > Arthropoda > Insecta > Mantodea > Mantidae > Deroplatys > Deroplatys truncata. Next base: position 699,852,632 of record CM060990.1, read on the forward strand.
CTATCATCACAACTGATTTGACATCATACCAAAAAAGATACCATTACATAAGCTATGGCTTAGGAGTGACTTAGAAAAGCAGGACTGATCTCAGTTGATAGCTGAGGAATGCAACAACCATTATTGGTAATTAATGAGTACATTATGAAATGATTTATTATCTATGAATAATATATCAGTGATGAAAATTAATTTGTGACATAAAAGAAATGTAAATTACATGGAAGACATGAATTTGAGTTATTAATGACAGAAACAATTACAACAGAATCATGGCAAAAATCCATTGGGATCAGGGGAAAACAAAGTACCTAACTGGTGGGAGCCATAAAATTCAGAAGCGGGTTTCATTGCAAATCCAATACATGGGATTTGTGCACAAACCACAACTTTCAGCTCGAGGCTCATCAAATCTTGATTTACTAACAAGGATGGACATGGTAAGTTTCTACTCCAAGTGTTTCAATATTCAAGTAGTCGTATTAGCTTCTGAGGATGGGAACAACCGTTTCCCGAAACATGTTAAGTGAGTAAACTTAAGTGATGTAGTGTAACAATTCCGACTCACCTTTAAATAAATTCAATACACATCACTGTTTCTAGCTTCTTTTCATTACAATATCAATGTAATTCAAGTAGTGATTTATTAATGGACTACAACCTTAATACACATTTTTTTGAGCTTATTGCTTCAGATATGAACACTGAAACTCTCTAGTCCTTCAGGTGACACAATTCCAAAATAGATATATAGATGAGTGAGAATTCCACATGTGAATAAGAGTCTTAGCCAGCAGAGTCAATCTCAACTGCTTTAGTGGAATATTTTCTCATTCTTCAAACCTAATTGCAAACTAGTCCTAGGTGCTAAATCACATAAAACTTTGATTAATTTCATACTATTAAAATTTTAAAAGCATACTTTAATGCTTAATTTTTCTGCCATCAAAGCATTTGAAGTTCATTATGCTGCTGACAGCTTGTTAAAAGCAGAAGTTCTATTTTACCAATGTGCATTATGATTTAGACTGAAAGTTACCATCAACTTTTGAGGAGCCATTTTACTTACTTTAAATCATTCAATTCACCATCAACTTACTCCATTGGTTCTTTGTTTAAAGTTATATAGGTATGTAATTCAGCTTTTATAAAATGGCATCACAGTTGTGCTTGATGACAATGGCTGTCATTTGACATCTTACCATAACTCAGAAACTATAGCACTTGGTATTAAAATACTTCAGCTCATCTATGCAACGTGAGGTCTGGTTGAGATCACGACGTAGTGTGGCAGAGGCATAATCAAAAGCATACAGGCTAAGCTTATCTTTTGTTTTTGAAGGCACAACTACAGGCAGTGAAAAGAGGCATTGTAAACATTACTGTTACTAACCTTCATAAACTCAGTTATGACTCATCATAGTTAAATATTCCATCATTTTGATGTGATTAGCATTGACAATATGCCAAAAATTGGCAAAGAATAATTTTAGAATTCCTCAAACTAGAAGATAGGAATGGTATAAAGAGAAGAATTCATATAACTAAATAAACTTGTGACAGTTTTCAACATTCTTGCACTTCACTTATCTAAACCACTATAAGATGTGTTTCACAGGCCATTTTCTTCATCATCAGCTGTTTGTCAACTGCTGGTGTTGGAAGGAGATCTTTGGTGTTAAAACACTTGATGCAATGGCTTGTTGAAATGAAGATTAAATTACCTTCACAAATATTAATGTTCTTCAGATGCTGTTCACATTTTTTAAAGTATATTTTCTTCCAGGTGCCAACTCAATGACTCTATGCTTTTGAAATTTTTATGCACCTTGCTGATTTGATGGTTTTATCCCAGAAATACGTTGCAACTGCTAATTTTTACATTTTTAAGACAAAAATAATCATTACAATTTATCTCAAGGAATACTTCAGAAAAAATAAACCAACAAATCAGCAACAATAGCAAACTTCTGAGTAAAAATCATCAAATGAGAAGAGACATCAAACTTCTAGAACCGGTACAAGGTATCATCAACCTTGGAACAAGTTTACTTTAAAATTTATATGCAAATATGACATTTTAATTATTCTAGCTTCACTTTCCACACCAAAAAGCCATTTGAAAACTAGTGGAACTCTCAATTGGGAATAAGTATTCATACATAAAAATAAACACAATTTATTGAATTTTTATGTCTCATATGAAAATGATCCCAGTAAGTCCAGCCAGGAAATGCCATCTGCAAGCCACAAGAAGAGGTGTGGCAGTAAATTTAGGCTAATGATGCAGACAACAATCTCCAAATCATGCTCCAATAAGTTTTGGTATAGAAAGTGAAGTTAAGAGTAATTGAAAGTTCAATTTATGCATGTAAATATCAACAAACTAATTGAGTTTTCCCAAAAGAAAGAATTCAAAATTGCTTTAAAATATTTGAACACTATGGATGAAGTTTGACATTTCACACACATTGGTTATTCAAGATCATAGATCCTTCCAACATTTTCAGTTGACAAACAGTGCTGCAGACAATTGTCTGTGAGCATGTTCTTTAATGTTTTAGGTAAGTAAAGCAGAAGAGTATTGAAATTCATCAAATAAATTTATTTTTTTTCCAAATTTAAAATTAAAATTTAAAACCACTGTTTTGTATTAGTTAATTTATTTTAGATGTAATGCTTGTTTAAAGCAAAAAATAAAAGAAAGGAAAGAAAAAGTATCATATGCATGTTTATTCTAACCAATCTCCAATGGTCCTCCCTGATGGTGTAGCCTGGCTGTAAGGGTATCTCCTGTTAGGCTTGGAAGTGAAGACTGGATCCCTCTGTCCATTGCATTATATCCCCCGCTTCCATGCTGTGATGCATCACCTGAAGAAGAATGTTAAAGCCATCATCATCTTCATCATCATAATCATAATCACTGATGTGAGGATAAAAGAGCAACCATCACTGTTTCTGAATTTGGAGTAAAAGAATACTTTATGTAGCCAAAAATTAAGTGATTAAGTTGACCTTCATGAAATGGAAATTATCCGGTATGCTTCTCAAAAGGAATTTTTCAGGTTAAAAAACAAAGAAAGAAAGATGGAAAGAAAGAAGTAAAGAAAGAAAGAAAGAAAGTTTGACCAATACCACAAACTGGATATACTGGGAGAAAATGTGAGGAGAGAATTCCACTAGATTTCAAGTAAGCAATTGCATCAGTTCACTAAGAAAATAAAAATATGAGGAACATGCATTGATTCATTTCAAGTATTTGAACTGAACATAGAAATGTACTATTCAAAACAGTTAGAAGCACTTCAAAGAGATGAGGTATTGCTATTATATTTACATCAAAATGAAGAGCCTTGCAGTAGAAGGCAGAGTGAAACAGTTACAAATGTGGAATAAAATATTATGCACAATTAAAAATGTTGCCATTGGTGTCTCAACAATAAAAGTTAGCATTTAAGTAAAAACCGGACTTATCAAGAAGGAAACTCATTAACTACAATTACAGTTAGGCTCTCCAATGTTCTTTCCACTCCATGTAACAACTGAAAGATATAATGAAAGCCGAAGTTTGAAAGGAAGTGTTAACTTTTTATACATGTTTTATTGCTGACAACAGAGTACAGATTGATAAAATGTAGGTTGACTTGCCACTGGCATAACTACCAGGTGAAATGCTACATGGTAAAACTATGTGAAAACAACAAAATAATACATGTGACATAAAAACAATGGCTCAAACTACCAGCAGTAATCTTGCTCTAACAGGGGAAGTATCAGACCGCTCATGCCAAAACACACCCTAAAATTCCTGTGGCAGTAGCGATGTAATATAAAGAGGACATACCCAAAACCTCATCTGTTAGTTTTTAATTCAAACCCATGAAAATAAATGTGAAATGTTCCATATAAATTACATGAAAAACAATACTTCTGCTGACTAGCTTGATTGTACAGGGCAAAAATATTTACCAAATTGTCATGCAGGATGTGGGAAGAGGGTCTCAGATTACTAATTATAAAATGGTTTATTTTTATTTATTTATTTATTTATTTATTGTGCTAAGAGATTTACAATTTGATTTCTACTGAACTTTCTGTAGACAATCACTACAGTTTATCTACATTTTACAATTTCCCATCAAAAAATTTTCTTGCTTCAGTTTTTCATGTCCCATTTCCACTTGTTTTTCACTTATCACATATTGATTACTTTACCATCACACATTCACCATAGTTTTCCATTAAAAGTAAGATACATTACCTCTTACTTTTCTCTATCCACTGTCCAAAGCCATTTATTTTTGACTTTACACAAAAATTGTCCAATGCTCCTAGCGTCCTTGAACATCATTTCGATCATAAGCATATTTTTATCCCCCTTCAACCACTTCTTATTAAAAAATTCTTTTCTCCAATTTTCTGTTCCTTGGCACTTAAATACTATGTGTTCAATGCCTTCATTACCACCACATATCGGACATTGGTTTTGAGGAATACCCTGTCTTAACCCTTTTAGCCTCCATGCTCCGGTTCTTACCCATGCAATAGATTCTCTCTCTTCTTTATTTAATATGTCTATATATTTTTCCCTACCCCATGTATTTTACATTGGCCTATAACAAACCAATGAGCTGTTTTAGGCAATCTCACTGAACATGTTTTGTATTTCTATATCTTCCAGTCTTTTTTTTGGCCTTTTTACAAAAATGTTTCATGTTATTTTCTCTCCTTCTCCACATGTCTCCTAACCATTTTTCTCCAAAATGTTCCATAAATTACTTAGCCATCCATCATTCATTAAACTATTCTCTTGCTATTCTATACATTGTCTTAACACATTAATTTTCCCTAAATTTAAAGTTGTAAACCAACATTTCAAAGCTCTTTCCATTATCTTCCCCTTAGTCGCCACCCTGCCCATTTGTAATTGTGCTGCCTGACTTACAATTGACTTCGGTAACCCTAGTATTTCTCTACAAAACATCCTGTGCACCTCATCTATACTTTCCCATCCTCTATCTAATCCCCATATTTCTATACCATACATCATTTTTGCCTCCACTACCATCTCAGAAACTTTTAACAGCCATTTAACATTTATATTAGGTACTTTATATTTGCAGCTTCTAATTGCTGCCATCGCCCCTTTACCTTTTACCATTGCAAACTTCTTTTATTTCTCCCATTTATTACCTCCATCTATTTTTACTCCTAAATAGATACAGTCACACACCACCATGTAATCTTTATTCTCTCCCTTCCACTTTTCATATTTGCTTAATTTTCCTCCCTTTTTGAATACCACAATCTGTGTTTTCTCTTGTATCACTTTTAATCTCCATTCTTTACAATATACATCAATTGCTTGTAATGATTGTTTTAAACCACTTACTGTAATAGATCCTACCACTAGGTCATCTGCAAAAAGAAGTCCTGGGATTTGGATGTTGTTAATTACTGTTGTACAGTTATTATTCCTTCCAATTTCTAGTAAGACATCATCTATGTATAAATTAAATAAAACTGAGCTTAATTTACATCCTTGCCTGAGTCCTTTCTTTTGTTGAATTTCTCTTGTTACACAGCCTGTCTCCACCCTTACACAGAAGGTGTTCTCAAAATACAGTGCTTTAAGAATATTCACCAATTGCTGCCTTACTCCCTTACACACTAATTTATGCCACAGACGTTGTAGCTCAATTCAGTCATAAGGTTTCCCTAAGTCTACAAAAGCCATATACAATTTACCCCTTTTTTCCTTTAAATATTTGTCTGCTAATGTCTTTATAATAAATAAATTATCAATTGTTCTCCTTCCCTTGCGAAAGCCCATCTGGAGTTCCGAAAGGATATTATATTCTTCAACCCAAAATTGTAGTCTAGCTGCCAAAATGCCCGCATAAAGTTTTCCTATATTAGATAATAATGCAATACCTCTGTAGTTATTAGATTTATCGACATTACCCTTGCCTTTATATATAGGATGGATGATAGCTTCCCTCCATCGTTTAGGTACATAACCCTTTGTAATATTTACATTAAATAAATCTAATAAAATGTTCACTCTTCCTGTTTCAGTACACTACTCCTTAAGAAACTCTGTTGGGATGCCATCAATTCCAGTAGCTTTATTTTTCTTCAGTAACTTAACTTGTTTTATTATTTCCTCATTCCTAATTTCACCATCCAATATATCTACAAAAATATTCCCTATTTCCAGAAATCCCGTAATTTCTATACTCCTGTCTTCCCCTATATAATGTCTTAAAATACTGCATCCATTGTCCTGGCTCAATATTGCGTTTAGTTACACATTTATTATATGTCGACTTAAGAGCCTGCCATACCTTATTGACATTATTTTCATTTAGACACTCTATCAAATTCCTTTCATTACTTTCTCTCCAGTCCCTTTTCTTTTGTTCTAATAATAAATTATGTGACTTCCTCATTTGCATATAATTGTCCCTAGATTTTCTATCACCTAATTCCCCCCCACCTAACCAGCAGTTGTTTTACTTGTCTTTTTGATACCCTACTTTCTTTGTCAAACCAGTCCTTATCATTTACGTAAACCCTCTTTTTTGTTTTCATTTCCTCTCCTGCCCTTTGCATAACAGTACTAAGGATATCCGTTGCGCTCTCTATTTGATTATTCTTAACCATGAATGTCCCACACGCACGCACACACGCACACCTTTCTTTTCTAAAATTACTTTCTCTTTTTGCATTCAGGGAGTCTCAAAACATATATTTCTGGTGATATTTCAATATAAAATTTCTGGGTGGAATGCAAAACTTCCTCTAGTTACTTAAGGTAAGTACATAGTAGAGAAAGTAAAATGGATACATTACAGTTACATGAATGAAAGCAAGTACTGTAAAAATGGTTAGCTACCTATTCTTGAGTGTATTGAGCACATTTCCAGAATTCTGAGGATTCATTGTGCACTAGTTGCACATGTTATTTATCATACTTTCTTTATTTTCTTTCCTTATTTATTTATTTATTTTAAAGAACTATAAATTGTTTCAATTCAGCATTCCTCTACCCATTACAAATTTTAATATGTATATCACACAGTGTATATTAACAACTATGCATAGGTATTAACAGTTGTTGTTCATATCTATGCATATTTACAAAAAATCTTATCCAAGAATATCAAATTTAGGAACTGGAACTTGAACTTGGTGCAACATACAGAAAAAACATTGAACCATTTTTTCACACATTGGTTTTGTTTGTCACAAACTCAGGCAAAAGAGAAGACAAATGGAATATCGCAAATTTATAAAAAGGTTCCATCAAATAGACTTCGGCACAGTAAAGTGTAAACATAAAACAAAGGATATTTCAAAATGTGCTAATGCTATGAAAATAAATTATCTGACACAAATTGCAGTTTTAATGAGCTCTATTGTTTTTGTTTGTTTGTTTTGTTGTTTTTTTAGCATGTTGTCTTTTTCCAGATTATAATATAACACTCAACAAGAATGAAAAGAGCTTCACATTTATACAAAATTAAAAATGCACTTTTTTTATAACGACAACATCTCAAATATATGATACTTTTATTGAAAATTGGTCATGCATATTGTGACGCAGCGGCTATAAACCGAAGTTATTGGGAGGTCAGCACCAAGCAGTCTGAGTAAACAATGATAATGCTGCTTGCCAGCGTAAACACAGGGTGCACTATCAGGAGATAACTAAAACTTTCTAGAAGCTTTATCTGCCCCTTCCTCCAGAAAGTGTGTTGAAATAGTTCTAGAATATTCGAGAACCTTCTATAGAAGATTCCATTCATTCATTCATTCATTCATTATCTGTTTACCCTCCTCTTATGTAGGACTTACACCCCCCAGGACTTACAAGCGGGTGCCTGGGGTCAGAGGCCCGTCGAGGAGCAGACACTCATGGATCAGACAGAGCAACCAGGATGGGTGATCAGCCCGATGCCTGGTATGGGATGAAGGAAGTAGATGAAACGAAATGTTGGTGAAATGGATGAAAGGAAAGGTGATGATGGAGCAGTTGGTGGAATGAATGGCGGGGGAAACCGGAGAACCCGGAGAAAACCCGCCCAGACGCCGCTTCGTTATAGAAGATTCCACTGCCTATATAAGCGAGCACTCTCGCGGGCAGTCAGTCAGTCAGTTGCAAGGTAGTCGCGAGCTGAAAGCAGGTCAAGCACGACAAAGTGGCAGTTGAGTTGCGAGTCGAGTGGTGACAGAAGAGTGAGTCGCATGGGTCAGTCAGTGAACGATCAAATTGGTGGGTGAGTTTCCCATGTGACTTTGAGAGCGATTCTCCTAGCAAGTTGACGACGGCTTCTGTGACGTGCAGCAAGTGCTACCTTGGGGCAATGTTTGTGGAAGTCTTGTGTTCGACTCCCAAGGTGTGAAGAGGTGCGTCACGAAGGAAGTGAAGTAACAGAGAATTGAGCTAGCTCACCTTAATGAAGTGACATTGGTGAGTGAACTCCCAGTGAAGTTGAACTACATAAGGACTTAAACAGTGAAAAATAAAAACAAAATAGCGACAGTGAGAACTTAGTGAGAAAAAGTGACAGTTGAAAAATTGGACACACACACACCATATTTTAGAAAATACTACGTAATTAACATTTGTTCATGCAAAGGATTACTTGGAATAGGACATTTTGGGGAAATCTTTGCTTGGTATCCTTAAATATTATCTGATTCAAGTATAAAGTGTGGTATTTATCCACCCTTTCATTTTTGAGTTATGCTGTTCACAGAAAGACGCACACATGTAAGCACATGCTGCACTGACTTTCTTGTTTAAAACAAATAGCTACATTTTTATTCTGGGCATTTCAAAACCCATAATTGCAATGACACTTCAATATTAGGCTTTTTAATGGGACATAATACTACTCTGTCTACCACAGGTAAGTGGTAGAGAAATAAAAAATGAGACATCAGGATGGAAATGCAAGTGAGCATACCATTCCATGTTTACTCTTTAGAAATTTTAACCTGATGGTGTCCTAGGAGCTTTACTTAACCTGGATAAACAAAGTATAGAGAAATTTGTTTTCTTGAACATGCCTTGATATCTGTAATGATTATGGGACATAAAATATTTCAGAAAATATATGTAAACATGATAAACCTAGGATTGTGAGCTATCAATCTGTCCCATCCTGTTGCGGGTTGTGCATTAACAAGCTCAAAGAGCCACATGTGCTGGAATTTAGGTTGTACAATCATCAGAAGATATCAGCACAAATGAAAGAGAGTAAATAATCATGTTTCATAGTGGGAATTTGCTCTAAAGATAGTTGTAGCCAGCTAATGAAATGTTCTTATAATAAATAGGGTTAAGAGAGAAATGTATCAGACAATTATGCAATACAGATTAATATAATGTTGACCATTAAAGGCTAAGAACTTTTCTTTTACCTTTCATCTGTGTTTGTGATGAGCAATTCTGTTGATAATCATTGCCAGAATACAGCAAAGGGCCAGTTTCATATCCTCCATCATTACTATGTTGGCAAGTTGTTTGTTGTCCTTGCTGCTGGGCAGAAAATGGATGATATGGATTTGAATGCCCACTGTGAGTACTGCTTCCACCAGTGGAATTTCCTCCACTACCAAATCCCAGCGGAAAATTTGGAACCTGCAGAAGAAAGAGTTTAAGGTATACTTATGTAAACAAGATAAAAATAACTGTCATAAAGCTGTATTTTGTGCTTAATGGCTCTTCTATACCGTTAAGCATTTCCTAAATTTCCTCTGTATATGCCTACTGCATTTCTGAAAAGAAAAAAAATTATAACATTTTAATGAGGCATATATCCTAGAAATGTAACTTGCCAGATGATCTAATGATGAAACACCTTCATGCAGATGTAGAGTTTTCTGAGAAGTTTCTTACAGTCCCATCAGCACTTTTTATTAATGTATAATATTATAGATAGTTACAATTAATAATTTGGAAATTTCAGTTGATTTTTACATCCTTACATTACTTACATATAATTATGTAAAACTAAGTTTCAGGAGCTAATCGCTTCCATCATCTCATTATTCCACTTCACTGTTACAAAAGTCCTCTGTAAATCATTAAAGCCACAATTAAACTTAATATGTGTTAAGACTTTACATTTTCCACTGTTATGTGCCACTCATGTTCTAGGGCAGTTCTTTATTAGAGATAAAATTTGCTTCTTTATAGGCTGTGTTCCAGGTAAACAGAATATGTATGTATTCCACCATTTTGAATGGATTTTAGATTTAGATTGTTAGCATCAAAATCTTTGAGGAAACTGACAATTCTGACTCATTTTTGTGACAATTTCGAGAAGTACAGGTCACTCAGCTTGTCATATTTAAAATTATAAATCTTGTTTTTAAGATTCAAAATTGGAATGAACCTTTAAAATTCTGTTACTGGCCAATATTTTAACTTGTAATTATAATAAACTGTAGTATGGTATTGCTATAAATAATTTAGAGCAATGCCATACTACAGTCTTTTCCTCTACTCCTGGAACCCAGACACAATGTACATCTTTTGATAGTTTGAAGTAAATGAGGACATAAACAGAGCATTTTATCCAATAGCCCACAGTGGACTTGGGCCTAGGGCAGTGCATTTTTAAGGGCCTAGGGTAGTGCATTTTTAAGGGTAACAGTTCTACACTTCCTTTTTCATGGTTCAAATATTTCAGCTGTGATATAACTTTTTTAGTTTTGTGTTGGAAGCCTGCCAGAGAGGGAAGGGAGGGGTGAAGTAGGGATTGTACAATGTGATATTACAGATAAAGATGTGACTGTATGACTCAGTTCTGCACATCTAAAGGGTGCCTCACTAAGCAACAAACAGTTTGTCAGATGTGTTAATAAAAAGTGCTCTCTTAAGCTAAAGTGAAGTGAAATATTTTCTGTGAAGATATACTGTAAGCAATGTGCAATCAGTATCACCATATTGTGTTAGTGTTGCATTATGTACTTCTTTTTTGTGGAGACATGAGCAATGGAAGAAAATGTCTTAGTGGATCAATGTTAATTAGTTGTTCTTTCACACAAGCTGTGTGTAGGACAAGGTTAGAAGGGTAGAATCAAACTGAATAATTCAATGCCATAGCCTGGATTTGAACCATAGACCTCCAGTTTCCATACAACTGAGCTACTATGGCAACATACCGGCACCACATAAAATTCCACAACTGTTTCACATTCTTCCTGGTAAACCACCTATTTTGAGATAATGTACACCAATGGTAACCTACAATGTCGTAAGTACTTTAAGTCCTAGGTTTCATAGTTTAACCAACTATTAAGTCAATCAATGGTAATTAACTGTTCACCTCACAAGTCATGTGTAGGTCAAGGTTGCAAAGGTAGAATTGGACTGAAAAATTCAATGTCATAGCCAGGATTTGAACCATGGATCTTCCAGTCTCGTCCAGTTACTCTAGCCAACTGAGCTACCAAGGAAACATGCTGGAGCAACATTAAATTCCCAACTGAGTCACATTTCTCCCAGTAAACCACAAGGAGATCTCAAATTCATTTTCAGATGACATACCCAAGTGACAACTTACAATATCGTAAGCTTCTAAAGTCTCAGGCTTCATACTTTAAAAAACCTATTAGGTCAATGAAGGTTTACCAGGAAAAATGTGAGTCAGTTCAGACAGTCAATGTCGTGCCAGTAAGTTGCCATGGTAGCTCTGTTGGTTAGAGCAACCAGACCAGAATCAGAAAATCCATGGTTCAAATCCCATCTATGACATTGAATTTTTCAGACTGATTCTACCTTTTCAACCTTGTCCTGCACAAGATTTTTGTGAAAGAACAATTACCATTGATTGGTCTAACAGTTGGTTAAAATATGAAGATTGGGACTTAAAGTACTTATGACATTGTAAATCGCCATTGGGCTATGTCTTCTCAAAATGAATTTCAAATTTCCTTGTGGTTTACCAAGAAAAATACAAGTCAGTTGGGGAATTAAATGCTGTGCTGGTATGCTGCCATGGTAGCTCAGTTGGTTAGAGCAGCTGGATGGAAACTGGAAGATCTGCGGTTCAAATCCCGGCTATGGCATTGAATTTTTAAGTCTTAGTGCAGCCAAATACAGACAATCAGCAAAGGAAAAACATGAAAGCAAACTGAACTTTCGGCCAAAACTATAAAAATGGAAACATATTTCCACAAATTTTGTAAAACTCTGGTCCTGATGATGATAGAGTTTAAAATATTCCTAATAAATATCCATCCATGTGAACCATTAATGATTCCACTTGTGACTATTTTGCTTTTCATAGCAAAGGCTAAAGAAGAAAGGGAAAAAAACAAAAAAAACACGCACGCACGCACGCAAGCACACACACATACACCCACACACACACACACATATATATATGAGAACTTCAACAATACTTGTTTCAAGGAAACTGATAACCCCCATTATCTATCAAAGTATATGTTCATAATGAATATGCTAAATGGTGAAAAGGCACCATGGAAATGGCTAATATTTTAAAAAAGTATGGGCTAACCTATATGTGGACCATGTCATCTGTTTCACAGACAATCTGATTCCCAGTTGTCTTTCAACAGTTACTATGATTGGACTTAAATTGTTTTAATGGCACGTAAGAATGCAGTGCAGGTTAAATCACTAAAAATCTATAATTATGAGACGTGGTTTCAAGTAAGTGCCATTTTGAAATTTGACCACTACAGTACTGTGGTGGCCATTCTGTGCATGCATGTTGAGTACCTGCATCTGTTGCCTAGCTACAGAGACTATTATGGAAAAACTCGACTGTATTTATGTTTGTTTTTGAGTATGTTAAAATGCCTTAGTCAAATGAAAATCTCACCAACCGTGAATTATGTTCTGTCATTCGTTTTCTTAATGCTAAAGCTGAGATAGTGGCTGAAATTCATCGGCAGATCAATGAAGTGTATGGAGGAAACATTATGAGCAAAGGAACAGTAAGAAAATGGGTTAGAGCATTTAAAGCTGGCTGCACGAATGTGCATGATGAGGAACAAATTGGGTGACTTGGTGCAAAAATTTCATGGAAAAGTTCGAGGGAACAGATGCTTTACAATTTCATGTTTATTGCAAGAGTTTCCTCAAGTTTCAGCAAGTCCTCTTCATAGAATTGTGACAGAACAGAAGTGTTGTTTATGGAATTGTCAAAGAACACTCAAACGACCATGTTGCAGTGGTTATCAAATCAGGTGACAGATTTCTATGAGGATGGAATTCAAAAGCTGGTTGTATGATGACAATTGCCTTAACATTGGTGAAATTATGTTGAAAAGTAGGTTAAAGTAGATGCTTACATGTAAAAATAAAATTGATAAAAAAAGTACACCTGTATGTTTTTAATTTCAAAACGGTACTTACTTAAAAACATGCCTCATACAATCAAAGAACAAGGAAACAAAATGGTAGAATTGATATGTGTCATTCTGTACAGCTGGAAAAGGAAATCCCATACTAGAGAGAGCTGCTGAAGAGAGCTAATGCAGTGGTTAATAAATTATTATCTTGTGGTTTTCTTTGGCTGGCAGAGATGAAATAGTAGGGTCGAGACAAAATGGAAATTTTCTTATGTGCATTGAACTATTGGTAGAGTCTGATCTTCATTGCAGAACATATGGCAAAGGGAAAGGAGAGTATATAAGAACTATGTTGATCCAGCCCTCATTAATCTGGATTTCCAGGTTATAAACATTAAAGTTTGCTTACCATTTCACCGTAAAAATAGTTCCTTTGATAAATCCATAGGAATGTACCTATACAGTTGTAATGTTGGCACTGCAGGTAATATAAAGATCACCGTCGGTTCCACACTTCTAGCTAAAAATAAATGTGGTTACCATGGTCAGTGTTAACGAACAACAAAACTAAGGTGTGTGAGATTATGTTCCATTCGTTTTCATGACAGGTTTGATAGTAATCATAGATGTCTCATCTGAATGGGCTCCAATTCTTTTATCTTCTGCTTTTGCGGTGATTCAAATTGCACTATCATACATCAAAATTTGTATTCATTTAATGGTTTGGTTTTGGATTATCTCGATTTTTGTTAATTCAGATAATCCAGATTTTCATTAATCCAGATTACTTTCAGTCCGAGTTAGTACAAATAATAAGGTTCTTGTGCACAAGTTATTTGTCTCATTCTATATGCGTGGAAAACCATGTAAATTACCAAAAACAAATTTTGCAGGACAGAGGAAACAACATTAAAACTGCCTCCAAAATTGCGAACTAATGTTCAAAAACAGTTATCAGGGGAAATAAGTTTTTAACTCTGCAGTAGCTGCATGCAGACTCATAGTCTGCACAAAAGTATTTTTTTTTTGTTCCCTTTAACTTCTTTAAACTTAGGAATCATGTGACGGGAGTACATTCCTGTAATCAGCAGTATTACACTATTCCTTTGTTTTACTTGGACTTGTGAAGCGGTTCTGGAATGGTCAACAATTGTAAACTATCAGTTCCGCATGAGCAACGACATTGGAAATTATGTGCATTGATGCCGTTAGCAGAAATATTAAAGGTGAGGTATTGTAATCATACAATAGCTTATCCTCAAGGTTTCCTTATTATTAAAGTTTCACTTTCTATTAGTGAAGTTGTTTTGTTACATTCAGCTGGGTGAACTTTTTTTTGTTTATTTTATTATTTTTATTTTGTAGAATGGGCCCTTATGAAATGGAGTATGAAAGAATCAGGAACATTGTTGAGATTTTGGCAGGGAGTGACCATGAAAGTTGAAGACTGTGACTAAAATGTATCATCTGAAGCACTGCAGTAACCAATGTGTGCATTTCATCCTGTTTATGACAATATTATATAGTATTTGTTTGTGAATTTGAAGTACATGAAATTTATTAAGAACTTACAATTTCAGTAGAATTGGACACAATTTGTTCTTTTATAAATCCTATGCATTAGTAGTAAATTGTATATACTGTGTTACTTTGTTGCTATTTGCTTACAAATCCATATTTTTTCCCATGCGAAGTAACAGTCTGCAGCGACTACTAATGGTACAAAACAATGCGCAACTACTGCAGGGTTAATAAGAGCTTTCAAATTTCAACGTTGTTGGAAAATTTGCAAAGCTGTAAGCAGAGGAGTATTACAGTATACTTTAGTTGCACATATTGCATTCTAGCCAACTCTTTTTCAATCACACATTTAAGAGCATACATTAAATTGTATTGAAAAAAATATTGAAAAATTGCATGTAACATAGTATCACAAATGTTTAATTCCACGTGTTTCATAAGGTTCACCTATTTTTAACTCGAACATTAAGCATGCATTTGTCTGTATTCTTTTGCAAAATTTCAAAATAAAGATATTAGCTACAATAATTTCATTACATGTTGAGGCTGCAGTTTCATACATCTTCATTCAGTTCCTCAAAGTCGGGTCAACATTGGGAATATTGCCTATTGAGAATATTGTTTTGCAGTAGTCATGGAAATTGATGTCAGTCAGTGGTAACAAATCGAAGATGTCTTTCTTCTTTTCAACACTTACAGAACCATTATGATTCGAGCAATAAACTTTTTCTATGCCTTCTGATGGAAAGTTCTCAAAAATGTTCTTTCTGAAAAAGGCAATGCTTGAATATTTTCATGGGCTCTCAAGTGTAATTAAACTAGCGAATTTTGACCCAAAGAAATTTGTTCCTTCAGTGTCTGTTTTCTTCATCAGGAATGGCCCACTGATTTTTGTCAAGGAGCTGAAGTGTAAAAAATGTTTTCCCTCCATCATAAGAACTTGGAATGGTTTCTGGTGTATACATGACCATAATAGCTGGTACTAGTCATTAGGGTGGTAAATTTTCATTCCTGTTCTCTTGTTTTTCTTTTTTATAGCAGCATGATTGAAATCGCATTCTATGTGGTATGTCCATTCACCAAAACTTGTGATGAATTCCATGGATGTTGTGCCTCTTCTCAATTAGGAAGCTGAATATAGAAGCTATAATAGTATTTCTGTTCTATCCCCTCCACAAGCATCATAATAAAATATTGTGTCTTCTACAACCTCACAACTGCAGTATGAATGTATACAGACAAACAGCTATTTTATTAGCACCTCTTCCACATATTGTTTCAATCCACATAAAAAGGTAGCTTCATTAATGACTAGATTGTGGATTGTTAGGTTGAATATCCACACCCGCATTTATAGAGTGAAACAGATATAGTAAGATAAAGTGTATGCACGCGCTGTTACACAATAAAGTTAAATGCAGTAATCTTATCACTGTTCTGTGCTATTTCATTATCACGTTCTCTTGGTTTCATGATTGTGTGGCTGCTTTGTGATGTGCTTCTTGTTCTTGAATTGCAAAATCTCTGGCTTCTCCTACCATAGAACTGATCTGCATTTTCATATATCACACTTGTTCCACAGTGGGGGTCTCTGGAGTGGCCTAACAGCCTGCAAGGCCCTAAAGCTGGACCTTGAGTAGGTACCGGACATGTTGGCAGGGACCTGCCCAGTGGTGTCAGTTGACTACCGATAAGCTGAGTCACACCTGTCTCTACATAACAAATAAGAGACCATGAACCCACTCCCCAACCCTAAGGTGTGAAGCAATCTGTGCCAATGGGGTGCATGGCACATGGGAAGATGTGCTGCTAACGTACCCTCTGCGATACCTGATGACCTCTCAAAGTGTATATTCTTACCCAGGTATGCAGGGTTCTGTCTGTAAGGACCTGAGTTATCCCTAGCAAATTGTGGGAACTATAGTCCTCCTTATTAGAGGACCCCAAGAGCACTAATAACAAAGTTGAGTTGGCTGGGCCCTCAAAAGAGGACCTTGCCACCGAGACCAAGGTAAAGGATACAGGAACTGCAACTCCAGAGATGTGGAGAAGCAGGCCCTGTATCTAAAACCAGATGCGCTGTTTAGGGACATCCTTCAATAATGTTCTGCATTGCAGAATTTGTAGATTTCCTTTGCTGAAACCTATATTAGGCTTTTGATATAACATTATATTTACTTAAAAATTATACTACCCTATTGTACACTACCCTTTCAATTACTTTGGAAAAAACTGAAGAAATAGAAATAGGCCTATAGTTTTCTAGCTCAGATTTTGAAACCTTTTTGTGCAGCGATTTAATTTTAGAGACCCTCAAACTTTGAGGGAAGCACCCTTCTTTTAGAGATAAGTTGATTAGATAATTTGATAATTTATTTGAGCCTTTAAGTATAAAATACAATTGGCTAAGTCATAAAACTTTAATAAAACATACAATACTCATAAACTGGGAACTCACCATTAAAACTTAGAAATAGTATTAAGACATTCTTGCATATTGTAAAATGCATTAACTTTTAGTCTTGAACTTACATAATTCTTGAAATGTTCTAATTTTAAAATTCTTACACTCTCAGGAAGCATATTATATATATTGATTGCATTAAATACATGAGAGTTATGTATTTTACTTAATCTAGAGAATGGCATATGTATATTGGAATTGTACCTTGTATTATGAAATTGCTTCTGAGATCATAACATGCAATATTTTTATTTAAAAACATTAATATATCAAAAACATATAAATTATACACAGTTAGAATTCCTTCACTTATAAACAAAGGCCTAAAGGAGGCATCAGGAAAACTTCTAGTACGTAATTATTCTTAGTGCTTTTTTTTGTAATAGTAGTACATCCTTTAAGCCAGCACTATTACCATACAATATAAGACCATACCTAATAATACTTTCAAAATAGGTGAAATACGCCTGTTTTATATAATGTATGGCTATCTTATTTATAAGATTCCTTAATAAATATATAACTCTTGACAACCGTTAAAGACAGTATAAATAATTTTAAGACTTATGCAATGACTCATCAGCATGATACAAGAGGAAGCATGTGAGCATATAAAAATTAGACATAATACCACTCTGTATGAATGTTACTTTACCTATAATGGTAAACAGCTGTGTATAGAACATATATATATTGTCACGCCCTTAATATGAGGGGGGTTGAGGACACACATTTGGGAGTGTAGTAGGATTAAGGATTGGTGAGCAACTCTGAATAGCAAGACACAGTTATTATTCACTTTACTTTTTTCTGTAATTCTATTTTTGAAATTATTTTATGATAGACTTCGTATCACAACACCATTAGCCGTCATCTTGATAAGCAAGTAATAAGCAAGATAAATAAGTTATATACTAGAAACAATAACGGGCCAACATCAAATTTTGTGGAACACCATGCTTTATTTCAGACCATTTGGAGTAAGTTTTGCAGTTATCTGCAGAATTTATTGTGGCCTTTTACTGTCTGTTTGATAAGTATGATGCAATCCATTGATATGCTTTACCATTAATGCCATAATAGGATAATTTTGATATGAGTATGTTATGATTTACACAGTCAAACACTTTTGATAAATCACAGAATATTCCTAGTGTGTTACATTTATTATTAAGTGATTCAGAACATCATTAGTTAAGTTGAAAGAGGCATCATTGGTTGACATATTTTTCCTAAATCCAATACTGTTCCTTTGCTAAAATATTATTTTTATTTAGATGGCAACATATTTATTTAAACATTAGTTTTTCAAATACTTTGGAGAAAGAGGTTAGTAATGATACTGGTCTATATTATAACTAATATAATTTTCCGGGCTGTTATGCCGTGGTCTGCTGAAGAAAGATTTCCCAGACGTTTCGTCCACAACTGCGGTGGACATCTTCAGTGGCGCGGACGAAGTCTTCTTGGTGAAAGTATCGCAGCGTCTGATGCGTTGGCCGTTAGTGCCGCTCTCTTTATAGTGTGGACGCTCTCTGCTGATTGGCCCGCTGGTATGAGGGGGCTGGCGTCGGCTGTGTTGTTGCTCTCTTCTGATTGGCTCGCAGTGTTTTTCGGTTTTGTATGACCTTTCTTGTTTTTGATGACTAGATGCCAGTTACTGTTGAGTTTCAAAGCTTCTTCTTTCCTATTGAAATTATTGGGATGTTTATAAATCTCTATTGCTTCGCGTTGTAGCCGGGTATGGTAATGCTTTATGGAGGAAAGAATGTTGGTGTCCTGAAATCTAATAATGTGTTCGCCCTCGGCTTCAATGGCATGTTCGGTGACTGCCGATTTTTCTGTATGGCCCAGGCGGCAGTTTCTTTTGTGTTCGCTAAGTCTGGTGTTTGCGCTCCGCTGTGTGGTACCAATGTACACTGAACCACAGGAACAAGGAATACGGTAAACACCGGCCGATGACAGGGGATCTCGGGGGTCTTTGGAAGAGCGCAGTAGGCTGTTTAATTGTCTTGTAGGTTTGAATACTGTTTTGACGTTATGACATTGAAGTATATGTTCAATTCGGTCAGTGACATTTCTGAAATATGGCAGAAAGACAATGGACTTGCTTTTGGGTTGGTCCTGAGTAACCGGTCGGGGCTTGGCCGGACGGCAGGCTCTTCTCACCTCTTGGACTGAATAACCATTTGATTGTAGAGCTGTTTCTAGGTGTCGGATTTCTTGTGGAAGTAAGTACTTAAGTACTTGGTTCAGTGTACATTGGTACCACACAGCGGAGCGCAAACACCAGACTTAGCGAACACAAAAGAAACTGCCGCCTGGGCCATACAGAAAAATCGGCAGTCGCCGAACATGCCATTGAAGCCGAGGGCGAACACATTATTAGATTTCAGGACACCAACATTCTTTCCTCCATAAAGCATTACCATACCCGGCTACAACGCGAAGCAATAGAGATTTATAAACATCCCAATAATTTCAATAGGAAAGAAGAAGCTTTGAAACTCAACAGTAACTGGCATCTAGTCATCAAAAACAAGAAAGGTCATACAAAACCGAAAAACACTGCGAGCCAATCAGAAGAGAGCAACAACACAGCCGGCGCCAGCCCCCTCATACCAGCGGGCCAATCAGCAGAGAGCGTCCACACTATAAAGAGAGCGGCACTAACGGCCAACGCATCAGACGCTGCGATACTTTCACCGAGAAGACTTCGTCCACGCCACTGAAGATGTCCACCGCAGTTGTGGACGAAACGTCTGGGAAATCTTTCTTCAGCAGACCACGGCATAACAGCCTGGAAAATTATATTAGTTATAATTGTGACACCGGCCGTGAAAACCTACGTTCTTACATACTGGTCTATAGTTCAACATTTGTGACTTTTGTCCTTTCTTGTATAGTGGTTTAACAACAGACTATTCTAGCCTGTCTGTGGCATTATCTTCCATTTATCTAAAAGGAACCACTAAAACAGAAT
This sequence comes from Deroplatys truncata, assembly GCA_030765065.1. Classification (NCBI taxonomy): domain Eukaryota; kingdom Metazoa; phylum Arthropoda; class Insecta; order Mantodea; family Mantidae; genus Deroplatys; species Deroplatys truncata. Next base: position 699,872,941 of record CM060990.1, read on the forward strand.
TACAAAAAATAATAAACAAACTAAATAATAACATGTCGACAGAATGGGATGAAATATCCACAAAAACACTAAAACATTGTAAATATGCCTTACTAGATGTACTGGAGCACCTGATAAATATATCACTAATTGAGGAAGCTTTCCCTGATTGTCTAAAAATAAGCATAGTTCGGCCAATATTTAAAAAAGGCAATAAAACAAAAGTAGAAAATTATAGGCCTATTTCCTTAACTTCTGTCTTTGCTAAAGTTTTCGAAAAAGTGCTAAATAATAGATTACTGAACTTTCTAAATAAATTTAATATACTAAGTAAATCCCAACATGGTTTCAGAAAAAATCACTCCACAACCACTGCTATAGCAGAGCTATATCATACTATAGTCCAAGGACTTGAAAATGACGAGAAGATCACAGGGATATTCCTTGACTTATCGAAAGCATTCGACAGTGTATCGCATGTAATGCTGCTGAATAAACTGCAGAAATATGGCATAAGGGGAAAATTTCACACAACATTAAGATCGTACCTTGAAAACAGGAAACAATGTACAGTAGTCAGAACCAAGAGTAAACACACAATAGAATCTATCACATCCGATTATGGAAACGTCAAAGCGGGAGTACCTCAAGGATCTGTCCTAGGGCCAATATTATTTTTACTTTATATAAATGATCTTCCAATAACTCCACACTCCAAAGCAGTGACGTATGCAGATGACACCTCATTAATATTTGGACTCGAGCAAACAAACGAAATGGAGAAAATTAATAACCACAGAAATGCAAATTATTTACAATTATCTTACAAACAATAGCCTGAAAGTTAATCTTCAAAAAACAAAAACAGTAATGTTTCAACACCGCAATAACAGGTATAGCAGTAAAAGTCCTATAAATGTAACGATAAATGGGGAACCTATCCAGCAATTAGATAAAATAACATTTTAGAGGTAATTATCGATGAAAACCTAACCTTTAAACACCATATTGACTACATATGTAAGAAGATAAGTACACATCTCCACTTAATAAGGAACCTAGCAAATTACTTAAATTCTGAACATCTGAAATTGACCTACTATGGAATAATACATCCACATCTACAATATGCAGTTGAGGTTTGGGGAACTCTTGTATAACCAACATGAACAGATTACTAGTTTTACAGAAAAAATGTTTAAGATGTATATATAATGTAAATAGAAGAGAATCATGTAGAAATGTCTTTATAGATAACAAAATTCTAACGGTAGTATCTTTATATGTTTTTAAAGTAGTCATGTTTGTAGTTAGTAAAGACGGAGTAGGTAACTTAAATAAGCACTATCACAACCATGAAACAAGGTCACAAAACAACTACGACAGAATAACTGTAAATAAGAAGTCAACTGATAAAGATCCCTTAATAATGGGCAAAATATTGTTCAATAAATTGCCGATTTCAGTAAAAACAAAAAAAGGGAAACTGTTTAAAAATTAACTAAACAAATATCTAATACAAAAATGTTTGCGTAGGTTGAATGAATTGTAATATAAATAAATGTATATATTTCTGACATATCCGACAACATGTAAGTGTTATGGATAAAAATAAATATCATTATCATTATCATCATCATCATCATCATCATCATCATCATCATCATCATCATCATCATCATTATTATTATTATTATTATTATTATTATTATTATTATTATTATTATTATTTTCATGTACTTTAGATAAGTTTAGATGCTTTATTGCACATGCACTTACAATATGTTGAGTAAACACTCCATAAACAGGTGACTCGTCAGATTTACAAAGTAAAATTAACAGTAATAATTACAACATATTTAAGTTTACAATGTACAGTATAATACGAAGGCAGGATCATCTGAACCACTTGGAAAGATCAGATCCACTCATACATACAAGTGTTATAATAGTAATAGTATTAATGTAGGAACAATGTTATCTGGATTTATTACAAGATACATATAATTACAGGATGACAAAGTGTTATCGAAATTCTAGTTGTAACTCATCATTCATATATTCTGCGACTGAGTAGTAGGCTTTGTCTATTAATAGGTTTTATTGCTTTGTTGAAATATTTCAAGCTTTGATTTCTCTGATTTTAACAGGCAGTTTTTATAGGCTTTCATTCTGGCATACAGTGGACTTTTCTCATATAACACGGTGCCTCAGATAAAGCGGCAACGGTGTTTAGCTGCACTGGGTCGCAGTTGCGTGCCACTTCCCTCATACTTATACATCATAGTCCACTGCATGATCATAAGGTCAGTGTTTGCTGTGCTGTGAGTGCGGCTAGAATAATTGGTCATATTTTCCTTCACAAAACAATTAATGCTGCATGGTAGCAGTTTTTCCCTCAATTGACAGGTGAACAAATGCACTGCATATTTCAACAAGACAAGGCTACAGATCATACAGCTCGGACTACTTTGGATACAAATGCTGACGGAGTGATCAGTGTAGGGGTGTGGCCTGCTCAATCCCTAGACCTCATGTATTGCGATTTTTTACTTCTGGGCAATTTAAAAGACAAACTGTATAACCAAAACCCCAAACATTACAAGAACTACAAAATATATGGGAAGAAATAACCAACATTTCCCAAGAAGAGCTGCATTATGTGAATCATAATCTGTTAAGATGCTGCAACGCCTGTCTGAGCACAAGGAGAACATTTCCAACATCATATTTGAAAAGTTAAGCAATGTAAGGGTCATTGAATATTGAAATTTGCAAAATAATAATGGTACTAGTTGGCCTTGTTCATTTGCCCTATTTGTTTCTGTGCATATTACAGTTCGCATGGGGATGAAGTGTCGGCAGGAGAGTGACACATGCCCGCGAACCAAGTGCCGCTAGCAGCATTGCCACTTAATCTGATGACCCAGTACTAACCTATGTGTGGGCATGTAAGAACGTAGGCTTTCACGGCCGGTGTCACAATTATAACTAATATAATTTTCCGGGCTGTTATGCCATGGTCTGCTGAAGAAAGATTCCCCAGACGTTTCGTCCACAACTGCGGTGGACATCTTCAGTGGCGCGGACGAAGTCTTCTCGGTGAAAGTATCGCAGCGTCTGATGCGTTGGCCGTTAGTGCCGCTCTCTTTATAGTGTGGGCGCTCTCTGCTGATTGGCCCGCTGGTATGAGGGGGCTGGCGCCGGCTGTGTTGTTGCTCTCTTCTGATTGGCTCGCAGTGTTTTTCGGTTTTGTATGACCTTTCTTGTTTTTGATGACTAGATGCCAGTTACTGTTGAGTTTCAATGCTTCTTCTTTCCTATTGAAATTATTGGGATGTTTATAAATCTCTATTGCTTCGCGTTGTAGCCGGGTATGGTAATGCTTTATGGAGGAAAGAATGTTGGTGTCCTGAAATCTAATAATGTGTTCGCCCTCGGCTTCAATGGCATGTTCGGCGACTGCCGATTTTTCTGTATGGCCCAGGCGGCAGTTTCTTTTGTGTTCGCTAAGTCTGGTGTTAGCGCTCCGCTGTGTGGTACCAACGTCATAACGTCAAAACAGTATTCAAACCTAGAAGACAATTAAACAGCCTACTGCGCTCTTCCAAAGACCCCCGAGACCCCCTGTCATCGGCCGGTGTTTACCGTATTCCTTGTTCCTGTGGTTCAGTGTACATTGGTACCACACAGCGGAGCGCTAACACCAGACTTAGCGAACACAAAAGAAACTGCCGCCTGGGCCATACAGAAAAATCGGCAGTCGCCGAACATGCCATTGAAGCCGAGGGCGAACACATTATTAGATTTCAGGACACCAACATTCTTTCCTCCATAAAGCATTACCATACCCGGCTACAACGCGAAGCAATAGAGATTTATAAACATCCCAATAATTTCAATAGGAAAGAAGAAGCATTGAAACTCAACAGTAACTGGCATCTAGTCATCAAAAACAAGAAAGGTCATACAAAACCGAAAAACACTGCGAGCCAATCAGAAGAGAGCAACAACACAGCCGGCGCCAGCCCCCTCATTCCAGCGGGCCAATCAGCAGAGAGTGCCCACACTATAAAGAGAGCGGCACTAACGGCCAACGCATCAGACGCTGCGATACTTTCACCGAGAAGACTTCGTCCGCGCCACTGAAGATGTCCACCGCAGTTGTGGACGAAACGTCTGGGGAATCTTTCTTCAGCAGACCACGGCATAACAGCCCGGAAAATTATATTAGTTATAATTATGTGTGGGCAGTTTCAGATTATTTTTAGTTATTGTTTCATGACTAAGTTACATTTGTGAGTTATACAGAGCTGAAACAGTGATGATGATGATGATGATGATGATGATTGCAGCGACAGTGGTGGTGGTGGTGGTGGTGGTGGTGGTGGTGGTGGTGGTGGTGGTGGTGGTGGTGGCGGCGGCGGTGGCGGTGGTGGTGGTATTCCATAAGGTAAATTATGAGTTATAAGTCACTGTATATTTAGCAATGATAAACTGTAATAGCTTCATTATATTACAGAATAAAAACTTAAAATTAGAAAAACATTTACGACTCACTGGAGGTGGGTGCTGATGAGGTGGCAAAAGACTGTAGCGTCCATCTCCACTGTAATTATTATACACTCCTTGTGAAGGATCAGATCCACCAGTTGAACCAGGAATCCATGAAGTAGAGTAGCCATTGCTGCTACCTCCTCTTACAGGTGGAAGAGGAGGAGTTGGTCCTTAACAAAAACAATAATAAATGCTGCAAAATCTCTTACTTACTCAAATGATTTTAGTAGAATGTAATTTATTTTTACATCTATTTTCCTAATGTTTTACATGCTAATTAAGGTACCTTTGCAGGACCTTATTTACACAGAGTGAACTTGTGCAGGAGCACAGGGCAACAGATGTAAAATATATACAGTATTAACAAAAACAATACAACACTACAATACAAGAGAGAACATAAAAAAATAGAGCATATAAAGATATGGTAATAATCACAACATGAAGGTGAAGCTTATTATTTTTTAAAGCAACCTATGACTTGCTTTAATTCATTGATTCAATGACTGTGATAATAATGAAAAAATCATTCAAAAGGGGAAAGAGCAAAGTTAAATGTTTGGTAAGCAAAATGATTTTGATAATGTATAGGAGCATAAACTTCCTCAACCAAAAACTAATTGTTGGAATATAGGCAAATTCATTTTACAGAGAAACTAGCAACATCTATATATAGAGATGTGGAGGTGTACGATAGAGTGATGGTGTTGAGTGTGTGAGAGAAAGCAGTAGGAACATGTGGGTTGGCAAGCAAGCATGCTGTCCCATCTTGTAATGGTCTCTTTATAATTTTTATCAGTGATTGTGACTAAATGTGTAATTATGTAAATTTGTTTCTTAATTGATCTACAACCTCGGAGAGGATATAGTCATTCTCTATTCTCATTTGGTAGTGGAGATAGCAAAACATGTGCAAGTGTTAAATAGTTGCTACTCATGAAAGTGCCAAGCAAAATGTGAAACTTTTGATAAAAGTTATTGCAAGAAAAATAACAGACATAGTTATTTTAAAATGGTGTAATTTTGAAGAAAATCACAAGGAAAGGAAAAGTAGCCAAGATGATGGATGAAGTTAAAATTCCTGCTTTCGATAGCAAGGACTATAAGTGCTGCAAAAGGGGAATCATGACAATTTTAAAGCTATAGAAATGTGAGGAAGTAGCAACGAGAGAAAAAGTGACAACAGATAAAGAGCCCGATTGGACAGAAAATATTTGAAAGCTATAAATGCCATATATAGCAGTATTTTGAATGATCAACTACAGTTCATAAAAGACAAAGAGACAGCATATGAAGTTCTGAAAAAGTTCAATAAAATGTATTTAAAGGAATCTACTGCACTGCAAATTTGCATAAGAAATAAATTGGAAAAATTGAAGTTGAAGGACTCTGAAGATTCAAGTGCCTTTTTTACTGAGTTTGAAAAATTAATTAATGATTTGAAGAGTGCAGGTGCAAATGTTAGTGAAGAGGAAAAATTAAGTTATATGATTAAAATGCTTCCAAGTTCATTAAGTTGCGTTGGTGACTTAATTGATGTGTTGAAAGAAAGCGATCAGATTGTTGAATATATGAAAAGTAAAATAAAAATGCTTGAATTAAAAGAAAAAGAAGAAGGAAGCAAAAGCAGTTTAGGTGCATTTAAGATTGAAAGAAAAGAGGATAAAGTGTGTTTCAAGTGTGGCAAGTTTGGACATTTTAAGGCGCAATGTATGAGCATGAGGCCAAACGAAAATTTGTGGAAGTCCAAAGGCGGCGCACAGCAGCAAGGAGGCGGGCGCAAGCAACATTAACAATACTGGCAACATTATGGCGGCCGAGGAGCTGGTCGAGGTTGGAGTCAACATTGTCGAGGTGATGGTTGACAGCAAAATCAAGGACAAGAAGAAGAGTGAAACGATGATGGTAAAGCGAGTAATTTTAATACAGAAATTGAGGCTAGGCCTGGTTTAGGAAAATTGAATGTTGAAGTAAATAATTGTGTCAGTAAAGCAGATTAGTTACTCAATAGTGGTTGCTCTGAACAAATTATGACTAATGATAAATATTTTCATGAATTTCTGGAACTTAAAGAACCGATAAATGTAAAAATCGGAGATGGTCATTTCTTAAAGGCAACAAAAGTGGGAAATATTTTGCATAAGTTTAATGTTTATGGTCAAAGAAAAGTAAACAAAATGAAAAATGTTCATGTCAAAGATATGGACAGAAATTCAATAAGTTATGGAAAAGTAACTGAAGTTAATAAAATTGTGCCGCTAGGAAATATGTCAAAAGTTTATGATCCAAATGGAGATTTAGTTGCTTTAGCTATTAAAATAATGATTTGTATCATATGACAAATGAAATTATAGTAAGTGAATTAAATTTGATAACAAATGGTAAATTGCCCGAAAAAGAAAAACTACATAGGACACTGGGGCATGTCAATTTTAATTATATGAAAACAATGTGTGATAAGCAAATGCTTGAAGGTTTGCCAAAAGAGTTGGAGTCTGATTATTTTAAGAGTGGGATACGCTTGGAAAATAAAATGCATAATTTGCCATTTAAAAATGAAATAACATGAGCAAAGGAAATATTAGAGATAGTACATAATGATTTGAATGGACCACATAAAACTACTGGCTTAAATGGGGAAAAATATTTTTAAACTTTTATTGATTACAGTAAAGTAGCTAAAGTTTAACGTATCAAATCAAAGAGTGAAGTATATAATTGTTTAGTCGACTTTGTAAACTTAATTGAAAGTGAGACAGGAAAAAGGGTAAAAAGATTGAGTTGTGATAATGGTAAGGAGCTCATAAATAAAGACATATATAATTTTTCTAGGGAAAAGCGTATATCTATTGAACCTTGTCCACCATATGTATAAGAATTGAATGACACAGCAGAAACATAGAATAAAGACATTATGGATATGTTTAGATGTTTATTGGCAGAGGCTAAAGTAGATAATAGGTCCGGGCCTGAAATATTAAAACAGCAGCTTATTTAAAGGATAGAATAATTCCTAATATGGTAATAAAGGACAAAACACCCTATGAAATAATGTTCAGAAAAAAGCCTAATATAGAAATTTAAGAGTTTATGGAAGTAAACTATTTTTCAGAGTGCCTGAACAGAAGAGAAACTCAAAATGGGATAGAAAAGCAGATTTAGGTATTTTGTTAAGGTATGAAAATGTTGGTTATAGAGTTTTGATTAATAACAGAGTAGTTGTAGCAAGACATGTAGATATAATTGAAAATGGTACAAATTATATAGGTTTTAAAGATGAGTCAAGAGGGGCTCATGATAAAAAATAAAGTGAAAACGAAAATTATGAAAATGAACACGGTAATATTGATAAGAATTTGAATGATGGAAATGAAGATTTAGGCTCTAGAAGATCAACCAGACAAAAAAGGAAGCTTGCAAGATTTAATGATTTTGTATATAATAATGTTGTTTATGTAAAATATATTGATGATGAAAATCCTATTTTTTATAATGATGCTATTAATAGTAATGATTCTGAAAAGTGGAGAAAAGCAATGGATAAGGAAATGAGTTGTTTAAATAAAAATAAAACTTGGATGTTTGTAAATGAACCAAATGGTAAAAAAGGTTTTAGATGTAAAATAGGTCTATACAAAAAAGACTGTGATATCTATAAAGCTAGATTAGTAGTAAGAGGATATCAACAGAATGATTTAGTTGATGATATTAAATCTCTGGTGGCAAGAATGCAAACTTTAAACATTTTAATGGCATATTGTTGTTAAAATGGTTTAAATATTAAACAAATGGATATAGAGACAGCCTTTCTGAATGGTAAAGTTAAATCAGAAGTTTATGTGAAACAGCCACAAGGTTATGAGGATGGTACAGATAGAGTACTAAAATTGAACAAAGCATTATATGGAGAGGGAGAAAGCCCGAGAGCTTGGTATGAATGCTTTGATACTCATTTGAGAAGTTTAGGCTTTGAAAGAAGTAAAAATGGTTGCTGTTTGTATACATTAAATGATAAGGAGAATGAAAACAATGTTTATCTAATTCTAATTGTAGATGATCTGCTTATATATTGTAAAGACAATACAAAGTTAAATTTTGTTAAACATTTATTACTTAAAAGATTTCAAATGAAAGATTGGGTAAAATAAACACCTATTAAACATGATTGTAATCAAGGAAAAATGACCCTAGATCAAAGGGATTATATCTTGTCATTAGAAAAGAAGTATGATGTAAATTCTAATTTGTATGCTACTCCTATGGAAGAAAATTTGAAATTGGAACCTGCTCAATCAGCAAGTGATGAAATTAATTATAAAAATTTAATTGGAGTTCATTTATATATTAGTTCAGGGACAAGGCATGATATAAGCTTTAGGGTAAATTATTTGAGTAGATTTCAGAATGGTTATGGTAGTAGTCATTATAAGTATGCTTTGATGGTTTCAAAGTACTTAGTTTTAATTAAAGACTTAAAGTTAACTTTTAATAAAAATACAAATGCTAAAATTTTAGATTGCTATGTAGACAATCATTGGGCAGACGATATTATTGATAGAAAATCGACTGGTTATGTAATTAAATTAAATGGAAATGTAATTTATTGGAAATCAAAGAACAGTGTAACAAAGTCCTCCACATCAGCTGAATATGTAGCATTATCTGAGTATGTGAGTGAATTAAATGTTACAAAAGATATTTTGCTTGATTTTAATATAGAAATTTTTGATCCTATTAAAATTTATGAAGATAATTCTGGTGTGATAGATATAGCAAAGTTTGGTAATTCTATGAAGAAATCAAAGTATATAGAAACTCATTACCACTTTGTAAATGAAAGTTGTATTATGGTGAAATTGATATTGTAAAAGTAAATTCTGAAGAAAACATTGCAGATATTTTTACTAAGCCTTTAGGTAGAAACAAATTTGAAAAGTTTAGAAATATGTTAAATGTAAAGTAATTGATAATAGTAAACTTTGGACTGTAATAGGAATAAGAAGGCATGTTGGAATATAGGTAAATTAATTTTACAAAGAAACTAGCGACATGTATATATAGAGATGTGAAGGTGTGTGGTAGAGTGACAATGTTGAGTGTGAGAGAAAGCAGTAGGAACATGTCAGTTGCAGTAGGAACATGTGGGTTGCCGAGCAAGCATGCTGTCCTATCTTGTAATGGTCTTTTTATAATTTTTATCAGTGATTGTGAATAAATGTGTTATTATGTAAATTGGTGTTTCTTAATTGATCTACAACCTCTGAGAAGATATAGATATTCTCTATTCTCACACTAATATAAAAATAATGAGATAACAGGTGACAAACAGGTGATAGCGAGTAATTCATCTGTTAGTTTAGGTTGTTTGAAAAGATATCTTCAAACATTCTGTTTATCATTCCATGCAGCAGTGCAGAGAGATATATTTATTTGTGTTGCAGTGAGTTATTTAGTGCAGCACTGCAAGGCAGGGCTGCTAATTGCCAAGCCACTTTGAGTGCTCTTAATGCTTGGCTTGAAGAATGTCCCCTTTATTAGCAATGATATCATGTACTTTACACCAACAGCTCAAAGGTTCAGGGCAAGACAACAATTTCCATCATCACTTTATTATGTTACAAACACTCTCATTAGGTCAATGTAACATTCCTTTGAATTCAGGATGAGTTAGAGTTCAATGAAACACCCTTTTTTATTTTAACTGCTGCTTGCATTTGGAGTTAACAGTACATATCGTCTATTAATGGAGTCAGATCACACTGCTACAAAGTATCTTCCAATACCAGTATTTTAGTATAATATTTTAATAAGATCGTAAGTCGGAATTGAAACATTTAACATGACTTAAATTTATGTATTGTTTATTTATTTATTCCTTCTCTGCTTCCTCCCTTCCTTCCTTCCTTTCTGTCTCTCTCTCTTTCTTTCTTTTTTTGTGCCTGAAGAGATGGCTTAGCCAAAACAACATACCACAAGGGGAAATAGATGACCTTATGAATCTCACAGACATCTACATCACTCAAAACAGTTTCACATTCAACAAGAGGCACTATCAACACACTTCCAGCTTAGCCATGGGCACTCTCCTATCACCTTTCCTTGCCAATTTTTTCATAAGCAGCTTAGAAAAACACATAACTACATCATTTCACTCATATGCAAAGTTTGGCTTAGGCAGAACAAAGCTATACTATTCACTATGAAAACTGAAAATGAAGGCACATTACCATTCCTAGATTTAAAAGCAATTAGATGACAAAACAGAATCAATTTTGATATCTACAGGGAGCCTATATTAACTGAAAACTACATAAAAGCAATAGTTTCAACCAGGTCTCCATAAACATGCACCCGACAGTGTTTAACCCACAGATTGGTTTACATCCCCTTAATAGAAGGAGAATACAAACACACAGTCAATACAGCAATAAACAATGGCTTCACCACACAAACCTTTGACAAGGAAAATACCAAAATTCAAAAAACAGAAACATATAAGAATATCACTAAACTCACCCAACAAAAAAAGAAAACGATTTTCAAAAAGTTCATTTTCCATTGAAGTACTCACTATAAATTCCACAACATCTTCAAAAACAAATCTGCTTAGCTCCGCAAAACAAATTCGGCAAGAGTAATTACTCTGCAATAAATCGAAGGACCAGATATCTCAGAACAAAAAAGCAGGAATTTTTCAAATCACTCAGAATGTGACCAAATTTATGTATGTAAAACTAAAAGAAATGTAGAAACCAGATTAAAAGAGCATATGAGGTACATTAAATACAAACAGACTGATACATCTGCACTTGCACACCTTTTTTGGATGACCAATCACATTATCAAACCAAACATAACACTCCTAAAAAACCAGTCAAGGCGCACAAAAGTGTAAATGATGTTCACTGTTTCAATTCTGACTCAATTTTTCTATAATCTAAATGAAAAACCTCCACTGTAATAGTGTGTAGAGCATGGATATGCACGATCCATGGCCTCACCATAAAATGGTCACATTGTACTTTTTAATGGTCTGGTCTGTCTCCTTGCACTTGGAGCAGAACACAAACTGGCAAAAGGGCATTGATTTAAGATCATAAGCATGTTTGGGAATGAGGAGATAAGCTGCAGGTGAGGTGCCCATATTAAAATGGTGTATGCTGAGATAATATGTTGTAACAAGTAACAAATGGGAACACCAGTTACTTCAAAACACACCTTATTTATCACTTAGATTCTCAGCATAGCACAAATTTTACATTTGAGACACTCAGAACACATCACAACCAATCTCACAAATCACATCTGAACTGCACTGGCACTGTTAAATTTTGCTGTCCACTTTTAACTTTAATTTCTTAAATAGCAGAACTAAAGTGTCTGAGAAGAGCAGCCTCTTATATAAGCCTCGCATTAAAAGTGGAATGGTCTAAAAAGGAATGCTAGTAGAACATGCCAAAAGGAGTGTTCTGGAAGAAGGAAGCAGCACCTAATGGGCCATTTTTCCACAATAGCTATAGTTCCGAGTGGTCGAAGGCTGGGCTGCAAGGCGCTTATCAGCGGTCCGTAGGTTGCTTTGCGCATGCGGTCTTACTGCTCCCCCCTCAGGGCTAGTCCTTCAGACCAGCACTGTCATAGTGGGCTTTCGGTATAGGTGTACCACCTGCATCTCCCCTCAGGGCAGCCTCTGAATATGGTAGACTACATCATTGATCGTCTTCACCACACACTTTGCCATGGTTGAAGTTTGAGTCAACGCCCTTGGTCTGGGTAGGGCAATACAACCACACCAAATCACTGTGCTAAAACCTTGGCTATTGCTTACTCGTGTACATCGTAAAGATGGTCCACAAGGTTCTCCAGGTAATCGACTGCCGGCTATTCTGCCCTAGGGGAATCCCAAACACCAGGTCGTATTGAAGACGCAACTCCCCACCAAAGACCAAACTGTCTGGTGTTGTGCATTGACGAGAGGTAGGTCACTAAGAAACGCAGCACTCTAAAATCTCAGTCCATTTGGTGATTTCCCACGTCCTTCCTTAAATGTTCAAGTCTTGATATGCCGCTCGATCATTCCGTCTCACTGTGGCTGGAGAGACATTGTACTCATCTTGTACACTCCAAGTCTCTCTAGTGCTTCCCTCACTGGGTTCGACTCGTAGTTGGTGCCGTCATTGCTGTGTAGCTCTAGTGGTACCCCAAAGCGCCAGGACAGTTCTTCCAAGAGACAATCTGCGATCAACTTGGCCTCCTGGTTGGGAATGGTGTACACCGCCGGCCACATGGTGAGGTAGTCCATGACCACCAACAGATACTTGTCACCCCTGTCGGGTACAGGGAACAGTCCAGCTATGTATGTCGATGGCAATGCGTTCGAAGTGTCTTCCCAAGTTATACTGCTGCATGCAATCTCGGCTCCTAGTTTGTGGGCCGCAGCTCGTCGCACACACATGACAATGGCGGCACCACCTCTCAGGTTCGCCCTTAGCTTCAACCAATAGTACCTTTGTTGTAGCTTGTCGATCATTCAATTGGGTCCAAGATGTCCTCCCGAAGTCCCCGTATGTACTTTCTCCAGGACTTCCGTCACCTTACTCAGAGGAAGGATTAACTGCTCTCTCTTTCTCTCTCTCTCTCTCTCCCTCTCTGGGTCTTTCCATCAGATGACTCCCAAACCCCAAACAACACACCTTCCTTGGTCTTCAGAGAGTCCCATTGGGCCCAGCAGGGCTTATAAACACCACTCCTGGGTGTGATATCTTCACCGCTTGGTCTCTTTCCTACTTCCACTTCTCTCAGGAGTGGCCCCAAGTCGCCTTCTGCCAGCTGCTTCCTTCTCAGGTCTGAGCTAACCCATCCATGTGTAGGCACCACCAAAATCACACAGAAAGCTGCAAAGTGCTCCTTCTCCTCCCTTTGGTGCTGTGGCCCCACTCCTCTGGGCAGGGGACATAGCATCCCCATTGGAATGGCTCCTTCCTCTCCGATGTTAAGTTGCATTCTTGGCTGTCTGACCATCCAGGTTCTTAAAGCTCAACAGCCAAGTGAGGGCAGAGTGATCAGTCCTCAGGTGGAAACGTTGACCGTACAGGTATTTATGGAAGTAATCACTACTGCCTTACTACTGTCAGGAGCTCCCACTGGTTAACCAGTAGTTCTTTTCCGCTTTTTTTAAAAAAAAGAATTTATTTATGGATGCTCTTTAACTACTATGGTCCTTAGCATCCTATTCTATATTGAGCGTGAAAGACCGGTAATTTTGCTCAGAGCCCTCTTTATCAGGTTTGAGGTTTTTTTACATGCCATAAATCTATGACACGGTATCATCGACTTTATTTCCCTTCCAAAGGAAGCCATGCTAAGGATTTTTACGCCCGAAAAAAATCCATTGCCCTCCGCTGGGTTTGAAACCGCGACCTCGAAAACTAGAGGCTAGCATGGTAACTGCTACACCACGGAGGACGACTTATGTTGCAGTAGTACGTTATTACCTGCTCCTGCCCATCCTAGACCTAGGATAGTACGCCTCCAATGCCACTATCATTGGCATCGATGTCTACGATAAAATCGCTGCTAGGTTGTGGAAAACCTAAAACAGGCGCGCTGCAGAGCGCTGACTTAAGCGCCTGGAACACGCTCTCGGTCTCCTCTGTCCAAATGCAAGGTCAATGCTCTTACGTCAAACGAGTGAGGGGCTTCGCGATATTGGGGACACTTCTGAAGAACTGGCGTCACTAGCAGCATAGGCCCAGAAAACTTCGTGGTTTCGTTTGTATTTCGGGCAAGGTCAATCTCTCACAGCCCGAGTCGTCTCCAGGTCCGTGGACACCCCAGTTGGTGAACTATGTGGCCCAAGTAGTTAATGTACCTGCAGAAGAGTTGGCACTTCTTCTTGTTCAGCTTCAGGTTGGCTGCTTGAAATCGTTGTAATACTTTGGTCAAATTCTCGAGATGGACTTCGAAGGTGCTGCCAATGACAATGTCGTCCAGGTATATATGACAGGTGCCGCAAGTCAACCTCATCACTGACTTCATGAGCGGCTGGAGAGTAGCTGATGCATTGCAGAGGTCTAAGGGCACAACCGTAAACTGCCAAATTCCTCAGCCTGTTGAGAATGCGGTCTTCTCCTTGTCTCTGGGATCTATAACCACTTGCCAATATCCTGACTTCAGGTTCAAGGCAGAGAACCACTGGACACCACCAAGAATGTCCAGGATGTTGATCCGGGCTAAGGGAAAATAATCGTTTTGGGTGACGGCATTCAACTTCGTATAGTCCACGCAGAAGCATAGCTCAGAGTTGTTCTTCTTCGCCAAAACTACAGGGGAGCATCAAAGGCTGCCGTGCTCTCCGATAATACCCCTATATCTCATCTCCTCCAGCTTATCTCGTACCTTTGCTTGCTTCACCAGAGGAACATGTTTTGGTGGTTGCCGGATAGGTCAAACGCCTCTGGTGTCGATGTTGTGGAATACTCGGTCGGTGCAGCCGTAATTGCTATCCCCTTGGCTGAAGGCACACTGGTATTGATTAAGTAGATGCCGGACCCTCTCTAGTTGTGACATGGTCAGATGGTCATCAGCCCTCTACAGCAATTCTTCCAACCAGGGCCCCAGATCTTGAGATGGTGCTGGCTCCGATTCTTTATACAGCGATACACTCACAGCTGGCTTGCATTTTCCCAGCTCCCTTCTGGCCTGTATATCCTGATTGGTGCTCGATGAATTCAGCAGTCTCACAGGTGCTTCCTCCTGGCAAGGCAACAATGCCCTAGCAACACATAATCCATCCAATGGTATCTTCCAGTTCAAAACCAGGTTCCTTGGCCATTGGCCTTCCAGACATGCCTTCACAATCACCTCGCTTTCTGCAGGCACAACATCCTCTGTTAGGATCACCCTGCAGATCCTTAGATGTTCATTGGGGCCCTGGAGCATCACCTCATCTCAGCCAAGTTGCAAGAGCCATTTAAAAATTGCTATAGTAGATTCTTCTTTAGGAGACAAAAAAAAAAACAAAAACAAAAAAAATAACATCCACTTTTTGATAACAGACATATTCATGATTTTGCTATATTCTAAATGCAACTGCAAAGAGAATCAAAATCTGCCTGTCAGGCAATGATATAGAGCAAGTTGTATGAGAATTAACATAAGAGTTGGTTTGAAGTGTCTCTAATCTATGTATATTTCAATTTCAAATCTGAGGTGGTTAAGACACAGACTCGCGAACAGAAGTTCTATGGTTAAAATTCTGACAGGACCATCCTCCCTGACTGAGGGTTTTTTCCAGCTTTTCCTCAGTCTTCATACCTGGCAAATGTCTGGGAGGTATCCTAAACATAGGCCTGGAATGTTTCTTTCCCAAAATTTCCTTTCAAAATTATCATTTAATTTCATGTATCATTAGTGTCCACCACCTGTGGTGCTATATGAAGTGAAACAGACGTTAAACACTACCAAAGAAATAAAATCGTGTTCATAGTTAAAGAGCCCTTTCAGCATGATATGATATTTTGTCAGATAAAAGGAAATAGTCTTACAGCAGGAAACATAGAAACCATAATTACTTGTTATTTCAATGAAGTTGCTAAATAAAACATTTGAAATTTAAATTAGTACAATTGTATTTGATATTTTATTTCATGTCTTTATCCCCCTTTCAGCCTTCTTTTTATATTGACATTCACAATTTTTATTCTCCATAAAATTGTGTCCTTACTCATCAGTTATAAACAATATTGAAATAACATGATTACTTTCTGCAAATTATTTAGTGGTGGGAGCATTTACATTGAAAGGACTGAATCTAGCATTAAATATAACACATGAATATTACAAGCAGAGAGGCCTGAGAGTAAATCACATAAAACAATTAGTGTTGTTTTAAGAAAGGAGGAAAACTTAGCAAACAGGAGAAATGGAATAAGCATGTATGTGCTTATAGGGCAGCATAATCATGAATGCCTTTATTTGGGGCTTGTAATGAAAGATGAAGTTGGGAGAAACAGAATAGATGTGCCCTTGGGAAAGATAATGATGCCTTTGTTTGTAGTTATGGATTGCTTATAAGTACAGGGTCAAATTTGGCATGGGCCACAAACATAACAGAGGTTACTAACTGGCAGCCTAGCTTGCTGTAGCCTAGCTTATTGCTGAGCATTACCAGTTCTAGACAATTGGCAAACATGGGCAAACATAGAAAAGAGAAGCATATTATGAAATGTATGGTAATTACCTCTTATAGAAAGTGTTGTCCCTTAGCTTGCATGCACTGCTGGTATCTTTAGTTAACATTTCCATTCACTAGGCTCAGTTGGTCTTCCGAAACCAATGAAATTTTGTGGTGAATTTTTGTTTCAATTCCCCCTCAGTGTATGGGTTTGATCTATTTACTCTATCTTTTAATTTTTCCCATAGATAAAAGTTACAAGGGATGAGGCCACAGGAGCAGGCTACCATATGCTATTTATAATAACTGTGTCAAAAGCTCCAAACTACCATATTCTCATGTGGCATATAAGTCACCATGACCCATGAAATTTTGTTAATTTCTGAAGACAAATTGCACCATGTCAATGAACAGTTTATTCACAGATGTTATTCCATTCCATTTTATTATCATCCTTTTAAATGCATTTAAAGAACACATCCAATTACAAATGTAAAATAATTTAACAAGTATAGCTTATAATTTTACATTACTTTTCATTAACATTTTTACCTTAAGTATCAATTATCCTTTTACATTGGATTTACATTAAGTTTACCGTAAATATCAATTTTCACTTTACATTGCTTTTCCATGTCTAAATTCATTTATACTGTCAAGCTGATGAACCACACTTCTAGCACCTTCAATATGAGATAAGCATGCTACACTTCACAAAAGGTTTCTTTCATGTCAGCCCACCTGCTCAGAGCTGGTCTCACTAAGCAAGCAACTGGGCAACAGCAGGCTCAACTGCTGTTTAGCAACCTCTGAAACTTTGGAGCACTTGCAACATTCACTCTATAAGGATCCAAATATAGATGTTAAAGGATTAGAAAGAATTAACAATATAGTCCAGTCCAGTCCAGTCTAGTTCAGAGTTGGTGGGCTGAGGCCCTGCCTGAGAGAGTGTTACAAGTGTACTTAATGATAGGTTTAAGCATTTATTTATAAATTACTCTGTAATGCCTTTACTCATTTTATAACAATTTACCTATATACTTCAACACTCTTTAAAGGTGAAGCACTCTGAAATTTGGTCATTTTCTTTTAGTTTTAGTTTTTCCCACCAAAAGATCTAGTTTCATGAGGAATCATTTAGTTAAAGCTTCACATTAATATCTTAATTCTAAGTGATGCCTTAGGAGTTTTCAAATAGCTGCTGCAATCCGTTCAGTCATTTCAATTCCTTGGGGGTGTGGCATAGGCATTTGGTGTATGCTAAACCTTATTTTGTTCTGCATTTAAAATAAAGAATATTACGATTAAGGAATGCTATCCTAGCTCCATACTTTGGTTGAACAGAAACTGCAAAATACTGAGAGCATGTTTTTATAGGCATTGTTTACTGCTTAATTTTCATTAATTTTTGTGGGAACTTTGTGAAAGTGTGTTTACTTCTTGGTAACTTATTTGCTTCTAAATACTTTTATCTTATGAATAAGTGCTCTGAGTGTTGTATACTTTATTTTATTACATAGCTTTAGATAGCAATTAGTGCTTGGTGCATAGATTATTCAGTTAGGTTACATCATGACTAGAAGCAAGAAAAATATTATTGATATGAACACAAAATTAGTAAATATAAAAAGAGAAACTTGTTATGTGCTAAAGCTAGATGAAATAATACAAGCCTTAAAATGTTGTATACTCATCATTAAAGCCTGAATTTTCATGCAAATGCATGCTTTTATATACATCGGTTATACTTCTCAAACTTTGTAGTTATTCATTTCTGACTTATGGATTCCAAATAACAATACTTTTTCCATGCATGTTTGCATATTTTGGCCTTTTAGGACCAAATTCAGACATAATGCATGTTTTGGAATTTGTTTTGTTTAATATAACATATTTACACATTCTCAATGCATATAAATTCTCATTTTATCGTTTTAGTACATAATATCATGTTACCGTGCATAACTGTACATTTTATGAATGTGCCTCCATAAAATCTGGGATTGCCATGTCATTTGTCTGCTGAGAAAAGGTGAAAGGTAAGCTATTAACATTTCCTGGAATCCTACCTTTCAATGACCATAATGTCCTTGGACTATTTACCATCTCCTTATTTTTCTTTGTTACACTGGATTTACCTAATTCTACCAGGGACACTACCCCTGCCAGTTTCTGCTGAAAGAGAAAGGCAAAAGGGAATGTTTGCAAAAGAAAATGTTGCTGTTTGAATACCACAGATTGGTGTACATCTGCGACGCATTATTAAGTTTTATTATGTCACCCATGAAAAGTTCAAGAAGCGAACCTGTGTGTAAATGGATTGAGGGGAAAAAGTTTCTAAGGACAGATGGTGATGTGTATTGTGTCTGCTGCAACAAAAACGTAAGTGCTAATGTATTTTACTTTTCATAACAATTCTTAATGCCTTAAATCAAGCATTGAGCCCCTTTACTTGTGCCTTGTGTCATGCTTATCTGCTGTTGCTGAAAAGCTCACTTACAAGTATTTTAGTATTTAAATTACAGGTTCAGTGTTTAAAACAAGCTTCAAGTTGAGCAGTGTGTAGCATCTGCCGCATACATTACAAAGATAAAACAACAACAATTAGCAAACATATCAAGTGTCTAATCTTTTATCAGCACAACTCCAACTAAACCAACTCCAAATCAATTTTTGTGAATTTATGCAGTGCTTTGGTAGGAGCTGATATACCAATCAAGAAGCTTTCAAATCCCACATTGAAGCGATTTTTAGAGAAATACACTAACAATAGTATTCCAGATCCAACAACATGTGTCTTTCAATAAATACACTTTTTGCATATATAAGAACTAAAGGTTTTCATTACTATTCATTGCAAGCATATAATATTCATTTTACAAAACAGTTTAATTATTTATAAATAGCATTTTAAGTTAATTTCAAATAGGTTTTGGATGAAATTCGAAATGACTTAGTAGATTCAAACACATGGGCTTGTGTGGATGAAACTGCAGATTCATTAGGCTGAAATGTTGCAAATTTGGCATTTGGGAAACTGAGGATGGACTAGTCTAGCCTCATCTCGAGTGCAGCAAAGTTGTGCAAAAAGCTAACCACTCTGCAATTGTAAACTTCTTTGATGAAGGTATGCATGAGAGTAACATTAATTTACTAATTTTTCGTAAATTTGTAAACATACAATTTTTAAGTGTAGCAATATTTAGATATTTTATTCATATTTTAGGACTTCTGTGGGCAATAAACTTAAACAAAGAAAAGGTTCTATTGTTCCTCAATGATGCTGCACCATACATGAACAAGGCTAGAAAAGTGATTAAGATATTTTATCCAAACCTGAAGCATGTGACATTCTTGCCCACATGCTGAACCAAGTAGCCAAAACAATATGACAATGTGGATATATTGATATCTTCCAAGGAGAAGGTAAAGAAATGTATAACATGATTTCTGAAACTCTGATAGTACTTATCAGACACTGATATAATCTGTTCACATTATGGATATTTTTGAAAGCCCCTGCATGCATAGCTGCATAAAGACATATGTTAGCAGTGCCAGTTTTACCACTGCAGCCTGTAATAACAGCCTAATACTCGGCTAAATAATGCAATGTCTTACTGCGACAATTTTGAGGCAATTAATTCAGTAAGGAATCAAACATATAGGTTACAGAGTAAATTTATACAGAAATTTAATCACAAGTTTAATATTTTTCATTAATTTGAATGTTCTTCGGTTTTAGGTTGTGGACAGTTTTATAGTCGATGATGCAGCTTGCATTAAACATGCGCAGGTAGCATTTAATGACAAGAGTGTGTAAGAGGACCTAGTACATAAAATCCAACTTTAGTATACTGCCTGCTGCAATAACAAGGTTAGAAGCAAGAGTACTACCACTAATGCAGTCGCTAGCCATGGTTGAATTTACAGTCATGTTGTGGAGAAATGGGGATGTTGTAGCTAGGGAAAAACTTAAGACAGTTCTTAGTTCAAATCCTGATCTGAAATTCATGAAAACAGTGAAAGGTCTATCTTATGGGGAAAATGCAAAAGACATTTAATTTGATCTCACTTTCAGTCAGAGGGTGAGATCAAATTCTTCTCTTATGCATGCACCCGTCACTTCTTGTGAAGTAGAAAGATCATTTCTGGTTTTTAAGAATGTCCTTACTAATAAATACATAATTTTAAGTAAGCAGAATGTGGAAAAACTTGCTGTTGTACATTGTTTTAAAAGAGAATAATATGCATTGCAGTGGATGTGGAATTCTGATAGTGCATGTTTCACCCTTCATGTGCATATTTGGAGATAAGATAGTGCATGAATGCTTGCATATTTTTAAGTTTGATAGTGCATGGAAATTCAGGCTTTACTCATCATAAACATTCCTTGGATTCATATTTACAAAAGCAAGGCCACTAAATACAATGATTTATAAAACAAATGTTATGTAAAACTTTAAAGCCAATTATCTCAAAATTATATTTTTATGCATCTTCCCATACAGGTGTTCATGCTGTTCTTCAATTCTTATGAAACTTGGTAAGTATGCTCAGCAAGGATATATCTAAGGAATAGAATATGGAAATTCTGATACTTGCTTAATGAAAGACAATATAAAATTTTATATATTCACCTTTAACAATTTTTAATGGAATTTAAAATTTTCAAATATCATAATTTTTTTCTCTGGAAATAATTAAAATTAGCAACATTTCAATGCTACATTCCATAATAGGGCTTCTTACCTAGCATAAAATAATTTTAATTTGTATTTAAATGTATTTATTAAAATATAGCAAGCCTATGAACCCCTAATTACTACAGTGAATTATTTTAATGCACCCAAAATAATCATTCTAAAAATCTGGAAAAATTACAGTACCCTTAAAATACATTTGCATAACTGTGAGCAATATTTTAAAAACATTGGACCAAAACTGTAGAAATTTCAAATTTCAGTAGTGCCACCCCTTAACACATTTCCTTCTATCTGGATTCTGTTCCAAATTTTTTATGCTCTTTCAAATGGAGTCGTTTTCTAGATAACCATCCCATTTTTATCTGTACCACTTCTCTCAATGGGCTAACATTGCTCCCATTCCTCTTCCTCTTCTTCTTCGTCCTCCTCCTCCTCCTTCCTTCCTTCCTCCCTTCCTCTTCCTCTTCCATATGATGCCACTAGCACCATTGCTGTTTTACAAAAGCTGCTATGTTGCAAATCAATTACTTCAAGCATCTTCACATCCCCCCACTTCTATACCATATGGCATTTGTGCTCCAACTACATAATTAAGATTAGTAACTCCATGTGAAATAAGACATAGTGTGTGTGAATTTATTAAAAGGGCACATTCACATACTCGTAAATTGTACAACACATTTGGTTTAAAGAAAGATTCTTAACCTTTTTCTTAAACAGATTACCTTTCAAGACATTAACAGTTTCAGGGAGTTTATTATATGGATTGACACATTTTGGGAAACTGAATTTATGCTTTTACTGAGCATAGGTTTAGATGGTAGATTGAGTTACACTTTTTGACACTCACCTTCACTAATTAAATGTTGTAAAAACAGGAAATTCCTCACCACACCAATAGAATTGAACATCTGGGAAAAAATACACATCATCAAGAACGGCAACAACATCATTAATTTTGAAATCCCGCCTGTGAACAATGTGTTAAAACTTTGTGCCCCTAACACCAGATGGCAACAGGTTCAGAATCCATAGGAAGAGGAAGAAGAGCATACAGGAGAGAGAGACCCTTAGTCACCCAATCGCTGACGATGAGGACGAATGCTCTCGAAAATGTTTCCTGCTTTACAACATTTAATTAGTGAAGGTGAGTGTCAAAAAGTGTGACTCAATCTACCATCATGAAGAATACTTCGCGGTTAATAGTGCTTCTGTTTTTAATCTTTAATAGGCTTAGATGTTCTGATATAAATGCTAATCTTTATTGAGCTTAAAAATATGTATGTTTCCATATATAAATAATACTGTCTCTAGGATATAAACACAAGGAAGAGGAAGAAGGTCTGAGAATATTGATTTACTTAGGTGTGATTGTTTAATTATTCTTACAATTCTATTTTATAAAGAATTACAGTTGATAATTATTTGTTCAAGACATGTTTTGCTTTCAATCATAATTCATGTGGCATGTTTTATAATAATGAGTGTTAAATGTGTAGGTATGCAGCATAGTAACTATGCAGAATTTTACTTTAGGATCCACTAAGGTGTTCACATTAAAATCTCTGCATGTGATAACATACTCTTTTATATGAAAGAGTGAACAAGAACATATCAAATTTATGCACCAAGCTACCAAATATACCATTAGGTGATCTGTAAATACAAACAATGAGTAGTTTTTTTGATTTCCATATTTTATTCTGTAATGACTTGTTCAAAATTAACTTTTGTCATTTTATGTGCCAGGCGACTTCTATTTTAAAATTAAGTATTATTTCTAACATGGATATTAAATACCTATGTTTTTAATGCAACCACAGTATATACTGGCAAGCATAAAATTAGGGATAGGTATAAGTGACTCAGGGGAGGCCTCGACATTGCGACTTACAGCAATCTATTGTGGCTACCACCCTCCACATTACAAAAAACACTACCTAGCTTTGCTGAACCCCTATGGTTTAGGTGTACACCATCCCTTGAAATTTCTCCTTTATTTATCCAAAAGTTGCCAATCATTATGACACAATTCCTAGTTATGCATAACAGTCCAGTTCTTTGTTAATTTGTCTATCATGTATGATCACACCACATCCATATAGTACACTTTTAATTATGTGGACTATCAGGCTTGATTTGGTCCACTAAATCCATCATCTAGCTGCTCCGTTACAGCTCCTCTTCTTAAAGTATTTGTATCTACGTAAATCACTACTATGCATGGTTTAGTTTCATTCAATTTCAGATCTTCTATTTGATGCTGCAGCTAATCCACTCCAATCCCCAGATATCAATGCACACGTGCCCAACTTCTCCGCATACACTGACAACAAACTTTAACATGGAATCACCCAACACAATCACTACCTTTTCATCTTATCTCCATATGAAGGAACACTCATGCACATTTTCCCCAAAGACACTATGTTCTTGATGTCTGTCTTCTTCGTTGTGCAGGACATTAAATCTGTTTGTTGCTGCACTTATTTGTTGATAATGCTTTGTTAGTCCTGCCAAACTTTTCATAAACCATTTTTTAACCATTGCAAATGATTCCTTTTCCCCAAGGGAAAGAACCTGAGAACTTAAGTCTTTGTTTTCTACTTGGAACCCTTTTTAAATCCCTATGTAGGGTGTTTATAACCATCTGAAGTACTGCTATCACCTCAGCCTCACATTCAGTCCTACTATTCTGCCAGCAAACAAGTTGTGCTGACAAACAGGTCCCTTTTCTCAGATTCTGTATTTATAGGAAGCTGTCTTCATTTGCACAGCCTTTTCCATCACTAACAATTATATCATCACTTAGTTTTCACCTTCTCAACCAATATTTCCATTAAAATAGCTTAATTTCTGTACTTTACTACACATGACTACACTGCATGCTACCATCTTGTGCAAGTGTGCAATAATAATAATAATAATAATAATAATAATAATAATAATAATAATAATAATAATAATAATAATAATAATAATAATAATATAAAAACACAAATCAATAACCACAAGTGCGCACTTAAGGTTAGTAACTCCATGTGAAATAAAAAGAATTTAGTAAATGGACCTACCTATTCATGAACTCATCAACTGTATTTAAAAGCTGGTTTTTAAACTTCTTCTTAAACAGATTAGCTTTTAAGACTAATAGCCTCAGGAAGTTTTTTATATAGATTGACATTTCTAAGGAAACAGAATTTATGCCTAGATTTAAATGTTTTAGTGTTATGTAAGTGGTAAATTTTATTAAGCTTTAAGATATGTGTTTCCATCTATAAATGATACTGTCTCTAGGATATAAACACAAGGTAGGGGAAGAATCCTTAGTTCTGAGATTATTGGTTTACTTGAATAAAGTTAGCAAAGAGAAGGATTGGTTTGGACAAGAGCAGATGTATAGAAACTGAAAGGGTTAAGAAATGGTTTTCAACCAGGGATTTGCTCATTATATGAGGGAAGGAATATATAGAGCACTTAATATTTTAGTGTAGTAAAACAATGGACTGGAGAGACAAATTTATTCAATAAAATGGATCAATGTAGAAGGAGACCTGCAATGAAGTGGATATTTAAAAGAGATTATAGTAAACTTGGACAACTCTCATACAAAGCTAAGAGTAAATGGATATGAGCACACTAATGTTTATAGGAATTTAGTAACAGTGACATCCAAACTATACTTTTATATTTTGTTGGGTCAGTGTAACATTGCATCGCTTACACTTTAATTACGAGGGATTAGTTTCGTGACCCGTTGCTTCCATTTTCAACCTCAGGCAATTGCAGACAACTATAACCAGCAACAGACGTCTGATCCCTGAGGTTGAAAATGGAAGAAAGGACTGCCAAAACTAGTCCCTCATAATTAAAGTATAAGTGACATTGTGTTACATCCAACGAAATATAAAATATATTATACAAAAAATAAAAGTATAGATATGGACAGTTAATAGGAAATGATAAGAAGTGAGCATAATGCCTGGGGCCATTGCTGAAGATAGTATTTGAACTGAGGGATATTATAAATTATGTAGTATGCATATAGAATTTAAAATTTATAATGTATTATGTAATATGCACTAATTCTATGTTTCTTAATTTAAAGGGTGATGTGTTAAGAAAAATGAGTAGTTACATTCCACAAAAGTAAGTGCAAGATGAAGATGTAATATTTGACTAAGGACCTCAGCAATGATGAGAACAAAAATATATGCAACAAAACTGGTGCAAATATATATTAGATAACAGGAATACATTTCAGAAAATCGACACAGACAGCATTAAATAATCAGTAAATGCCTATACAGCTAAAGAATATTGTATGAGCTAGAGAGCACAGCTATCCTATGAACTCACCATTTCCTCCTTCACCCATAGGTGTTCCTTCTCGCGAGCAGTTGCTCCGTTTGCCAAGCAGTGGGCTATTAGGATTAAATCCTTGACTACCATGTGGATGGAAGTTAGGAGAGATACCTCTGTTACTAGCATTAGAATTAGTGTTTGGAATCTGTAAAAGCAAAAATAAAAAATTAAATAGTTCTGGAAAGAAATTTTGGAAAGTAATTTTAATTTTGTTCTCCCTTAAATGTATGCATTGATTAGTATAAAAGCTACCATCCTTCATGTTCTTGTATAAAGTTTTATTCCCAACTAAACAAAAATTTATACATACAAAAACAGCTAATTTCTTTAAATATTAATTTTTCTGATTTTCACTTGGATTTTTCTCTTTTAAACATAAGTTTTCAAACTACAATATAATTTTGCATAATTATAAGCTTTCCCATTTTTACTTAAATGAAAAAGTTGGATAAAAGAAAGCAAATGGTTAAGGTGAGTCAGAATTAGTTAAACTAACATCACTTTTAAGTTTACATGTTTTAGGAAACATTTTGTACCCATCTTCAGAAGGTGTCCGACTGTCCTGTGTTGATTGTCTGTTGTGGTAGCATCTTATGTGGTGAAATGTACTTTCAGAGGGGGACTTGGTGCCGGCAAATCAAAATTCATTAGCTGTGAGTTGTGTTTTAAAATGAAGATCTTCTCCCATGTGTCTAATTCTGTTGCATATTTAGCCGGTTTGATATGTGTGATGTTCAGTTTGACATTGTGGTTGGTCATCCAGAAATGGTGTGAGAACTGCAGATTTGTCCATTTGTTTGTATTTTATGCATCTCATATACTTCTTTAGCCTAGTTTCCAGGTTTCTTTTTGTCTTGCCTATGTATACCTTATTGCAATCAGAACAGTTGATTTTGTAGATTCTAGCTTTTTTTTTTGTAGTATGGGGTCTTTTAACCTATTGCAAAGTAATTTCTCTATGCTAAATTTGTTCTGTGGGCTAGATGATGTTATGTTTCATGAAAATCTTCGTAAACTTGTAATATGTTCTTGGATGATATGAGAATTTCTGGAAATTTAACTGCTTTTCTTTATGGGTAAGATTTGTTGTGTCTTTGATATTTTTCTGTAATTTGAATTTTGCAATTTTCTTGTTGATTGTTAGTTTGTTGAACCCATTGTTTTCAGCCGTGTTTCCTATGTGCTGATAATCTAGTTGATATTCTTGTTTACTCAGGGAAGTGTATGCCAGTCTGTGTGTTAAACTGTTTAGTACTGCATGTTTAAGTGTTATTGGATTGAAACTAATGTTCTTCATGTAATTATCTGGATGCGAAGGTTTCCTGTGTATGCCAAAGATTGAGGATGTTTGTTCCCGGATTATTTTTAAGTCTAAGAAAGTAAAATCTGTTAGGCACTAGAGCGAAAATGTCATTGAGTATCTGTGCCAAACTTTAAAAATATATGGGAAGGAAGTTGTTATGTGTGTTTCCAAGTAACTCATAAATAAATCTGCCAAGAAAGGTGAAAGTGGGTTACCCATAGTTAGACCTGTAGGTTGTTCATAGAACTTGTTGAAACTAAACCAGCTTTGTGTGATGCATAAGTTGGTGAGTTGTAGGAAGTCTTGTATTTCATCTTCAGGGTGGTAGTCTGCTGGAGCCATTTCTTTAACTGAAGTAGGAGTTCATCTGTAGGGATGCTTGGAAATAACACAGTGACACCAAAAGAAACCAGTCTGCCTTCTGGTTCAAGTCCGAGAATTTAATCTTATTTATTAATTCTTCTGAATTCTTTATGCTTAGGCTGTTGTATGTTGGCAGTGAAAAGAATCTTTGCACTAACCATTTGCTAGTTTGTAGGTGGGGGAATCAATATTGTTGACTATCAGTCTCATCTCGTTTCTGGGTTTATGTATTTTTGGTAAAGCATGCATTCTTGGTAAGGTGGGGTGGACTGGTTTGAATCTTGATTTATCTTTGTCTGTACCATACATAAAAACCTTCATCAAACAATTCAAGTAATCAAAAGTTTAAAGACACCTTTACTTTCACTTTTCTTGGCAGATTTATTTATGAGTTACTTGGAAACGCATATAATAACTTCCTTCCCATACATTTTTAAAGTTTGGCACAGATACTTGACGACATTTTGCTTAGTCCCTAACAGATTTATACAAGACTCCATAAGCTTACTCAACTTACAACACCAATCAATAAAATTCACAGTGGAAGTGGTTTCAGAAGGCATGCTACCTTTCTTAGACTTAAAAATAATCCGGGAACAAACATTCTCAACCTTTGGCATACACAGGAAACTTCACATTCAGATAATTACATGAAGAACAATAGTTTCAATCCAATAACACATAACATGCAGTACTAAACAGCTTAACACATAGATTGGTATACACTCCCTTGAATAAACAAGAATATCAACTAGATTATCAGCACATAGTAAACGCAGCTGAAAACAATGGGTTCAACAAACTAACAATCAACAAGAAAATTGCAAATTTCAAATGACAGAAATACATCAAAGAGAGAACAAATTTCATCCAGAAAAAAACATTTAAAGTTCAAGAAACTCACTTATCATCCAAGAACATATTACAAATTTATGAAGATTTTCATGAAACATAATAATCATCTAGCCACCAGAACAAATTTAGCATAGAGAAATTACTTTGCAATAGGTTAAAAGACCCCATACCACAAAACAAAAAAGCTAGAATCTACAAAATCAACTGTTCTGATTACAATAAGGTATATAAGGTAAGACAAAAAGAAACCTGGAAACTAGGCTAAAGAAGCATATGAGATGCATAAAATACAAACAAATGGACAAATCTGCAGTTCTCACACCATTTCTGGATGACCAACCACAATATCAAACCGAACATCACACTAATCAAACCAGCCAAATATGCAACAGAATTAGACACATGGGAGAAGATCTTCATTTTAAAACACAACCCACAGGCAATCAGCTAATGAATTTTGATTTGCCATCATCAAGTCCCCTCTGGAAGTACATTTCACCACCACAAGATGCCATCACAATAGACAATAAACACAAAGGAAACATCAACACAGACCAGTTGGACACCTTCTGAGGATGGGAACAAACCATTTACCAAAACATGTTAAGTGAGAAAACTTAAAAGTGATGTTAGTGTAACTAATTCCAACTCACCTTAAGTAAATTAAAAAATACATCACTGTTTCTAGCTTCTTCTTCCTATATTAACAAAACAAATGTTTTTTTTCAATAGTGAGAAATCTATTCTAGAAACTGTAATAGCGGAAGTATCATAAGGATCTGTGTTAAAATCCTTTTTACTTGTAATTTATGTAAATCATTTAAAACATCTTATGCCTTGTTCTTGTGTACCATATACAGATGCACTTTATTGAACAGCAGCAAAGGTATGATTATTTCATAATAACAAATAAATGCATCTGTGGAAAGTGCTATGATTTAGTTCTCACTGAATAACTTCACATAAGTTCAGCAAAAACTAAAAACTTTCTACATTACATCATGAAGTTAGAAATTCTGTAAAATTGTTAGGACAATATTACAGGCCAGATTAACATGGGATACACACATTTTACTTTTGCAATAAGCTTACATGTACTCAATATATTTTATGAAAATTAAAAAAAGTCTAAGCCAAAATTTCCTACACACATCCAATTATGCTTTCTTTCATCCTTACTTATTATATGGAATTACGCTTTAAGAAATTGTGTTATGTTCAAAAGACTAGTGTGTAAGACTAGTTTTATAACTCTTAAGATAATAGCAATACATTTCTTATATATATATATATATATATATATATATATATATATATATATATATATATAAACGAGGGCTGTCCCAGAAGTACCCGATCTAACACAAAAATGTTGGGAAAAAAACATCTTTATTTCTCTATATAGTCTCCTTTCAGCTCGATACACTTTTCCCAGCGATGTTCAATAGCTTTAATATCGTGTTCATAGTGAGAACCGCCAAGTTCTGCAAAATAGCCATCAACTGCAAACTCCACCTCCTCATTGTTGACAAATCTTTTACCACCAAGCCATTTCTTCAACTTTGGAAACAGAAAATGATCAGAGGGGGCTAAGTCTGGCGAACAGGGTGCATGAGGAAGTAATTCAAACTTTAACACATTGATTTTGGCCATGGCGATAACTGATGCATTTTCTTGATGAAACAAAACTTTCTTTTTTGCTAAATGTGGTTGTTTTTGCTTGATTTAATCATTCAAACGCTGCAATAAGTTTACATAATACTCGCCACTGATTGCTTTTCCTTTTTGAAGATAATCAATGAAAATTATCCCATGCGTATCCCAAAAATCTGACGCCATGACCTTGCCTACAGATAGAACTATCTTCGCCTTCTTTGGAGCCGATTCTCCCCTTTCAATTCACTGTTTTAACTGTTCCTTCATCTCAGGTGTGAAGTGATGGACCCATGTTTTATCTATGGTTATGAATTGATGCAAAAACTCGACTTTATTGAACAAAACATCGCCAAACACTCGACTGAAACATCCCCATGATGGTGCTTTTGTTCCATTGCTAGTAAATGTGGCACCCATCTTGCACACAGCTTTCTCATGTCTAAATTTTCAGTTAGTATGCAATGTACAGCACTTTTTGAAATGCCTACAATGTCTGATAGCTCGTGCACTTTCAGTCAACAGTCATCCAATACCTTTTTGTGGATTTTCTTCACAATTTCTGGTGTGGTCACCTCATTTGGTCGACCACTGCGATGTTCGTCTTGGCAGTTCTTATGACCTCGCTTAAACTCTGCCACCCAATATTTTACTGTTGTAAACGAAGGAGCAGACTCCCCCAGAGTAGAATCTAGCTCAGCTTTAATATTAGTTGGACTACAACCTTTCAAATGAAATGTTGTATCACATAACGATGGCCAGTTTTATCCACGTTTACAAATTTGCTGAGAGAGTTCACTATTAACACCTGACAAACAATTAATAAACAACGTAGCATCTTCAAACTTAAGCTTTATAAGGGTGGTACTTTCTACTATAGTCATTTGTTTGAAACAAAAACAGCTATATATACATCAGGTTGGGTACTTCTGGGACTGCCCTCGTATTTATACGTGTGAAACAAAATTTTCTCGTATTTGTAAATCTTTCTTATTTGCATAGTTATAATACTAGATGAAAATCTGATTTAGATATACCCACATAGTCGATTAAGCAGGAGAATGAGTTGTTATCAACAGCTAAAACCTTTTTAATAAACTTTCTTTATATATAAGAGAACTACCACAAAACAGATTTATCCTCCAAGTAAAACAAAATCTTAAACAAACAGAATTTTACTTTGTGAAGGAGTATATGGAATGTAATATCCATAGCTCAGAATTTATTTAAGTTTTTGATACATCTTAATAATGTACATGATGCAAAGGCTGTTGGCTCTAAGTAAAGTCTATATTCTTAGTGTTAGTTATACTAAAACATTTTGTTATCGTATCTTAGATTTGTTACACATATATTTGTACATACAAATTTGATGAATACCTACCCATTAATTTTTTGTAAGAAGCTTAATGATGAATGAAGACGATGACAACTATGGCCATAACCACAACCATGACACTACCACTACTACTACTACTACTACTACTACCACCACCACCACCACCACCACTACTACTACTACTAAAGATTAAACATTAGAATATTTTAGTGACCACTCTCCATGGTTTTACTGCTAACTATGAAAATTTGTAGTTGCTGGTCAAATGTCATAACTACAGTTGCTCCAAAGCATACTTTAAGAATTATTGGCATATATAAACATTTTGCAAATTTATGGTCTGTCTAAAGTGTTTTTAGCTAATCCTTGTGCATTTATTTTCATGAAGTAATGCACTAATAGGTTTGTAATAATTTATTATTGTGCTGAACACTTATTGTAAGTTGAACTTTGTTCTTCTTTTAGCACCTGCATCTATTCCATGTCAAATATTAAAAGCTAGATAGCTTGGATTAGTTATGCAACCTGCATCCGTTACTCCATCTCATCGCTTATTTATTACTGTATTATACGTTACTTTCTTAAGTTTTGTAACTGAAATGGTTTGATCATGTGTTACTGAGATATTAAATAAACAACTAACAAATGAAGAATACCTTTAGATAACCTTTATCTTTCAGGGAAAGCGTGTAAGTAATTATTTTTTAATTCTATGTATTAACATTTCTTTAAAATTTTACAAAGTCAATGGAGCACCTAACTTCTCTATGATGCTTTAAATAATACTCCAAGACAACATAATTCATAATTCTGAATCCAAGAAGGATTGTATTTATAACTTATCTGGCTCAGAAAATCCAAAAAGTTTTACACTATTTTGAGTCAAAAATCCATAACAAAGAGAAAGGGTAATGATCACCTAGGCTTTTTAATGTAAAGGAACATGCTGCAGATGTTAAAGCAGGAAGCCACATTCTTTCATACCTATTGAAATAATTGATAGCAGCTTACTTTCATGGTTAATGTACAATTATTATATTATTCCAGAAAGTTTATATGCTTCTAATTAATACTACATTTTTTACTGATTGAAGTTAATTTGTTGGTCCTCATTCCCTCCCACCTTTATGCAAGAATTAAAAGATGAAAAATGCACAGGTATGTACCAAATGCACTTTACTGCTCTTAATGATACACCAACTAGTACTACCAACAAAAGTTAAAATAATTATGAACATTTGAGTATCAAATTCATCATATATTTGGAACATCATGGGGTACTTACAGGTATCAAGAGCCTACTATTGGGATTAGTATCTGTTCCAGCAGCTGAGGGTGGAGGATGTTCTGGTGGTGGGGGCAGAAACTCTGCCCAGTTAGGCACAGAGCCCTGCCCCCCACCACTACCAGTTGTGTTGTGTGCAGGAACTGAAAATTTACGGCAACCCCCTACCGAGTTTTGTTGTTGCTGCTGTTGTGACTGCATATGCCTTACAGGCATTCCACCTCCATCTGAAATGCACGTGATGCCTCAGTAATGCAGCAGAAGTACCCCATAGCAAGGAAATACATAAAAGAATTTTACCACTTAAAACTATGGTCAAAGTCAACAGCCACAATCACATTTAAGAAAAATGCACTTTACTCCATATTAACACTCAAGCAGGCACACCTAAGAATGTTACAGAGTGGGCACCCTGGCACAATCATTGCGTCACATTGAGCTGCAATTAAATCAATATACAGATGGCTGCTAGTTCCAATTTGTTATTTTTTATTATGTTAGTGTGCTTTTTTATGTTGTAAGCCAATTTGCTTTATGTATTTTCAGATAATAAATGTCGTAAAACTTTGCAACTTAGTACACACAATTACATAATCACATGCATCTTCTTCTGTTATGAAAACTGCTAATAAATGGAAGCAACATTTCAGAATGTAGTATTATAAGTCACAGAAACTATATGTTTACAAAAAATTTAATTAATTGACAAACTTACATAAATTGTATTGCTTCCCTAAAGCGTTCATTCACTTTCACATTTTTGAGTCTGCATATTATACTCTTCACTAACAGTTCTTGCTTTTGAGTGACTTTTACCTGAATCAGAGGAGGACCACAATTCATTGTATTTATATTTTTTTGTGCTCAGATAACACAGCATCCTTGCTTCTTCCTTGGGCATTCTTCACTTAGAACTTGAGATTCATCTCCAAAAAGAACTTAAACATGCCCTTACATTCACTGGTAGAGATGGGATTCTTGCCTTGTACATGAGACATTCTTTCATTAGCTGGTCTGAAAGATGTTTTAGGAAAACTTTCTAGGATCTTTCTCAGTTTCTTCGTTGGAGAAAAATGGGACTGCTATATTTAGTAAAGTGTACCACAATGCCATCTGGTAACGTGGGATATGGAGTATTTGCAGCATATTTGATCCATGGCATCTGCTGCTCCTTTGGTCATATTGTAGTCCAGAATTATGTGTGGTTCCTTAGTTTCCTCATCTATAGTACCTTCATCATGCATGATAGACATGAGGATCACTGCTTTCTTCTTTTTTGGTACATGCAATACCATAGTAATATGCTCCTGATATACAAAAAGCACTGAACTGATTTTTCTATTTTTATTTGATAGAATTTCTTGTGGGATTTCCTTCTTGTTATGGCACAAGGTCCTGGTGCAAGTTATTTTGTTTGCTAGTGGAGACAATGCCAATAGGTAGCTGGTGTGCCAATAATAAAATGTCGTCTCTCTTTCTTTCTCTCTCTCTCTCTCTCTCTCTCTCTCTCTCTTTCTTTCTTTATTTCCATCTCTGTCAATTTATGAACAGTATCAAATGGTTTGTTAGAGACCTGGTACAGTCTGTCCGGTTGTTTCCCATAGTAAACTTCCAGAGAACTTGTATAAAATGCCTTTGCATCACAAAGAGCAAACACCTTTAGGCCATCTTTTGCTGGTTCATTTGGTATATACTGGATGAAGGAACATCTTTGTCTAAATGCTTCCAGCTTCTCATCAAGAGTGACAAACTCCCAATCTTGAAGCATTCTCTGTAGTTCATTAAAAAGCAATCCAGAAATATTCTGATTGCTGCTAGACTTATTAAATTTGCATCTCTCTTCTCTGGATTGTTTATCATCAAATTTTATGGAACCTAATCAGGAAAACTCATGCAGGCTCTCAAAATTGGCATTCCTATACCATCCTTAGACAATTATTCAATTGCATTGGTGTGATTTTCTCCCTTTAGAACCAGTCAAATAAAGAAGGCCCAATTCAGCATAAATTTCACTTCTTATTGTCAGGTTTGTCTCTTTCTCTCCAGGCACTGGTGCCCAGTGTGCATCAATAGTGCAGTTCTAGATATAAACCAAAAAGTTCCTTAGCTATATATGCCTGCACCTTACAAGTACTACTAAGGCTTGTTGAACAACTGAAGAGAAGGTACAGGAAGCAATATCATTGTCAGCACAATAATATCATTATTATTGCAAGTTTTGTAACAATGACAGAGCACCAGCTCAAGAGTTAATAGGAAGAAAATATGATGATTTACAGTGTAACAGATTTCAAAAGAATGCATTTTTACCTCTGTATAATTTCTAGAAATTACACTGAGAAGGATGTGGGAAGTTCTTAAAAGGTTGAGTAATTTGTCATAATAATTGCAAAAAACAGATGCAAGGTTGATGGAACTAAAATACTTTCATTGCAATAAAAATTTGGAATCCATTTGCAACTTAACACCTGATGAGTATTGCAAAAAAGTTGCTGTAAAAGCGAAAATATGTAAAATATTTAGACACTATGCATTAACAAAAAGCAATATCCCAGGAGCTTTGTGAATAATTTTAATAACAGGTCTTTGGAAAATGTGTTTACAGCATCATATCCAAGTATTAGTCTCCAGCCAGAGGAAAAATAACACAACAAGAAATTTTTAATGACTCAATGATACTGCTAAAAACTAATTGGCCTTCCACCCCAGCTTTGAGTATATGCTGTCTTTATAAGTGCTTACAGCTTTCATGGTTTTTTTCTACAATATCTGGGCAGGCCTTAGGCACATGCAACTGGTGCGACTGCGCACCTGGCCCCAAAATTCTGAGGTCCCCATGCAAAGAATTAAAAAAAAAACTGAATTTTTGCTCTTACAAAACATTAAATTGAGTTTTATTTATGGACGCTCTTTAACTACTATGGTCCTTAGCGTCCCATTCTATATTGGGCATGAAAGAGCAGTAATTTTGCTCAGAGGCCTCTTTATCAGGCTTGAGGTTCTTTTACGTGCCATAAATCTATGATATGGAATCACCAGCTTTACTTCCCTTCTGAAGGAAGCCATGCTAAGGATTTTTACACCCGAAAAAATCCATTGCCCTCCGCCGGGTTTGAACCCACGACCTCGGGAACTAGAGGCTAGAACGGTACCACTAGTCCATGGAGGATGACTTTGGTCTTACAGATGAAAGGGGAAAAATGAAGTAAGCTGTTATGGAAACAACTTTTACTGTGTAGTGTAGTTGTACTTTTAATTTTAATAACAGTGTAGTATAGTATAGTATAGTATAGTATAGTATAGTATAGTATAGTATAGTATAGTATAGTAGTCACATACTACTGGTGACTGAAAGCACCATTAGTTTGTTCCGCGCTTAAACTTATGATGAATGTTTCATGTGTTGTGAGCATATTCCATGTATGTTAGGATAAAAGTAATTCTTTTGTTATACTATAAAGTTTAAAGTGCCAAGAGCAAAATGTCTTGTAAATGGGACAAATATAAGAAACAACAAATCAAGTGCTCAAAAAGCCAAGAGAAATTTAAATCATAAACCATTTTTGGATTCACAAAAAGGTGCTTTCAAAAAGTTACTTCAACTTAAATCATCATACTAGATGATAAGCTTACCTGGAATTAAGACCTAGAAAACATTACCTGTAAGCTAAATGGACACATATCTGGAAAATGTTTAATAGGTAAAAACTGGGGTCTAAAGCCTAACATGTACTGTTGGCTCTATGAGGTTGTGGTAAAACCACAAATCACTTATGGAGCATTGGTATGGTGATGGTGACCAAAGACTCTATAAACTAAAACAAAAGAAAAACTAAATAGTCTTCAGAGGTTGGCTAGCTTAGGCATATTTGGAGCTTTTATTAGCATACTCTCCTATATTTTGGAAACCTTACTAGTCTTACCCTGTTAGAACTATATATCCCAGCTGATGCTAGACTAACAGCATACAGAATCATCCAGGTAGGAATATGGAGAGAGAACTGCCATAAACCATGGTATTCCTCCTTCCTCAACAAAATGGAAGATTGTGTATTACACTGGTCAACATTGATTCTGCAGTATACAGAGAAATATTTGACTTTAATGGAAATCAGTGCCCTGATTCCAAAAATAAAGTCTGTTTTTGGCTATCACATCTAATTTTTATGATATGTTCATATATGTCTATGATGCTAAATTCATTCAGCTTATGAAGCTTACTGCTGTGTTTCATTATGCTATTCTAAATCTGTTGTTGATTTTCTTCCTAATCGACTCACTTCCATACTCCCTTATCACCCAGATGTTTATGTTTATATTCTCACTTATCAGTTTTGTTCTGTGGATCAGGTCTGTCTTCTTGTGAGGTATTTATATTTACATTTACAGCTATCATAGATCTCAACTTCAGT
The DNA here is from genome assembly GCA_030765065.1 of Deroplatys truncata. Classification (NCBI taxonomy): domain Eukaryota; kingdom Metazoa; phylum Arthropoda; class Insecta; order Mantodea; family Mantidae; genus Deroplatys; species Deroplatys truncata. The sequence continues at coordinate 699,909,930 of CM060990.1, forward strand.
TGAGCTGAAAACCTGTGTTAATATGCATGTTTGTCTTCTTTATGTGTATTGCTAAAATAAAAGTTTGAGTATGACTTCTACATCAGGATTATGCAGGAGACAGTGTCTATAAAGCCCTCAGAAGTTTTGTTACATTTGTGGGTATTTACATATTTGAGGGGAAGGTACATAAAATAGACTCACAAACAAAAAAACTATATTACTCATGTTTCAAACAGAAAGTGTGTGATTAGGATAAATCATTTGCGCCTCATACTGCATGTAACAGTTGCATTGAGGGATAATGTTATTGGTATGGAAGAAAACAGAAGGCAATGCTGTTTGCCAAGCCAATGATATGGAGAGAGCAGCAGAATCACCATGCCAATTGTTACTTTTGCATTGCAAAGATGCTGGCTACAGCAACAAAAGTAGGGCAGGAATTAAATATCCAAATCTGAACTCGACTACATGACCTATTCCTCATGGACCCAAAATTCCCATACCTATACCACCAGAAGACCTCAATTTTAGTGAATCTGAAAGCAGGTCTGTGACTTCCGACAATGAGTTGGTTTCTGATCCAGAAGAATTTTACATTTCACCACAACAGTTTAATCATTTTGAGTTAAATGATTTAGTAAGGGATTTTGGCCTCACAAAACAAAACAGTGAACTACTGGGTTCAAGACTACAGGAGAAGAATTTGTTATCATCTGGTGTTACATTTTCGTGGTATAGGAATTGCGAAATACAGTTCCACAAGTACAATGCAGAAGATCAACTTGTGTTTTGTGTGGATGTGTATAATCTTATTGGGCAAGGAAGCATATGTGCCAAGTAACGTGTCTTTTTATTGATTCTTCCAAATGAAGTCTTAAGGCAGTGTTACTTCATAATGGCAACACGTTAACTTCATACTGCTTGCACATTCTACGAACCTAAGAGTGTCTTATGAAACTCTGAAGTGTGTTCTTGAGAAAATCAAGTACCACAACCATTAGTGACAAATATGTGGGGACCTGAAGGTCATGGCCTGTTACTAGGACAATGGGGAGGATACACAATATTCCCTTGTTTTCTTTGCAAATGAGATAGCAGGACGAGGGACAAACATTGGGAAACTGACCAATGGCCTGAGGGACAGCAACTGGAACCTGAATCAAAAAATGTTAATAATATGCCTCTTGTTGAATGTCAAAAAACTCTACTCCCTCCATTACACATAAAACTTGTAATGATGAAACAATTCATGAAAGCACTTTACAAAGGTTGCCCTTGCTCCAGTACTTATGCACAAAGTTTCCATCATTGTCAAAGCAGTCATCATTGTCATTGTCAGAGGAGTATTTGATGGACCACAGATAAGGAAATTGATGAAAGATGTTACTTATACCAGCTCTATGAATGAAATTGAAAAAGATGTGTGGAATGGATTCAGAGAGGTGGTTAAGAAATTTCTGGGCAATGTGAAAGACCCTCAATACAAAGAAATTGTCAGAAATATGCTGGAAATTTTCAGACTGCTCACTGTAATATGAGTTTGAAGCTTCTTTTCCTCAAGTACATCTTGACTACTTCCTGTTCAATTTAGGAGCTCTCAGTGAAGAGTAAGGTGAAAGACTTCATCAGGACTTGGAAAATGTCGAATGATGTTATCAGGGACGTTGGGACGTACATATCATGACTACTGCTGGTGTCTTTCACGCGATAAACCTACCAGAGAACACTCAAGAAAATCATATACGCTGAAGTTTCATGGGAAAAGAAAAAGGGGTACACAAGAAAACCAACATACATTTTCAAATTCAGGTTCGTTTTCATGTTATTATTCTTCTTTATTTTCTTTAAAGGTTGTATAAGAATGTGTAATATTTTTGTAAATTTCACAATTATTTTTCATTGAACATTGTCATATTGCCAAAATAAGATGTTCACAGAAAAACGGAATGCATTTTTAAATTCTGTGCACCAAAATTAGTAAAAGTCACCTATTTTTAATCATACCGCAGAAAAAAAAGTTTTCATTTGTAACCTAGTGTTATCAATGAAAACTAATTTCATGTCAGAAGTAATTTCATTTTCCAAACCCTTCAAAGTTTTGTTGATAGAAACATCTCATTTAAGGCATAAGAACCACCTGGTAATATATATGGATGGTTCATGCATAAATGGGAAAACTGGTGCAGGTATTTATTGCAAATCAATGAGTAAATACTATAGCATAAGCCTAGGAAGATACATTTCTGTTTTTCAGGCAGAGATACTTACTATACTTCAAAGTGCATGCAAAGTGGGAAAAGAGAATCATAGGGAAATGTATCCTTATAAACTCTGACAGCCAGGCTGCACTAAAACCTCTCAGTTTCCATTACTTTAAATCATAATTAGTTTGGGAATGTTATCAATATTTATTTATTAAACCTTTTTGCCCACAGTAGAACTGTGGTGGTTACCTGGACACACAGGTATTGCAGGAAATGAAAAGGCTGATTCATTAGCAAAGAATGCAGTATCTCTCCCTTTTATAGAACCACAACTTGCCTGTGGAATAAGCAACAGTTAGACTTTGGGTTCGAAAAACAATACAAAAGAAATAGAAAACTATACCCAAAAACAATCTCTATAAATGATTAATTAATAAGCCTAGAGAAAAATTAAGTAATCTACTCACTAAGCTTAACGAACCCTCACTTAGAAGAGTTATAAGCTTCACAACTGGACATGAAAAGTTCAGAAACCATCTGAAGACAAGGAAATTACACCACATGGGACCCATTTGCTGTCTGTGTTTACAAGCCGATGAAATGGTGAAACACATTCTACTAGAATGCAAAGCCACGGAACGGAGATACTGCAAAACTAGAAGCAGGCCCTAATTTAATGAGACAAATACAAATAACCAAGAATGTAGATATTGATTCCTATATTAGAAACCAGGAAGTGCACAAAAGCTTTTTAGGCTAAGGTGCTTAAGGGAAATCTGCTTCCAAAGTACTACTACTGCTACTAAATCATGAAAAATGGAAAATGAAAGTGAAGGATGCTTAAATAATGACCCCTTAACAGTAGCGACATTGCATCTGATGCTTTAAGTGCAAAAGAAAATGTAGTATTATATTGTGACCTACCTGCTATTTCACATTCAGGTAGGCCTATAGTAGTAATAAGGAATTAATCATAGTTGCAGATTCAAGTACTTGGCCAAATACATTAACATTCCCCATTATTGATGAAATTACGCAGAAAGACTGCTAAAGTTCTGAATTTTGATAATCCTTTAAATGAGAACAGAAGAAAATGTTCATCTCATTTTTATATAAGTCGATTATTTGTTGGTGTAGTTGGAAGATGCTTCATGTTTATCTGCCCCACATATGGGAGCCAATTTGTCACGGTAACTTCGTGTTATCTATTTCTGAGCACCTGTTATTGTTTTATTATTTTGCATTTTGAGTTCTTTGTCCTCCGGCTAGCTATTATTATTATTATTATTCAGTCGAGCAAATCTCTTAAACAGGGTGTGTAAACGGAAAGGATTTATTACTGAAAGATAACACTTATAAAAGAATTCGTTTTTACACTTTTATTACCGTCACAATTAGTTAATTTCACATATTGACTCTTGATACACGCCCAACTGAAACTGTTATATTAATTTGTTACTATAATCACTTATTTGCTGCACATTATTAATTCGCGTATTTCACATTTATAACTAACTTTACGACGCGAGAGATTCTGTAGAATTGCGCGACGTATAACACGTGAACGATTCTCTTAAACTGCGCGATGTATAACCTTTGTATGATTCTGTTGGACTGAACGACGTATTACTCGCGAATCCTTCTGTTGGACTGAACGACGTTTGCCTTGTGAATTATTCTGTCAAACTGCGCGTTACCCATCTCTGGCACGGAATTTATACTCCCTCACCCCAATATGCCTAAACATTATAAACTAGCTGCTATTGGTTAATAAAACGCGCCAACATTAGCGTCTATTTTTGTATCCAATCAAAATTACGAACACATGTGCTCTAGGGAAGATATTCCCTCCATTTCTAAGAAAAGCGGCTAATCTGACGTCATTTGCTTGCCTCTTATAATTAATAAACAACTCATCCCCTCGCTCATTGTTGCCCACTCTTATTGTCAGTTTCAGTGAGGCCGTGTAAACTTATTTCCTAACAATGCTTATAATTAACAAACATCTCAAATCATTGTCATACAATAATGCTTATTTACACTATAATCACTCTGGCATTTACATTGTTGTGATATAAAATACTGCCACATATGCCCCACTAGAAACATAATTATAAATATTTACAACTTTTTTTGGAAATTTTATAATTGGGTTTTTAGTCTCCTGAATCTTGTAACACACAGTATTTATCACTTGCACTTAACACTGCACACGCATTTAACACACGTCATACAATTTTGCCTTTTTCTCACCACTATTTACTGGCTCTGGTCTAATGTGTTTATACATACATCTGAAATTACAATTTTTTTTATAGCAAATACTGTACCCTGAACTATTTAGTAACAAAATGTTTATACTTTCTTAGATTATTGACATAGAAATTTATACACTTAAGATTTTTTAACCTGGTTCATCTTGTAATTATTGAACATATTTACCAAAATTTTCATCCTTTACACAAATATATTTACATCTCTTAATTCTGGACACAATTTCACATTATTTACATCTCTTAATTCTAGACACAATTTCACATTATCTGTGTGCTACATAAGTATTTGTTTTAATTATCTTTACCCCTTTTTTGTTGTTTTGTACTTTATATTCAAAATACTATTTGAATTATATCTACGTACTTTTACTTTCATATGAAATTAAATTTTCATTATTACATGCTTCATTTCAAATGTGGTTACTGTTTACTAAGAAAATGTTCATTTTCCCCTTTAAACCTTTATTTTTGTGCTGAATTTATTTCTCCTTTCTTATGACATATATACATAATTAACCTTCTTACATTCCAATACATTGCTCTGCAGTTCAGCTTTAACTATCCTGGATCTACTTTTCATCATCTTGGTCTTCATTGCTATTCCCTCTCCTGGATCAAATTTTCTATGGCTAAGCATTACTCGTAGCTGTATCGTAACATTCCAAAATTTGTTCATGAATAACCTCTTAAAGGATTCATATGAAATTTCACCCCCTGATACCATTTGTAACCAATCTAAAGTTTTCTGGTCCAAACATCTTTTGACAACTATCATTTTCAATGCTTCCGGTATCTTTTTAATTTGAGAGTACTCTGACAAGTCTGCAATAAACTGTACTGGATTGGAGTTTTCATTTTGAACGGCTTGGTGCTTGTTAATTTCAGAAGTTAGTTTTTGATTCAAATCTATAGACAAAACTTTAACTTCTTCGGACAATTTATTTCTTTGTGTTTCTGACTCCTTCTGTATTTCAGGTATCTCCCCTCTGAAATTAACTTGCACCTGAATTAAATCTGCATTCGTAGCCTCCATCATCTCTCTTAGCTCACTTGAAATGCTATTCATTTGGCTACCTAACTCTGTACATTCTACATCAACATGTTCAATTTTAGTATTAACCTCACTTTTTTGGTTAGATATTTCCCTGCTCATGTCTGACATTTTCTTTGAAACTTTTCCTATCTCACTTGCTATTATTTCCTGATTTTCATCTCTCATTTTTGGCATACTACTATCTAGCTTCATAAATTTCTTTTCAAATCCTTCTATTATTTTCCTATTTCTCTTTTCCATATCTTCCCTGATTTGTTCTGTAAAATTTCTCAGCATTTCCATCATCATACCAGCATCAAAATTAACATTTCCTGCTATTCTATACTGACTTTCTTTACTAATATTTCCTCCCTCAAATCCTACATTGTTTGAGCTATTTTCCGTAATCTGCATTGAATTACAGCTAACAGTTACATTATCCCCTTCCATAATTGTTTCTTCAGTATTCTTAGTAGACATTGTTTTCTTAATCCTACCACTTCTTAACAACATTTAATTTCTCACAATTTTTTTTTTTTAGGATACAAAAAAAATTTACAATTTTCTAACCTTTATGATGCTGTCTGTTGATGTTGCTTTGATGTCCAGCTTCCTGCCCCTCTATCCTAGATGTATATGTTGCCTCTGCGTCATACTACGATGGATCTGCATTGTCTCGCTGTCTTTGTGTCCTGTAGTTGAATTCCCCTGTTGCCTTTTATTCTCGTAGTTACGATGTCAACTCATCCGCGTCGTCGGTCGTTCTTGTGGTTTTTTCTGGAATCTACATCTTGTAGTTAATTTCACTGCTCCATTCGCTCCACGTCCTGGTTCCTTCGTCCCTTCCTGGTTATTTTGCTCCTTCCTGGTTAATTCACCCCTTCCTGGTTAATTCACCCCACGTTGGGCGCCAATTTGAAGTCGATTATTTGTTGGTGTAGTTGGAAGATGCTTCATGTTTATCTGCCCCACATATGGGAGCCAATTTGTTGTGGTAACTTCGTGTTATCTATTTCTGAGCGCCTGTTATTGTTTTATTATTTTGCATTTTGAGTTCTTTGTCCTCCGGCTAGCTATTATTATTATTATTCAGTCAAGCAAATAACTTAAACAGGGTGCGTAAACAGAAAGGATTTATTACTGAAAGATAACACTTATAAAAGAATTTGTTTTTACATTTTTATTACCGTCACAATTAGTTAATTTCACATATTGACTCTTGATACACGCCCGACTGAAACTGTTATATTAATTTGTTACTATAATCACTTATTTGCTGCACATTATTAATTCGCGTATTTCACATTTATAACTAACTTTACGACGCGAGAGATTCTGTAGAATTGCGCGACGTATAACGCGTGAACGATTCTCTTAAACTGCGTGACGTATAACCTTTGTATGATTCTGTTGGACTGAACGACGTATTACCCGCAAATCCTTCTGTTGGACTGAACGACGTTTGCCTTGTGAATTATTCTGTCAAACTGCGCGTTACCCGTCTCTGGCACGGAATTTATACTCCCTCACCCCAATATGCCTAAACATTATAAACGAGCTGCTATTGGTTAATAAAACGCGCCAACATTAGCGTCTATTTTTATATCCAATCAAAATTACGAACACATGTGCTCTAGGGAAGATATTCCCTCCATTTCTAAGAAAAGCGGCTAATCTGACGTCATTTGCTTGCCTCTTATAATTAATAAACAACTCATCCCCTCGCTCATTGTTGCCCGCTCTTATTGTCAGTTTCAGTGAGGCCGTGTAAACTTATTTCCTAACAATGCTTATAATTAACAAACATCTCAAATCATTGTCATACAATAATGCTTAGTTACACTATAATCACTCTGGCATTTACATTGTTGTGATATAAAATACTGCCACACGCAATGGAGAGAAAAGATATTGGAAATGACTCATGTACTGATAAAGGTTTTGTTTTTGTAAAAGTTTTGGATCTACTTCAAAATTTAAGTGTGTACATAAACTTTTCAATTTCTTAAATCTAAAAATAGATAATGGCATAATGATGAATACTTTAATAAGAGTGCATCCTAAATAATAACTGTGAACCTTGTCTCTTCTTGAATTTTAATAAGATTTGAAGAAATCCCAATGATAAGTGCTTTGTTTTTATTATTAACATTTATTAATTAGCCTATCTATTAAGATTTCATGAATTCTTTGCATACCACATCAGTAGTCTATAGCATGCGCGTACCCAGAAAAAAAAATTGGGGAGGGTTTTCCATAAATAGATCTAAACTTAACAGTACCGCACACAGTTACCATGTAGCTACTCCATAGTAAATACATGTTACATAGATAAGAAAATTGCTTGGAGACATTATAGAGGCAGGAAAATCTCACCAGAATGAAGATATTCTACCTTACAGCACAAAACACCGAGACTGTTTCGAAAACAGAATGAATGGTCACCTTACGTTTCCCTTTTTCTTGTAAATCAGATACTAGCAATAGATCTACTGTTATCTAACATTTTCCCATATTGATTTTATATGAATTTATATGAATTTAAATAAATAAAGCTGTCAGAAGTTTCGGGGGGGGGGGTTTGAACCCTAACCCCCCCTCTAAATATGGCCCTGGTCTATAGGATTGCTAAAAGTGTCTTGATACAGGTATCAATAATTGTAGGAGCCCTGCTGTGAAGATTTGCACATGGCCCTGCATCAGCTAAGGTGGGCCCTATACAATATAATCATGAGGAGTAACAAACAAGCATTTAGAAAAAAATATACAGAATGAAGTAAGTTCCAGTATAGCAGATATTGTTAGTCAAGACCATTTCCATCTCAACAAGTTCAATTTCTTTTAGTACAATGAATGAGATCGTCATACAATTTTAAGACTAAGTAAGCTTATTTTCATAAGCAGCATTAGGCATACACCTTACCCCTTTAACCCACTACCATGGCTGTGAAAAGAAAGATATTGGGCTATTGAAGTGGCATATTAGAAATGTAAGAATGCTGATTCTGACACCCAGAATGGCAAATAATGACTTAGTTAAGTTCCAGTAAATATATTTTTACTGAATATTTAAGAAGCATATTAACAGCTTTAGCTTTCTGATATTAACCTGCTTTTATGTTGCTATTAACAGAGCAGTTTGCAGTATGTCTAGCTTGTAGGTTTAACACTTCCAATGTTTACATCTTTTGCTGTGTTAGATTTCAGTTGAAACTCCTTGATTAAATCATGAATATATCTGCAAAAAAATGCCTCCCTGTGGCAATATGGCACTGATACGACACACATGATCATAATGGCAATGTGGGCACCTCAACAGAAAGCGTGCTGTGTTCTTCTACTAGCTGAAACAAAATCTGTCAAGTCTATGCAATGAAAATTCCATTTAAATTTAATCTGAGACGTCTTTGATATGTTATTTCTTATGTGCCAAATAATTTGGAATTAAGTAAAGTCTGTCCAATAAGACATCAAAGGAGACAAACAAAACACTGTTTTGTATCACTCCAGGATATGTGTGTTCACAGTAACAGAACAAATTTTCTTTACCATAAATAAAATATGCATGTTTCGCCTGTTTAATTCCACATGTGATCATACCTCCAAATTACACACAACACACTCACACACTAGCATGGAAATTAACTACTCAGAAGATCAGTATACCACTAATCTGAACTGGACATTGGTTCAATGCCTTTTGGTTGGATGCTACTATGGCATTCCATATATCATCTGCTAGGTGTATCATATATACTTTTTACACCGTGGCATCTACTATGCCCTCCAATTCTCATATCTTTTACTCTCCTCCCACCAATGTTAGTTGCAAACCCTCCATTATTGGCTGTCACAACAAAGAATGCTACATCAACAAATGCTCACACATCCTCAAGTTTGAAGGTGATGTTATTTCTAGCAACAAGATCTTTCAGCTGATTTCACACCATCTCTACTGGATTTAAGTATCAGTAAAAAGGAGGCAGCTGGAGTAGAGTGTGGACCACACAATTTACCAATTTGTCTGTTATCTATTTTTCAAACTACTTCATATTAGATTTCATCAGGGACAGCAATTTAGCGTTAACCACACCCTTGTTAAAAACTATGCTTTTACTTTGCAGCCATACCATGATATTTTTTTCTCCAAGACTGGTTTAGTATGCACTCTAGCTTCAAGATGTGGGGGTGTTATCCAATTATTAGGCTCTAACTTGTGGAAAGCGTTATCAAACAGGATTTGGAATCATAGGATTTGAGAATATCACTATTCATTTCTTTGTGATAGTTTCTGAAGTTTTTGGTAATTAATACAAGATTATCATCCTTAACAATACCATTTTCACTATCAACGTGCAACATATCAGTCATTTGCCCCTCCCCATTGAATTTCTAAGTACCACACTTAGCCCTGATAAAAATGTTTGCTTTTTTGATTTTCTGATAGTGTCAACTATGGTTTGCTTGTTGTGTGTTCCTCATGAATTTCAACCTATCGAAGCAGTACACTTTCCACATTTTCCAGAATTAAATTGTGTATATGATCTCCCCATTGCAAAATGCCATCTTGGTCCTCAGTAGCAGTCTTTTGTTTTCTACCAATAAAATTTTAAGCCTATTTTCAGTAACAGCTTGTGGAGGAAAAACCACTGTAAGCCTTAAGAACAGAATCAGGTTTAACTTGTGACAGTATAACAGTACTTTGGCTAAGGAGTGAGGTTCACTGTTGGAAAATAACTTGTAAACTTTATAGTAGATTACTGTCCTCATGAAGTCATTATACACCAGATCCAGCACTTGCTTAGTATGTGATCTGTTCTTGTGTAAAGTCATGAACTTCAACAGTTATGGACTTTTCTTTTAACTCACTATAAACATTCTAAACTGAAAATTGACATATGTACCATAAACTTGGATATGAACTGTGTTGTGTCGGTAATAGTGGATGTCTAATTTGGAAAAACTCTCATTTTTCTAATATGTAAGCTTAAAAATGTGAATTTTTCAAATAGCGTTACATCAGGGTTCAAGTCTTATTTATCTGAGTGCCAGCAAACTGTTGTAGGTGTAAATAGATCAAACCGATCTCATTGAAAAGAAATGAAAGCTGGTATATCACAAGGATCAGTACTCGGACCTCTGCTGTTTGCTACCTACATAAATGACATTACAGATAGTATAAGACATTATAAACACCATCTTTTTGCTGACGACCTCCAACTGTGTTTGCAGACGGACTCTGGTAATTTAAACAACTCTATTAAGACTGTAAATGAAGACTTAAATTCACTATTGACATGGTCATTAAAATAGGACTAAAGCTAAACCCAGGAAGGAGACAAGCTATCATTATGGGACAAGAGCAGTTGTTGGAAACTCTGAATTTGGATAGCATAGAATACCTTACATTAAATAATTTTAAAATCCTATTTCAAAATATAACAAAAATTTTTGGAGTTTATATAGATCAAAATTTAAACTTTAAAACGCAAATTACACATGCATGCAAAAAAGTATTTTCAATAGTATATCCTTTAAAATTTATGAATGACTTTCTTGTAACTTCAATTAAGAAAATATTAATACAAATGCTTGTGACTCTCTTTTTACAAACCTAACTGAAATTTTGACTCTAAGAATTAAGCGGGCTCAAAATACATGTATACAGTTTGTATGCTATGTCCGTTGATTTGATCATGTTACACCACCATTCAAATTAATGCATATACTCCAGCTTAGGGAACAAAGAACTTTACATTCTTTACCAACTCCTTCATTCTTGCATCCTGAACTATCTAATTGTTTGCTTTAAATATCCTTCTGACTGTCATAATTGAAAAACTCAATCACAAAACTCTTTCATTCTTGCTATACCTATTCATAACACAACCTTCTATTCATCATCATTTACCATAGCATTAGCTCATCTTTGGAATTCCTTGTTGGAAGACATACAGGAATAAGGGACTGACAGAACATTATGCAATTCAAGAGATAAATTAGGGCATTTAAAGTCCAAACTAATTTGCTGCTCTATTATAGTGATAAATACTTTGCAACATTCATCTATTATTACTATTATTTTAGTACTAGCAACTTATATTTCAGATTTAAATCTTAAACTATTTAGAGTAATGTTTTGACCTATATTATTATTCCATTTAAAAGCATTTTGGTTATGATTATTTCTTTTTTTATTTTAATATCTTTGTGGAACCATTGTATGTTTGTTTATGTTTTTATTATGTTGTATTGTATTGTAATTTTAATTTCTTATCTTAATTGGAGCTGATGACCACAGCAGTTTTGTGCCACTCAAACAGCTATTACTACTATTTATCTTAATATTTTTTGTTAGAACTTTGATTTTTATGTTTTTATTATGTTGTATTGTATTGTACTGTATTGCCTGGTAGAATGGAAGAAAAAGTTTCATGGCCTTAACTCATACCAGGGTAAATAAGTAAATAAATAAATAAATATATAGCTTAACATCTCTGGGGTAAGTTTCAAAACAGCTGAGAAAATCTTTGCTCTGAGATCATGAATATTCTGTGATCACTGTGCATACTATATGTCATTCTTCATGAAACACCAGAGAAAGATATTGGATAGTGTCAGGTGTGAGAAATTTAATGGCCACATAACTGGCCCTCCTCAACCACACCAGTTGTTACCAAATGTGTCATCCAGATAATCACAGATGGTTATTGCCCAGTCAGGTAGTGCACGACACTGTTGGAATACAATACCCATGTTGTTTTCCTGTTGTAGATGTGGTATATAAAACTTGTGTAACATGTCCAGATATGGTTCTGATCGAACTGCTTCCTCTGCAAAAATAAACAACCCATACAATTTATAGTCCTCATCATGTACACATTGACATGTTGTGCGTGCCCATCTGAGACTTTTCTTAGGACTTCTGTCATAGCAGCATTGACAGCAGGTTCCATTTCAGGAAGGCCACCAGTATGTACATATTGAACCTAGTTCTTTCAAACACATGAAACCATAACATTATCAATTTGTAATCTGAAGTCCTCAAAACACCATATTCTCATTGAAACCTCCATTGAACACATGCAACATTTTCACATTTAGCAAACCACAAGACACATTTAACTCATTATTTTTCAGTAAACAGCATTTTGTTTATTTCATTAGTGCTGAGTAGCTTCTTTAGGTTCTTCTTAGAAACAATGATGATTCATAGCTACAATGCTTCAGAATCCCTGGAACTGAAATAGTGCTACAGAACTCGTATTATAACTTTTATAACCATTTTATATTATGTCTTCCCAAATGGATCACTTTGTATTTTACAAAACTTGTTAAAGACAATCAGTACTGTAATGTTTTCATGACTTTGAGTGCTTTTCCATGCTTATGTTTCACAATGTCAGATAAATTTGCCTTGGTAGTTATCCACTGAGTGTTCTTCCTTGAGATATTTCCTTTGGGAAATCCCAGATGCAAGCATTGCATAAATTACTTAGTTAAAAATTAAAAAATTGTTTTAATACATTAGTCATATTTTTTGCTTTAACATAAACAAAATGAGCCTTTAGACTATATTTACAGAGTTGTCCTCAGCGGTGTAGTGGTTACCATGCTAGCTTCTAGTTCCCAAGGTTGCAGGTTTAAACCCAGCAGAGGGCGATGAATTTTTTCGGCTGTAAAAATCCTTAGCATCGCTTCCTTCAGAAGGGAAGTAAATCTGGTGGTACCGTGTCATAGATTTATGGCACGTAAAAGAACCTGAAGCCTGATAAAGAGGCCTCTGAGCAAAATTACAGGCCTTTCATGCCCAATATAGAATGGGGCACTCAGGACCACAGCAGTTAAAGAGCATCCATAAATAAAACTCAATTTCATTTTAGAAGGTTTGAATTCCATGAAGAAGGCATGCTACTCTCAAAACTCACAGGGATTTATTTACATCTCCTTTGATCTTCTACTGGACAGACTTATGTACTTTCTCTGTGCTATAAAAATAGCAGCAATGTGTACATATATACACATGTAAATTACCAGATATTTATCATATCGCAGTGGTACATCCATGTGAACTGTATTTTACTTACACAGTTATTTTTGAGTGTATAACAGTCTTTAGTCAATTTCATATGAAATCTACTGCATTAAGGTATGAAAAGGCTTCCTTTAATTATAAAATAAGTTGTTATATGAAGAATTGAAGTGCTATCTATAATAAATGGCCTTACCTCCCAACACTGCTTTACACACTTCAATATGTACTTCACAGGTTGTGTCAGCTGTGGCTACATAGCAGTATAGCTAAACATATTATGCCTGCAATTAATACACGCACTATGCTGCAGATAAAAGCATATAGTGAATACATATTCTGCCGAAGAAGATTGTACATTTCAAAAAGGAGGATACCAAATTAATATCTGGAGAATAATACTAGTGCCTTCTTAACACAAATGTATTAACTACACTTCAAATGTCCAGTTATTTTACCCTTAAAGAATGCCATTATGTAATCTAACTCAGCTTAACTCACCTACATACATATTTCCAATTTCTGAACTCGGACTGCTACTTGACTTATTTCCATGTTCTGGATTTGTGTCCAAGCTTGAGAGGTCTGGTTTCACACAAGAATCACTGGAGCTAGAAGTCTTGGCTTCACCACCACCTGGTCCTCCCATAGCAATTGGCACAAACAAATGGCTGTTATCCTGTAGGAAGAGTTTGCATAATCACTGCTCAATGTGAAGCTTGAAAACATGCTCATTCACACCTCAAGTTACAACACATGGCTGCTGTGATACTAAACATATTAGGTCAGCCAGCAAAGGATGACTTACCACATTGTCTCTCCTAGGCATTGAATTAATAAGTGTGGTAGTGGCATATGGTGCAGGTATGTCAGGTTCTTTTGAGCGGCAGTTACTGTAGAATGTTGTAAGATTTCTGGTATCAACTTCTGCATAATCTGTAGCTGAGGAATTAAGCTCATGATTAGCAGGCTGATTGTTGAGCAACTTTGTTTCCACACAAAGACCAGAAGAATCTTCATTTGCTGGTCTCCATCCTCTGTCAATCCACAGTGTTTCCTTTCCATTCATAAGGTTTAGTTGTGATATGTCATTTGCGTTTACCACAGGAACTGTTGCACAAACAAACAAACATGGCTTCTTATATTCCTTATCAGAGTGTTACACAACAGCAGATCAAAAATAGGTGTCTGTCTGACTGTCTGTCTGTCTGTCTGTACGTCCGTCCGTGTGTGTGTGTGTGTGTGTGTGTGTGTGTGTGTGTGTGTGTGTGTGTCTCTCTCTCTCTCTCCTGATTGTAACCTGTGAATGTTAGACAAACCTATTGAGGATTAAATAGTTGTTTGCTGCTTTAGTTTTAACTTTTTATTGAGTTTAACAGTTTGATGGTGATGAGTTAATATGTGTACCTTTTTACACTTTCTTAGCTTCTCTGCTGGAGATTATAGTTCCATATAATAATCTAAAACATTTGGTTTATTCAGTTGTTTGAATAAGAAATTTAAAGACCTAAGCTTTTCATCCCCTTGAGTAAATTCTTATGCTTCTTCTCACTGAAAATGGAGCAAACTCTCTGATTTGATTTTTTATTTGTAAGGATGATATTAGCATCAGAATCACTGAATAGTAGTTTCTAATGACTGTGAAAGTAGATATATCTATACACAAAAAAGAACTATAAAATGGAAGTAATTTACAGGATTTTTACACCCATACCAAATATGTAATCCATTTTAAATAATGACAATATATGGTAATCTGGTGTGTAGCTTATAACATTGCATTGCTTTCATGAGAGGAACTATTACAAGCAATATTTATAATGATTTAGATTGAGTCACATTTTTTTACAATCACCTTCACTAATTAAAGTTACATAAAACAGGAAACGTTTTTGAGGGCATTCGTCCTCATCGTCAGCGACTGGGTGACTCAATATTTATAAGTTTAACAGTATATTAAAGGAAAGGGGAGTTTTATTTGCATGGAATTTAGGAGAAGAGGCTGAGGACAGAATATTATCTACTAAGATGATCGAAATTCCAGTAACTAATAAATCACAATAGTGACACTTTAAATATGAAATAAATGGATGGAAACCAAGCACCAACATTTGGTCTGAGCAAGAAGTAAGGCCAGTATTGAGAACCATCCCAGCACTTGGGAAACCCTTCACACTTCTATAGACAGCTATGCCCTAGCTTCAGAATTTTACATCTACCTTCATGCATAAACCAGCATTTGAAAGGTTGATTATTCTCAATATTAAGGCTGCCTAACAAGTTTTACCTTACCAAGAAATTTAGGGAGCAAAGAAAATTAACACAAACAAAAAACTGAGTTTCTTAGAGAAAACAACACTGCTGGCATGATCAAAGGCAATTTAATATTTGCAAGCTTAAGGGAGGCTTTGCTCCTGAATTGTTCATTTTATAATGTAAAACTGATCAACTGGTTTTCTGAAATGAGGAATGTAATAAAAAATATGAATTTCCTATTCAACACACTTAAAGCAAATTAATCAACTACAAATTATTAATTATAAAGGAGTCCACACAGAGAAGCACTTCACTATAGTTCATTAAAAGCCTAAGTTGAACTTCAACATATACTATCTAGCAATTGCGCTTGAAACATGTTCTGAGAAATTAGTATTATGTAGAACTATTAACATTAAAAGTATGATGCATTTTGTGCATTTTATTTTAAGTTTATAAGTGTCTAATATATTATGTCTTATATGCATGCCTAATATTATATTTTTATTAGGTTCGTGACTAGGAGTACTCTAAGATGCTATTTTGCATAAATTATACTCTACATAAACCATAATGTTATACTTGTCTATTAAGCACAAACACAAAAGGCTTCCAGAAAAACCTGATTACATAAAGCCAATAAAATGTTGATGTACAATAAAGTGTATATGTTACAGAAAGTTTGGGTAATGTGGCCCCTCCGGTTTAAGTACACCCATTAAAATTTTCCCTTATTGGTGCAGTCCTACAATAACAAGCATGTTAACTTCTTCCCCTCATCAAGTATAGTTTCTTTTGTTGTGAGTGAGAACAAAGGTGTCATTTGTACTGTTTGTGCAAGAGTCAGCTTTTAAGTTTTTGCAGGTAAGAGGAAATTCCTAATTTCTGCTGTGAATACTATACATATCACAACAACTCATAAGTATATTACTTGTTATAGACATTATTGTTAATAATATGATGGGTTTGGTTTCATATTATATGGCATGGTGGCTGTGCAAGAAAGTGAACCTAAAGAAGGAATTTTGGCTAATCTGGACTTTCCACATGATGGAGAAAGTGTAACTGGGTCCACATTTCCTGCACACACATGCTTCATCAGTGCAACTGCATTGTGACAAATATTGCATGTCAAATCATAGAATATTTTCACCAATTAAGAGGTCACCAAAACATGGCACACCAAAGGGAAAAGCAGACATGATAACACCTCTACCATTTAGAAACACCTTAAAGAAGTCTAACAGCAATTAACTCCAAATCATCAGAAAATTATTCAAAGACACCAGAAAATGACTGAAAAAGTATTTATTGTAATGGGACATTCTCCAAAGACACACAGAATGAAATAAGGATACATTACATCTCCTTCATGACTGCTGACTGAAGACTGTCCTAGTTCTAATAATAAACATCAGTTTGTTTGTGAGACAGTGTTTTAATACCTAAATAATTTCAATTATATTTTATATAAAAGTAAATTCAATAACAGCCCGCCTTGAAACAATATGTATGTAATAATTATTTGAATTGTATGTAACAGTCATTGCAAATGCTTATTTTTATTGTAAACATGTTTTATTAATGTTATGTGAATACATTACATACTTTAATAATGCAAGAGCTGTGAGAATAATAAGTTTTGAGTTGCTAACAATGAGGTAACATTGTAGTAATAATGAGTTAGTGTGTTTGAAAATTACTAGTCATGATTATATCAAAGATAAGGTAAATTCAGTAACAGTTTAAAATTAGCCAATCAATAGCAAGGAAAAAGTTTAAGTAAAATGCAGATATTTTATTGGACTAGAATTAGCCAATCAGAGACTTGAAATACCGAAGCTTACGAGTTTTTACCGTTAAGAGTTGCTCAGTTGCTGGCTAACCTTGGTAGTGATCAAACGGAAGATGTGTTCTCTACGAGTGAATCGTAAAATATGTATACGCGCTAAGTGAAAGTATTGAAGAATCTCACAGTTCTTAAAAAGTGTAGTGCTTTATAAAAATGTGCAAGAATTAATAAAAGAAGTGAGTTTAAAAAGTTAAATTCTGTGATGTCTACATTCTTGTTATACCGCACCCTGAATAAGAGAAACATGTTTCTAAAGTAAGACTGAGGCAGCTGAGGCAAATTCAAACATAAATAATATATAGAAACAGTTTTAATAACAAAGTTAAATATTATAGTGTAAAACTTGCAGTGTAATAATAAAAACACATCTTGAAATCAGCTTCTCGTATGTAGCAGCATATTGCGTAATAACAGTAACTATTACGTAATCAACAAATTCAAACCGACGCCCAAAGCGTGTTCTAGGAACTCCTTAAATGCAACTAAATAAAATATTTGCGTAAACAAATATTACGTAAGCATACCAACTTCTTCAAGTCTAAACATATATATTACGCGAAGCAAAACAACTTCTTCAAGTTTACGTAAAAACAAAAAGCAGCACAACATAAAAATAACGATCTCCAAGTTAAAATTACGTAACAAATTAACATCTTCAAGTTAAACATTACGTAAACATCATCCTACTTCAAGTTGGCTCCCATGCGTGGGGCAGATATAAAATAATTTACGTAATTAATTACATAACAACATTAATACTTCTTCATTTGTGATAGTCATGGTGAATAAACCTGAAAGAGTAATAGGAATTTAAAAATACTTTTCCCCCATCAGGACAATGTTATTGTTGTTTATTTCATATAAATTACTTATGTCATTTGTATTACAAATGTAACTTGAGTATATCATAGTGTTTCACAATAAAAAAATTTTAGACTTTCCTGAGACTGTCTATTAAGATTAGGAGAGTCTAGCAACCTTGCTTGAGACCAGAATAAAGTGTATGATGTTTAAAGCAGACCTCACTTGCCATGTAAAAGAGTTTGAAAACATTTGCATATACAAAAAACCTAACAATGGTGGCTTATAATTCAAAAACTAAGCATAATTACTGCAATCACACAAAAATTATCTGCTTGAAATACAATGGCAGAAATACAAATTTGAAAATGGTGGTCCACATGACCCAAACTTCCTTGGTGAGTCATTCCATGGACTCACAAAAGTGCATCTTCTGCATATTATTGTAATAAATAAGAACACCAGTTACTGCAACACACACTTCATTTAACTCTTAGGTACTCATTGTAGTATAAACATTACACTTCAGTCACTGTACACACAGACTCACAATAGAACTCAACTGATCCATCGAATCACAACTCACAACTAAACTCCACTTTGCCACTGTCCACTTTTAATTCATAATTTCTTAACTAACTGAACTGTCGTACCAGGCACAAGTCAGTCCTATATAGGCCCTGCATAAAAAGTGAAATGTTCTCAAAGGGGAGGCTACTAGAACCTGCTAAAAGGAATCATCTGGAACAGTAATTACCCAAGCTGCAGAGAAATGGCACATAATGAGTTTGTTGTGTGAGCTATTGTTCTGAACAGCTGGTCATTAGCCGCATCCAACTGGTCAGGTAAACAAGTCGGGATGCGCTCATCCCAGTGGCCCCCACCACACCGCGGTCTACTGCTCCTCTTCAGGGCTGGTGGTCCCTACCAGCACTGTCATAGCAGGCTAGATGATCCAGATATATTAACAGCATTTTCCCTTGGGACAGCCTTTGAGTGCAGTAGTCTACATCATTGGTCCTCTTCGCCACATGGTACTGTTCTTGCCATGATCGTTGAAGTTTGGGGTAATGCACCTTGGTCCAGGTAGGGCAATACAATCACACCAGATCACCCTGTTGAAAACCTTGGCTGTTAGCTTGCTGCCTGTAATGAGTCTTCATCTGGTTGCTCACCACCTGGAGGTGTTTCTGGGCTATCTCATGCACATCATGAAGATGGTCCATGAGGTTCTCCATGTAAACGATTACTAGCAGTTTTGCCCCAGGAGGGCTCCCAAACATCAGGTTACATGAAGACACAACTCCCTGCCAAAGACTAAGCTGCCTGACTTCGAACCGGCGGTGTAATGTGTTGACGAGCGGTAGGCCAGCAAGAAAAGCAATGCCCTGATTTCCCAGTCCCTCTGATGATTAGACACAACCTCCCTCAGGAGTTCTTAAAGAGTCTTGATATACTGCTCAACCATGCTGTCTGACTGTGAGTGAAGGGGCGTTGTGCAATCCTGTGCACTCCAAGTCATTCCAATATTTCCCTCATAAGGTTCGATTCAAAGTTGGTGTCCTGATCGCTGTGTAGCTCCAACAGTACCTCAAAGGGACAGAACAGTTCTTCCAAGATGCGGTCAGCAATTGTTTTGGCCTACTGGCTAAGGATGCGCACACCTCCGACCACTTGGTGAAGTAATACGTAACCACAAACAGATACTTGTCACCCCTGATGGATGTAGGGAACGGTCCAGTTATGTTGATGGCAATGCGTTAGAAGGGCACTCCAATGATACACTGCTGCATATGACCCCGGCTCCTAGTCTGTGGGTTGCGGCTCGCCGTACACAATGACATTAGCGGCACCACCTCTCAGTGTCTGCCCGTTGCCTCATCCAGTAATACCTTTGTCGGAGTTTGTCAATCATTCAGTTGGGTCCAAGAATTACTCCCAAAGCCACTGCATGTACTTCCTCCAGGACTTCCATCACCTTACTCCGAGGGAGGATTAAGGGTCTTCCCGTCAGGTGACTCCCAAACTCTGAACACACCCTCATTGGTCTTCAGTGTGTCCCATTGGCTCCAGCAGGACTTAAACACACTACTCCTGGGTGCGATCTCTTCTCAGCTCGGCCTAGTTCCTGTTCCCAACTCTTTCAGGAGCGGCCCCAAGTTGGCGTCTGCTAGCTGCTCCCTCCTCAGGCCTGCACTATCCCAATATCTGTAGATATAGCTGCAATTACACGAACAGCTGCGACACGCTCCTTCTCCTCCACCTTAGTGCAGTGGCCACACTCCTCTGGGCAGGGTCTTCTTCACATGACATCTGCATTGGAATGGCTCCTTCCTCTCCGATGTTCAGATGTGAAGTTGTACTCCTGGAGCTTCTGGACGCAACAGGCTCTCTGGACCTGTAGGTTCTTAAAGATCAACAGCTAAGTGAGAGTGGAGTGGCCAGTTCTCAGGTAGAATGGCTGAATGTACAGGTACTTACGAAGTGTTGCAGAGCCTTCACTATTGCCATGAGCTCCCGCTGGGTAATGCAATAATCTTTTCCACCTTGGAGAGTGTTTTGCTGCTGTACGTTATTACCCGCTCCTGCACATCCTGGACCTGAAATAGTACGCCTCAAATACCGCTGTCGCTGGCGTTGGTGTCCATGATAAAATCGCTGCCTGGTTGTGGAAAACCTAAAATAGGTGCACTGCAGAGTGCTGACTTAAGCACTTGAAATCCTTTCTCAGCTACTTCTATCCACATGTAAGGCTGATGTTCTTCCGTAAGACGAATGAGGGGCTTCGCGATGTTTGGGAAACCTCCGACAAACCGGTGGTAGTAGTTTCATAGGTCCAGAAAACTGCGAAAATCACGTTCATCTTTTGGCGTGGCAAATCTCTCACAGTTCGAGCCTTATTCGGGTCCATGGCCATTCCAGTTTGTGGGACAATGTGAGCCCTTCTTGCAGAAGAGTTGGAACTTTTTCGCATTCAGCTTCAGGATGGCTGCCTGCGGTCTCTGTAGTACCTTGGTCAGGTTCTCGAGGAGGTCTTCGAAGGTGCTTACAATGACGATGTCTTCCAGGTATGGCAGGCGTCGTAAGTCAACCCTCTAATCACTGACTCCAATAGGCGATGGAATGTGGCTGGTGCTTTGCAGAGGCCAAAGGACATAACCAAAAACTACCAAAGTCCTTGATCTGTTGAGAATGTGGTCTTCACCTTGTCTCCAGGATCTGGAGTCACTTGTTGGTATCCCGATTTCAAGTCCAAGGTTGAGAACAGGTCGAGAACTATTTTGGCATCAGCCAGGGTGTCCAGGATAAGGGAAGGGAAAGCAGTCCTTTTGGGTGACAATATTTGGCTTCCTAAGTCACCGACGCAGAAACGTATCTCGCCGTTCTTCTTCTTCACCATGACTACAAAGGAACAGCAATGCCTGACGGAATCTTTGGTAATCCCACTGGATCTCATGTGCTCCAGCATATCCTGTATCTCCACTTGCTTTGCCAGAGGAACATGCCTTGGAGATTGATAGATAGATCGGTTGTCTCCAGGGTCGACGTGGTGGAGTCCTCGGTTGGTGTGGCCATAATCGCCGTCCCCTTCACTGAAGACAGACTGGTATCGTCTAAGTAGATGCCGGACCCTCTCCAGTTGTGCCGCGTTCAGATAGTCGGCTGCCTTCTTCAGCAACTCTTCCAGCCGGGCCCCAGATCTCGCGACGGCGCTGGCTTCTTGATCCATAGCTCGGCGATACACTCGCAGTGGCTTGTATTTCCCCAGCTGCATTCCGGTCTACATATTATGATCAGTATTCGATGGTTTCAGTAATCTCACAGGCACTACCTTCCGGCAAGGCAACAATGCCCCGGCAACATATAATCCGTTTAGTGGTGTCTTCCGGTCCAAAGCCAGGTTCCAGGATCGCTGTCCTTCCTGATGCGCCTTCACAACCACTTTGCTTCTTGGGGGTACAACCATATCCTACATCAGGATCACTACAGATCCCCGGATGTTCGTTGGAGCTCCGTAACGTCAACTCATCTCACACGAATTGCAAGACACTCCTGCCGACATGATCTGTCTCATCGTGGCTTATGTGGGCATCCAGTTCCAGTATCACATTCTCAACCAACCCCGTGACGAACACCCACAGAAGTACAATGTACTGCCCAAGGGTCAACTCCAGCAGATCCTCCTTCTCCACAGGCTGGGTATCGCCCAATGCCGTCACTTGCTGGTAGGGCCGATTTGGTTACCTTGACCACAAGCCCTTTGCCCGTCAGGTCTGATTACGGCCACAGCTGTACTCGTGTCAACTAGGACCCGGCACAGCTTCCTTTGTATCCAGCCGTCTGCAACGAGGCTGTCATCCATTCTTCTGCCCAAGGCACGCAGTGTCACTCGAGGCGATGGTGATGACGGCCCTGACAGCACTTATTCATTTCCCACCTGCTTGTCGGCTTAGTGTAGACAGTCCCTCTCTAGGTGTCCTGGCTGGCCACACCCCTAACACACACCACTTGAAGATCATCTTCAACGTCCCTGGGTTGATCTTCTTTCCCCGTCATATCCAGTACTCCTTGTCTTCAAGGTGTGGCAGCTGTTTCCATAGCCACCTCCATCCTCAACGCGGAAGTTAGCACCTCGTGGATGGTCTTGTAATCGCCTAACATCAGACGCTGTTGTATCTCGGCATCACTCACCCCGTCGACAAAGGAGTAGGCAACTTCCTGGGATAAATAACTGGGCGGGAGGTTCAACAAAGCTTTGTTCATCAGCTGAGCAATTGCTAGGGTGAACTCCTACAGCGTTTCCCCTGGCTGTTGCAGCCTTGACTTGAGCTGACTACGATAGGGTGCAGCCAAGTGATGGTTACGGAACCGGTTTTCGAGGGTCTTCCTGATGTCTCCGGACACCGCCGACGTCGGAATCGCATTCCAAACTTCTGTCACCAGACCCTGGAGGTTGGCTACCAGCTGTGTGGTTCCTCTTCTGCTGATCATCTTTTGTCGGCAGAGATGGTGAGGAATTGTTGGAGGAAGACTTTAAAAGTTGACGTTCTGTAGTATTTAGGTGGTTTAACGAGGGCAGATGTGTCGCGTCCTGGCGTCTCAAACTTCAATTTCTTTAATCTCCCATCGAGCATTTCTTCCACCATGGTTCAGTTCATTGGTGCTGCCGCCGACTCTTCTCTTCAGGATGCTAAGCCGTTCCGCTGAGTCCTCCAGAGCGTTAACATGTTGGTCAAGGTCTTTTACGTTTCCGTCGATCTCCTCCTCGTCTTTCTTCACGCCGCCCAACAGTTCTTCATCAGGTTTGGTCGATAGCTCCTCTTCATCCTAGACATTTCTTTCTTCATTTCTTCCTTTACACCTTTCATTTCTGTCTGCATCTTCTCCATTCAAGGTTCCATTTTCGTCTCCACCCTCTCCATTTCGGATTCTATTTTTGTCTTCATCTTCTACATTGCAGAATTCACTGCAATATTTCGCTTCCAATCTATCCATTCCAGAATTTACATTCTTCATTTTGCTCTATCTTCTCCATTCCAGATTTAATGGTCTCGATTTCAACCAATAATTCCTTAATCATTTCCTCCATCATCCCACTTCTGACACCAACATAATAAACAAGAACACCAGTTACCACAACACATACTTTATTTATTGCTTAGACACTAAGCGTAACACAAATGTTACACTTCAGTCACTGTTGAAACACACTCACAACAGAACACAACTGATCTATTGAGTCAGAATTCACAAGTAACTACACTCAGCACTGCCCACTTTTAACTGCCCACTCTTATCTTCGTAAGTTCTTAACTAACTAAACTGTTGTACCAGATGTTAGTTGACCCCTTATATAGCCCTGCATATAAAGTGGAACAGTCTCAAATAGGAGGATACTAGAATCTGCTGAAAGGAATCTTCTGGAGCAGTAATTACCCAAACTGTGAGGAAGTAGCACATAATAATAGATTTGTTGCCTGGGCTATTGTTCTGAAGGGCTGGTTGTTAGCCACACCATGCCAGTTAGGTAAACAGATCAGGATGTGCTCACCCTGGCAACCCATAGGTAACTTCAAGCTGTGGCTACACTATAATAACTTTTGAAATGAAGTCCAATTGCTGAATGGTTCTTCTTTGGTTATGCTAAATTAAAATTTATCTAGATGCACTATATACAATTTTCTAAGCTGGTTATTAAATTGCAATGAATTTTTATCATTTGAGCTATTAATATTGCATTAATAGAAATAGGATATATTTCGCCAGCAATCTCGCACCTGAACTAGGCTGTTCAGTTGAGTGTTTCAATTTTTGACTTCAGTCAGATAAGCAACTGCATGCAACTAGATAGATGGTCACATCCACTTTGAGTCACCACTAATCTAAGTGTATGTAACAACATAGCAGTCCTCTGACAGTATAAAAGTCTCTTGTTCAAACTGGTGAGCATGATAGATCAACTTCACAACTATCCTTTGCTCAGTAGGAGTACATCTCCATAAGGTGGTGCATGTCATCAACACTGCAATATATGTTCAGCATTTCATACAGCCCATACAATGTGGATCCAATAAGACATGTGATAAAAATTGAAAGTTTCTTCCTCATTGGCACACATTGATGACTCAGTTGCTATCAATAAAAATATGTTACCACTAATGAGATGCAGCATATGTAACCTTTCAGAGGAATGCTTCAGTTTTAACATTTTCTTTACTCTGTTTCTAAGAAGAACCCCTATACTTCCTCAAGTAATACCTCATGTTACTAACAGCTGAGAAACGACATAAACCAAACAGTTTGAAATGTAAATCAATCTGAAATCTATTACCTATATAATATCTAAAAGCTTGCTTCATTGGTCAATTAACTGCTTTGAAGTATATTTATAAATAACTTCTAGAAATCTTAAGTTAAAGTATACAATCTTAGTCTTCATTTTTCCAATATTCATCACATGCAGAAAATTAGTATTAGCTCAGTACCATTCAGATGTCCAAGTTCCTTGCTTAAAGCCTGTCTTCTGCGAAGATAAAGCATCACAACAAAAACTACAACTACTGTGAGTATCGTTACACCAATCAACACAAGAAACCAGGTCTCTCGGACTACACTACTACCATCTCCTCCTTCACTGGGGTGGGCCCTGAAAGAGAAAAGAAAAGAAATTAAAGAACTTCACACCTTGCTGACCCTGTATGCTTAAATTTTAAATTCTAACTCCAGGCTAACACACTGATCATGTTAAGTATAAGTTTTTCAACTTATAAGATTAGTTTCACTGGATTCAGAATAAAGAATTTCTCAAAAAAAACCTATGAAGCAGTATGTTAATATTTTGTTCAGATTTCTTTATCAACTGTAAATTATTATTTAGTATATGAAGAAGATTATCTTAGAAAAGTGGATACTAAGCTACTAATATTTTGCTTAAAGGTATTACTTTGCAGTAACACATTGATAGGGACCCTAAAAAGTGGAAGCTTCATTGTCTTATAAGTTATTAAATAATTGTGAAAGAAAATGCTACAAAATGTTTCCCTGAATGCAAGAAAATATACACTACCATTACATAAGCTGAGTCAACTTGTATTTGAATGTACTAGAAAGTAAATACTACATGCTACAGTACCATAATGACAGGGTATTACTAGAGCTCGGATTTTTGCATATTTGCATGTTTTATTCCTTGATAGATGTATGCAAGTAAGTAATAAATTTATTCCTTATTGTAAGGAGTTTATTACGGAAGTTTTATAGTGCATATAAATGCATATTTAACTAATTTCTGCATATTTTTGCATATATTTTACTTTTTCAGCCATTATTCATGAAATACGAATTTGTATTTCACAATGATACTTTAAGAGAAAGAGAGGGTTCAGAGAAAATTTCTCTTCTGTTGTTGTTCTGTTTGTGTAGAACTGTTAAGCTATCGTGTTTCTAAATGAATAACAGTACGCTGAAAATGAGAACATAGCTTTTAACAACCAGCGCTTCCTGACATAAAAATGTGCCGTCAACAGATAAACTAGATAGCGTTCAACAATCATGCGGCAAATCTTTAAAGTTCGGCGAGGCCATTGTTACTAGATACAGTTTGTATTAATGTTACACAAACGAAGCCGTCTGACACAATGATAACATTTCCAAGAAATAAAAGGTGCAGTTTTCAGTCACTCTTAAACTTGTAACTAGTGTGTATTCTGAAGTGTAAGCAGTAGGAAATAGAATATTACAATGCCTAAGGAGAAGAGCAGTAAAGCTTACTTGCTTCGAAACTGGATTGATGGAAATCCTACTCTAACAACAGATGGAAATATAGTACTGTGTCAAGTGTGTGAAAAACATGTAAGTTTATTGTTGTATTTTCAGAATATTTTAAAAATCAACGCGATTTTCGTTAGTGAGTGTTGGTTTTATTTAACTAAAATAACCTCATACTATTTTTGTACAATTGTTATAGGTGTCCTGCGACAAAAAATTCCAGATTATGCAACATCTACAAACAGCTACTCATAGACATGCTATCAATAAAAATGTCTCCAAGATCCAAACAACCTTACCAGCAGCATTTTCTGCAAGCAGAAGTGGAAAGGATGACAGTAATCATTTTTCGAAAGATATCTGCAAAGCGTTAGTTTCAGCCAACATTCCTTTGAATAAGTTAAATAATATGCAATTTCGAAATTTCCTGGAAAACTATTTTGGACGAAAAGTTCCTGACGAATCAACAATAAGGAAAAACTACCCTGGCAAAGTTAGTTTGTATATCAACTACACCAACACCCTCCCCAATATTTTGAGCTTTATAAAAATTTGTCGTTTATTTAAAACTTTTAAATGCATTATAGACAAATATTTTCAAATGGAAACAAAATACGTATGGCCCTTAGTGTCATGGAGTTTTGATTTCTTTAGTTGTTTATCAAGAAACACTTTTTTATATATTTTTAAACTTGTTTCCCCTAAAACTGAGCCTCCAAATTACACCCTTTATCTTTACTAATTTTCAATATAATAACTACTTTTTCAGGTAATACAAGAAATAAGAGACGATATCGGCGACTCAAACTTGTAGTTATCTGTAGACGAAACAACTGACTCATGTGGGAGATTTATTGCCAATGTCGTCATGGGAAAAATGAATCTGAAACAGGAACGCCACATCTCATTGTCTCCAGGGTAGTGGAAGTAACAAACCATTCGACGAGTGCTAGAGTTGTTCGTGATGCATTACGTGTTTTATGGCCTGCTAAAGAAAATGAAGAAAAACTCTTGGTGATAGTTACAGATGCAGCAGCATACATGCTTAAGGCAGTTAAAGCTTTGCAGGTATATTATCCTAAGGCAGTTTATATTACTTGTTTAGCACATGCTCTCCACCGGTTAGCGGAGGAAATTCGAGCAAATTTTCCAGAAGTAAATGCCTTAATTTCCTGTAAAAAAAGTGTTTGTGAAGGCGCCATCAAGAGTGAAATTATTTACTGATATGATACAAGATACTGGTTTACCTCCAGAGCCTATCCTCACGAGATGGGGAAAATGGATTGAAGCAGCTATATATTACAGTGATCATCTGGAAGACGTGAAAAAGGTGCTCGACGTGATGGACAAAAATGAAGCTGCAAGTATCCCTGCTGCAATGAGAAGGGTCTCCAGAGTAAATTCATGTTTATTAAAACCTACTTTAGTAAAATACCAGCCGCAATCAAACATTTGGAAAAAAAAGTAATGTCTTTATCTTCTGCCCTGCAAGTATAGGAAACACCTGTCGCCAAAGATATACCTGGAGAAATAGGAAAGTGTCTTCGTAACAAAATTGAGAAAATTGAAGCAAGAAATCCAGGTTTAATGTTTCCTCGGGATGTGAATAAGGAGAATCTGAAAAAGAACTTAATGCTTATTCTGTAAGTGACATAGCCTCTTTCCGATACTGTCCTGTGGCTTCGTGTGAAGTAGAGAGATCTTTCTCTTCATATAAAAAACATTTTAAGCGACAGAAGAAAGTCGTTTCTTCCTGAAAACTGTGAAAAATATTTAATTGTTTATTGCAATAAAAGCAACTAATGGTAAACTAGACTGAAAGAAAGACTAACAAATATTAATTTTGTTAACGTCTCTGTTTAAGACTGAATTTACAATCTGATTACCTCATCAAGATTGATAAATGTGAGAAAGTTAAAATAATATGATTTATTTTAAGTGCATATTTTAAAGTTTTTAGAGCATATTTTACAGATTTTTAGTGCATAGATGCATGCATATATTCATACTTTATACTGCATATAAATCCGAGCTCTAGTTATTGCATTTCCATGCTTTTGGGTCCTTATTTTTGTTTGAAAAGTTTCAAAATATATTAATAAGGAGAAAAGGCATGTTGATAATCCATGCTGGATGGCAGAATCCATGATGCTTTAACATGTTTGTCAATTAGCACTGGAAGTTTCCCTTCAGCAATGGTATTAGGATATTAAGCTTGTCTACCTTTCCATTATTTTCTGTGAATTTGATTTTAGTACTGCTCAAATTTTAGCAGTTACGCAAGCTACCAGAATATAAGTTTGGACTCAATCTGTTACAGTATTTTCTTTATAAAAAGTTTCTCACTATAAATAATTTTCAGCTATTAAATGTTTTATTATTCACACATACACATGTATTTGTCCTTATTGCATAGCTTGGATGCATCAGATTTTTTCTTTTTCTTTTTTTTTATATACACCATGCACGGACTGTTTAATATTTCCTAATTGGATTTAAGGAAATCCTGAATATAACCCTCAGCCAGTTGGCTTAACCATACCAGGATTTGAATATTTTGCTGCACGAGAGGCAAGAGCATTTATCCTACTTCAGTATGGTGATTGCAATGTAACCATAAAAGGAATGCTGGTGCAAGTGCTATTATACAGGGCTCAAAATTGTAACATGATTGCCACATAACAGAAAAGTTGCTGTAGTTACCTCGTTGCAAATAACTAATTGATAATATTGTAAATAGACAACACCTGTTAGGCACACACTCAGAGGAGGCACTAATGTAGCTGTAGTTGATGGAATAAAGTAGTGATATGCCACTGTAATCCAACCTATGGATTGGCCAGGTATGACCAAACTCAGGTATAAAATTAGAGGAGTACACAGGCCAAGAGACATGCTAAGCGTAGCCCAGCTTGCCACCATAATGGATTTATGGTGAGGACTGACTTTATTTTTTGAACTTTATTGAATTCTAATGGTATCTCTGTGATTATTATGATCGTCATGATCGAGACCTTTGAAGCAGTCTGGTGGGGGACACTGATGAACCCCCATTAGGTCTCTCAAAATAGTAAAATCACTGGAAATGATGACATATTTAACAACATATTTATGGAACAATCTGTCTTAGTGAACATAATAGTTACAAAATGGTAAATTTTCAGAACTGTTAAAAACTTTACAAGATGCCAATATTTAAACATGTAATGTTGATGATGTTAATAATTACAGGCCTTTTACGTTAGTATCATTGCTAAGCAAAATTTTTGAAAAGGTTTTTGAATGCAGATAATTAAAGTTTTTAGATACAAGGTTGAATCAATATAAGACTTTTTATACACATTAATTGACCATGAAAAAATACAAATAAAACTTCTAACTTTTCTCAATATTATCTCCTGCACATTCTATACATTTTCTCCACCATTTGAAAGCTTGTAGATCCCTTCTTCAAAGAAATTATGAGGTTGAATTGTCAACCAGTTGCATATGAATCTTTGACTTCTTGGTTATTCTCAAATCACTCCCCCTCCCAGTGTTTCTTTCAAGGGAGCAAACAAAAAGTAGTCACAGGGGGACAAATCTGGGCTGAAGGGAGGGTGTTCAAATGTTTCCTAATGCATTTTCTCCAGTTTATCCCTGTCAAAATTGCTGTGTTAGGCCTGGCATTGTCATGGAGAAGGATGGACATACCTCATCTTTTGTTTACTTAGGTAGCTTTCACTGACTCAAGCAGCTGGCAGTAGTAGGCAGCACTCACAGTACATTGATCATGAAACAAATTGATGTGTCTTGGCCTTCACAGGGCAAGCTTCATCTTTCCTTTGCCATTTTTGATTCTGACATGCAATGATGACCCATGTCTCATCACATGTTACTATGCACCTCAAAAAGTTCTCCTGTTCCTACTGGAATCAACTCAGAAGTCTCTCATAGATTTGTAATCTGACCTCGTTTCCATTTCCAGTGAAGAACCTTGCAACCCATCTGACACAGACTTTTTTGAAGCCAAGATGCTCCGTGACGATGGTATGAGCACTCCCATGGTAATAATCACCTCTGAAGTGATTTCATTAATAGACAACCACTGGTCACCTTACACAGATGTTGTCAACTGTGAGACTTGTCCTTAGGCATTGATCATGTCTCTCATTTTCCACATTTTCTCAACCACCCTTAAAATTGCTGGCCCAATTAAACACTTATCCAAGAAAGTGTAGCATCCCCAAATTGCATCATCAACCTATTAAAAATTTCAGATGATTTTACATCTTTCTTCATTAAAAAGTTTATTATAATGAGTTGTACAATGGATGATTGAACCTCTTGCTCACTAATAGCTGTACTGAGGAGGGAAAGGAGAGAAACAGCTCACCAAGCAGGTTCCCCCACTTATAATACATTGACCTTCAATGCCCCAATCTACCCACCAGCTTGGGGTTGTCTGAGAAGATGAGGGGCTAAAGTTTAGTTTATATTTTACTCACCCTCATAAATACAGTATACTGAATGTTGAGCAACATGACTAAATAAAAGGAAGATCAACAGAAGCTGCTCTTATAGAATTAATACACAAGAATCTTGTATCTTTGGATAATAAAGAGTTTGTAATCAATGTATTTGTTAGTATGAGTAAAACATTCAACTACCTTAATTTAGATAGTTTGTTTGAGAAAATAATTGGATTGGAGTGAATACAATCATATGGTAAAACATATAAGGATGATAATTTAAAGTGAATTGTTACGTGTTAATTCCCATCACAGTAGCGCAAGATGTTAACTAAGAAGCGCTTTCGAGAGACATGTTTCTCCCATCATCAGCTTGGCTGACTAGCTTCTCACTCTCTCCCCTAACCCCAAGAAGTATTTCATTAGACGATTCTTCTGCCCTCTGTTGTGAAGAATTGGAAACTTGTGGTGTTGGATTTGTTGCCATCTATAGTGAAGGTTGGGAACTCATCTGTCTTCTTTCTTCTCTCTTGTAATCTGATTGGATCAGCTGCATTGAAGTCTGTAGGCGGTATTTCAAAATTCAAAGCATTCTTGATGTTGAGATGAATGAAAATCTTTTCCCAAATTTCCAAGTGTGAAGGAATCTGTATAGGTTTTAATAGTTTTATCTCTTGTTCTATTTCAAGGTTGCTGTTCCAAAAATGGCTGGCCACTGCTGATTTATCTATTTGTTTCAGTTTTATATTTCTTTGGTATTCACTTAGTCTTATTTTTAAGTTCCTTTTTGTTCTACCTATATATGAGCCTTGGCAATCATGACATGAAATCTGGTAAATTCCTGACTTTTTAAAATTATCAGTTGTATTAGTCAAAGGTGTGTTCAGCATATTTCTAAAACTGTAGATATTCTGAGGTGCCAATTGGATCTGATATTTTCTAAATAATTTTTCAAAAACTTTGAACATCACTGGATGGTATGTAAACTTCTTGTACATTAAATCCTTTTTATTTGGACTTTGGAGGGTACTAGTTATATGTAAGCTATGTTTCATTTTATATCTGGTAATTAAGTTATTAATAAGTTGGGGTTTGAAACCATTTTCAATAGCTACATTCTTAATATAATTTAATTCAGTGACATAGTCTTCTTTTTCCAATAGTACGTTGATCAATCTGTAAACCAAACTTCTAAAAACAGCATGTTGGTGTGAAGTAGAGTTATAGAAATTATTTTTTACATAGTTATCCACATGTGTAGGTTTTCTGTAAATACCAAACTTTATATTATTTTCTTTTCTTTTTACAAGTACATCCAAGAAGAGTAATGAATTATTAGTTTCTATTTCCATAGTAAATTTGTAATGTGTGTCTTGTTCATTCAAAATATTTAATGACAAATTTATGCAATCTTGAGGAATAATAGCAAAAATGTCATCTACATATCTGTGCCAAATCTTGAAAATATGTGGGTATGAAGTAGTAACAGCTTTTTCCAAGGAGCTCATATAAAGCTCTGCAAGAAGAGGAGATAATGGGTTACCCATTGCCAAACTATGTGTCTGCTTGTAGAAATTCTTACTGAAAGTAAAATAATTTTGATTAATGCAACAAGTTGTGGGATCATTTCTTGAATGTAATTCTCTTGTAATTTGAGTGATTGTAAGCAAGTTTTTAACAGATCTGGAATGTTATCTGTAGGTACATTTGTGAATAATGATGTAACATCAAAGGATACTAGTATATCTTCTTTATTAATTGTGCAATTTTGAATGTTATTAGTTCTGCAGAGTTCTTGATACTTAATGATGGGAATTTTTCTAAGGATATAAATTCTTTTGTCAATCATTTAGCCAAACCATAGCTGGGCGAACCTATATTATTAATAATAGGCCGCATATTGTTATCTGTTTTATGAGTTTTTTGTAAGCAGTATATTTTAGATAAAGTTGGATTGCTGCCTTTGAGCTGTCGTTTTTTATCAGTCGATAGTATAGTCGATCTTGATATCACTTGGTTAACCTGTTTTATGCATGAATTTAAAGCATCTTTACTAATTGTCACATAATCATCTTTTTTAAAAAATTCTTTAACTCTATTATAGTAATCGTCAGTATTTAAAATTACAATTTGATTGCCTTTATCTGCTTTTAGGTATACAACAGGTTTCTCATTAAGTTTCTTAATAGTTTTTTGTTGAAGTTATTATTAATAGTGACATCCATATTTTTAATAATTTCTGTACATTGTAGTTTTAAACTGCTGGCTAAGGCTGAGGTTAAACCATAAGTGGCTATTTCTGTATCTGCTATGTAATCTTGAACGTTGTTGGAAAAAGAAATACAAGTTTTAAATCCTTTTTCTAATAGTTGCAATTCTTCCAAAGCTAAAGGTTGATCAGACTGATTGACAACTGTTTTAGGTTTGCTTGCTTTTTTAAACTTATTACAATTCCAATATGGCAGTTGTGTTTCTTTTAAGTAGTAAAAGTTTTTCTTTAAAGTGTAAGTTTTATTTTGCATATAATACTGTAATTGGGAATAAAATTTGTCTTCAAATTATTCCACATCTGATGTCCCAAAGCTTTTATTAACAATAAATGCAATTCGTAAAGTTTATGGATACAGTTTATGTTACTATAATGTTTCACAATTTCGGTTTTCAAAATGCTTCTTTCTGCTGTTTTTTGGTGTCGGCCATTACCGGTATATTTGATGTATTTCTTAACAAAGCAAGGCACCACCATGTATATATGGCAAAGTTTTATGAATTTAATACTGGCTAACACATTTCTTTTTTTATATTGCAGTTTAACATAATTTTTAGGTTAGATTCATGTTCTTCTAAGTACAAATTGAAATATGGAAATCGTACCTCTTGACCCATGTTGGAATGTTGTCTGTCAGGAATTTACCAGATTTCATGTCATGATTGCCAAGGCTCATATTCAGGTAGAACAGAAAGGAACTTAAAAATAAGACTAAGTGAACACCAAAGAAATATAAAACTGAAACAAATAGATAAATCAGCAGTGGTCAACCATTTTTGGAACAGCAACCATGAAATAGGACAACAGATAAAACTATTAAAACCTATACAGATTCCTTCACACTTGGAAATTTGGGAAAAGATTTTCATTCATCTCAACATCAAGAATGCTTTGAATTTTGAAATACCGCCTACAGACTTCCTAATGCAGCTGATCCAATCAGATTACAAGAGAGAAGAAAGAAGACAGATGAGTTCCCAACCTTCACTACAGATGGCAACAAATCCAACACCACAAGTTTCCAATTCTTCACAACAGAGGGCAGAAGAATTGTCTAATGAAATACTTCTTGGGGTTAAGAGAGAGAGTGAGAAGCCAGTTGGCCAAGCTGATGATGGGAGAAACATGTCTCTTGAAAGCGCTTCTTAGTTAACATCTTGAGCTACTGTGATGGGAATTAACACGTAACGACTCACTTTAAATTATCATATGATAACATCACAATAAAAAGTACTTCTGTTCATTATAATACAAGGGTAAATCAATAAATAAGTTACAAACATCAGTTTACCATATAACATATTTAAATTCCACATGTGTATTTTGCCATCAAATATCAGCATATGTATGCTTGTCATAGCAGGTGCATGATATCACCTAGGCATCTAGTCAGTCAGTGGCAGCTAGAAAAAGATGGCAGGTGTGCTGCAGGAGTGTACACGAGAAGATCAGCGTGCAGTTGTGCATTTTTTGTGGGCAAAAAGACTGTTCACAGAAGAAGTGCATTGGAAAATGCATCCTGTGTATGGTGAGAACTATTTATCATTGAAAGCTATGTTCAATTAGATTCAGAAGTTTAACATGAAGAGGCAAAGCATTACAGATCAGAAGTGTCCGTGTGCTGGTCGTCCTGTGGAGGTGTCAAATGAAAACACAGTGCAGCAAGTGGAAGAAATCATTTGTACTGACAGGCATGTGATGATCAATGATGTAGCGTGTATGTAGGTTGTTCACATGGAACTGCTTACAGCATCATCCATGAGCAGCTGTAGTTTCTCAAAGTTTGTGCATGATGGGAAAAATCCCACATTATTCCTCCCCCCCCCCCCCCCAAAAAAAAAGAAGTTCAATGTGATTCCATGAGCCCGTAAGGTTTTGCTCACTGTGTTTTAAAACATGCAAGGCGTCATACTGTTGACACTTCCGTAGGATGATACCAGGATGCTTCTGATCTCTGATCCTTCACCTTCCTGTGTTAAACTTCTGAACCCAATTGAACACAGCTTTCCATAATAAACAGTTCTCACCATACATGGGATGCATTTCACGATGCACTTCTTCTGGAACAGTCCTTTTGCCCACAAAAAATGCACGATTGCATGCTGTTCTTCTCATGTGTTCTGCAACATATCCGCTATCTTCTTCCTCCTGCCACTGACTGACCAAGTGCCTACATAATGTTGTGCTCCCACTATGAGGAACATACATATGCTGATATCTGCTGACAAAATACACACGCAGAATTTCAACATGTTATATGGTAGACTGACGTTTGTGACTAACTTATTGACACACCCTTGTATATATAATACAAAATAGTATGTGGAAATAAAAGGATGTGATGGCAATTACAAATCAACTTTAAATACAGTAAAATGTGGTGTACCACAGGGTTCTGTACTAGGACCTTTGTTATTTAAAATATACGTTAATGATATAATTAGTTCATGTAAGACACTAAAAAATAACAATTTAATATTATATGCTGATGACAAAGCCATATGCTGCAAACTCATGTGTTTATATGATTTGGAAATGAATGCTAACATTGTAATAAACCACCTCACTCAGATCTTAAATCAGAATAATAAAACCAAGTATATGTTTATATCTAATAAAGAAGCTGATTTTAAACCAATGTAAATATTCTGGAAAAAGCTTAGAGGAAATGGAAACCATCCAATATCTTGGAATAATATAAGGCAATAATCTTAATTGGCATGTTGCTCATATTGCTAAATGCTGTAGTAAGCTGAATAGTTATCTATTTGTTGGATATATGCAATTAAAAAGAAACATGAAATTAGACAAGTTGCGTTTTGCAGATGATGTAACATTAGTGGCAACTTCAGAGGATGAATTACAATATTCAGCACATAACTTCAACAAAATTGACAAGTATAATATGAAAATTAATACAGAAAAAACAAAAATAATGGCCTTTCATGGAAAATATCCTGTGCTTAGCAAAATTTGTTTAGATTAAAAAATACTGGAAAGAGCAAATTCATTCATATATCTTAGATATACATTAACATATTAGGATGAAGTACATCTCAAACAAAATTTTTAATTTTAATAAAACCATAGGAATAACAAACACAATAAATAAGTCTTCAGTGTTGCCAATAGATACCAGAGTACACTTATACAAAACATTAGCTATTGCAAGACTGACACTTTGGCTGGGATGGAGTTCATTTAAATCGTAGAGGCTCATTTACATTTGGAAATCCGCTGAATGAGGTAATATCTTACACTCAAAAGGGAAACTAATTGTGGAGAGGATGGATGTTAGTCTACAGACAGAATCAGCGATACCAACAGAAGTGGTTCAACCATCTTCACTTATTGAACAAAATGGCGATTTTCATAATTTAGTGAGTGTCCTCATTTGAACATTCAGTATCTTCGCTCCAAGCTGCAGCCATTGAGTGTCTTATTTACAGATACAAATGCGGACGTATGTGTAATAACTGAACATGGTTTGAGTTGTGATGACATCTGCAATATTGATAACTATGAAATTGCTAATAGATATTGCAGATCTGTGCATAAAGGATGGGGGGGGGAAGGTTATTATCTTCACAAAAAAAGGGCACAACTAAATTTAGAAAACCATTGCATAGAGAAAGTTTTTGAAGTAACTGGGATCAAAATAAAGACAGACAAGGGTAATGTATTACTTTTTGGATTATATAGGTCACCCTCAGCTTCTGCTAAAGATTTTAATCCTCAATTAGAGGTTATGTTACATAAATTTGTTAACAAATGTACAAAAATTATCTTAGCTAGTGACTTTAATATAAATTTAGATCTCTCTGATACAACATATATAGCATTAAAAGAAATACTTCACTCATATAACATTAGGGATTTAATTGAGGAACCAACAAGAGTAACACCTAACAGCTCATATATCATCTAATATACAAGAAATATTCATTAAAGTGGTAAATGCTCATATTTCTGATCACTATGTTCAGTTGGCATGCTTCAATATTCTATGTTGTGGTGGAATCACTGAAGAGATTAGGATCTGCAGAAGTACAACTGAAGAAAATATAGCTGATCTTGTAAATATTTTAACAACTGAAAACTGGGAAAGCGTTTTTGAAAAAACTAGTGTAAATGATAAATGGAATGAACTTTATAATAACTTTAGGACCTATTTTGAAGCTGCATGCCCACTTAAAAAGTTAGAGTGAATAATGCTAAGAAGAAAAGTATTAAATTGCCATTAGGGGTAATGTATGCCCTATACAAAAGTACCTTTTCTGACCATTATAAAAGTAAATACAAAGATGCGAAGCGCGAGTATACAAACAGCCTTCAAAATGCAAGGATAACAACTTATAGAGAACAAATAAACCATTCAAACAATATTAACAAAATAGCTTGGAATTTGATTAATGAATCTAGAAAAACTAATAAATTGCACCAAAATTTAAACTTAAAAATAGATGGTAAACTAGTGCAAGATCTGGCAATCGTATGTCAGAAATTTAATGAGTTCTTTATAAATGTTGCTTCAAATAATATACAATCTCCAAATACATATGCAAACAGTACTAACGACATTAGCATTAAATCATCAATATTCCTTAAACCAACATCTGAAAATGAAATATCCAATATAATAAGCAAACTACCTAACAAAACAATAGCAGATGGGATGACATTAGTCCAATTATCCTAAAGCAATGTAAAGCTGCTATTGTGAAACCCTTAATGCACTTAATTAACTGCTCCATTGAAGAGGGACAATTTCCTGAATTAAGTTAGGATTAATTAAACCACTATTTAAAAAGGGGGACAAACAGGACATTAGTAATTACAGGCCAATTACCTTAACATCAGAAATAGCTAAACTTTTCGAGAGAATTTTATTAGAAAGATTAGTTTCGTTTTCAAATAAACATAATATACTTCATGATTTTCAACATGGGTTTAGAAAGGGTTGCTTCTCAGTCTCTGCAATCCTGCAGTATATACATGAAGTTACAAGCAAATTAGAATCTAACAATAAGGTGAGCTCATTATTTTGTGACCTCTCTAAAGTATTTGATTGTGTTGATCATACAATTTTAATACACAAATTAAGGAATTATGGGATATGGGGCGTCCCCCTAGAATTGTTTTCTAGTTACCTAAATGGCCAGAAGCAGTACATAGAATTAGGCTACAAAACAGGGAAGTCTGTAAACAAAATACAATTGAAAATAGAAACTGTTAAATACAGTGTACCTCAAGGTACGGTATTAGGACCTCTGCTCTTCATTATATATGTTAATGATATCATCTGTCCACAAGATACAGCTGTAATAATGTATGCAGATGACACAACCGCCATATGTTGGAGGAAAACAGTAGTTGCTTTAAATAAAGATCTAAATCATACTGCAAATACTTTTGAATCCATAAATCTAAAATGTAACATGCTAAAAATTAAAGTAATGTGGTCCAGTACATCAAAAACAAATTATCCAAATACAGAAATAAAAATAAATAACAACTCTATTGAAGAAGTTAAATCATATAGGTTTCTCGGAATAATAGTAGACAAGCAGTTATCATGGGCTAAACATGTAGATCATATATGTAATACTGTCAGTAAACTGATATACTTACTTAGATATTTTAAAAAGTTACAAAGACACGGCTTCTGCAGACAATCTATTTTGGATGTATATATCCACACTTTAATTATGGGATTGAAATATGGGGTTCAACCGCAAAATGTCACATGTACAGGTTATTAATTCTACAGAAGATGTGTGTCAGACTGATTTAAACGTAAAACTAAGAGAATCATGCAGGGAGACATTCAAAAACCAAAACATGTTCACAGTCTATTCTCTTTATGTGTCTAGGACTATACTATTTGTAATTAACAGGCTTGTATTGATACGAAACAATCAAATTCACAATTATAGTACAAGAATCAATGATGACTATCACATGTATAATATTAGCAAGCGTGTCAGTGAAAAGGATATTGGTATCAGAGGGATCAAATTGTATAATAGGCTACCTAATGAGATTAAAGCTTTGACCAATACTTCAAAATCAAAATTTAAAAATAAATTAAAAGAATATTTGTTAAGTAAATGTATATATAGCGTAAATGAATTTTAAGTTATTTATGTAGTGCCTGGTATACTTATTGGAGAAATGTATTACTTCTTTACCTGTACTTTTAAGAAATGAAGTGTCCAAAATCAAATGTACAAATTGATAAACTGGATTAATAAATTATTATTATTAATTATTAATTATTATTGTTGTTGTTGTTGTTGTTAGCAGTAAGGCATGGAATTTATAGAACAAGAGAGGAAAGTAAAATAACTGCAAGTGAAATGAGGTTCTCGAGATACACAGCAAGGTAGATCAAGTGCAATTACAAATGTAATGATCATGTGATGAAGGAACTACACTTAGAATCAGTCATCAGTTACATACAAGCATACCAGAATAACTGAATGAATCATTTGCGACTAGTAATTTAGGAGAGAGTTCCCTAAGCCATGCTTCATTATTGCCCAACAGGGAAGAGATCTCTAGGTTGCCCAAGGAAAGGCTGGATGCAAATCTTGTCTATGAGCTCATAACAGGCCCTTAGGCTAAGACTTGTATGGAAGAAGAAGAAGTTATTTATTTGTTAAGATATATGGCAGCCTTTTGTAGCATGGAAGTCTTAAACATTTATCATAGTTTGTTTAGTTACAAAAATTACTGTGTAACAATATGGAGACGTATTTCAATGGAAATTATGAATAGAGTTTTTTTCTTCAAAAGAAAGCAATTCACTTTATATAAACATAAGACACCTGTCTCTACTTATTCCCAAACCTCTTCTGTAAGAGTGCATCATAATCCTACTTCTTTTCTTCATAGATTCCGCTTTGGAGTGTTAAACCCTGGATCTGTAGTATACACTCAAACATAATTGCCTGATTCAGTGGAAATATGGATGGTTTAGAGGGATGGCAAAAAAGTTAATTAGGCTTGGATCTTATTGACGTATCTAATGGATAATGCAAGAAAAAGGGAACTTAATATTTCTCAGCATTTTTTAAAACTAGCATGAAAGATAAAACAACACAGAAAGTCATCCCAGTTTCCTTTGCAGGCATTCCACTGCTTATATTTGCATGAGAGTAATACAATAAGCACATTTTACTGACATGACACAAGCTATTTACTCCATTTTTACTTCCTTGCTTCTATTTATTTCTTACATTTTCATTCTCTTTCTGGTACCTTTACTGTTGCCTGCAACAATTATTTCCTTTTTTATGCTGCAATACTGTAGCAAATGTATTCTTATTGCATCCTTGACATAGCTCCCTATCTCAGACCTTCAAGTGCATTAATTTTCTTCATTCCTTCAATCATTTAGCATGACATAATCTTACTAACAAGACCCATGCAATATCTGATACTGTTTGGCAGCAACACATATATTTCTGGTTTTACAGAACACAAACACAGCATTAAAGCAGGTATGTACACAGTAATACATAAGCATCTCTTTACTTCTGTAAAATGGTGCATTTGTTCCATTCGTCTCAGTGGATTAAGAAATTTCTGAAACAAACACTGTATTTTGAAGCCATTTTACCATAGGAAGGAGTTCTATTTGAAACAAATGGATCGAATAGATCAATTCAGCCCAATCGAAATAAGGGGAATTCATATCAAAAACCATTTTGTCCACAGGTGGACTTAGTGCATTTTGTTCCAATGCTCCTTAAATAGGAATGACTAGAGTATAGTACACCATAAAGTAACAATATTTGAAAGGAGTTCAAAATGTAAAGGCGTTATATTGTATAATAGACTTTCAAAAGAAATAAAGTCAATAACCAACATAAATACATTTTAAAAAGAATATTTAGATAGCAAATAAGGCATTCTATTCAATTGATGAATAATGATAATAATAATAATTACAGTTAAAAGGTAACAAAGTATACGAGGGTGGTCTGAAAAGTTTCTCACCTAATAAAGATACAAGACATTTTTTCAGAATTTTTTTTTATTTTTCAACATAGTCTCCTTGTAACTCTACACACTTCTCCCAGTGATGCCCCCATCTCTGTAACCTGTCCAAATAGTACTCGGCATTTTTTTCTGCAAAATAATTGTTCACGAAGGTGATTGCCTCTTCATTTGACGAAAACCTCTGTCCTCCGAGCGCAATTTTCAGATGAGGGAACAAAAAGAAGTCACTTGGGGCTAGATCTGGTAAGTAAGGCGGATGGTCAAGCAGTTCAAACCGTAATTCATGGATTTTTGCCATTGCAACCGCTGAGGTGTGAGACAGTGCATTGTCTTGGTAAAACAGGATTTTCTTTTTCTGCAAATGTGGCCATTTTTCCGCAAGTTCTGCCTTCAGCTTGTCAAGTAATGATGCGTAGTATGCTCCTGTAATGGTTTTTCCTTTTTGAAGATAATCAATTAAAATAACTCCATGACTATCCCAAAAAACAGTCGCCATCACTTTCCCAGCCAAAAAAAGTTTTGGCTTTTTTTGGAGCCGGTTCCCCCTTTGCAGTCCACTGTTTGGACTGTATTTTTGTTTCGGGTGTATAATGGTGTATCCAAGTTTCATCTACAGTAATTAATCGGCGCCCAAACTCGGATTTATTGTGCCTAAACTGCGCCAACAGAGCATTGGAAATGTTCATTCGAACACGTTTTTGGTCAAACGTGAGCAAACGCGGCACCCAACGAGCGGACAGCTTTCTCATGTCTAAATGTTGATTTAATATGTGACAAACACGTTTTTTTGACACATTCATAGCCTCCGCTATCTCTCTCACTTTAATTCAGCGGTCGTCTAGCACCATTTGGTGAACTTTGGCGATGTTTTTGTCGGTAGTTGCAATTTTTGGATGTCCTGAACGTTCATCGTCTCCCAAGCTCTTACGGCCATGTTTAAATTCAGCTGCCCAAAATTTCACTATGGTAAATGATGGTGCAGAGTCCCCATACACAGAATCCAACTCATCTTTGATTTGCGTAGGCATATTGCCTTTCAAAAACAAATATTTAATGACAGCTCAATACTCGATTTTGTCCATTTTCATAAAAATACTCACATCACCTCACTCAAACGACTGTTACATAAACAACTGAGCGTCCAAAATGGCTGAAACTTTGGTGAGTAACTGTCAACAGATGAACAACGAAATTCACTAGCTTTTATTTACGAGTGCTGCCATCTTCATGTTGAGGTCGGAAACTTTTCAGACCACCCTCGTATACATGATTGATACCTTAAATTAATTATTTGCAGGTCATCTAAATTATATAAACATTTATTGTTAAGATATACTTTTAATTTTGTATTAAATCTGGATCCAGCTAGTTTTTTAATGACATTTGGCAATTTATTACATAGAATTAAACCCTGAATACTTACATTTTTATCTGATATTTTCTTACTAAAGCCTTTTCTAAAATACTCTGTATTATATCTAGTATAATGATGGTGGATATTATTGTTTTTTCATTCCCGTTTTCTAGTGCAAGTATGATCGCCTTATACACATACAGTGAATATAGTGTCAATAGAATAGAATGTGTTAGTAACTGATGTATTTCTTATGCTATGTGTAATCAGAGTTGTTAGTAATTGATGTATTTCTATTGATAGTTGTATGTAGAGCATATAATTGACAATGTCCAATAAATTTCTGTAATCTTAATGGACAATAAATTGAGCTGAATTGTGTTTACATAGAATGTTTACAAAGTCAAATTAGATTAAGATTAAAATGCCACATTTTAATGTGGATTCCACAAATAAACTTTTATATTAACTACATAAACATTTTGTTTCTCTATTTGTCAGTTTTTTCAAAACCGGTAAATTTTGATGACCACCTGCTGTCAAAAATATGTTCCCCCTCCCTCAAAAATATTCTGCAGATGCCCTTGTCAATCCTACAAAACTATTTCTATTATAGAATAAACACATCTAAAATGTAATGCTATGCTTATGTTTACTATATAGTATTATGAATAATGAATATGGATATTTATTGTAATCCTTAATGC
This sequence comes from Deroplatys truncata, assembly GCA_030765065.1. Classification (NCBI taxonomy): domain Eukaryota; kingdom Metazoa; phylum Arthropoda; class Insecta; order Mantodea; family Mantidae; genus Deroplatys; species Deroplatys truncata. The sequence continues at coordinate 699,953,422 of CM060990.1, forward strand.
ATTTTCATAAATATACAAATACAAACAAAACAACAGAAGCACTTTTATAATTACAACTAAAGTGCTAAACCTAAATTTTCAATCTAACAAGCTATCCATCTATATGAGGCTTCTTTACACACAACCCCAGGGTTATCTGTATAATGATGGCTGGCCCCAACTATTTGCATTCCACTATTTAACTATTTTATAAAATTTATATTTCAATTCTCTTATCTTTAACTTCTCTAATCCATTTCTCCCTTAACTTTTCCCCAATATTCTCTAATCATTTTATTCCTGTTTCTTCCCATACCAGTTAACATTTTATATACTATAACTTCTTTCTGTAATTTGTCCCATTTTATTTCCCATATATCTTCCCTTCATCTCTTCACCCCATCACATTCTAATAAATATTGAAATATTCCTTCTAGCTCTTGACAACTAATCCACCCTACCCATTAACTCTTCTCAAACCCTTTAAAAATAGTGCTCTTGATCACATCCATGCAAACCCTTCCCTTCTAAATTTATCACAATGATCCACACATTTCTCCCTCAACCAATCCTTTTTAAACATTCTATATAATTTTAAAGAACTCTTATCTCTAGAACTAGCCCAAATCTCTTGCCCATCTACATCCTCAATTCTTTACCTAACTTCCTTCCAAAACCCTATTCTACTTTGATCTCCAAATTTCCACATATCTCTATCATTCCAATTTCTTAAAATTTCCTATAGTTCACACATCCAGCTATTACTTATACTTTGATTGCAATTGCACTCTTTTAAAACATTGTGATCCCCTAATTTCAAAATCCTGTGCCAATATTTTAAAATCTCTCCATCACCAAACCCTTCCTAACTCAACCAATGCTACTCCCCTTAGCGTCGCCAATACTTGATTCAAATCCTCGGGTCCAGGATTCAGCTCTATTCCTAAAATCATTAGCAATACAGCTATTATGACCACTATCCATAACTACTCTTTCGCAATCAATTTACTCTCCTCTTCATTCATAAATTTCCCTCCAATAAATATTCCAATTCTTTCCTGGTAAACTTAAAAATTTCTCCCATCTTTGTAATGCAATGGAGCACTGCACAATCACATTCACTCTCCATTATTGTTCGTGTTAGACTCCCAATTTACCATTAATTATTTGTGTGTATATACAAACAAAGCCATGGTCAGAAGGCCTTTTCTTCTCTGTATCAGTAACACAAAATATAGAAATATTACCAGAATTAATAAGCTTAACATCTCTGAGATTGGCGGACTGGTAGTAGGGGTCAAAGGTTTGAACACAGCATGACTCAACTGGTTCACCAGTATGTTGGGAGGTAACCATCTGGAGAGTTAATACAAAGAAAATCTTTGAGGGGTGGGGCTCAATAACTGAAGCTGCCTTTAATTACGCTGCTAGTCAAAACAACTACTATCTCTAACATATTTGCTAATTCACATTATTGCATTTAAAAGTGAATTTAAATAAGCTTCACTTTTTCTAATAAACTGAAATTATAATTTACCATAAAGTTATAAGGTGTCTGTTTCTTTCTTTCTCCTTCTCTCTCTTTCTTTCTTTCTTTCTCTCTTCCTTCCTTCCTCTCTTTCTATCTCTCTCTCTCCCTCCCTTTTTTCTTTCTTTCTTTTCTTTTGAGTTATCATGTAATATGTACCTTTAGGCTGTTGAATTAATCTTTCATGATCATATAAATGTTAAAAATAGTACGTCACTTGAGGTTCATCTTCAAGAATGTAATTCCCTATGTCTGTCACTGACTAGCTTAATACTCTTTTTGTCCTTATTAAAATGTTTATGATCATAATATAAAATAAAACAAAAGACTACTTTTTTGGGTAATTAAGTTTGGTTCAAAGTACAGGTGCGAGACAGTTGACAATTCTATTGACTTCATCTTGTCGCTCCTTTGTTAAAACACAAGGGTAGTTATGCAGTACACATGCAATGTTGCTGCTGGGTCATTCCATTCAAAATTTTACAGTTTGAACATAAGGATCCCCAATGTTTCTTATATTGTAGTATATGAATACCTTATATGTTAATATGTACAACATAAGACTCTTTGCATTGGTATTATGGCTTTCAGAAGCACTTAATTCTTAGCCTTTGGACTGACAGACATTTAAAAACATATTCTTTTGTGGAACATCCTTTGTTTGCAGGAAGCAACTAAAGTATCATAGGGAAGATAAAAGACTCACACTTAATGTGAGGTTATTTTTGTGTGAATAGCTACTTGTATAAATTTGAAAGTAACTTAAAAAATATAAGTCATCGTTAAAAATAAATGAACCTTTATTTTCTTCCATTTGTATTTTATATGAAGAATATGGGATGTTAGTACATATGTGTTAAGTTCCATCCGTTGTCTGTAATAATATAGATTCTACAGCCAAAAGAAAACTTCTCATAATGTTCACTATCACTTGAAACACATGCATGTCTAAGCCACAGATGTGATATGACGAAACACAGACCCAGCGTGAGTGATGAACAGCAGAGATGAGTCAGCCACCCTTATTATAGAGTGCCACCAGTTAAGATTATTTCATAATGTCTAAAGTTAAACAAAACAAACGGTGGAATACCTTGTGGTGTTGTAATTCCTTCATGTTGGAAAGATATTCTAAGAAGGTGAGTATGAGAAAAGTAACAAGGTATACACAAAAAGTTTCACATTTAATAATACGTGATGCTATTTGTGTAACTTGCAATGTTAGGATCTCCAAAATGAAAATGAAATCAGATGAGACAGACTCGGAAGTTGCTAAATCTTCCACTGAAGAAGAGTGTACTAGCACTTGCATGAGGAGATCCAGTGAAGAGGAATACATACCTGCTGAAGATACCATGAGTACATTAAATACAATTTTAACTCCATCAGGTGAATTCCCTATTTCCAAATCAAAATTGTCTCACGTTAAACATACTCATGAAGGAAATCTGCTTCTGTGGCCAAGATATTGAACAAAAGTATTTTTAGAACTCAAGTTGAAAAAAATGATGAGGATGAAATGATTTCTCAGTCTAAAGATAATTTGTAAGTGTAAACACCGCAGCTGAAAAATACATTATATTAACCTGTCTTCCCAAACGTTGGAGTGAACACAAAATGTCTCTGGAGTTTGGTCTATCTATGTAAGTGGCACATATTGCAAAACTAATGCATGCTCAAAAAGGCATTACTTTACACCTGCAGGAACTACCAATGTAAATTACCGGATGTTGTTGTTAAAATATAAAAAGATTTTAGAAGAAGATGACATCAACAGAATGATGTCAGGCATGAAGGATGTAAAATCTATAAATGAAGGAGGAAAAAGAAACAAAGCTGAAGAGGTTACTTTTGGTCAATTTCAAAGAACTATAAAGGGAGTTAAAAATCAGGAATCTGGGAACAAAAGTAGGATTTTTGCGATTTGCATTCCTGAGGCCTAAATACTGTCTTGGCAGGAGTAGCAGGAACACACAATGAGTGCATGTGCACGATTTGTGAAAACACAAAATTAATGTTCATAAACCTCAAGAATCTCAAACATGAGTGAGACAATTCCTTCACAGAACTTAGTGATTCGGTGCATAAATTAATGTGCTTTGATCCATCATCAGATTGTTATTTAAACAAGCGTGAGTAATGCCCTACAGATACAGTCCTTATAGAAACATTGACAAATTTATTCCAGACCAATATAATAGGACAAAGTGGAAAACGATGGACAGAGCACAGATGACCTTGATAAAATTGCCTCCAAATTTCATTCATAATTTCATAATGAATTTTAAAAAATTCACATCACACAATTTCATCGCAAAAGCACAACATAATTGCTTAAGGCATCTGCAAACCCAAATAAACCCGGAAGAACTTATAGTTATTGGTGATTACTCAGAAAATTACAGTTTTGTCACACAGGATGCTATACGAGGGTACCGTTGGAGTCATTCTCAAGCAAAACTACACTCCTTTGCCATTTATTACAGAACAGTAGATAACAATTTAGACAGTATCTGTTCCTCAATAGTTTTCAAATATTTAGTTCATAACACTGCAGGATTTCATTTTTTCCAGAAAAAATTAATTGCCCATCTGAAACAAAAATTCCCAGCTCAAAAAATATTTTATTTTAGTGATGGAACTGCCGCATAGTACAAAAACAAACAAAAGAAAACTTTGGAAAGTTGCTTCATTATGATGAAAATTTTAACGTGCAAGCCGAGTAGCACTTCAACCATGGCAAAGGTCTGTGCGATGGTGTGGGGGGACTATAAATTGATTAGCTGCACATGCAAGTAATCAATGAACAATGATTAACACCCCCTAAGAAATCTATGAATGGGCAAAGTCCAACTTAAATAGAATTATGTGTTCATTTACGACAAATGAAGAATACAAAAATTAAAGTGATGTTTTAAATTCTACGAGGTTCGCAGGTCTAAAGACTTTTCTGGGAACTAGAAATATTCATTGCGTTGTGCTTTCAAATGGAAAAATATGTATATGTGAAAACGTACTCAAACTCTTTGGAAATGCCGAGAGAAGTGGAAGTGCAACGTATGATGCTCCTCACATGCAGCAGGCACAGGCATGCAACCAGCAGCACCATGCAGCAGGGAGAGTATGTGTGCATCACGCACTGGTAAGTTATTTAAATTTATTTAATCAAGTAATTATTGTAACATCAACGTGAAGGTTTGGCAGCTTACAGGCAAATGTCAGTTATAAGCATGTGTAGTAAAATGTTTATGATCAGGTTGTAATCAGGTTATGAACAGGTTGTAATTTTAGATATAAATATTTATATATTGGTTAATTAGTTTTCTGTTTTACTATTTTTGAAGGTAAAAAAACCACAGGGTATATTTGAAAGCATTGACTTTTTCTACTTAAAATTACCTTCAGAATTTATACTCAATATTTATTATGATCATTAAAAAAATTCATTACAAGCATGTCAGCGGTAATCTTGAAATTTCAGCCCCCTATAATCTGAAAATGGTGGGGGTTAGGGGCTTCATATTCCATGTGGTATTCATGCATCTTCTGCAAACTAACATACATAAGAATAAACATTTTTCGAGATGTTGATGTTTTCAGCTGTCTGTTTTGGGTGAAATTACCCTGCTTTGATATTCAAAACAAGTGCCTCTCAACACTGAGTTGAAACATAATGTTTTTGTTAGAAATTAGAGGGAAACAATTCAGGAGAATGAAATGTGCTCCTTCCAAAGATAAAATATAATTTTGTAGTAGTCTAGGAAATAGGAAACTCTTTTTGTAACAGAATTAACATGCATATAAGGAATATATGAATATGAAAACTCGTCCCCCTAAAAGAGTTTCTTGGGGTGATTTTAAGCCCCTAGGGTTCTGGTGTCTATGATGACCACACATACCAGTGTGCTGCAGTTTAACAACATGCTGTTTTTCATGCAGCAGTACTAATATTACCATTAAAACATATCATTGTTGGTATTAATATGTACTAAGCAATAGATATACATCATTGTAATTGTGGTTTAGATTTTCAGAAGTCAGAAGAAGGTCTTTAAGTGCAAGAAACATACACTATGCAAGAACATACCTACTCTTGTGCAATAAGCAGGGTGGCCAGTGCTCTTCAGTAAAATGATTTGACTCCATTAAAATATAACCACTCTTTGAATAATAGTTGTATAATAAGTGCTGGTATAGTGTGGTTAATCTATAAATTACAAATAACCTTTAACCAAAATAAATGCAAGAAATTTGCTTTTGGCTGAAATACTTCCCCATATAGATATTTGGCAGTTACTATGAGTCCAGGAAAACTTATTAAACTCAACTCATTCCAATGTAGTTATGTACTTTTATGCTCGACCATGCCAAAATGTAATATTTATATGACTGGTAGCAGTACTTTAATGGGCCTCATTAAACCACACCTGTCCATTAAAGAATTGGTATTCGACCAATCAGAAGTGGCCATGCAACATTGTGAAAGTGCAGTATCGATTATTCTGCGTAGTACGTCTCACAATGCTAACAACTTTGTTTGACACAGGTGTTACAAGGTCATTGTATTGTAACCATAGATAAAGGAATAACGATTGCAACACATCACTCAAACCAGAAATGAACACTTATGAAACCTTTAATTTAGATACATGGTCGAGTATAAACAGTCGTATGAAACTTGACTATAATGGTGATTAAAACGCTCGTAAGATAATTATTAACCGAGTGAGTGAAGCGATCTTGGTTAATAATAACACTCGCATTTTAATTACTACCATTATAGTCTCGTTGCATAATATACTATTACCTATATGTGTTGAACATGACACCTTCATGAAGAAACTCAAAGCCTATGGAGTTGGGGGACCAGGCTTAAATATCTTTAAGTCATATTTAACTCTTTGTAAACAACTAGTGTCAATTGGAGGGAAATGTTTGCAGATTACTGAAGTAAAAAGCAGGAATTCAACAGGGCTCAGTGCTTGGACGTCTGCTTTTCTTAATAATTATCAATGATGTGCCGAATTATTGTCCATGTCATACTATTGTTTATTCAGATGACACATCATTTCTTAATATAAATAATTTTTATTTACTGTCCCAGTCTGTCTGAGAGAACTTAAAAACAAGCCCAAATATGGTTTAGAAGCAACAGCTTTTTAATCAGTGAAAGTAAGTCATAAAATATTACTTTTACATTAACAAATAGTAATAACTCATGAAATGACACAAGTGAGACCATAAAATTTCTTGGTATGATGATTGATAATCATCTGTCTTGCAACTCTCTCATTGATTCTGTATGCAGTAAGCTGTCATGTGTAGCGTTCTTATTAGGCAACTTAAAAAAAAGCAATGCCAAATGATTTTGTTTGCATGCCATATTTTTCATTCTTTCAAAGCATTTTTCAGTATGGTTTGATACTGTGGGTAGTAGCCCACAAATAATAGATGTGCTAATGATTCAAAACAAGGTTGTAAGAATATTGACAAATTCTAATAAAACTGAACATTGTAAACCACCATTTAAAACACTAAAAATTCCGACTGTTGTTAATCTATACATAATTTACAAAAGTATAGCACAAGAAGTAAAATGCATATGTACAACACATGAAAAAAGAACAGAGTGAATATCTTAGTTTCAGAGGTCCTCTAGGTATTACAAGTTACATGGCATAAAAACATTTAATTCACTTCCTTTGGAAATACACACTATAAATATTCAAAGCTATAAAAATAAAATATGCAAATGGTTAACAAAACCTTCATTCTAGAGCACATAAGAATTCCTAGAGATATGTAAACATGACCTGTAAACTTTATATAAACTCTACTATCTCTTCATTGTATACATTTATTATAAATTATTCTTGACAAAGGCTATTCTAATTATTATAATTAGCAAATGATGAATCTTCTACTGCTACTGCGACTACTACGACTACGACGACTTATTACTTTAGATTGTCGTGCAGCATGAGTGATTCTTTATTATTTTTTTGGGGGGAAGGGCCAATTTGATTACTGCAATGCTGAAGATCCATAAAAAAACAGTACTAAGGTTTAGCTTTAATGAGATGTCACTAGTGTGAAACTAATATTAGATGTCTTTGTAACTGAGAGGGCAGTAAGCTCATTTTCCATCTCAGAGACTGAGTTTTATTCTAAGCTGGGACAGGGAATTTTTCTTTAATTAGAATCAAATAATACCTTCTGCAGAATCCAAAAGCATGAAAATGCATGAGAAAATGTGATTATATTTCCATGTTATAAAGAATTAAAGCCTAATGTTCCAAACTTAATGTCAGTGATTCAACAGCACCTTTGTTTCTAAAGGTCCCCGATATGACCAGAATGATTAAGGCGGCTATGCAAACAAACCAATATTTAAAGAAATGTTATTCTACTAGCAACACAATACAATGCATATTATTGTCTTAGTACCAAAACAATGTGAAGCTGGTTATCGAGACCCAGGAGAAATAATATTAATAATAATAATAATAATAATAATAATGATGATGATGATGATGATGATGATGATGATAATAATATACGATCGAACATAGCGACGAAAATGTGCTGTCGTTCCAGTGTAACAACCCGAGTAGCGAACCGAGGTCGAACGAACCTGCCTGCACTCCTTCGGCCTCACCGCACCCAGCAAGTGAAATGTCAAGCACAGTAGGGCCTCTGCAACAATGCAATATACCTTTACAATTTTTGAATGAACTGCCAATCCCCAAGTTCAACAGTGAATGACCTCGAATCTTATTTCGTGCTTAGGGGAATTCCCGACCGTTTCAAAATGGTAATTATAAAAAGGAGCTTGATAGGCCCGTCCCTGAGTTGGTTTCGATTGACGGTAGGCGAGCATGCACAATATGAACATTTTAGGTCTGCATTTTTAGAAAAATATTGGAGTGGCGTTGCACAGTACAGGGTGCGAGCAGAAATAAACAATGGCCGATACAGGGAAGAGAAGCATGAGTCGATGGTCGACTACTTCTTGCGACTCGGCCAATTAAGTCAACTCCTGGACCCACCGATGCCCGAAGATGAATTTGTATCCCTCCTGACACAACACTTTCCAGACGTTATACGTCATCACCTCGTGGTAGCACGTTCGAGGACGCTGAGCGAATCCATAGAACTACTTACCGCTCTGCAGGGGTACAGAACGCGGGAAGAAGATAGGCCCAGAATCAGGACTGAAGGCAGACACATTGATCGGATACATTCGCATCGTAATGATGGGACGAGGGCACAAGGTGCGTTGAACAACTATTCCACAGTCCGACAGCGTTATCAAGAGCCATTTACAAGAAATCGGGAGAGAAACTATAGGCCCTGGAACCAAACGGGCACGGGTAGACCACCGAGGCAACATGAGGAGTATCCCGTTCAGTACATGAGATTCTCCAGGTACCTGGCGAATAGTAGGCAACACCGGGGAAATAACCTCCACGGTGGAACAGCGGATAGGCCAAGAATGCCTCCGAACCGACCTGGAAACACCCCGGGCAGGCCAAGGACACCTCCGAACAGGCCAAGAACACCTCCAAGCCGGCCAGCGACCCCACCCCGTAGAGATGAGAACCACGAGCTCTTAAGCATGCCTACGTACAGTCACGTTTTGACGCCGAGCGGGTACCCATCACAGACACGACAGCCGCAAAATGTCCACCGCGAAATGGATGACGCGATAGGTCACCTAAGCGGGGCAATGGCAGGACAAAGCATAGGCCAATGGATAGGCCCCAGTCAAGGATCGTGGTCACGACGGTCGGGAAACTGGAGACAGGAAGAGTCGTAGCGTTCCCAGGCTCAACCTCAGAGAATGCGCGCAGGTTCTCGCATTACACAGGGAACGAAAACAAAAATACAAGAAGAACAATTTTTTGATTGAATATTTGCACATAGGGAAAAGGCATTGATGTGGTGAGAATTTTTACGCAACAACTGTGCGAAGGGAGAGATCTTAACGACACGCCACTGCAGTCAGCTGATGAGTCAGAAGTAGGTCAAGCACCCCAGTATTGTGGGTTAAACACAGAAAATGAATATGTTTATTTTGGTGAGAGACCAGACGACCCGCAGGTAGTGAGTGAACAAAACATGTCCCTATCAGGTACACACGAACGTGTAACATCAACAGACTGCTTAAACCACCAAGAGAAAGAAGGAATACAGAAGTATGCATATGTGTTGGAAAGGTCCTTATCGGATATCACAAACCTTCGGGGACAGGGTATATCAACTCCAATCGTCCATGTAAACAGGACCAAAGAAATTTAGTAGAGTAGGACAGGGAAAATGTACGAACGTACTCGGAACACGAGTAAGGAAAGTCATATATGCGAACATTGTTTACAAACAAATTGGTAGCTTTGGGACAGCAATGTCCTGTTAAAACCGTGTGCTTGACATTCACGATGTTAATGACATACAGTATGAAAACCGGACAGAATGTATACCTGGCAGAAAAAGGTACCAAAAGGTGTCTGAGTGTGGAGGCTGCTAATAGCCTCAAGAAAACCAGTATTGTATATAAGGTGCAAAAGAGAGAGAGAGAGAGAGAGAGAGAGAGAGAGAGAGAGAGAGAGAGATGAACTAAGATGTGTAATTAAAAAAAAAATTGTTTGAAGAATGTATTGTGTGTATAAACAGATTCCTTAAATATAAATGTTTTGTAGCCTGGTTGTTGACAGCCAGATATTATGTAGATTGTTTTTCTTTAACTTGGTGAAAATACTTGTGTCAAATTTGAAATTGCATTGTGTACAGTGATTGAAATGTATTGTGAACAGAATAAATGTGTAACGGTGGGCTCGCCATCAAATCGTCGTAAGCCACTAAATAAATGAATGAATAAATAAATAAAATGATAAATGAAAGGAGCTGAGGGAGAGAGGGACATTAGATTAGCTTAGATGGGACATTACCGATGATAAATTTACCGTCAGGGCATATGAAGCTGGTTATCGAGACCCAGGAGAAATAATAATAATAATAATAATAATAATAATAATAATAATAATAATAATAATAATAATAATATACGATTGAACATAGCGACGAAAATGTGCTGAATTCATATTAGGAATGGGTTTTGTAGGGAAGACAGAGAAACAAAGTTGGTTTCCTCGAAGCAGAGGTATTTTACCTGCGATGGTCAACGAACCTGCATACTGGAAGTCTCGCCTTTATACTTTTGGCTCGGACAGGGTTTACAACGGTTTCAAAGCTTAAAAGGGTGAGGAAGTATATGTGCCTTATCTACGATCTAAGAATGTTCGTGGGAAGATTTTAAAACTCAAAATAAGCTGTAAGAAGCAGATGTGAAAGTTGTCAAGTGGGGGTAGCCAATAACAAAAATCATGAAACAAAATCATAGCCAATCGAAAGATCGCGTAGGCATCACATGATACGTTTGAACTTAAAACAGAACAAAATTTAAGAAAGGGAGAGGGGGAAAATTCTACGTTTGGCGAAAGGCGTGAAGGAGGAAAGAAAACGCCGGGACAGTCGGGTACAAACTAACCACGAGGACGGTCGACGAAACAAAATAAGATGAAAATAATCAGAAAGTTTATAGTGTAGTAAAAATGAAGTTATGAAATCTAGGCAATTCGAGGGCTAGTCGGAGAAACACATAAGTAGCGACTTCTAAAGTGATAAGAATAACAGTGGTTTCGACGACGAAGGTGGCGGGTTGACCAGATAGGAATCTACGTAACAAAATAAAGATATAACTCAAACTTCTCCGGCAGTATTATTAATATCATCAAGGCAGTGTCACCACCCCTGAAAAACAAGAACCTCAGCTCTACCAAAACAAATTCCAAATCCCTGCTATCCAACCATCGAACCCAGGACTCTGAGTCCACTGAAGCAACTGCCAGGAACAACACTGATGCGTCAGAGGTCAGCGTCAAATGGTAGCTTTCCCTCTGTCGAAGAATTCAGATTTTGAAAAGGCTGAAAGTGACCATATTTAAAATATTAAGATGAAATAAGTGATATAGTTATTCAATTGACTGTGAATAACTAAAAATGCTTGTTTTTTCCACATTAACCTCCAAAATACCCATAGTACATAAAATCAAATTATCCCAAGATCAAGTAATTGCCCACCATAAGCAACACTGGCAATAGACTACACCAAGGGTGGTGAAAATGACTTCCTTCCGTGAGTCACCAAATATGCAACACGCACTGCATCACTCACAGCACATGAAAAACAAAGGGACGGTTGCAGAGAGGGAACGGCGCCTGCGAGTCAAAATAACTCGCGAAGCACTTTTTCGCCACCTCTGGACTACACCATTCCTTTTTGGACAAATCACAAACTTGTATTTGAGCAAAAGGAGTAATTTTCTTGCACTTATCAATTTATTAAAACTAGCAGAAATCACACGCTATTAGGGTTGCCAGGTACGCCATTTTTTCTGGATTTATCCATTTCTTTTTTTTTTTTTTTTCTAATAATTATGCTACTCTGTTTTTCTTTTGCCAAGACTCTCTATAAATTCAGTTTTTAAGTTCATGTGAACACCTCCCTGAATAGCAATAAAATAAGTTTTAAATGATGGTAGATTGAGTCACACTTATTGACACTCACCTTCACTAAATTAAATGCTGGTACAAGTTAGTTTCGGAATGAGTTAAAGTGGAATTGAAGATGTACACAAGACTCCTTGATGGAAAATTTTGAAATCTCAACACAATAAAGGGTATATAACAAGCTCTGGGAAGATGCATCTTCCTGGGTTAAACCATGGTGAATGGACAATAGAGCATCTTGTGTTTTATGTAGAATGGCTTTCAGTATTTCTTATGGTAAACAAAGCGACTTGCGGCAATGCACAGATTACACTGGTCATCATTGATTCTGTGGTATAAAGGAAAATATGTGACTTTAATGGAAATCAGTCCTAATTTCAAAAATGAAGCCCTTTATGGCTATTACATCTAGTTATTATAATATGTGCATATATGTCTATGGTGGTAAATTCATTCAGCTTATACAATTTACTGCTATGTTTCATTATGTTATTCGAAATCTGATGTTGGTTTTCTTCCTAATTGGCGCACTTCTGTACTGCGTTATCACCCAGATGTGTATGTTTATATTCCTAACACTTATCAGTTTTGTTGTATGGTTCAGGTCTGTCTTCTTGTGAGGTATTTATGTTTACATTTACAGTTATCATAGATCTCAATTTCAGTTAAGCTGAAAACTTGTGTTAATATGTACGTTCGTCTTCTAAATGTGCAGTGCTACAATAAAAGTTTGAGTATACTTCTACATCAGGATTATGCAGGAGACAGTGTCTACAAAGTCCTCAGAAGTTTTGTTACATTTGTGGGTGTTACGTGTTTGATGGGAAGGTACATAAAATAGACTCACAAATAAAGAAACTAAATTACTCATGTTTCAAAGAGAAAGTTGGTGATCAGGATAAATCATTTGCACCTCATAATAATAATAATAATAACAATAACAATAACAATGTTATTGACCATTAAACATTTACAAAAGCTATAGGTTTCATCAGGGACATATTTGCAAATATATATGTACACACACACACGCAAGTCTTGTAAGTAAGATAGTACAGAAGTTATGTAAAAGCGATTTAAAGTATACAAATTTACTTAGGTCAAAAGTCTTCAGCGTTAACCTAGTACTCAACACATAGAAAAATTACATAAATTTTGAGGCGTGAATATTACACTCCATATATTCATCTAGAGTAAAATGCTGTTTGAGCCATTTTTTGACTAAAAAGGTAAACCTGTTCAGTGGTAGTTCTCTTACATTGAGGGGAAGTTTATTAAAAAGCTTTAACCATTGGTAGCAGTGGCTATTGATACTCTTGTTTAATCAGTTACATGGTTTATCTAAATCAAATTTGCATCTAGTGTTATAATTATGTACAGTGGAACGATTTACAAATTGATTCATATTTTCTTTGACATGTATAATATTACTGAATATATATAATGAAGGTAATGTCATTATCTTGAGATTTCTATAGTAGGCTTACACATTTCTTGTGGTCCTAATTCTACCATTAATCTAATAGTTTTCTTTTGCCAGAAAAATACATTTTTTGACGTAGCACGGTTTCCCCAAAGCCTGACCTCATATAATAAGTGAGAATGAAAAAAGGCATAATAGGAATTGAGTAGCACATCTTGACTTATACGTTTCTTCAATTTACGTAAAAGATACCATATTCATGCAAGCTTTTTGCAAAGGTAGAAGGTGTGTGTATCCCGTGCTAACCTAGTGTCTAAATGCAATCCTAGTAGTTTCACTGCATTCTTAATATCATTGTGTTTTAACATAAACAGTATGTTATTAGCTACATTCATAGCTAAGAACCAAATATTTGCACTTTCTATAGATGAGTTCATTTGCTGTTTGAGAATATCCATATCTTTGTTGCTGTTCAGTAGAGTGGCATCATCTGCATATAGAATAGAAGTGCAAGGTATGTTAAACTTTAAATCATGTACATATATTAAAAAACGAAAGGGTCCTAGCACAGATGCTTGTGGTACTCCTGCTATTACAGTTTCTATGTTGGATGTCTCATTATTAACAAAAACTATTTTCTTTCTTTCCTCCAAATAGGATATTAATAATTTTAATTCACCACCTCCCATTCCATAATAAAAAAGTTTATCAAATAGAATATTATGTGAGATACAGTCAAAAGCTTTAGTTAAATCTATCAAGGTGGCCCCAGTTGTCTCTTTGTTTTCAAAATTTTTAAAAATTTCTATGATTAAGTCTTCTACTGCTTTTTCGGTTGATAGCCCCTTTCTGAATCCAAAGTGCTTGTCATCTAGAAGATTATTTATTGAAGAATAGTTGTAAATTGGATGAAAATGCAGGATTTAACAACTTTGCTAAGTATAGGTACAATTGTAATGGGAAAGTAATTAAATGGAAATGTATTGTCACCTTTCTTAAAGATAGGTATGACTGGAAATCTTAAGGCAAGTGGGATATATTCCCTGACAAACATCTGATTAATCAGGAAAGTCAAAGGTAATGCTATTCCATTATTTTCTTTAATATTTGATTAGATAAACCATATATGTCCTGGGTATGAGATATACTTAATCCTTTAAAAATGCTGATAGCTGTGTCTGGTGAAACTTGCTGCCATTTCAAACTTTTGTTCGATGACATGTTAGCTAGTATTTTGCATGCTTTATGCTTTATTGTGCTAAGAGTTTACAAATTTGAGTAGAAAATTGTGTAGTAAATCTAAATGATTGTGAGTATTAGTAATATCAGTAGTCATTAAATCTTTGTCACATACATTTCTGGAAACATTTATAAAGTATTTCTTAAGCTGATTTGATTCTATAGGTATTGCACACTTAGATTTAGGTGCGTTGATAGCACCCTTAATAATGGACCATGCTGTTTTGCATTTATTTGTTGCAGTTAAAATTAAATTATCATTTGCTGCGATATTTGCTTTTAAAATGCATTTCCTATACAGTTTCTTGAAGTATTTGTACCTCTCTCTATTTTCCATTTCCATACTAAGTTTGGATTTATCATAAAGAAATAGTAGCATGTTGCGCATTTTGACCAGTTCTGGCGTAAACCAATTAGGAACCCTTGTCCGAGTTTTTTACTTTAAACTAATAATTTTCTCTGCGCAATTTATGTTAAAGTAAAATGTAATAATTTGGCTAAAATATGTAAAGATATTTTCTATGTCGCCAGTGCTGTACATTTCAGGCCAGTCGATTTCCATTAAGCTAAGTCTAAATGAACCTAACCTTTCTTCTGACAGCATTTTGTATAATGCACTGTTTCATTCGGTGAGTTAGTGCTTTGTTTAGTTTCCTTTAGCTGAAATTCAGCTGAAAATCATATTGCATGTAACAGTTATGTTGAGCGATTACATTATTGGTATGAAGGAAAATGGAAGGCAATGCCGTTTGCCAAACCAATGATATGGAGACAGCAGCACAATTCACCACAACAGTTTAATCAATTTGAGCTAAATGATTTAGTGAGGGATTTGGAAACATAGCACAATGTGACAGTATGAGAGCAAGGCAACAACTGAAGCTAAACACATACACAACATAATCCATAATTATGTAAATATATGCAAAACTAATGTTTACAGTATATTACAGTATTTCATAAATTTATCCCAAAAGTGTGAATGACTTTTTAGATATTTTAAAAAGCCTAGAAAATTATGAGAAATTCTTTTCATTGTGTGTGAATCAGATTTCCTCTTAAGAGTGCTGATAATGGGGCAATAATTTTGGCACAGAAAATCCATTTTTCAGTCACGTCTCAACAATAATAAAAATACAGTAGAGGCCCGTAATTCGAGCTCTGGTATTTTGAGATTCCATGTAATTCAAGGGGTCTTAAGAAAATTAAAATTTTACATAAAACTAGAGTAAAATCCCGTTTTTATATGTTGTCCACATGTATGTTTTATGCACTTCCGAATGTGTTACATTTTGAAATTTCTTTCAATTTTCCATGTACAATACAGATAAAACTGTCCCACTTAGGGTTTTCGTTCATAATGCACAGAAATAACCTTGGCCTCAGACTACTAATGCATTTCTATTACAGAGGACAGGTACCATTAGGTTTCAAGGATTGCGCTTGCTCTTTCTCTTTCGATCCATCACTAATTGAGACTGCCTGACAATCAGTTGTACAGTGCATACCATCCTTATTGTTGTCCCTACTCAGCGACAGTGGTCATTAAAATATGCTTAGTAAAAATACACATTTTACAACATAGGCTGACCGTTGTTTATTATAGATGGTTGTGTAGTAATAACTGTATTGTAGTGAGCCCATCTGTATCACGTTAATTTTAAAGTGTTACATGAATGTGCATGTGTAACTGTGTGTTTCTTAATGTTTTAATTCATACATTACTCTGAGTGATAGGATGAAGAGAAAATTTGTGCTGTTGAGTGTGAAACTGGAGGCTTTGAAAAGATTAGACAAAGGAGATAAAAGAACTTGCTGCTGAGTATGGAGTCGGTGAAGTCAATGAAGAAATCTGAGTATGAAAAAACAAGTGAAGCTTTGTTCATTTAGTTAACTCAACAAAGACAAAAAGGAAATACATTTCAGGGCCTATTCTGCAAAAAAAGCTGTATTTTTAGAAATGAGTCAAAGGAAGGTGAGGACAATTTTGCTGCAAGTTTAGGATGATTGGATAGGTGGGAGAAGTGATACGGCATAAGGCAGCTTGAAATTTGAGGTGAAAAACTTTCTGCGGATTTCCAAACTGTTACACAATTTTGTGAGAAATTAACAAAAATTATACAAGAAGAAAATCTTATTCTTGATCGACTGTGATGAAACAGGACTGATTATAAAACTCTAGCCTCAAAAGAAGAAAAGGCTGCCCCTGACTACAAAAAATGTAAAAAGCGATTAACAGTTCTTGCTGCATCGAATGCAAGTGAAGACCATAAACTGAAGCTACTGGTAACAGTACTGCCTGGTAACACTGCCTGTTACATATGTCCACCAAAAATCTGCTTGGATGGACAGAAATATTTTTAAGAAGTGGTTTTTTGAAGCTTTTGTTCCAGAGAACAAAAGATACCTAAAGAAAAAGTGCTTGCCTTCCAAAGCAATCTTAACACTTGAAAATGCTGGTTCACTCCCTGATGAGGAAGAATTACAAGCTGACGGTGTTCGCGCATTGTTCTTATCCCCTAACAGCATGAGTTTAATACAGCCAATGGATCAAAGCATTTTACAATGCTTGAAAAAAAGGTATTGTCATTGTTTGCTTCAGATGCTTCTACAAAACAACAAAAGGTGAAAGGTCCATCAAAGAATTTCTAAAAAAAAATACGATAAAAGACGTAATTTACTGGATAGCTGATTCATGGTCTGAAATAAAGGCGGAGACACCAAAAAAATCTTGGAATCAGATTTTACAGAATGAAACAGATATCAACAGTACTAACAAAGATGATCTACCATTGGTAGAACTGATCAAAAAGCTTGCTGGATGTGAAAATACGAATGCGAGTGAGGTTTCAGAATGGATGAACAGTGATAAACAGTTTGAAGTGACTGATCTTGCAATTGTTGAAATGGTTAGTGAGCCTGCTGAAGACAGTGGTGACAAGGAATTGCCTGAAGAAATTGTATCAGTGATCACTCACACTGAGGGTTTGACAGCGCTAGATTACATTATATCGAGCAGCAAGCGGAAGCTACTCCAACTGACACCATGCTTCTTAGAAGATGGCATGACATTGCTGCTAAAAAGTGAGGTTATATTTTAAAACAGAGGACTTTGGACAATTTCTTTAACTGTGATTTATGCTTTTGCAACCTGAAAATGTGTGCCCATATATGTACATATAACATAGATTATGTACTAAATTGTTTTTTATTTAATTTTATAACCATTATTAAGCTCATTAAACATTTATTCATGATTTACCCATTGATTTAGTTATATTTCCATATAATCTGAGCTTTTTGTAATTCAAGGTAGCCTCAGCCCCAATTAGCTTGAATTACTGGGGCTCTACTGTATTATAAAGGAACATTGCACCATTCATATACTCCATAATGCAATTAAGAATGCCACTTAAAAATATTAGATATTGATATGGAATGCATTGTCCTCAAAATTTATAATAGTTTCTCAGTTTTTGCAAAAAGAAGAGAGGAACTGAAATCATTTCTCCAGTTTACGGAGTTGAAATGAGCAGAAATACTGAGGTCTATTCCCACAAGATCGCTCTCTTTGATCCCAGCTGTAAATAGGATTTTTCTGAACTGGAACGGAATCAAGAGCTATTTCCAGAGTATTGACAAATGTCCAAAATTTTTTAATTCCGTTTTTCTAAATGAAGGCCCTGAGCAAGACATTCTGCCAGAAATGTGTTTCCATTTTGTGAGCAATGTTGGAAATCTGTGAAGTTCATCAACAAAACATTGAAAATTTATCATTTAAGTGTCTTGGAAAGCTTCAAACAAATGCATCTTCTAATTGATAAACTTAAACAAAGAATGAAGGAGAGTTTTTATGAGTCAAAGAAACTTTAGATTGGTTTATCTCTTAACTTGCAAAGTAAAGTTTTAGATAACTTCAATTGGTTTTAGAATGCTGGACTTTAGTATCCATAAAAATAGTTGGAGAAAGAAATTGAACTTAAAGACTCTGAAACCGCATTGAAGTTCTTAAACTAAAAGATCATGTATGTGTTGATAGCATACATGAAGAGTACTGTGAATTTTAAAGTAACTTACTTAAAATGTTAAACAAAAATAATAGTTATGCATCAAAGTGGTTACACTTTCTTTCTGCAATACCTGAATACAAAGTGCCATATATTTCTAACTGGTATAATTTTCGTTCAGCATATCAGGATTGCTTTTGAGGAGTGTTCTCATTAATGAATAATAATTGAAATGACACAATAAACAGAACAGTGCAGAATTGAGGCAGAACTCCAGATTATGGCAAATTTTGATCAATCATGTGCATGACTTTTTGTATTTGTGAAAGAAGATGGAAAATTACTGAAAGATGCCAACACATCAACAAAATACCATTAACTGTTACTGGAATTTGTACTAAATTTGTTCCTTCATTTTAATTACACGTCATTAATATAGTGTGTAGAAAAATTCAGTAAGCATCCCATTTTTTTTTTCTCTACAAAACTCTGGTAATGCTACTGGCTGTCAAACTTTCATACATTGAAGGTTTTTCTTTGTTGCTTTGTTAAGCAGAGTTTAGTTTGTGTGTTTGCTGAGATTTTGTTTCATTTTATCAGATTTTATCTGGGAGAGCTTTTATCCCATCACCCCCACCCTTGCTGTGCCACTTGCAGGACAGAGCTTCAATTAACCCTTACCTTTTGATTTTATGTACGTTTACATACACTGCTAGTAAAGAAATAGATTCTTGCATTACTAATTTAAATGAGACTTACCTTGGAGGATACTGATGCAGAAGGGCAGGATCCATCACAAGAGGAATTGGAGTAGAAAATGGTCCCAAGCCTACACGGGTATAAGCAACCACACGAGCAGTGTAGGAGCTTCCTGTTGTAAGATTATTTAACAAAACGGATGTCGTTGTAGCATTAAGTGTCATCTGTGCAAGAATTTTACTGCCATTCCCTTTTATTTGGATCTGAAACAAAGAATTTAGTAGTCTTGATGCAAGAGACTATCAAAGTAAGATACCCATCACATTTTGTTGTGGGAATGAATGATTAATTATTAACTACTATATAATAAATGCATGCTTCTTAGTTTATAATGCTTGTTTACAATTTTAAGAGTTCTTCGGGTTTTAATTTTAAATTTCTATATCTCCTTGTCCTTACAGTTTGCTTGCTGTATATTTTTCATGGGCTACGTGCACTTCAAATATTTGTTATTGATTTACCAAACTGTTACTCAAGTTTTCAACCTATTTCCTTCATTAGTCTGGTTAACTTTGTCTTACATTATCCTAGTACTTTTCACATACTCTGATGAAATCTGCTGCTTTTCCAAAAATTACTTTTCATTAATTCTTCAATATCTGTTATCCCATGTGTATAATGTTTCAACTGATACTAAAATACCTCAAATCCAACCTACACCAGTTTCATTTGCTGATGCACAGCATAAAAATATTCTTCATGAACAGATGCACATATTTAAAGTTTTTGAAGATAATTTTACATACAGGATTAATAATAAATTAGCCCTAGCTTTTATACACAACAATATAAAAACATCCTAAAGATACACCTTAAAAATGGCCTAACACAGCATTGCTTTTACACATTAGATAAATTTATGAAAAACTGCAATGTACTGTAAACATTAGTTTTGCATATATTTACACAATTATGGATTATGTTGTGTATGTGCTTCGCTTCTGTTGTTGCCTTGCTCTCATACTGTCACATTGTGCTAGTAAACTTTTTTGGTCATTAATATAGTGTCAATACTCTAATAAAAGCTTTCTTGCACTGTTTTTTTGCTTTTTCATTTCCTTCAGAATAGTACATCTTGTTTCACTCTCTTTCTTTACACCATTCCATTCTGAATAAGTCTAGTACCCTTTACTCTACTGGTGTTGTTCAAAGCCTTCCATTTAAAACTCCTAGTTATAAAATTCATTATTATAGGTTTAAGGTTCACTTTTCTTCTTCCAATTGTAAATGAAGCTCAGTTTCCTATCTTTAAAATGAGACTTTAATTTACCATCCACATAATCCCATACCTAATTTGTACACCAAAATCTCTTCCAATTGCTCCAACATTTCATTATTTTTCATTTAAAGCAAAATAATAATAATAATAATAATAATAATAATAATAATAATAATAATAATAATAATAATAATAATAATAATAATAATAATCCTCATCCTCCTCCTCCTCCTCCTCCTCCTTCTTCTTCTTCTTCTTCTTCTTCTTCTTCTTCTTCTTCTTCTTCTTCTGCTTCTTGTGTTTCTATGCTTTTCCAAGATATATAATTCTCGGTTTATTACTTCCTTTAGTTTGGTTCACCTTTCCTTTTCAAATTCTGTAATTAGTAATTTTATATCTTTGATTTTCTTCTTCTTCAATTCATACCGCAAACAAAACTTCCTTGGAATGTTTTTGGTATTCACATCACTTTATAAATTTAGGTTCTGCATTTGTTGTCATTCCTCTGATTACACTACTCAGCATTTTGAAATTTGTTTCTTGCGGCAAGTGATGTGACCATAACTAATTTTTTGTCATTGAACAAGAATCCACTGCACATTTCTATGCATCACATCATGTTTTCTCGCAATAGGTACACCAAAATAAGAGATATATTGAATATAATAATAAAAAGTACGGAGCAAATTAAGATAAGTTTGGAAATATTTGAAGAGAAAAATAATTATATTTTGTAAACAGTCCACAACATATGTATTCTATTATATTTTGTGAGGAGGGGTCAAATAAACAGAAGTTTCATCGATATAAGTGCCAATACCTGGGGTCGAACCAGAATCTCTTGGTTCACACAATGCTGAAATATGTACGTTCATGATTTCTGTGCTCTAGCAACTAAGTGTGAGCAAAGAATTCACAAAGAAGGCAATGTATATGTAAAACAACACCAAAACATGCTATTACAGGAAACAATTGTAGTCACCTTTGATGCAAACAGTCCTAGAAGTCCCCTTTGAATGAACGCTTGGCCGCCCCGCATCTGACAGCTGCAAGTTTGCCATCTTTTCAAACACCAGGAGTAGTCAGCCATCATTGCTACATCCCACCTCCCCTGGTATCTTCTTTCTGCCTCCTTGGTGTCTTGATGAAACCTCTCTCCCATCTCTTCACCAACAGCTCTAAGATTGAGCTGTTGATCAAGATGAGAATGAAGGAAGTGCAGTTTCAGGCTTATTCTGCATCCCAACTCTTTCATGTGATCCAACATTGTTTACACTATTGTTTCATATTGTTCATCCTTTACATTTCCTAGGAACTTCGTAATGATGTCTCCCATTGAAATCCATGCAGCAAGTTTCACAGCATTCATTGTCTGCTCAAAGTTTTGGCCTTTCAGCAGCTTTTTAATTTGTGGCCCATCATAAATGCCTTCCTTGACCTTTGCATCTGATAAATGTGGAAACTTGCTTGCAATACACTGAAAATAGAGGGTACTTTTGTCCAAGGTCTTAACAAACTGCTTCATGATACCCAATTTGATGTGTAGCGGTGACAAAATAACTTTTTGTGGGTCAACTAAGGCAGCATTTGTAACATGTTTTTACCCCTGGAGTCAACAATTTTGTCTGAGACCATGTAGGTACAGACCAGTGCTTCTACCTAGCGCTGCTGTCCCATTCACATAAATGACAAGGAATTTAGTGTAGCCTGCATGTCCTAATGGAATACCACATAACTTCAAGTCACTACACACATCCCACATGTGCTCATGATATTTGATTTTGTCCAAAACAGTTTGCATTGTGATATAATTTTCCTTTAGTGAAATGGAATGTGCCACAGGTATAAAAGCTAGAATGTTTCCATTATGAGGTAGTACAGCCTTTAAGCTCCGTTTAGAGGAATCCACAAACAGTCTCCAATCTTCCGACTGGTAATCACTCCCCAGCTGTTCTATCAGTTGTGAAATGTCACAGTAGTAGGTCAGATCATCTTCCTTCTTGGAATACTTCCTGAAATCCTTATCTCTATGTCTATACCAAGAAAAGGTAGTTCCAGGTACAAGAAGATTTCTTTCTTTCAATCGTGACCCTAGCAGTTCACTCTTTCCTTCATGAGGCCAAGATCTCATATCAGATTACTCGACACTGGCTGGTTAAATAATTCTGAACTTGCTGTTTCTGTTGCGGGTGAAAAACCCATATCAACTTGCTCATCAATGGAATCTGAGGAAGCTTCAGAGTAAGGTAAATTGCTAGGAGGTGAAGGTATTGGAATTTCTGGTCCATGAGGAATAGGTCCCAACACCAACTTTAAATTTGGGTACACATTGCTGTCCTTGCTTTTATTATTAAATCCAGCCCCTTTACACAGGCAAAAATAAGTTACTGCTATGGTCCTGGGGCTCGCACCAAACCATCTCTACCCGAAATGGAAGGGCCTAACGTTTCCCATGGCTCCACTGTCCTAGATTTTCAAGGCATGCCAGCCCTTGTAGCCATGGTTGCTCGAGTGTATAGCTTCAGGGCTCCGCCAAGCTGTGGGTCGCGGGTTTGAGACCCGCCATGGGCATAGGTGTTTGTGTGGTGTCATTGTGTTGTGTAATGATGGTGATAAGTGGTAACAAAAACAGTAAAAACACAGTATAAACTGGGTAAAAGAAGGGAACTTTAAAACAAAAAAAACAAAAGAAAGAAAGAAAAAGAAAAAAGGCATGTTTTGCAAATTAAGTGGAGAGCCATACCTTGTCCAAGTCTCCTAATTTTACTTTAAAATATGCATAGTATAAACGTTTCACCAATGCAGTTATTGGCTGCCTCTGCCCCTTCATTATGTAGCACCCACACACTTCAAAATGAGTCTATCTTCTTCTAATTTCTGACACACTCACCATTTTCACAGCAGAACACAATATAAACAACAGGTCAGACTTCCGCCACACTCACAACATAACTGATTGTCACAGGACTAGGCAGCATTAAAAATTTTGCCGCTACCACTATCTACAAAAATGTAACTCTGCATTTCATTGGTAATAATTCTAAAATTGACTCTGAAATTGAAGAGTTCAATGAAGTGGTGTTGGATTGACAAACATGCACAAGAATAACAAAGCAAACCACAGCCACTCTAACAACAACCGATTCACTTTTATTGCAAAGCAGCACCAAACCACAATAAAACATTTTCAGGCAGTAAATCATGATTAACATGAAAACTAGATGTGTTACAGAAAAACCAGTGATATTTCTGAAATCAGGAGAACTTATTTAGTTAAAATCACTTATCAGATGCTTTGCCACAAAAATCATGCAGGGTAGTGTTATCAATAGCATTCCCAGTACCATAGCAAACCAAAAGCCTATGGTTTTAAATTTTCCCATCACTGTTCCTGATGTTTGGTTAAAACTACAAATTTTTGTTATGTACATTTCAAACTTAATCCTCATTTTGTATGGTTCATGTACACTGTACAAATTTCTCCTTTTTTGCAGACAGTGTTCAAAACATGTTCACCTCCTAACATGCCTGGCAAAAGACTCACATATTTTGATATGTGAGCGTCACTTGGCTCTCCCTCCTAACCCCTATCCCTGCTTTAGTACTATTATTAAATTATTGGCCATTATAATTACAAAACTCAGAAAGTTTTACATGCAATATTCAAATATACTTGAACTAGCTTAAGCTTTTCTTGGTGTGTTTTAGCTGCACCTTTAATTAAATACCTCTCACCTTGTACCCAAGAAGAATCCCATTGTGATGCTGTGGAGGTGGAGGAGACCACCTTACATAAGCTGCTGTAGCATTCAACATTCCAACTTGTACATTGTCAGGAGGAGCAGAAGGCACTGAGAAAGTAAATAAATTCTTGTCATTGCATTCTTCCAATTACATAAAACCAAAATATCAGGGTTTATTATTCATTAAAAGTTGAATACCTATGGAGAAAATAAAAGAATAGAATATTGTAATACTACTATAATCAGTTGCAAAATGCCAGCTTCTAAAACAGAGTACATATTTCTTAACCCAAAATTTGGCAGGGGACAGAGGGAAAAAATATTGCTTAAAAATATAATTTCAATTAAATGAATATAAAACAGCATTTATCTCATCCAACCACTCATACAGCCTAGAATTAAAAGACAAATGCACCAAAAAAAAAAAAAAAAAAGGAAACTGTAGAAATGATTAGCTTGTTTGAAATAAAACTAAAGAAACAAATGAATCAAGTAGTGCATACTATGAATGGCCACTCAAAAGAATTGCAAACATTGTGACGTTTTAATGGTAGCCATAAATTTAACTGCTGTAATTTTGCTTCCAGCTAAAGTGAATCATTGACTCTTGTGAGAGTCATTGTGTAGCTGGAAAATACGAAGCATTATAAGTTATATACATTATATAAATCTGCAGAAGTGGTAAAATCTGATTAGGTACTGACTTTTGCCAACATAAGTAGATGAGTTCTAAAAACAATTAAGTTAAGTGTGTTTCATTTAGCTTAGCAGAATTTAGCATTATGGAATTTATAACAATTGATTTAAGTCTGTAACTGTAGCATGCCTGTTTATATTGTCATGACCACACTAAGGACATGCACTTACAAATATTTGTACAGAAGGTGGAAAGTATCACTTTCAGTCATTTCAATAATTATTTGCAGTCCCAAGTTCAGCCAAGCAATGGATTTAATGCAATTATGCCTAATCAGTCACCCATTTTGCTTAGCAAAATTGTTCATTGCCTGAGCCTTACATAGCATGCACAACTTTGACCAAGCGTAGTCATGTTATAGACTTGCTCTAATATATTGGGTATCTTTTTATGTAATGTTAATTTAAAATGCATTTTGAATTAACGTATTTTATTTGTAATCATAGCATAAAATTTATGTTCATAAGTTATTATGAAACATAAAAATATAATGACCAACATATTAGCTAAATTTCTAATATCTGCTTTCTGTTTGCATAAAAAATTTAATAAATAGTATATTTTTGATTTGTAAGTATATTCACTCAATGAGAAGCCAAATATTTCAGCTACAGTTAATGAAAATGTTTGAGACGTCATGCAAAGTATTCTTCAACAAATTTGGTTTCAACCAGAATATGGATTGCAACCATATTTGGCAACCTTCAGTATGGTTGATCAAGCCTGTTTTGGACAATCATAGATTGGAGCACCATTTTAATCTGATTATATTATCAAGAAAATATTCATTTGAGAGAAACCACCAAAATAAGCTTACCATCTTCTGCTGTCTGCACATTCTTTGAGTTGGAAGGCTGACCTTCTATGGATTTGTAGAATGGTACCAGAAAGAATTCATACTTTGTGAACTTCCGAAGGTTTGTTACAGCATAGCTTGTAGCACCAGCATTTAATACTGTGACCATGTTGTACTGCTGCGAACCACCAGAAACATCTCGGAAGCGCACATACAGACCTTCAACATATTCTTCACCTCCAAGAATCTACGGTAGGACATATGCTGCTATAAATGTCCTGCTTCCAGATTAGGGCATTATTCTAAAATTTCACTATTACAAAATATGTAGTCAAATTAGAGACTTGGAAACCATAATATTACTATTTTTGTGGGTAATTTTATTTGCATTAATTTCCCTTTCTAATATTTTTGTAATACAGATGCTATAAACTATTCAACAAATCACTATTTTATTCTTCATTGTGTTATATAACTTGGCATTGTGGAACAGGGGCCATAGTTAAAGTTCTTTGATCTTACAAGAAACTGCAGTTCCATGTTTGCCATCAGGAGATCATGCATACAGAATGAAAGGATGTCACAAAATGAAGCATAAAACTCACCAAGCTTTGTGGTAAAAGCATCTCCATTTTGTGATACCATGATAAAAAAGAAACTGCTGTATTCAGTCAAGTTTTAGCTAGAGATAGATAAGTATACCTCAAGTTAAAATTGTACAGAGAATATGGCACTAAACACCTATTAAAGTGTTTTTCACCTGTCTTTTTTGTCAGTAGAACTCATAAGAAAAGTGAGCAAAGTTTCAGCATAAGAAAAAGAATTAGAACTAGTCCTAACATAATGGAAAGATTCCTTTAATTTATTTGTAAGGATAGCTTGGTTTTCTTATCTAGCTCGGCAACTGAAATTTAATAAGCTTACAAAATAAAAAGTAACATTAATTACTAGACCAAATCTAATGTTAGTTCTAATTGAAAGTTGAATTTCATTTGAGAAATTTAATGTCATGGCCAGTAATGAACTATGAATTCTAAGCTTTCCATGTAAATGCAATTCTTTACTAGTTTTTCTTAATTTACCTGCAAATTTCATTCATACTGTAAGCTTACTATAAGAGCTGAAGCTTTCCTTGCGACGAACATGTTCTAGACATTCTCGGGCTTCAAGCCGGGTGAGGTGATGTTGGTAATCAACGTTTCAGATCCTGATGATGGGAGAGATGCATGCTCCCAAAATGTTAATGTACCAACATCACCTCACCTGGCTTGAAGCTCAAGAATGTCTAGAACATGTGAGCTTGCTATTGGCTGGTACTTGTTCTTTTGTGCACCCAAATAATGTAATTATGCCTGACAGTGAAAGCAATGTCTTTCTGCAAAGTATGACATTTTACAAAATCTTTTCCTGCAATTGGGAGACATACAAGTGAACAAATATACAATACAATTTTTGTTTTTCTCAGAGTTCTTGCATACTGTTTTGACTATAAGCTTAACTCTGAAACTGTTCTTTAGTGTCTTGGTTATAAATGCACATTAAAAAGAAAAATTCTATTCAAAAGTATGTCCACACTTGAATTTAGGTATGATGGAAATAACAAATCAAGAAACTAACAATTAATAACAAATCCAA
This sequence comes from Deroplatys truncata, assembly GCA_030765065.1. NCBI lineage: Eukaryota > Metazoa > Arthropoda > Insecta > Mantodea > Mantidae > Deroplatys > Deroplatys truncata. The sequence continues at coordinate 699,981,016 of CM060990.1, forward strand.
AAGTGTGCATTGAGATAAAAAGCAACTGCATCCTAACTATAATTAAAACAATATAAGAGAAGAGAGTATATATGAAATGCCTTCTGGTCACTGGTGATATCAGATAGATGGCCCCTCCTAATATAAGAAAGGTTCCATTGTTTGAAAAAAGTAAAAACATTATCCAGTCAGATACTAGTGAGGACATGTTCTAATGATCAACAAAATGATACTAATCTGAAGAAAATAAGTGGATGATGAGTAAGGTAATTATTTTAATGCTCAAGTGAGTGCACACAAAAATGTCACACAAGCAAGAATACTGGAACATGCAGTATGCAACATGTAAGCATATTTGTCATTATATATAATTAATTAAATTAATTTTTAAAGACCTAACCAATCTAAACAATGTAAGCATATTTTAAATTATAGATAAATATTTGCTGATATAACTGTACGTATTTTTAAACATTTATAACACTTCATTTGTTAAGTTTACAAATTATATTTATTTATTTTATATATTTATTGTATTAATACAATTTTTGTATTGTCTTTTTATATTAACTGTAATGATGAAAGTTATGTTGAATTACTTTTATAATTCCTATTGTTTTATACACATGGTACTGAACAAGTACAACTGTTTCAAGATAAAGGTATAATATATAATATATAAATATATATAAATATAATATATAATATATAATATATATAATATATAAATGTCCATACCATGCAAATAAATTAGATTTATCCTTTAATGTATTGAATGTAATAATGAAGCTTAAGTTGTATTTGTTATAAGATTGGCTTTACTTTACTCAGAAATCATCCAACAGAAACAATAGTTTCAAGATGAGCACACATTTTCCCTGTAATCAATATAGTGTTAAAAGGTACACACAGTATTGAAGAATACAGAAATGATGAGTTCTTTGGAGTGCTCATTCATTTGTGCACTCTTTAGTATTGCATCTTTCTATAATTCTTACCTGTGAGAGATTTTTGCACACTAATAAGTCACAAGAAGAATATTGCATATTCTTGTGTTTGCATTATTTGAACATTACTAATAACACTCCTTTTCTTTTACTCTTCTTCAGCAGGAGGTTCTATTTTGTATGGATTCAGAAATGCTCTCATATCCAGTGGAAGAGATGAAATCATTACTCTTTCCATCAGATGTTCTTTCATGAGTTTTAGGAACATGCTTATGGAAAATCTATCAATTTTTGGATAGCCAAAAAACAGAACCTGCGAATTTATGCCAGATGTATTCATCAAGAGTACCATAATACCAATGTCCATCTTGGTGTAATAGAATATTTGATGCACATTTGATACACACTCATTATATTATAATCCAAAATTATATGTGAATTAGTTTCCTCATCATGCATTGTAATTAGCACATAGCTTTATTTATTTTGGGCATATGAGAAACAATAGTAATGTTTTTCTGAAATCCAAAATGTGTGGATCCAATATCTCATTTCTTTGTTGATAGGAGTTCCATTGGAATCTATTTCTTAATAGTTGAATAGTTGAATAGTTTATTGTGCTAAGAGTTTTACAAATTTGATTGTCTACTGCATTTTGACCCTGGTCACTTATTCAGTAGACAATCACTACAGTTTATTTACATTTTACAATTTCTTGTCACTAAAATATCTTGCTCTTTTTTTTAGTTTTTTTTTTATGTCCCATTTCCACTTTTTTTTCACTTTTCATTTATTGATTACTTATCCATCACACATTCACTATAGTTTTCCATTCAAAGTAAGATGCACTACCTCTTACTTTTCTCTTTCCACTGTCCAAAGCCATTTATTTTTTACTTTACACAAAAACTGTCCAATGCTTCTAGCTATTTCTTAATGTTACACTATGCAGGTAATTTTGTTTTCCAATGGACACAATGCCAACACTAACACATTTGCTAGTTATCAAGAATTAGATTGCAATTTATTCCCTTTGTCAATACTACAAATGTATGCACAATATCAAATGTCTTGTTTGAAGTGCAGCATGGTCTATCCATCTGGTTGCTTTCCCCAGTGAACTTCTGAGGGACTTGAGTCAAAGATTTTTATATCACAAAGAGTAAATACCTATAGTTCATAATTTTCAGCTTTAGTGGGTATGTACCCTTTTAAAGCAGAGTTTCAGTTTCCCATTCAAAGTCTCCCATTGTTTCACGTTGTAACAGGCTCAATAGTTTTCTACAAAATGGTCAAGAAAGCTTCTGAATGCTACCAGTTTATCTACTTTACACCTCTCTTCCCGGTTAGTTTATGATCAAATCTGATGCATCTGTGAAGGAATAGTTATCTTTTATAGCTCATGTATATTTTCATATATGCATTCCTGTCATTTTTGTCCCTTTTTCAATATTTATGCCTTGCTTTATGTTGCCTTCATTCCTGTGGTTTCCTTCATATGTCATAACCACTTTGTCACTCACTTTATTCACTTTTTCCAAAATTGGTACTTTATTTTCACACTTTTTCTATGAGTCACCACACTACAGACTACCGCCATCTTGAAAAGCTTCATCAACTATACATCCTTTTGTTCTTTATTATAAAAATATTGATAACACATTGGGACACATATGCATCTCTTCCACATCAGATCATTTGAAACATGACAGTGCTGCAGTTCATCGTTTTCAGAAGAAGCTACCATTCTATGGCAGAAATTTCCTGAACTTAAAAAAGCTCTATTAATACAGTGATGGAGCAGCATGCCAATACAAGAATAAATATAACTTTACTAATTTGTCCTACCAGTGGAATTACCTTTAGATTTTGGCTGAGTGGTATTTCTTCTCTACAAGTCATGGCAAGGATCCCTGTGACAGGTAAGAGGAACAGTTAAGAGACTTGCTAAATCTGTCTTTTCTTCAGAAAACTTGGATAAACAGTCCTCAAAAGTTCTACAAATGGGCAAGAAGTAATATTAAAAAATTTTTCTTTTTGTACACGAGTAAACAGGAACATGAAGAAGAAGCCCAGCTGTTAAATATAGAGGTTTGTGAAGCTCAAGATAATTTGAGGAACATGTGACATACGCTGTGTAATTCCTGCATGTGTAGATAAACTCACTTTGAGAACGTACTTTGGTTCAGCAGAAGATCCTAGATAAGCTGTTCTCCGAAGTGAGGTGAGAACTTGTGCAGAGATGGTGTAATGTCACATAGGTACTTTCAGCAGGTAGGGCGCGATGGCTACTGTGCCCCTTTACACTAGTGAGTTGTGTTTTATTTATAACTTACATACTTTTTAAGGTTCCATTTTGAAATTTCAACAGTTGAAGGAATGTTTTCAGTGCAATTTAATGGCAAAGTTTTGTTGATATTATAAGGTTCATTTTTATGTTGCTTATTTTAAATGATATTTTATGAACGTAAGTTACAAAATATACATATATAAATTCCTTATGTAATGCAAATTAAACCTCCATATACTTTTCTTAGTCACTGTTAGAAGTATTTCTCTACATGTTTCTTGGTGATGAAAAAAAAACAAAATACAAAGTTAAGACTCGCATTCTGCAAAACAAATATTTTGTGTTTCCATTGCTAAATAATTATGGCCAATAACAGAGTCATAGTTTATCTAGATAATGCAGAGAGCATAGGGAATGACATATCAAAGAATTTTCTGGTTAAGATGTAATGTCATAAATCCTACTTTTTCCATGGAAAAAATGACATATGTTATAATGGAAACTCTTTTAGGAATGATGAATATGGAAAAACAATTGTTTGGGGTTACAGATTGAGGTTATACTGTAACAAAGCTGTTTTAGAAATAGTGGGTAAGGAAGAACAATAGTGAAACTAAACAGGAAGTGGAAATGAAATTGGTTGGGACATTGTATGTGAAGAAGAAACTACTATTTAATGCCCAGGAAAGAATGGTGAATGGGAAAAATCTTCAGGGCCAAAGCATGTGCCACATGAGAGATAATATATTGTGGCGTATGCACAGATAATAGGATACACGACTCTCTGGGCACCGAGATTTGAGACAGCAGTTGATCTGGGAGTAGGGGTAAGTTAGGGGAACTAAGTCTTAGGGGAAGGGATAGCGTCACTGACGCTTGAGTGTTGGCGTGGGTTTGAGAAGAGTCAGTAAGCAAGCCCCGAATAGGAAAGACGTACAACTGCTTTCTTCGTGCTAAGGCACGATGGCCTCGTCGACAGACATTGGGCTGATAATGTAAGTACTGTCATCCAGCTTTATCTATTAAATTGTGTGCCATCCATTCCGTTGGAGTCTTAATTATGGTAGTGTAGTATCCTTTCCTTCCCGTAAGCCAGGTATTATTTTGAAATAGCAATTAGTTAGTAGTTAACTTAGCTGCGTTCCCCGTCGTAGCCTCGCCATGTGCAGATTTTGTTTAATTTACCCGTGCCTCTTGCAAGCGAGTGTTCCCCCGTCTGTTTCTGAGTAGTATATTGTAGAGAGGCTACGACAATATGCCAGGGCAAAGAGGAAAGTAGAAAGCAGGGCGGAATGGAAGAGGCTGGATTTTGGAATAAGTCCTGCTGATGGGCAGAATACTATGATTGACTAATAAAAGTTGGAGGGGTTTGCATTTATTAAGTGATGTTTTGAGACAAATTTAAAACTAATACTACTAATTGCAGCAGTATTTGACATAATGATCCTAGATTCTCAAAATTTCGCTAAGCAGTATTTCCTAATGCTCACATTTAATCACATGGACTCACATCTTGGAAGTTATCCTTTGAAGCTCAGAGAACATTATTTGCTATGTTATGTATTCTGCTCACAGATACACTATTACTATTACTCACATCCCATATAAGGCGAACTGAAGTAGAACTTATTGGTTGTACATCCCTGAGCTGTACAACTTTAGTGCTCAATCTTGCCCTAGCTTCATCTAATTCATACTGTGGCACAGCTCTACGATCTGCTCCTAGTGTGTGAGCTACCTCAGACACAGGACTGGGAATAGAGAGGCCATGAGAGTTCTCTGCACGAACCAGGAATACATATGAAGTGTCCGGTTTTAGATCCCCAATCTGTAACAAACAACAGCACTATTTGTGAGGGAATGAAGAATTTTCCATTAAGTAGGATCACTAGATTGTTTTGTCATACAATGAACACAAATTTTCACAGAAGTGCCATTAATAGATCCAGAGTAGTGTTAAACTATAACAGCAGTATTGAATTAAACATCCGCAATATTTATATTTCCAGCAACATTAACATATGAATATTTATGAAAATTTGTATATATTCTGTTTTAAAACTGATAACAACTGTTTAAATTTCATGTTTCTGTTGGATAAATGAATGCAGTTTTAAATACATATTATAAGTAATACCTGAAAGGGCTTATTCCAAAGTTCCGTTACCATAACAATCCTAAAATCCATATGCTGTACGCATTAAAAGTAATTTTCTCATGGTATACTCCTTTGTTTTCTACAGAATTAAACTTTGCCCTACATCAAATGGTGCAAGTTCTATAAGGATATAGAGCATGTCTTTGATAACAATGAAATACCTGCAATGTCCAGCACCTCTGATATATATAAAGATGGTTGTGATGAAAGTTAAAAACATGCAAAGTCTCACAATAAAAATATTCAATATTTTGGCTTTACCCCTTCATCAAGAGATCAAAAGATTTAAAACACATACAAAATTAAAACAGTTGACAAAAAAAACACAAAAAAGTCTCTCTCTCTCTCTCCCTCTCCCTTTCGCTCTCTCTCTCGCTCTCCCTCTCCCTCTCTCTCTCTACTTAGCACTTAGTGTTTAACGTGGCACAATCATTACATTTGAGACACTGTTGACACACCCTTAGAACAGAACACAACTAATCTGTCAAATTGAATCACAACTGAACTGCACTTGGCACTGTCCACTTTTTCATTTTGTAACTTCTTAATACACTGAATTGAACTGAACTGAATGCACTGATCAGAACAACACTTATATGGGCCCAGGATACAAAGCAGAACGTTCTGGAAGGGGAAGTTCTTAGAACCTGCACAAACAATCTTCTAGAGCAGTAATTGCCCAAACACTAGGGAAGTGGCACAAAATGGGTTCATTGCCTGGACATTGTTCAGAAGGGACTGGTCATTAGCCGCACCCAGCCGGCCAGGTAGAAAAGTTGGGTTGCGCTCACACCGCCGGTCCATAGATATCTTCACGCCGCAGTCATACTGCTCCCTTCTCAGGGCTAATCCTCCCCACCAGGCACTGCCATAGCGGGCTAGACAATCTAGGTGTACCACCAGCACCTTCCCTCAGGTCAGCCTCTGGTTGTGATAGACTACATCTTTTACCCTCTTCACCACATGGTACAGTCCTTGCCATGGTTGTTGAAGCTTGGGGCGACGCCCCTTGGTCCAGGTAGGACGATACAACCACATCAGATAACCCTGCTGGAAACCTTGGTTACTGGCTTGCCGGTCATAACAGGTTTTCATCCGATCGCTCGCTACCTGAATGTGTTGAAAGTCTACCTCATGCAATCGTGAAGACGGTCCACAAGATTCCTGCCGGCCTTCCAGATGCGTCTTCCCAACCACCTCACTTCTTACGGGCATAACCACATACTCCGCCAAGGTCAACCTGCAGATTTCCAGATGTTCGCTGGGAGGGTCACCTCATCTCGGTTGAGTTGCAAGACTCTCCTGCCGACGTCGATAGTCGTGTCATGGCTCCAGAGGACATCCCGTCCCAGTATCACATCCTCAGTCACTCTCACGGCAAACACTCACAGACTTACAGTGTTCCGCACCAGGGTCAACTCCAGCAAGCACTCCTCCACAGGGAAGGTATCATCTGATGCCGCCATTATCTGATAGGGCAGACCCAGTTTCCTTGATGGCAAGCCTTCCACCTCGTCAGGTCTGATTATGATCATGGCTGCACCTGTGCCTGTTAGTATTCCGCACAGCTTTCCTTGTATCCAACCATCCGCAATGAGGCTGTCATCCATTCTTCTCTCCAAGGCACATAACATCACTCAAGGGGTGGCAATGGTGGCCCCGACATGCCCCTCGCCATGCCAGTCCTATTCATTTCCCGCCTGCTGTCAGCTTAGTTGTGGACAGCCTTTCACTAGGTGTCATTGCTGGCAACACCTCTAACACACATCGCATGACGCTTGTCGGCTTGTTTGTGGACAGTCCTTCACTAAGTGTCCTGACTGGCCACACCCCTGTACACACACACCACTGAACGTCTTCATCAATATCCCTGGGTTGATTTTCTGTACCGTCGTATGGAATACTCCTGATCTCCAAGGTGATGGCAGCTGTTACCTTGGCTGCTAGCTGCTGCTTCCTCAGGCCTGCACTATCCCATCCATCTGCTGGCATCGCCTGCTCTTCAGCTTGGTGTGATATCCCTTCACTATGTATCCTGGCTGTCCACATCCCCAATATACACCACTATAAGATCTTCATCGACATCCCTGGGTGATCTTCTGTCCCCGTCATATCGAATACTCTTAGTCATCCAGGTGGGGAGAGCTGTTACTCTGACCACCTCCATCCTCAACGCGTCTGTTAGCACCTCATGGATGATTTGTAATCGCGGAACATAAGACGCTGTTGTATCTCGGCATCACGCACCCCGTCGACAATGGAGTAGGCAGCTGCCTGAGACATGTAACTGGGCGTGGGGTTCACCAGAGCTTTGTTCACCAGCTGTTGAATTGCCAGGACGAACTCCTGCAGCATCTCACCCTGCTGTTGCAGCCTTGACTTAGGCTGACTAAGATAGGCTGCAGCCAAGCGATGGTTCCCTAACCGGTTTTCGAGGGCCTCCCAGATATTTCCGGACACCGCCGACATGGAAATCGTATTCAAAGCTTCTGCCGCCTGCCCCTGGAGGCTAGCTATCAGCTGTACTGCTTACTGCTCTGATAACCATCAGTTGTGGGCAATGACGGTGGCCAATTATTGGCGGAAGACTTAGAAAGTTGAAATTCTGTCGTATTTTTGTGACTTGATATGCACAGAAGTTGTGTCGCGTCCTGGTGGCTTGACCTTCAAGTTCCTAAGTCCCCTGTCAAGCATTTCTTCCACCATAGCGTTCAGTAGCATGGCACTGTCGTCGACTCTTCCCTCCAGGGTGTTAACGCGTTGGCCAAGGCCTTTCACTTGATACTGTAATTATTGACGGGAAGATGTAAATAATTAAATAAAGAAATGACAATAAGATAAAGAAATAATTGCAATAAATAATTTCCATATATTGAATCAATACGTAATGGAAGAAGATAGGGTTACAACTTTTGTAAGTGAATAAGGAAATCCGTACCAGGCAGATTACGGGATCAGGAATAGTAATTAAAGTATAGGGCAGCTAAGGTAATTAAGCGTTCCGGTGAACTTAAGTCAATAGGAAACCCATTAGCTCAAGGTTCAAGTAGCTAGAATTCAAGACGTTAAGAAACAAGAGAAGTGTGAAACTGCACCTTGACCAGTTCAGAAAAATGGAAAAGTGAAAGAATTCTTAGAATTTGGTAGTCAAAGAGTAAAAGCTGTGTTTCAGATGCGTAAGATGTGGCAACGTATAATGTAGAATTTTGGTGGGATAGTTCTAAAGTAGGTGGCACTTAAGTTAATAAAAGGATGTGTATTGCTAAAATTAGCTTTTTCTCCTCTTTGCTTTTGTGTAAAGCTTTGTGGGCTTTCAGCCTTTTACAGTGATCCGCAGTTCGTAGCGCCTAAGACCTGGCTGGGTTGTCAGTTGCTTAACGGTAGCTGCGAGGGGTTTTGCCGGTAATTACTTTAGCGACTAACGGCAATTTATGCTTCTAGTTTCTTTTGTGGCGAAAACAGTTATTTCAAACCGTGAAACTGCTATTGCAGAAGTTAGCAGGTAGAATAATTCAATTTTTATAGTTTCAAGTGCTATAATTCATAATCAGCTTCATTCTTTATCTTCAAGTGGTTGACAACTCGCTTTAACAGCTCAAGTATTAGATCATATTAAATTTCTCAGTTAATTTAAGCTGGTGTTATCCATTCACATTACACCCACGCATACCCTGAGAGAAAGATTTCATAGTCAACCACCAAAACAGCTGGCGCACGTGACGATGCAGAACAAGCTACGAGATGGCATCATAAAACTCATCAACACGGCAGATAAAATTAATCTTTATCTAAATTTTAAGCAAAGCGTATGGCTTCAAAACTGACGACCATCACCCGAATTCACACCGAATGCCGAGCTTTTTCATACCTTTCTCCACACCTGCTAGTCGTCCGTCAATTTTGGCCAATAACTCCCTCTTCACCTAGGGCATTTCTGTCTGCATTTCTTCTTATACACTCTTCATTCTTGTTTGCATCTTAACTATTTTAGAATTCACTGTCGTTATTTCACTTCCCATCTCCATTTCGGATTCCACCTCCATCTTTCGCCACTGTCCACTTTTCACTTCATAACTTCTTAACTATCTGAACTGAACTGAATTCACTGAGCAGAGCAGTCCCTTATGTAGGCCCTCGATACAAAGTGGAACGTTCTAGAAGAGGAAGTTACTAGAACTTGTCCAAAGGAATCTTTTAGAGCAGTAATTACCCAAACACCAGGTAAGTGGCAAATAATGTGTTCATTGCACAGCTATTATTCTGAAGGACCGGTCATTAGCCACCCAGCCGGCCAGGTAGGCAAGTCAGAATCCGCTTGCACTGCCAGCAAGTAGGTAGCTTCACACTGCAGTCACAGTATGAAGTGTTTATGCTTTAAACATATTAACACTGATATTTAATCATGAATGATCGATAGAAGGTCTATGCCATACATATGGAGCACAGCAAAATAGATATTTAATTTACATATATAAACAAAGCAGTCCATGCAGAAAACAAAATGAAACATTGATATAAATTGCTAGAAAATCGCTCCTAATTATTTAGAAACCTATTAACGCTGAAGGTAAAATTCAATATTAAGCATTAGGAGTTGAATTTGGGACACATTTGCTTCATTTACTCTGTAATTTATACAGGATATGTTACTTCTTTTAGTAGTTCGGAGTTTGTGTCTATTTTGTGGTTGTTTTCCCAAAAGTGTATTGCAATGGCTGATTTCTCTGTATGTTTATATTTTATATTATGAATATATGTTATTTGTGCTGATGTTTATGTTACATTTGGTTTTTCCGATGTATACTTTATTGCATTCTTGACAGTTAATCTTGTAAATCCCAGCTTTGGAAGTTTTTGGTACCTGATCTTTGTCAGGTGCTCTCAACAGGTTTTTCAAGTTGCATTTTAATTGAGAGGTTAGGATTATGTTGTGTTTTGAAAAGGCCTTTTGGAACCTGTTAAGTAAAGATGGGTGAAATGTAAATTTCTTAATTCTCAATGGTAATTTTGATGGAAATAAGAAAGAAATAAAAGCCTTTCAAAAACTCAATTAAAACAAGAGAACATATTTGCAGATATTCGTTTCCTGGACAAGTGCTTGAAGAATAGTTTTATCCCAAACTTTGTTAGGAAGGCAGTAAAATACAACAACAAATGAAAATGAGCAGAAGAAAAACGTGTAATAGAAATAGAAAGCAGCCAACATTATAAAACTTTGCAGGATATAGAACTAAAATTGTACGAGCTACCTTTAAAGCTTTTAAGGTCAATGAACCCCATCATGTGTGACAACCTTGTAAACAACATTCTACACTTTCTGAGTTTCAAAATGAGCATAAACACATTAACTCTTAAATGAAATTATGAAAAACTTAGCTCCAAACAATTCCACAGTAGACAAAAAGAAATTGTAAAACCACCATCAAATACAGACAATGTAATCAACCTATCCTCAAGTACTTTCTCTCAAAAAGAAACTGACTTTCTAAACAAAGGCTTGAAAACCTGTGTAGGTTTTTCCAAAGAGTAGAAGACTATATAGTCGATTATAGAAGTAGCTAGTTTTGGTTCACCAGATAACCATAATGTGATAACTAAATCACAATGTGAAAACATATTAGATAAAATAGCCACATCTGAACACAAACGCACAAGAAACAGACAAACTTTAAAATCCTCAAATAGCAAACCAGAAGTGTATACAAAGGCATATAAGGGCAGCAAAATAATGATAATGGATGAAGTGGACTACATAGATAGGATGGAAAATCTATTAAGCAAAGCTGAATATACAAGCTTGTGAAAACATATTAGATAAAATAGCCACATCTGAACACAAATGCACAAGAAACAGACAAACTTTAAGATCCTCAAGTAGCAAACCAGAAGTATATACAAAGGCAGATAAGGGCAACAAAATAATGATGGAAATAGGATGGAAAATCTATTAAGCAAAGCTGAATACACAAGCTGGTTCAAAAATAGAGCACATAAATTCCGGTGTGTATTCCCCATATGTAGACAGTAAAAAAAGTCCATTACAACATGTGTCTGGAAATGCTTGGTTTCTGAGTTATGGCCTTCAAAACAGTGATATTTACTGGAAAATTTTACTTGCTGCAGGTAGTTGCTGTGGCAGAAGATATTAACAGGACACTGACAGCTCATTCCAAAGTGAAGGGTACATTGAGCGTTGTGTTTGGTGTTCGACTAAGCGACATGTACTCAAATAAGGAGCTGGCAGAAATGCACTTTATGTACAGTAAGGTGGATGGCAATGCTGCACTGGCTCATCATTTGTACTAAGAGAGGTACTCACAGCGAAGATGTTCACATTGAAGACATCTCAACATCTCCATCGCCATCTTTGCGCTCATGGAAGTTTACATCTCCTGGTTTGGGGAGAGGATGACTAAGATGTACAACTCCAGATGTAGAGGAGGAGATTCTGCATTCTGTGCACATTAATCCTTCTATGAGTACAAGAAGGTTAGCATCGCAAGGGAATGTTCCTCATACAACTGTCTGGCAACAGTTGTGCCCTTATCATTTGCAATGTGTACATGACCTGTCACCAGCAGATTACCCTGCTCAATTGATGTTCTGTCAGTGGTTCGTGCAGCAGTGTGCTGCATATTCCAACTTTCCTACCATACGATTCACTCTCAACTTATGGGCCAGTATCATTGGCGACCAGCTAGTTGGATCCCATTTACTTGTAAACAGACTTAAGGGACAGGCATATATACAAACTTCCTGGAAAACACCATACCACATGTGTATGAAAACACCCCAGTGAGCATTTGTCAACAAGCTCACTTCTTGTATGATAGTGCTCCTGCACAGTTCAGTTGTACCACTAGCCAGTATTTGGATCAGAAGTTTTCTGATCAATGGATAGGTAGAGGTGGCCCAATTTCTTGGCCACCACGCTCACCTGATTTGAATCTGGTCGACTTCTGCTTGTGGGTCCATTTAAAGGTGTTGGTGTATTCATCTCTGGTGCCTGACATGGAATCCTTTCAGAATCGAATTGTGGCAGGTTGTAAGGAAATATGCAATACTACTGGAATTTGGGGTCATGTTTGCACGCCCATTAGATGTCAATGTGAGGCCTGTATTCAAGCAGGAGGTGGACACTTTGAACATCTTCTGTAAAGAAAACTACCTGTGGTAAGAAATATGTTCCAGTGGATATCACTGTTTTGAAGGCAATAACTCAGAAACCAAACATTTCTGGGTACATGCTGTAATGGACTTTGTTTATTGCCTACAAATGGGGAATGCATACCTGAAATTGTGCCCTGTATTTTTTAAACATTCCTGTAAACAGGTCAAGAATAACCCTCTTAAACAACATACTAAACTCCATTCTGAAAGATGTCAGCATCATAATAAACAAAGAAAAACCCACGATTAAAGTAGACAACCACCTTACCTAAAATATATGGCCTTTCTTAAATTCATAAGAATGACAATAGCCTGAGACCAATAGTGAATAACATTGGTCCTCCCACCTACCAACTGACAAAATGGCTCACTCACCGCTTCAGTTCATTCTCCAAAATTGACAGTCTGAGCATCAATAATTCATACAAATTAATAGACCACCTGAAACATCCTACATTGAGTCCAATCAATGCTATACTATCCTTTGATGTCACCTCCTTATTTCCCAGCATACCAACCATCAAACTCTCCTCACTCCCCAGAAAATGGCTTCAATCTAATGACTTATGATCAGAAGCAATAGAAGAATATACCAACCTCACAGAACTTAGAACTTTTTCAGTTTTATGGGCAAGGTTTACTAACAAAGTTCTGGTTTGGCTATGGGCAATCCATTCTCTACCTTCCTCACATATATGCTTAGGAGCTTCTTAGAAACGCATGTAATCAAAGCTTTCCCAAACATTTTCAAAGTACAGTTTTGATATGTAGATGATATTTATATTTTCACAATACTGCCCCAAAAAACTTGTTCAGGATGCCTTAAAGCATTATATTTACAAGACCAAGCCATCAACTTCACTGTAAAGATAGAGAAAGATGGATACCTGCCTTTTTTGATATAAAAATAATGAGATATGAAGACAGATTTTTCTTTGGTATATACAGAAAGCCCACTCACACTGAAAACTACATCAAATGCAAAGGTTTATCAACCAAAGTCACACCAACAGGCAATTTTCAACAGTCTAGTACACAGGTTAATTGATTTTCCTTTAAGCAAAGATGAATGCCAAGATTAGATACCAAAAACTTCCAAACCTGGGATTTACAAGATTAAGTGCCAAGTATACATTGGAAAAATCAAGCCAACATAGACATCTGCATTAAAGAACATTTCCGGAACGTAAAATATAAAAAGACAGACAAATCAGCCATTGCATACACTTTTGGGAAAGTAACCACAAAATAGACAAAAACTCCAAACTACTAAAAGAAGTAAATCACCCTCTAGAACTCACCATATGGGAGAACATTTTTATCTAAACACATAAACAAGGAGTTATAAATATTAAAATATATAGAGTCACATACTAAAATGCGATTCACTTATGTCAGATGTTTAATATCAGGAAATGTTTCTCAGAGACATTTGTCTCCATCTTCAGCTGTTTGGTGACTCAGAATGAAGATGACACCAGTGCCAGCAGTCAACCTATAGCTGATGATGGAAGCGAAAGAGTCTGCAACATGTCTGTATAAATTACAGAGTAAGTGAAGCAAACATGTCCCAAATTCAACTCCTAATGCTTAAGTATCCAAGCTATTATTCATTTACAGATTTTACCCTTTCTCAGTAGCACATTTTTATCCTTCAAGAATGCTTGGGAGGTGTCTGTGGTCCTCTCTCCTGGTATAATGATTCACACTACCCATTCTGTGTCCAACACAGAGATCACTTGGAGAACCTTCTGATAGACAATTTAAATTGACAAATTCTAGCTGCATCTCCATTCTGCAAGATAATTTATAAGTACTACCAATATGCAAAAGGGATCAAAGATGATGTTTTCACCATGCACGATGACCTAATTTCACCTCAGTGCAAATTGCAACTAGTGTTATTTTCCGGAACTCCAAACATAAGCAGCGTAATGCAGGCGAGGGTTGAGTTGTGTAAGACATTGACAGATGTAGATAAGCACCATGAAAATTACGATTCTGAAGAAACTTCTGTGACAGATTCTGCCAATACTGTTGGTTTTATAACAAAATTGGAGAAGAAAAATCATTTGAATTTCTTTTAAACTGTTCACAGCTTAAGTGTGGTTTAATGCTAAAACACATTACAGTATAAGGCCATTATAAATTTCTTCTAGAAATCAATTTTTTTTTCTTTTTATGTAAGATTTCTGGTACTGTATCACTCTGTGCTGCATTCATTTCCATTACCTACCAAATAACCATGGATTTCTTCACTGCCTATTTTATAAATTTCTATTCCTGAAACTATCTAAAATATCTACTATCTTCCACTTTCTTGAAGAGAAAGAGTGATGTATTAAACAATTTATTGAAGAGCAGCATTGAGAGTCGGTTTATTGACATTACATCACGTTGTCAGTAAAGCAACTCACAATAGTGTTATTAAATCTACTATCCCCAGGGTTCATCAATCTTTCCCAGTTAGCACAGGTTTGTAGGCTCTGCATGACCTTTCTGGTGTGTTTTTTCTCACAAACATATATTTCAGTATATATATATAGTTTTTTCTTTATTAGCAGCCACTTTTTGTATTTGATCATATGTTGAATCTCACAAGAATACATATCATTAGGGGGATGAATGATATTTGTTAAAGTTGTTTTAAGTATGTATCGATACAATCCCTTATCAACAACACATAATGTAAACAAAACATAACACACGCCAAATGGAATTAGAATAAGGAGCTAGTTCCCAAGCTCGTGGGTTCAAACCCGGCGGAGGGCGATGGATTTTTTCGGGCGTAAAAATCATTAGCATGGCTTACTTCAGAAGGGAAGTAAAGCCGGTGGTCCCGTGTTGTAGATTTATGGCACGTAAAAGAACCTCAAGCCTGATAAAGAGGCCTCTGAGCAAAATTACCGATCTTTCACGCCCAATATAGAATGGGACGCTAAGGATCATAGTAGTTAAAGAGCGTCCATAAATAAAACTCAATTTAATTTAAGAATAAGGAGAGGCATAAGATAAGAATGCCTCCATCAAGCAATTTGCACATCACCTACTTATTTAATGTAATTATTAGAAAGGGTTATGTACCTAAACGATGGAGAGAAGCTATCATCCATCCTATATATAAAGGCAAGGGCAATGTCGATAAACCTAATAACTACAGAGGTATTGCATTATTATTGAATATAGGAAAACTTTTTGCAGGCATTTTGGCAGCGAGACTACAATCTTGGATTGAAGAATATAATATCCTTTTGGAATTACAGATGGGCTTTCGCAAGGGAAGGAGAACAATTGATAATTTATTTATTATAAAGACATTAGCAGACAAATATTTAAAAGTAAAAAGGGGTAAACTGTATATGGCTTTTGTAGACTTAGAGAAGGCTTATGACCGAATTGAGCTACAACTTCTGTGGCATAAATTAGTGTGTAAGGGAGTAAGTCAGCAATTGGTGAATATTCTAAAAGCACTGTATTTTGAGAACACCTTCTGTGTAAGGATGGAGACAAGCTGTGTAACAAACGAAATTCCACAAACGAAAGGCCTTCGGCAAGGATGTAAGCTAAGTCCAGTTTTATTTAATTTATACATAGATGATGTCTTACTAGAAAATGGAAGGAATAATAACTGTGCACCAGTAATTAACAACATCCAAATTCCAGGTCTTCTTTTTGCAGATGACCTAGTGGTAGGATCTATTACAGTAAGTGGTTTAAAACAATCATTACAAGCAATTGATGTATATTGTAAAGAATGGAGGTTAAAAGTGAATCAAGAGAAAACACAGATTGTGGTTTTCAAAAAGGGGGGAAAATTAGGCAAATATGAAAAGTGGAAGGGAGAGAATAAAGATTACAGGGTAGTGCATGACTGTATCTATTTAGGAGTAAAAATAGATGGAGGTAATAAATGGGAGAAACAAAAGAAGTTTGCATTGGCATAAGGTAAAGGGGCGATGGCAGCAATTAGAAGCTGCCAATATAAAGTACCTAATATAAATGTTAAATGGCTGGAAAAAGTTTATGAGATGGTTGTGGAGGCAAAAATGATGTATGGTATAGAAATATGGGGATTAGATAGAGGATGGGAATGTATAGATGTGGTGCACAGGATGTTTTGTAGAAAAATACTAGGGCTACCGAAGTCAATTGTAAGACAGGTAGCACAATTACAGATGGGCAGGGTGAAAACTAAGGGGAAGATAATGGAAAGAGCTTTGAAATTTTGGTTCAGAATTTTAAATCTAGGAAAAAGTAATGTGTTAAGACAATGTATTGAATACCAAGAGAAGAGCTTAATGAATGATGGATGGGTAAGTAAATTACGGAATATTTTGGAGAAAAATGGGTTAGGAGATATATGGAGAAGGAGAGAAAATAACGTAAAACATTTTTGGAAAAAGGCAAGGAAAAGACTGGAAGATATAGAAATACAAATCATGTTCAGTGAGATTGCCGAAAAGAGCTCATTAGTTTATTATAGGCCAATGAAAAATACATGGGGTAGGGAAAAATATATAGACATAGTAAATAAAGAAGAGAGAGAATCTATTGCATGGTTAAGAACCGGAGCATGGAGGCTAAAAGAGCTAAGACAGGGTATTCCTCAAAACCAATGTCCGATATGTGGTGGTAATGAAGACATTGAACACATAGTATTTAAGAGCCAAGGAACAGAAAATTGAGAAAAGAATTTTTTAATAAGAAGTGGTTGAAGGGGGATAGAAATACACTTATAATTGAAATGATATGCAAGGACGCTAGAAGCATTGGACAGTTTTTGTGTAAAGTAAAAAATAAATGGCTTTGGACAGTGGAAAGAGAAAAGTAAGAGGTAGTGCATCTTACTTTGAATAGAAAACTATAGTGAATGTGTGATGGTTAAGTAATCAATAAATGGAAAGTGAAAAAAAAAAGTGGAAATGGGACATGAAAAAAAAAAAACTGAAAAAGAGCAAGATAATTTAGTGACAAGAGATTGTAAAATGTAAATAAACTGTAGTGATTGTCTACTGAATAAGTGACCAGGGTCAAAATGCAGTATACAATCAAATTTGTAAAACTCTTAGCACAATACTTGGAGAATCTGGTGACAAATTGTTCCAGAACAAGGGAAACATCATAGAAGTTGGAAAAAGAAAACAGTACATGAAATTACGTTGATATTGTAATGAAAAGAAGCTAGAAACAGTGATGTGTATTGAATTTATTTAAAGGTGAGTCGGAATTGTTACACTAACATCACTTAAGTTTACTCACTTAACATGTTTCGGGAAACGGTTGTTCCCATCCTCAGAAGTTAATTCGACTGGCCCGTGTTGTTGGTGTTTCCGTTTTTTGGACTGGATCCTGTGGTGGCATCTTGTGGTGGAGAAATGTACTTCCAGAGAGGATTTGGTGGCGGCAAATCAAAATTCATTAGATGTGTGTTGTGTTTTAGAATGGTGATCTTCTCCCATGCATCTAATTCGGCTGCAAATTTGGCTGGTTTGACTAATGTAATATTGGGTTTAATGTTGTGATTAGTGATCCAAAAATGGTGTGAAACTGCAGATTTGTCCATTTGTTTGTATTTAATACATCTCATGTGCTCCTTTAGCCTAGTTTCTAAGTTTCTTTTTGTCTTACCTATGTATACTTTATTGCAATCTGAACAATTGATTTTATAGATTCCAGCTTTTTTGTCTTGTGGAATGGGGTCTTTTAACTTGTTACAAAGTAATTTCTCTATGTTAAATTTGTTCTGTGGAGCTAGGCTGATGTTATGTTTCATGAAAATCTTCTTAAATTTGTGAAATGTTCCTGGGTGGTATGTGAATTTCTTGAACTTTAGCTCTTTATCTTGCTGGCTGAGATTTGTTGTGTTTCTGATGTGCATCTGTCGTTTGAATTTTGCAATTTTTTTGTCAATAGTTGCTTTGTTGTACCCATTATGTATTGCTGTGTCTACTATATGCTGGTATTCTAACTGGTATTCTTTTTTATTTAAGGGGGTATATACCAGTCTATGTGTTAGGCTGTTTAGTACTGCATGTTTGTGTGTGGTTGGATTGAAACTCTTATTTTTTATGTAATTAGTAGAGTGTGTTGGCTTCCTGTATATGCCAAAGGTTAGGTTCTTTTGTTCTCTGATGATTTTTAGGTCTAAAAATGGTAGCATGCCTTCTTTTTCTATTTCTATGGTGAACTTTATTGATTGGTTCTGTAGGTTTAGTAAGGCTAAGGAGTCTTGTATGAACCTATTAGGGACAACAGCGAAGATGTCGTCAACATATCTGTGCCAAACTTTAAACATGTATGGAAAGGAAGTTGTTATGTGTGTTTCTAAGTAGCTCATAAATAAATCTGTCAAGAAGGGTGAAAGTGGGTTGCCCATGGTTAGACCAGTTGGTTGTTGATAGAACTTCTTATTGAAACTAAAACAATTTTGTGCAATGCATAAATTGGTAAGTTGTATGAGGTCTTCTATTTCTTCTTCAAGTAGGTTAGTCTGCTGTAGCCATTTCTTTAATTGACGCAGGAGTTGATCTGTAGGGACACTTGGAAATAGTGCAGTGACATCAAAGGTAACTAATCTGTCTTCTGGTTCGAGTTCCAGGGATTTTATCTTCTGTATTAAATCTTCTGAATTCATTATGTTTTTGCTATTGAATTTTGGTAGTGAAGAGAATCTCTGTACTAACCATTTTGCCAGTTTGTAGGTAGGAGAATCAATATTGCTGATGATTGGTCTCATCTTATTACCTGGTTTGTGTATTTTAGGTAGAGCATACATTCTTGGTAAAGTGGGGTGGTCTGGTTTTATTCTAGATTTATCAGTGTCTGTTATAGTTTTGCTTTCCTGGATGGTTTGATTGAAGGCTTTTAAATGTAATTTTAATGGGTCTTCTTGAATTTGTATGTAATTTTCTTGTTGCAGCATATTTTCTACTCTGGCAATATAATCATTTCCGACTCACCTTTAAATAAATTCAATACACATCACTGTTTCTAGCTTCTTTTCATTACAATATCAACGTAATTTAAGACCAACAAGTCACAAGAAGCAAAATTTATAATTGGCCACCACGTGGAAAAGATACAAGTCATGGCAGAAAACAAGGTAAGATTAGAAACCCTAAAATTCAATACAGATTTCAGTGGAATAAAAAGTGACATCAAAAGATACCAAAAAATTGAAGAAAAGAGAAAAAACACATTTGCGGACATCCGTTTTTTAAATCTATGCATACAAAGCAGTCACACCAAAGTTTGTAAGGAGAATTGTAAAATATGACAAAAACAGCAAACACCAAACATCAGCCGATAAAAAAGTAATAATAATTGAGAGAAACAACCACTACGCAAAATTACAAAAATTGGAACTGGAATTATATGCTCTTCACCTTAAATTAACGGACACACTCGGCTACCCACTTTGGCAAAACATGCAATCAAAATTCCTCACTATTCTTAGCTACAGGATGAAAACAAAAATGCTGAAATTAAAGAAAAAACTAGACATACTACGCCGGAAGCAACATTCATATAAACCTAACCTAAAAAATGAAAAAACGACGTCATACCCAGACGTAATTAATCTTTCAAATGTAACTTTCACCAAAGCGGAATTATCGGTATTAAACCTTGGCCTAAAAACATGTGTTGGCTACACAAAAACAACCGATGAAATAGTCGCAGACATTGAGATTGCTACTTACAACCTAAATGAAAATAGTAAAACCACTATAAAAAAAGAATGTGAAATGGTTCTCCAAGAAATACAAGCAGATAAACATAACAATTTCCCAACCAAACATGTGATCAAAACATTAAAATCAAAACCAGTAGTATACACAAAAGCTGACAAGGGACATAAACTAGTTGTACTGCAAAAAGATGATTATATTGCCAGAGTAGAAAATATGCTGCAACAAGAAAATTACATACAAATTCAAGAAGACCCATTAAAATTACATTTAAAAGCCTTCAATCAAACCATCCAGGAAAGCAAAACTATAACAGACACTGATAAATCTAGAATAAAACCAGACCACCCCACTTTACCAAGAATGTATGCTCTACCTAAAATACACAAACCAGGTAATAAGATGAGACCAATCATCAGCAATATTGATTCTCCTACCTACAAACTGGCAAAATGGTTAGTACAGAGATTCTCTTCACTACCAAAATTCAATAGCAAAAACATAATGAATTCAGAAGATTTAATACAGAAGATAAAATCCCTGGAACTCGAACCAGAAGACAGATTAGTTACCTTTGATGTCACTGCACTATTTCCAAGTGTCCCTACAGATCAACTCCTGCGTCAATTAAAGAAATGGCTACAGCAGACTAACCTACTTGAAGAAGAAATAGAAGACCTCATACAACTTACCAATTTATGCATTGCACAAAATTGTTTTAGTTTCAATAAGAAGTTCTATCAACAACCAACTGGTCTAACCATGGGCAACCCACTTTCACCCTTCTTGGCAGATTTATTTATGAGCTACTTAGAAACACACATAACAACTTCCTTTCCATACATGTTTAAAGTTTGGCACAGATATGTTGACGACATCTTCGCTGTTGTCCCTAATAGGTTCATACAAGACTCCTTAGCCTTACTAAACCTACAGAACCAATCAATAAAGTTCACCATAGAAATAGAAAAAGAAGGCATGCTACCATTTTTAGACCTAAAAATCATCAGAGAACAAAAGAACCTAACCTTTGGCATATACAGGAAGCCAACACACTCTACTAATTACATAAAAAATAAGAGTTTCAATCCAACCACACACAAACATGCAGTACTAAACAGCCTAACACATAGACTGGTATATACCCCCTTAAATAAAAAAGAATACCAGTTAGAATACCAGCATATAGTAGACACAGCAATACATAATGGGTACAACAAAGCAACTATTGACAAAAAAATTGCAAAATTCAAACGACAGATGCACATCAGAAACACAACAAATCTCAGCCAGCAAGATAAAGAGCTAAAGTTCAAGAAATTCACATACCACCCAGGAACATTTCACAAATTTAAGAAGATTTTCATGAAACATAACATCAGCCTAGCTCCACAGAACAAATTTAACATAGAGAAATTACTTTGTAACAAGTTAAAAGACCCCATTCCACAAGACAAAAAAGCTGGAATCTATAAAATCAATTGTTCAGATTGCAATAAAGTATACATAGGTAAGACAAAAAGAAACTTAGAAACTAGGCTAAAGGAGCACATGAGATGTATTAAATACAAACAAATGGACAAATCTGCAGTTTCACACCATTTTTGGATCACTAATCACAACATTAAACCCAATATTACATTAGTCAAACCAGCCAAATTTGCAGCCGAATTAGATGCATGGGAGAAGATCACCATTCTAAAACACAACACACATCTAATGAATTTTGATTTGCCGCCACCAAATCCTCTCTGGAAGTACATTTCTCCACCACAAGATGCCACCACAGGATCCAGTCCAAAAAACGGAAACACCAACAACACGGGCCAGTCGAATTAACTTCTGAGGATGGGAACAACCGTTTCCCGAAACATGTTAAGTGAGTAAACTTAAGTGATGTTAGTGTAACAATTCCGACTCACCTTTAAATAAAGTACATGAAATGTACGGATTATAGCAATACTTGCAAATAAAGAAAGCTTTCTAAGGATCACGCTAATAAAATGATATTGCTGGATACAAGAAGAAGACAAATGAAAACAAAGAAAACAAAAGCATATAGTTATTGGAAGAAAATCAAAAAAAGTGCACTTGAAAAATTGAGATGAAGTAGCAGAACAAGTGGGCAAGATTAAATATACAAGATGTGGCATAAATGGTAACATGAGTTGTGGTCATGGATTCATAAAGGTGATAGTAATTGCAAATTAAGTATCTTAACCCTTGAGCGGGGCACTGGTGCACAAAGTGAGCCATTGTTACAAAATTTGTAATAGTAATATTAGTGCATGACAATGATGTTGCTTCCTGTACCTTCTCTTCAGTTTTTCAACAACCCTTAGTAGTACTTGTAAGGTGCAGGCATGTACAGCTAAGGATTTTTATGGTTTATGTCTAGAGCTGCACTATTGTCACACACCATGCATCAACATGCCTAGTTATGCAAGTATTTTATACAGATTGCTGCCTGGATATTAATGTTATTGCTTCTAAAGTTTAGCTTATTGCATCATATGATACAGTTCTCTTTTAAGAAAAATAGGTTTGTGCAGCTTTTGTAACTACTGAATAGTTTACTTTTAGGGCAAAAATTGTAAAACTGAGCAAACTCAAAGTGGTTTTACTAGAAGATGGTGAGAGGAAGAAGATGAGAATTTCATTTTTTTATGGTGACTTCTTTGATGGCAAAGAGGAATGCTCTGAAAACAGCGGACATTAAACTAACTCAGAAATCAAGTACAATACTGACAGTTGTTTTCTGGCAATCGCAGCACTCACTTTTGTGAGTTTTTTATTGCCAGACAAAAGTAAATGGATGAAAAGTAGCCCGCACAAAAAACTTCCCGTACAGTACAAAAAAGTATAATCAATGTGTTGTTACTAGAGCCTAAAAGAAAAGTACAGGGCATCAAAGACATAATAGCTGCCTTCAACAATACTGTCAGTATTGAAATGATTGATGAAATTGTGCGCTACACCAACATGTACATAGACAGAAGAAGAGCCAATGTGAGCTTTCCTAGAGAAGGACACATAATACTGACAACAAGTGAAATTTATGCCATACTGGGCCTCCTTTATTTGGCTGATCAAATAGCAGAAAATCACACCAATTCACTTGAATCGTGGTCTAAGAACGGTAAAGGAATCCCAATTTTGAGAGCCTGCATGACTTATAAAAGATTCCTCTTCCTGATTATGTGCATAAGTTTGCATGATAATCAATCCAGAGAAGACAGATGCAAAGTTGATGACCTGGCAGTGATCAGAATATTTCTGGATGGTTTTGTAATGAACTACAGTGAGTGCTGTCATGTTAGGGACTTTGTCACTCCTGATGAGAAGCTGGAAGCATTTAGAGGAAGATGCTCCTTCATCCAGTATTTACCAAATAAGCTAGTGAAATACAGCCTAAAGGTATTTGCTCTTTGTGTTGCACATGTTTTATACAAGCTCTCTGGAAGCTTACTGTAGGAAACAACTGGATGGACCATGCCCGGTTTCTAACAAACCATTTGATACTGTTCATAGATTGATAGAGCCATTGAAGGGGAAATAAAATGTAACCTGACACTTGATAATTGATACACCAGCTACCCACTGAAAAATCCGTTCAATGCCTTTTGGGTATCAGGAACATATTACTATGGTATTCAAAGTACCAGAAAAGAACAAAGCAGTGATCCTCATATCTACCATGCATGATGAAGGTACTATAGACAAGGAAACTAGAAGCCACACATAATTTTGGACTCCAACATGACTAGAGTAGTGGACACCATAGACCAAATGTGCTGAAAATATTCCATATCCCATGTTACCAGAAGATGGACAATGGCATTGTGGTACACTTTGCTAAACATAGCAGATATAAATTCACAAGTCCTATTTTTCTCCAACCAGGAAAATGAGAAACATCCTAGAAGAGTTTTCTTAAAAAATCTTTCACACCAGTTAATGAAAGAAGATCTCATGGAAAGGGCAAGAATCCCAACTCTACCAGTGGATGTAAGGGAATTTTTAAGTTCTTTTAGAAATGAATCTCAAATTCAAAGTGAAGAATGCCTAAGGTAAAAGGCAAGGACAGTGTGTTATCTGTGGGCACATCAAAAACATAAATACAATAATTTGGTGTTCCTCCTGTGATTCATTTGTGTAAAAGCACTCAACAAGAATCACCTGTGAAAAATGTGATATGCAGAATCAAGAAATGTAAGTGAGTTAACACTCTAAGGAACTAATCAATTTATGTAAGTTTCTTAATTACCTAATTTAATTTTTTGTAAACATATACTTTCACTGATTTATAATACAACATTCTGAAATGTTCTCACCATTTATTTGCAGTTTTCTTAACAGGAGAGGAAGCATGCACTTATGTAATTCTGTGCACTAAACTGCAATGTTGTACGATATTATCTGAAAATATATTTAAAAAATTGGCGTATAATGTAAAAAAGCACAGCAACATAAGAAAATACAATAAATTGGAACTAGCAGCCATCTATGTGTCAATTTAATGGCAGCCCAATGTGGCACATTGAAAGTGCCAGCACGTCTGATTGCATAATATTTTAGGTGCACCTGCTCGAGGGTTAATGACAAAAAGAAATGCCTACTGTGAACTGCTACATTAAAGAAGTCATTTTATTATTTTTATTATTATTATTATTATTATTATTGTTGTTGTTGTTACAGGAGGGAACTCGGCACTGCTCCAGTGAGAATATTGTACCTATGCCCCACAAGGTGGTGCCCCAGGAGGGAGGAGGAGATGAGAGGAGACACCAGGCAGCCAGAACCAGGAGTGATGGCACAGAAATGGCAGAGTCCCTATTACAGTTTCCAGGTTGAAACTCCCCGACAATCAGGGAGGCAGTCCGGAGGCCCCCACCCCACACAGAGGGTTCAACATCCTGCTCCAAAGGGGCAGTCCATTATACCCGGTAACCAGTGGAAATCCGAGGGATGGAGAAAGTTCCACAGAGAACACCCTCTTGCCACGCCGCCCTGAAACACCATCTCTGACACTTTCAACTCTGAAACAGACCTAACAGTGTGAAGGATGAATGAAATGACGAATGGGATGAAATGGAGGTACAGGAAATTCAGGAGCAGAAAGAAACCACTCCAGCATTCGCCTGACAACCCGAGAAAACCTGCGAAAATACCTATAGGTCAGAGTGGGCGGTCGCCGGGAATCGATCCTGGGACCTCCAGAATGCGAGTCGCACGCATTGCCGTGGCACCACCTCACTCGGTAAATAAGAGTTTAGTGTGAAGCATGCCATTGTGTAGTGTGCAAACTTTAATGCTGTGATGAGCTGAGGAAAAATGGCAGTATTTGAACTGTGAACAGGAGTGAAACAGGGCATATGAAATGGCCAGACATAATCAGTAATTAAGTAGTGTTACAAAGAGGGGCAAATGCAGAACAATGCTGAAACTGAACAAGTGGGAATGAAATTTGTTGGGACATTGTGAGAGAAGAAAATGCTTGCTAAGAGATGCACTGGAATAAATCATGAATGAGATAAAGGTTCAGGGTAGAAGAAATTACCAGATGATACATAATATTAAGATAAATGGTTCGCAAATGCAGAACAATGCTGAAACTGAACAAGAAGTGGGAATGAAATTTGTTGGGACATTGTGAGAGAAGAAAATGCTTGCTAAGAGATGGACTGGAATAAAAAATGAATGAGATAAAGGTTCAGGGTAGAAGAAATTACCAGATGATACATAATATTAAGATAAATGGTTCGCAAATGCAGAACAATGCTGAAACTGAACAAGAAGTGGGAATGAAATTTGTTGGGACATTGTGAGAGAAGAAAATGCTTGCTAAGAGATGGACTGGAATAAATTATGAATGAGATAAAGGTTCAGGGTAGAAGAAATTACCAGATGATATGTAATATTAAGATAAATGGTTCATGTGTCAAGAAGATACAGAAAGCCTAAAAAAGAAAGCCCCGTGGCTTGTGCAACCAGACCAAGGGCTCCTCAATTTGTGTGACCTCACATCTATAATTATAAGTGAGGTCATTTTACGCAGCTTTATTGTGTCCTTCAACCTTGTATACATGTCCGTTTTATATTTTGCATTTGGAGAATGGTGCAAGTTCATATGTAGCTTGCTATTTCTGTTTCAATTCAGGTGTAGTTTAATAATTCAAAATTTCTCAAATTTGTGTTTTCAAGTTTACATTGCCTCTTAGGGTTATCTATTTGTTATCTTGCCACTACATAGGAGGCAATTCTTTACATATAAGAAATACATAACAGAAATAATGTACTATATGCACTAGCTATCACTACCCACTACCATTTCTTATAAGCTATGATTTTTGCCAACATAAAACTAATCAACTAAAACTATACTGGTTTTACTTTAAGTTCAAAGGAGTCATAAACAAAACCATGTGACAAGAGAACACCTCATTGGCTGGTGGGCAAGCTACAACTTTTCCCGCTTAGCATGTCGTCTCTTCCTCTACATAATACAGATCAGTTCAGATGGTAACATTTTGTGGTTATTCTCCTGCAGAGGAATTTAAAAAACCCATTATTGTAACAGTTCAATTTATGAAATAAAATGTGTTCGTTCAGATTCACCTATCTAAATGAACCTTTATAGCAGAGGGTTTAAGGGGCTATGCACAGGTGCTGCAGTTCATTTCTGGTTTCCGGATAAGCCACCAGTGTACTTTTCCAACGTGTTGAGAAAATATTACTTTAGAGAATGTCATGGCTGAGAATCCTGCCACTGTGGAAAACATTAACGCGGAAAATGGAAAGAGGATAATTGTGTTAAATGCTATTAACAAATTCTGTAAAAAGTACCCCACCTTTAATGTACAATGAATATGGTTGGCCATTATTTAGCAATAATTGTACTACTTTGTTGGTGATGCAGAATTATTGCTTGGATAAGTTGGGTCGCATTTGTTTTCTGTTGTGCTTTAAACCTATAGTGTTAATCATTTTCTTAACTTGTTGACTCATAAAAGGTTAAAGTAAAAGTGGTATGCTGATATTAGTCATTAAATGAATGATTCCTATAGCCTGAAGTTAAGAACAGTTTAATCCAGTACCTTTAATCACAGATGCCGAACTGTTGAGGTACAACTTTCATTTGTTTACTCTTAGTATTATGTGTTAGAAGTTTACAATGTAAGGCAAAATATAGGAATAAGACATACAATGTTTAAAAGCTAATGCTCCCCAAACTGCACAATATACTGTATTCCAATTCTGTCTGAAGCAATTTCCTCTCACAGAAATCTGTCCGGAATCCTCTCCTGTCATCCTCCACGTGGTGCTGCCATGTGCTTGGTGGAGTGATACACTTAAGTTTTGTTTACTTCTTTCAACTTATAGTGAAAAAGGTATAGGTCAATCCGGGAGTCCTGTTGGAGTGCCCTGTATGGGCATCCTTCAGGGGAAGGTCAGTCCAGGTTTAAAAGGGAATTTACCCCCGTTGCATATATTCATCCCGAGCATTATGAGAAGCTTTACCTGCTGTATCATTTAGCCATTTCCAAAGATCTCTCAAGATTTCATAAATTATCTTATGCTGCAAGTGGGACTGCTTGCAGCCTTACAGGTATTTTGAGCAGGTGCTCAAAAACTGAACGCTCTGGAGTGTCACTGTCTCCACAAGAACATGTGTCTGCCTGTCTCAGGCCAAATCTATTAAGATAACTTCCATAGAGGCCATGCCCCATTACATAATGTACAAATCCGGCAGACAGATTGAGATACCTCATCTTTAGCCCTTCTGCTACCAAGATATTTTACACCTTTCAGTTACCAAGGGGGGTAATGTAATTACTTAGCACTATAAAAATTGTATTACTATAGGTCATACAGTCACAAAATAATTATTCAGAATGGGTATTATTAATGCAAACTATTGGTTTATTAAATATTTGAACCAATCATTGAAGGTTTATTTTCCAAACATACAGAATTTAGAATCCTAGGTGTACAGTCACTTTGCTGACAGAATAGAAAACAAAAATTTTAAATTACACATAAATGTAGTCTTTTTAGATGACTTCTTCTAACACTGAGAACATTTTGTCAAAATCGTCTCTCTTCTATGATTTTGGCACAATGGTTTTTTTGACTTTATGCACATGAAACTAGTTTTCCAATTTTCATTTCTTGGACAGAATGCACATTTTTTTCCTGTTGGTATTTTGGAAAACTCTTCTTTGGTACCTTCAGCAGAATATGTCTTCTTTACTTCAATTCCAATAGCTTCAATGGCTCTTACAACTTCTGTATGTAGTCCAGTTGGATTTTTTGCTCATTCTTCCATGTGCGGTTTTCCTAACTTCAGGATAAGTTCCTAAAGGAAATGCCCCCTCATTCTTTCTGCCAGTGTGGATATTTTTGTGACTACAGAATATATGCATTGAGAGCTGCAATGCCCAACATTTCCATGAATATTCGGTACGGCCAATGATGTTATGTATGCACAGCTGTATTTTCTTGCCATCATATCACCCATGTGCACTCCTCCTTTAGTCTCATTATAGTGAGCAATTATGGTAGGTGTCTTGTTTTATTTTTCTTCTTCAACAGATTCATCATCGTATTTGGTTGAAAGCAGAATAACACACTTCTTTTTCTTTGATACAGTAATTTGTATCACAAATTACTTAAATGTAAATAATGATTGTAATATGAATATGCATTTTTATGTGACATTGATTTCAGATGTTTATTAATTGTAATTATTATTGGGAAATAAGTTTATACGGCTTTACTGAAACTGTCAATAATAACGCAATAATGCAAAGAGGGGGGTGAGCTGTTTATCATTATTGGAAACAAGGAAGTTACGTAATGTTGGCGCGTTTTCGGTAGAAACTTCTGGAATTTTTTCTCCCTAAAAGCAATATGTATTCGTGGTTTTCATTGGATATTAAAATAGATGCTAATGTTGGCGCGTTTTATTAGCCAATTGCAGCTCAGTTATAATCTTTAGGCGTATCTTGATGCAGGCGTATAAATAGGGTAGGTTCGAGGTAGCTTGTCCCCAGTTCATCAAAAATCTGTGTACACTACACGTCGTCTTCAGTCAGTCAGTTCGTCGAAAGTATTAGTACGACATACATCAGATATAGATTCACAAGTTACGAAAATCTAAAGTATTATAAAGTTAATTATACACAAAGTTGAAGTACGTGAATTAAAAGTGATCAGTAAGAAGTATTATAACAGTTTCAGTTTGGCGAGTATCTAGATCAATATGTAAAAGTGATAGTGAACGTGTTCGACAATAAAAATTATAAAACAAATTTCTTCATCAGTGTTCTTTTTGGATAAAAGATTCCTTTCCATTTCACAACCTGTATAGAGACACATGTTCGACCCAAGCCAACAGGATAATAGCTAGCCGGAGGACATTTGAAATGAATTATTTCAAAAACTGATACTAGGAACCGCAAATTGCTAACGCCAGATGGAGCTACAAACCAAACAAATGAATGACGTCACAAGATGGCAACGCGTGAAGTAAAGACACATACATAAATATACACAAACAACATTATAACTAATACACTCGCAAATTGGCTACCACAACGTGGGGCTACAATAATGTTACTTCATCTTTGAAATGTATAAGACAACAGTCATCTTTTTTGTGAATCCAAACAATGAAGATGTTTGCTCTTTTGCTGCATTAGGCAAGTTCTTGTGGTATTTCTTTTCTTTTTGGTCTTAAGAGTTTCAACTAATGTTAAGTTGTGATCCAACAATTTTTCAGCTAGTGGTATGGAAGTAAACAAATTATCTGTAGTGATTACTTTACCAGACTGAAAATAATATTCAACCATATCCAACACAACATGTTACCCTTGATTTACTTCTCTCTGGTTTTCCATCATGCCTGTATATACTTGTACATTACATACATATCCATTTTTAGCATCTGCACATACCCATATTTTTATTCATACTTCTTTGGTTTCAATTTCATGTATACTCAAAATGGGTAGTTGCCACAAAAAGTTGCCAGTAGGTGCTCATTAGGGCTGTAATTATTTATGCATGCATTCACAAATATATCAAAACTTTCTCTTACTGCCTGAAGCTTTTCATTTGTATCTGCAATTCTGATGTTGCAAGTTCTTGTCTCCTGAAACCTCAAAACAGCTGATAATGGTTGAAATCTGGTAATCGCATAACAGCCGTGAAAAATGGATTTTGAAAAGCTGGGTGGCTAGTCCATAACTCAGAAACACTAGTGTGATTTCCATGTGTCTTTCCTGAAGCCAGTAGTATAGAAATAAATCCCAATAACTCCTGGTTTGTTATATTGTTCCATTCTCTAGGTTTTTCTGGGTGAATTTCATTGTATTTATCAAAAATTTCTGGACCTTTTTTTTAGTATGCCTACATATAATATCAAGCATGTCTTCGGGAAAAAAGAAAGCAAACACATTTACAATTGAATCTACAGTTTTACTGCCATTTATTAGACCAGGCCTTTATCGAAGAATATTTTGAACTGCACCAATGGCGGCCCATGTTGCCTATACCTAGGGGGGCTACACTGATTATTGGAATTTTATCTTATCTTAATTATTTGAAGATGAATTGCATACAGCGATCTTTCTTTGTAGCAAACTTATTAACCACTCCAGTATAACATCACATACTTCCTTGGCTGCTGCTGCTGCTGCTCTGGTCTCTATGTTTGAAACAATTTTTCTTTTGTGTGGGTTTTCTGCTGCCAAATCACAGGACTCCAGTGTGTTTCTTACTTTTATAATTTCAGCAGTGAAAGTAGATATGTACACTGGACCTTTGGCAGCATCTAGTGGTGATTCTGTAGTTGATTGTACCATATTTCTACATGAGGCATAATTAAATGGAAAAAATTAAGCCAGAAACAAAACCCATTATATTCAAGATACCCCAATATAGCAGATGCCTCATTTATTATTGCAGTGCTTGAAGTCTCTGATTCTGACAAAATTTGAAAACATTCTTTCAATGCCCCCTTCCTTTCGTAAACAACATTTACAGTCTTGGATTTGTAGTTCCACCTCGTTGATCCACCACTTGGTATTCTCTTAACACACGAATCTAACACTGATGATATGTGTGGAGAGCAGGAAAAGAAGGTGGGTATAGCAGAAAGATTTGAAAAGAAAAGCCTAGCCCATTTGGAACAAAAAATCCCCAGAATCGCTCAACAGGACTACCTAAGGCATTACAATACCTTAAGACTATTACAAGGTGGAACATGTCAACAATATCTGTAGTTTCATTGGCCATAATAGACACATAGTCTGCTGCTTCAATTTCTTCTAACATGTTTTCTTTACAAACTTCAAGAATGCACTGAAATAACTCACTTTGTATTGTCTTAGAAGTACCTTTAAAAATGAATGGTTAAGATAGCACTTAAATAGGGAATCAATTTCTGCTGTATATTTAATCAACCCCCTGAACACCCCTTGATTTTGCAACCCTTCATGCTCTTCATGTCCTCTTAGGGGTAGCTTGTGATAACCACAAAATTTCACACAGTTAAATATCTTTATAAGTGTGTCCCCATTGTTTTTGGACTTGATCATTGTGACAATGTATTGATTCTTTATAGGCTTCGATTAAACATATCTGTACATTTACTGACCCAAGTGTAGCAAAATTAAGCATGTTATTAACATGGTTTTTGAACATTTCATGTTTATGACATTTTTCATACAGTCTCTTCAAGTCCGAAATCCCCTTTTGAACACATGCAATGTTGGCTGCGTTCGTCTTTAATTCCAAATAAAAGGCAAGAAAAACAGAAAAGGGAATTGCTGACTTCACAACCACATATCCACTCATATTTCGTGTAAATCTCAGGACTGAAACACCTACTATATTGTTTTTGGCAGCTTATTGCAGTTTGAATAGTATTTAACACATGAGTCGGTCTTCCACGCACTTTAATGTCATATTTCTCTTGCAGTGTTAAAGCACCAAAACGAAGTGACTTTAAATACTCGACTGAATTACTCATTGTTACAATCACACCATATAAAATTACATTTAATTATACTTTACTGTCAGGAAACAAAAATATATTTGAATCGCCGTGAAAATATTCACAAACAGTCTGTTTTTACAAAAATCCACACAAAATTGTACTTAACACCACTTTTGGGACTGCAAACATTGCAGTCCAATGAGTTCACTAAACGATGGGATGCGTGGTAAGCCAAAGCATGTAGCGGGGCTAGCAGAGAGGGAAATGGAAGCCATACGCATGTTAGCGAGTTGTACTGGCAGTCCTCTGAGGGAGAAGCGGAAGCACATATGAACTTGCTGCGCAGCCAGATATGAACAAGTTGTATGAATTACAATATATATATATACGTATGTAATGTATTCAATTTAGGCAGTTAAGGCAACTGCAGTCCCGCAGTCCCCCTTTATTGGCGCCACTGAACTGCACTTCTTCCTTAACAGAATGGTGTAGAATGCCATGCTAGACCATTTCTAGATATGAACATACCTGAAACATTTGGATTTTCATCCTCAGTAACGTCATCTGATAAATTTTCTGTCCCTGGTGGCTCTGTCATTTGATGCGTTTTACTCATTTCTAATACATCATCAACTTCTTCAATTACTTCAACATTATCGTTTTCATCTTCATCATACCACAAAGTATACACATCATGATCTTTGTCACACAGATCATCTAGATTATCAATATTTATAATCCTTTCAAACTCCTGCAGACTGTAATGCTTGTCGATGTTTACACTCAGAAGTACAAGCTAAGAATGCCAAAGATCAAAATAACAAAAATAACTGTTATAAATTCATTGCTGTCATCGTTTTCCTAGCTCAAAAATGAAAATCCAAGAACAGCATGACAGCATAACTTTATTGTTTCTGCATGGAGTAAGAAGGCTATAAGCGAAATTCTATTTGCTACAAATTTCATAGCAAACACTACCAAGGGGGGTAATGAGAACACCCCACATGAATCATGTCCAAAGGCAGTATACTCAAAGTCACCAGTAGTGTATCTGTGGGCACCATGGGAAAGGCACCAATTATGCTCATCAGGATTTTCCTTTGTAGACTGCGTAGGGTTCTCTGGGGTGTTAGTAAGAGGAGCCTATGTCCCCATATTCCTGCTCCAAACCCAACGATGGAAGCAAGAATGATTCTGCTGTATAGCCAAATCACTGAATATGGGATTTTCCCATAGTTTCGAATCAGGTGGACTATCATGTTCATTGCATCAAATGCCTTTCTCATAACCTCCTCCATGTGGATGTGGAAAAGTAACCCTTGACCCAATGTGATACCTAGGTATATCATATATTTTGCCCTAGCAATCCTGTTTGGACCCAGGTATATAGGCGGGTCTCTGCTTAGTTTGCCTTTCAACAGCATATTCCCAGCTGATTCCCTAAGTTTCACTTTGCAGCATTCCTCCAGCAGAAGGTTCAGAGCTGCAGCACATCTCCGTTCCATTTCTGCTCTGGAATTGCCTCCACTATGTCATCAGCATAGGCTGTAACACCATAGATATCTTGGGAGTCCTGCAGTTTTTCATGGACTGGGTTCAAGCCAATGTCCCAGAAAGTGGATCTACAGACCAAGCTTTGAGGTCAAACTTTAATGAGCAATCTTAAGAGTTTGTGCTAAAAGGTAGTGATATTAACATACTTCTGTTTGGAATAATCCACCAAGATCTTATACAAGAGGCCCAGACACTGCATACTCCATAACACACGGAAGATCACCAGCCATCAGAGATTGTTGAAAGCACCTTCTATATCTATGAAGATTCCAGTCGCATACCTAGTGTCTAAAGCTTCCACTAGGGATACACATCTGTTTATAGCATCTTTGCCGGAACTTCCAGCTCAAAAGCCACATTGATGTTCGAACATTCCAGCAAGTTCCCTTACTTGGGCAACATGGGAGCAGAGAACTTGCTCTAGCAGTTTTGACATGAAATTCAGGGGACAAATAAGTCTTTTGGATCTCTTGGATCCCTATCTTGGCTTGTTTTGAGAATGACAAGACTCACTTGTTTCCAGAGGTTTGGAATTCTGCCTTGCATGAGGCATTCATTGTAGAGGCCACCTAGGATTGGAGCTATTTGGTTGGCCAGAACCAGTACCAGACCCGATGCTTTTCCCCCCTTCATTCCCCCTAATGCCTGAAGCAGTTATTCAGTCGTGAAGGGGATGTTTCATTTTCATATTGTTGGAGTGTTTCCAACTATGTTTGCCTCTGGTGTTCATATCATCTGTATCATCATCTTTTGGAAGTAATGTCTTGAGTAGCTGATTGATAGTATCCTCCCAGGTATTAGTGAGGGTTCCATTCTGTTTGATCACTGTGGACATTATTGTCTTGCTGAGTTCTTCCTGGACTATTTGATAAGGGAGTCCCCAAGGATCCGTAGTCAAACAGTCCTGGACAAAGTTTTTCCAGCTTTCTTGTCCAGTTTTCCAGGGGAGTTCCTCATACAGTCTTTCTCCTTCTGTATATCAACAGTCTCATCTCACATTCCACTGGGCTTGTGGAGAGGCAATAATGTTAACGAGTTTTTCTGGCATTCCTGTAAAAATGCTGTAGTGTCTCATTCCAAGGGCATTCTGAAACTGGGTTGCTCAACCTCTTTATGGGGATAGATGCCAGCAATGCCTTCAAGATGCAATAAGTTATTCTTTTAGTGAACGTGTTGACATTTTCACCAGGGTCGACCAGGGAGGACAGCATCAATGAATCCCTCAATTTTTGCCAATTTGTGCGTCTATAAACGAACCTGCACTCAGGGTTGGGATTGATCGTTTTGAACAGTGAAGTAGATGACATTATGATCGCTAGTAGTCTGCTGGTCAGCGACTTTCCAATTTTCTAACAGTGATTTTCCTTCTTGGTTAGTCATTGTCACATGGATGTTAACCTGAACCCCCACCCTTTGGACATAAGTTGGAGGATTATAGGGCTGGTTGGCTACATCAAGGTGCAAGGCAGCCATGGTCTTCTTCCAGCATACTTCTGTGATCATCCATGATACTACTATACCATAATTGGGATTTTGCGTTTGCATCCAACATTACATCATCGGTTCTTTTTATGTAGGTCAGTTCAGTCGTACTAATCGCACACAGTCTTTTATTTATATCATGACTCAGCTGGAAATAAGAGTTCACCAGTATAAAATCCAAATCTTTGTAGATGATTTGTAAACAGATATTATGCAGGTTGCAGTGCGGATACACTTTATTTCCGAGTACATCAAAATTATTGCTGTCATTGGTTGCTGTCCCACCAACACAGTACATGCGGATATGGGCATGAATGTTATGTTCCCATTTAGTGAGTAAGGTACTTGTACGCATAATATATCCAGGTGCACTTTGTAACCGTACATTCTGTCCGCACCTTAAAATATCATAAATATCATCTGGTGAGTCCTTCCTAAACAACAAGCAGGTAGCCTGTCCCTATTCCATTAACTGGTCGGTCGTCTCCTTTATAGCATACCCCTACGTGCCCATAACAATGAGTACATGGTTTAGCTTGGGTCCGAAGCTTGCGTGCCTTATCTTACATCTCCGACACCAGCGTGGGAAACCTAAACATCTGTGTGTGTAAAATAAAATATAAATAATAATTTTGAAGAGCCAACGAAATGCACAGAAATAATATCACGTGACGTGAGAAACCAAAATCAGGAACGAGAGAAGGGGAAAATCGTGCAATGGCGATGTCAGGTTTGTCTTGTTAACACACTCCACCAAAGTACCTTCGCGAACCAGGACGTCGCACCGAGCCTGCGAAAACACTTTCGCGAGCTGAGACATCGCACCAAGGGACTCTACTAAAATACTTTCGCGAACTAAGACGTTGCATCAGGGGAGCTCATTACCATAGCCAAACCATTTTTATCACATTCCGCGGTGGCGAGTGTTACGGCAGACATTGAATAAATCTTATGATATAAAGGACCTACAGTGCATTCATGTAACTGAGCAGCCAACCATAGCCAGGGTACCCACTCCTGAGACCAACGAAGAGAACCTCATGCAAAACCCAGAAAACCTACCACACCAATGAACCTGTCGTAACCTCCTACACCTCCCGCGTATCATTAACAACCATCAACTGTGAGACGACGAATGTACCGCCTCATAAAATGGCACCCAACGTGGTTGGTCACGAATACCTGGTGGCTGCCTCTTAAAATGGCACGCAACAACGCCTGAAGGACGGACTTCTACCAACTCCTAGACATCACAAATATACAACCGACGGATGTTGCAGCAACGACTTCCTGGACGCCACAGCAGGACGACTGGTATGTTCTCCGACGAGTTTCTGGATGCCACTGCATGAATGAGATACGACCACGAGCAACGCAACCGAGCAACGACCCAAATCATCACCACCAAAGAAGATCCACGACAACGGGGACTACCACCGCGACCTCCACAAGACAACATTAGCGTCCCCTGTGTTAGTGAAGTGCAAACCCTATCCTGGATTAAACATACCACAGCAATCCGGACCACAGCAATGAGTAAGTGCCCGAACCTCTGCTTAGATGTATATGTAGATAACCTATTGTATAGAATTGTAAACATGCATGACTAGACAGGTGCTGCCGACTCCTTAAACAGTAACTTAAAAAAAAAGGGGGAGATAAACCAAATCGGTGAATGTTACTTAGAAGCAATAAAGTAATAGGCGTGAGTGGAACCATGGCAAATAATATAAATGTAGATAGGGAGATGGGTGAAAACATTGAACCATCTCTGCCAGTAGGTGAGATTAGGCAGTCCGAGCAATCACCTCCAACTGAAAACTCAGAACTGGCGGGCGCGACACACATTATGCAACAATTATTGGGACAGATGACCCAGCTACGGCAACAAACTGTTGATATGGCTGCTCAAATAACCGCACAATTAGAAGTAAAGATTTCATCTCAAGGGGAAGCAATGGCGGCTCACACCGCACACTTAGAAGCAAAGATTCTATCTCAAGGGGAAACAATGGCGGCTCAAACCGCACAATTAAAAGCAAAAATCTCATACCAAGGGGAAACAATGGTCGCTGAGGTAATGACCCAATTAGAGGCTAAATTATCCTCACAGGAGGAGAGATTGAGCCAGCAACTCAACCAGCAGGAGCGAGTATTTGCTGAGAAACAGTATGAGTTATGCCAGCAGCTCGAAACACAGCTCAATAGTGTCATGAGCGAGGTCAAGCAGACTCAAAGTGCTCTGCAAAATGACATACGCACAGTGCAGAATGCACTTAGATCCACTCAGGCAGAAGTAGGGCAGATTAGGCAGGCATGCAATCAAGAAATTGGTAGTATAAGATGCACATTATCTGAAACAATAAATAATGTAGCCGATAAGATAAGAGAGGAGACGAGATCCGCTTGTGTCACACTCGAAGCAAAACAGCGCTCATTTGAGGCAGGTACGAGCGCCAAGCTCGATAATTTAAATAAAATGATGGGGGAAGCACGAATCTCGCAAACATGCGAAGTTAGTAGATTAAGGGATGAACTGACACAAGTGGTTGCCGTCCAAAGTGACAAGCTCCAAGCAAAGGCAAGAGAGATTGCAATTGCCGAGGTACGGGAAGCGATTGAGCACATCCACATAGGCAATACACAAGGCCACGCTTCCACACTTCCCGTTGCCTCAGGTAGTGGAGTAAACATGGAGGGAAGGGCGAGTGACCGCGTGAGCGCTCCCTCGTCGTCTCCTCACATAAACTATAATTCACTGAGTGAACCTGAGACACAGCCGCGATTGTCAGTTCCGACACAATTTTTGAATGAACTCCCTATACCAAGGTTCGACAGTGAGCGTGACAATGCGAAGCAATTTATAAATGATATAGAGTCTTATTTTAGTTTAAGAGGAATACCCAACACCTATAAAATGGTCATAATTCAAAGGAGTCTTGTAGGTTCTGCCTTAAGCTGGTTCAGACTAACATTACGTGACCTGGCACAGTACGAACATTTTCGGGCGGCCTTCCTGCAAAAGTATTGGAGTGGAAGCGCTCAATACAATGTCCGAAGCCAAATCAATAATGGGAGATATCAGAAGGGAAACCGCGAGTCAATGACCGACTATTTCTTACGCCTAGGCCAGCTAAGCAAATTACTGGAACCACCTATGCTGGAGCAGGAGTTCATAGCGTTAATGGTACGACATTACCCAGACGTAATACGCCATCACTTGGTGGTAGCTCGACCACAAACCCTGAGCGAGGCAATAGAGTTGCTTGCAGCCCTGCAGGGTCACGGACCACAAGCTGCCGAACAAACCGCGTGGGAGAGGGCAGATAACCATACCCAGACGCAACACAAATGATGGGATGAGGGCACAAGGACCTCAAAACAGGCACGGAGTCGCGAGCCGACCGAGGTATAACCGACCATACGACCGAAATTCGGAAACGACATATGGTCATAGACACGAACGAAACGTTCAGAATCCTAGTCGGATGTATCGGGAATATCCCATACAACTAATGAACTTTGACAGACGAGGCAACACAGGTAGAAATAACCTGCGCAGAAATAGCCAAAATTCGTGGGGTAGATCCGACAACAGACATCGAAGCCCTCCACGAGGAAATGTACACTATAGCGAACGGTCTGACAGACAAAATGGCGCTAGGAGTCCCATACCATGTGCGCGTGAATACGCACGACCCCCTTCGCCTAATAACACAAATACAGAACAAGGACGTGAGAGCCCCGGTCACAACGTTAACCAAGCTGCACAACAGCCACGAACGGGAAACTAGACCCAGGAAGGATGACGTTCCCGCATGCCTTCCGGAAAGACGCTTGTCATACCTCACAATCCTCCGGGGACGCACAAGAAAAGGACCACCAGATACATAGCGCGGCATCGAGTAGCCAAATTATCAGGTTCAACGATAGAACGTTAACGCAGGAGATGATGGAAGCTCCTAAGATAACTGGCAAAATTGGAAGAAAAAACGTTAATATGATTTTAGATACCGGATCGATGCTAATGGTTTGCAGCGAAAGCCTACTGAACAGACTACAACACATGAGCTTGAAACTGCAGATTCTCCCCGTGAGAAATGCCGTCTGCAGTGGCGCGATTGGGAAAACAAAGCAGAAAATTTCTCAACAGGTACTAATTACGACGAATGTACATGGCTGCGAACTGGAATTTGTGTGTTTTGTCGTGAAAAATCTCGTTACAGATCTCATTATAGGTAGTGACTTATTGAACGCCCTAGGGGCAGTGATTGATTATGAAAAATCACAGGTAACCTTCAATACATCTGGTTCAATTACAGTTGTTCCCTTCAATTACGTGGTGCCGACTCAGAGTGTAAAACTATCAGAAGCAGAAATGAGATTACAGGATGAGGAATTCTTTGTTGAAATTTTGAATATGAAAGATTGCGCTGCAGTAGTTAGACTTATGTCACAACACCCACTAAGCACAGGCGACTACAATGACCCCTATGACGAGCCAGATGATGCATATACGAAGGTAAACATTGTCACCAGCCACGGCATTTGTATAGAAAGAGAGACAGAGACAGAAAATGCCAAACCGGTGTACCACAGCCTACCTGAAGGAAAATGTGGGTCATTCATTAATGGGGTGAGGGAAAATATCTCACAGGTGACGCACCTGAGCGATCCACAAAAGGAAAGGATGTTTCAAATATTAGTAAAACACAGGGAAGTATTCACAAGAAGAACGGGAAGATGCAATGTATTCCAATACACCTTTCAAATAACAGATGTGCCGATAATACGTCATAAATGTCGTATGATACCGTTAGACTTAAATGATGCAGTAACCCATAAAATCCAAGAATTGCTTTCAGACGGAATAATAGAGACATCCGATACCCCTTACATTCAGCCCCTCTGTATCGTGCGAAAGAAAAATGGAACCGTAAGATTGACAATTGATGCACGTAAACTAAATCAGTATATAACTCCAGATAATATGCGTACGGAGAATATTGAACAAATTCTCGCTGGGATTGGCAGACAGCGATGGTTCACGTCACTAGATTTGACAAACTCATACCTCCAGGTGGAATTAGACCCACGCCTATGCAAATACATGGGTTTTGTTCACTCGGGTCAAGTATATACCTTTCGCCGTTGTCCCTTTGCGTCAGCGTGTCAAAGAGTGGATTTTTACGCGCAATGCATGCCGTGTTAGGCACTCAAACAAATGGATACGTTTCTCAATATGTCGACGATCTATTGATTCACGACCTTGAAGTAGATGAACACCTAGACCATATCGACACAGTTTTAGGACGATTACGGGAATGCGGCATGACCCTAAACTGGGATAAATGTACATTTTTTGCAAACTCGGTCAAATTTTTAGGATACGTAATTTCAGGTGAAAATATCTCACCAGATGATGAACGCATTGAAGCAGTACTGTGGATCCCACGTCCCAAGAATACTAAGCAGGTGAAGAAATTTTTAGGCGTACTGGGTTACCAAAGCCGTTTTTTGTTAAACTACGCTAAAGAAACTGCACCGCTAAGGGCTTTGTTAGTCAAAAACA
Organism: Deroplatys truncata; assembly: GCA_030765065.1. Classification (NCBI taxonomy): domain Eukaryota; kingdom Metazoa; phylum Arthropoda; class Insecta; order Mantodea; family Mantidae; genus Deroplatys; species Deroplatys truncata. The sequence goes on from CM060990.1 coordinate 700,021,860, forward strand.
CAAGATGGCGATGGTTGGAAGTTGAGGAGCACGCCTTCCAGCATCTAAAACAGCTGTTTAGCAACTCCATACTGTTGACACGTCCAAGAATGGAATTGTCATTTCTAATTTACACAGACGCATCAATGGTAGCCTACGGATGCGTACTGGTGCAAAAATTCCAAGATGGCGAACTGCGCATCATAGCGACCGCGTCAAGATCACTTAATAAAGCGGAGCGCATCTCTAATGTAACAGAGCAGGAAATTGGAGCAATCTTCTTCGCAATACAGAAGTTCAGGCATTTTATATACAATAAGCAAATAATAATCTTTACTGACCATGTGAGCTTGGCCTTTATAAAAAATTGCAAGCTGACGAGTGCCAAGCTGTCCAGATACATTCACGAAATAATGGCATATAACGCAGAGATCAAGCACATCCCGGGCAGCAGTAACATTTTTAGTGACCTATTATCGAGAGTAAAGGTAGGAGAAAACATTCCTGAGACGATAGGGAACACGCAGAGAGAAATTAGCGTATTAAAACTGGATTTAAGCCTAAACAGCCACATGGCTAGCAAAATGAAACAACTGCAAAAGTATCAACGAGAAGATACCAAATTGGCTGAAATACTGGGAAATGCACCGCCGATTAGCTCCGAAAATAAGGGAAAGTATGGCAAAATGGACGGCGTATTGTATAAACTGGACGGCAAGCACGCCCCAGCCTGGAAAGTATACATACCCGCAACACTCGAGGAATTGATTATTCAGGCCTATCATACCGCACTCATACACGCAGGTGTAGAAAGAATGAGCCTAGTTATATCAGAACATTTGTATATCCCGAAGCTTGGACGAAAAGTGAGAACGTTCGTGGCCACATGCGAAATATGCCAGAAGGCAAAGCCCCTACATTTTCACTTTGATCGACCACCACTGGCTATATTAAGAGAAGCGCCCTTACAACTGGTTGTAGCCGACAGCCATGGTCCTCTCCCAAGGGCACGGACAGGCCTACAATACATTTTCGTAATGGTTGACGTAATGTCTAAATTTGTAACCCTATATCCACTTAAAAAGCTTACCAGCGCCTCGTGTGCAAACAAGATCGTTGCAGAATATATACCAAAATATGGCCAAATCACAGCACTGCTCGCTGATAATGCTTCTATCCATCACGGCCGAAAGTTTGTTGATAAGCTCCGAGAGGCAGGGGTAAAACAATATCACACTAGCAATTACCATCCACAGGGAAACCCATGCGAAAGAACTATGCGAGACCTGAATTCATATCTCCGGATCCTTACGCACGTAAAGCACACAAAATGGCCCGAATACTTATCTTATATACAGTGGGTCATGAATCACGCCATCAATCCCAATCATGGCTACTCCCCAACTCAACTGTAGACAGGAAAACCATACGACCACATAATCGACGGAATTCCTACTGCGTTACCTATAATAAGTGAAACAGACTCGGAGAGGATACAAAGAGCGTTTTTGAAACTTAAAAACAAAGCCGAGAAGAGGAACGCAAAGCAGAAAAGACATCTACACACCTGGAATCCACAGATAAACGAGAAGGTACTAGTAAGGAACTTTAACAAGTCTTCGTTGTTAAAACGAGAATATAGAGGAATGAACCTTCTGTGGAAAGGTCCCTTCAGAATCATGGCCCAGTTCGGGGATCGAACGTACAAGCTCCAGGACATAAGGACAGGGAAAATATTAGGAAACTACAACATAATGTTATTACGCCCATTTAAAGAGGCAGTGAGACCTAGAAGTTCCGACACAAATGTTACGCCTTGACCGCTAACCATCGAACCCTCCCCTGTCTGACTAAACAACGTAGTAGTAATATTATATTTTAAGACGGGGTTCCCCTAAAAAAAAAAAAGGACGCGTGATAACTATAGAAGTGAACTCAGAGACACCAGTGTAATAACATGATAGAATGGTTGTATTAAAAGCTGTATGTATGAAAGTGTATGTATCATGTATTAATTAGCATAACAGCGGTGTCAAAGACAATATCAGTGTGATAATATGGCAGAATTATTGTGTTATAAGCTGTATGTATAAAAGTTCATGTATTATGTATTAATTAGCATAACAGTGGTTTCAAAGAAAATATCAGTGTGATAATATGGCAGAATTATTGTATTACAAGCTGTGTGTATAAAATTTCATGTATTGTGTATTAATTAGCATAACAGTGGTTTCAAAGAAAATATCAGTGTGATAATATGGCAGAATTATTGTATTATAAGTTGTGGGTATAAAATTTCATGTATTGTGTATTAATTAGCATAACACCAATTTCAAAGAAGGTATCAGTATAATAACATGATTGAATTGCTGTATTTTAAGCTGTGTGTTTGAAAGTTTATGTGTTATGTATTAATTAGGGTAAAAAAACAGAAAGAAAAGGTAATTATTATGCTAATCATACCCATATGTGTTGTAATAACTGTACCTGTATTAACGCACTCGCCACTTACACCGTCATAAACATCACAAATCATCCCGAATTGCGACGATCAAAAAACACAAAAAAAAAAAAAAAGAGGGAATTAAGTCAGGGTACCATGTATGCAAGTTCGAAAGGTTAAGAGATACATTTAAAAACAAAATGATTCGTAGGTTGAATAACTCGATGGGATTTCATGAGAAATTTATCGTCGGCCCCTTAGACCCGCCGATAGATTTCCCATGAGGGCATATATGTAACCGTACATTCTGTCCGCACCTTAAAATATCATAAATATCATCTGGTGAGTCCTTCCTAAACAACAAGCAGGTAGCCTGTCCCTATTCCATTAACTGGTCGGTCGTCTCCTTTATAGCATACCCCTACGTGCCCATAACAATGAGTACATGGTTTAGCTCGGGTCCGAAGCTTGCGTGCCTTATCTTACATCTCCGACACCAGCGTGGGAAACCTAAACATCTGTGTGTGTAAAATAAAATATAAATAATAATTTTGAAGAGCCAACGAAATGCACAGAAATAATATCACGTGACGTGAGAAACCAAAATCAGGAACGAGAGAAGGGGAAAATCGTGCAATGGCGATGTCAGGTTTGTCTTGTTAACACACTCCACCAAAGTACCTTCGCGAACCAGGACGTTGCACCGAGCCTGCGAAAACACTTTCGCAAGCTAAGACATCGCACCAAGGGACTCTACTAAAATACTTTCGCGAACTAAGACGTTGCATCAGGGGAGCTCATTACCATAGCCAAACCATTTTTATCACATTCCGCGGTGGCGAGTGTTACGGCAGACATTGAATAAATCTTATGATATAAAGGACCTACAGTGCATTCATGTAACTGAGCAGCCAACCATAGCCAGGGTACCCACTTCTGAGACCAACGAAGAGAACCTCATGCAAAACCCAGAAAACCTACCACACCAATGAACCTGTCGTAACCTCCTACACCTCCCGCGTATCATTAACAACCATCAACTGTGAGACGACGAATGTACCGCCTTAACTTCCTCTGATAATTTTTACAGTCTTTGCACGACAAGTTTACTACATACTGCATTTATTTGTCCCAATCTAAGAGATGAGGCTGTCATCTTTTAGGATGGTATTTCAGAAAACTTCTCTGGATATGTGGTGAACTTCAAGGCCTGAGGACTGCTTGATGCTTCCCTCTGGCACAGTCTGGTGAAACGTTTTGCCTGATAGGCATAAGAGTTCAACACATGCTATGTCAGTATGAATGTTACTGGCCATAGTCAGTGTACTGGATCTGTCTTTGCAGTAGGATCTTATATCTTTTGCGCTCCGTGGAGTTCGATTTCTTACACTTTGAGTCCTTATTGCGATTTGTCAAGCTATGCAGACAGGGGGCTACTATAACTTGGAACAGTCCTTCTTCATGTGTACATGTCCCAAATCTTGGCATTTATGACACCGAGGTATCACCAAGAGGTCTTTCACGGTTAGTGAGGAGAAGTCAACTAGAGTCAGCCTTTCCTCAAGATTTTGTTCTGTAATTGTGGACTTACCTCAATTATGCCTATGCTGTTCTAGCTGGAACACTGCTTCTATCTTTTCTGGGTCCCGTTTGGAATCTAAAGCTGAACTGCTGCTCGAAGTCTACAAGTGACATATCCTCCACAAAATTTTGTGCATGAATAATCTCACCCAGCTGCTCTGGCTTGATCCAAGTTGGAACATCGTATAAGATGAGCCTTGGCTTGTGCTTTTTAGATCTCTCCACCACAGCTTCTTCTTTCAACTTTTCATGATTGGTCAATTTTTCTATGTCCTTGTCTGCTTCCACCTCAATTACTACCTGCTTTCCAGCAGTACGGATGCCTTTGATTCTGATTTTGTCCTTAGTTGGGTTGACCAGCTCAGTTATCCTCTTTTTAAGCTGCTCTGGTGTCCTTCCTTTGCACAAGTCGCAAAGGTAGTCGCTGGCTTCTTATTTAACACATGTTCAATTTTGTTTTCTTTGCTGCTCTTACTCATGGCAGTGGTGACAGTGTATATAAGCTTTGGCACTGAAGCGTTCTGCTCCAGCTTCTCATTTTCCTCCCTCAAGAGAGAAGTTTCTCTCTCCATTTCAAACATTTTTCCATACAAGAAGTTTATATGCCCACACATTTGCATGAACACAGTGGCGACTCATGATTTACAAGTTTGGGAAGACAGCAGGTGATGTTTTCGCATTAGTACACTTTACACAGCAGGTTTTACTCTACAATTTACCAGAAAACACAAGTAAACAAAAACTATCATATACACCAAAATATTCTGCTATATTTTCCAGCACGCACAAAATCCTATGCATTAGTACAATTCAGAATAAAATGTGCAACAAAACGCATCTACAAAAGCAATTGTACATTAAACTATATTAATAATTATTGTATTATTCCTTTCAGTAGCAGGAAGACTTTTGCCATTTGTATTATACAGTGCACCTGACATTAATGAATGTCGGTTAAAATTTCAGTGGAGAACACATGTATTTATAGCAAATTAATATTCTGTGCTTTGTTTTCACAAAATAAATGCTTTACATATCTTAATCCCACATGCTTACACGTTGATAAACCTGTTTTCCTGAACATATTTCTTCTAAGTTATAGTTTCTACCTTCTATAACAGTATTTATTCAGATGTCAGTGAAAGAACATAATTTGTTAAGCAGAAGCACGTAGTTTATTTTCACGTATTGTCTGGATTGGACGCTATATCAAGGAGTGGCTCCTCTACCTCAATGCTTGGGAGACTGGTCATCCTTCAAAGAATCCAGAGGATTCTTCTTGGATTTTCGTCTCCTCATGCTCTTAACTTCCTTTCACTGATTTAGTTGGTATTTTTGGCAATGTCAGACTTTACAATTCCAGAGCTCTTAGAAGGGCTCTGCTGGAGCATGTTCTCACCTCTGTCACGTTTTCTAGTTAGGCTTCTCTCAGCCAGACAAAGGCCTGTTACCCAGGGTTGGGGGGGGGGGGGTGTGAATCCGGGAGCCAATCAGGCAGTAACCACAAAAAAAGACTTAGAGCAAACACTTGTAAGCAAGCTTTGCATACCTTGGCTGGGGGTTACAAGCCTGACTTCCAACTACAGCATGCAAAAAAGGTGGTAGAATAAAGGGGACAGACTTGAAGCAAACAACCATCACCATTGCCACTGCCGCTGCCACCTCCACCACCACTTTATTTCAGATCATGCTTCTTGATTTCTTCTGAATAAGCTTTATCACTACTTTCTCTATCAGATGATATGTTTATTTTTATCTTCTGAATGAATCATGTGTACCCCTTGGAAATTTCTCATGGTCCCAAGCTTGCAAAACTCTATCTTATTCATTTTATTACAGAAACGTAATATTTTTGCTTTAATTGTGCATGTCTCCTCTAGTTTATCTGCTTTACATTATTACTTGTTTTTAGCCACAGCAACAACTAGGGTTTCAGTACTACAGTAATTAAATGAAACATATTTAAAACCTTAAGAAGAATTTTTAAACATATCTCAGTTAATGCTTATCAGAGATTTATCATTTTTAAAAAGTGCAACATTACCTCATAGTGGCTGCAATGAATTGGATGTAAATAATGTTATATGGTGTAAGTATGTGCATACATACTTACAGTGCTTTAGTTGTCAACTGTATGACCTTTGCACAGAACATATACATAGGTACCTGAGGAGGCAAACAAACTCACTGTGATTGTGTCTGTGGTGACCCGATTGGCTGCCACTACCCAACCAGTTTGAAGATCTGAGCTGAAATATTCAATGGTGTATCCAATGAGAGGGGATGCTCCAGTTTTTGGCTTCGTTGGTTGATGCCATGTTACAGTGATGGATGATTGGGTGGTATTCAGTATTCGTGGTTGAGGGGGAGGAGGAGGATATGTAGATGGATCAGGCATTCGATGCAGGTTAGGAGCTGCTGTTTTTTCCACGGTCAGTGATGCAGACCATGATGTTTCTCCACTCTCTGAACTGGCAGTGCATGTATATAGTCCAGAATCTGACAATTGGAGGTCTGGAAAGAAAAAACATAGGTCACTCAATAGTTTTCCTGATCCATTCATCAATTCTAAGACACCAAAAGCACGTTACAATTTCTCACCAGGTTATAAAATGCATAGGAAAAGTACAGGATATAATAATTTTATCAATAGTATTCTCTGAATGAAAAATTTGTAAATAACTTTGGGAACACTTAAGCAGGAAGGATAAAGCCTCTGCTCAGTTCCCTTTTCAACTTTGCATATTTGTTAATAAGTCATATTTCCAGCTGCCCTTCCCTTCAGTTACACACATTTTTGCATATCCCCTCCACCACCCAGTGAGTTACACTTTCCTCACTAGCAAAGTAGACAGAAATATATCCGTTTATGAGCATCTTTGTTAACTGCTGAAGTGAAGTATCTTTGAGTGCATTGATCATAATCAATGAAGAACTAATGAGTGGAGTGATAAAAGCACATCCTTTTCTTCACAACCAGAATGATAAAAATTATTAATCTGACTAGGTCACAGAAAGAGATTTTATCAGGTAAGTCACAAATTTTGCAAGTACAATATTTGTTATATCTTTTAGTAACAGGGGAGTATCATCCAAAAATAAAGTGCAAGTAGATAGATAGATAGATAGATAATTTATTTGTACGTTTTCCTACATACTTCTTTTTACAATGTTCCACTTATAAACTAACTTAACATATGTACAAATTTCCTTGCCGGCTATGCTGCTCTTTTTGCCTGGCACCCTGGCCTTCTGGCTCCTCTAAACATTCCTTACTACCTTTTATCCCTATTTGCCTATCTTCTCCTTCCTCCATTTGCCTTTCTACCTTTCTTATCTCTCTTACTTATCTCTCTTACTTTTCTACTCCATTTCTCTTTTACTTTCTTTAAGAACTCCCCTATATTCTTAATTTGCTTTTCTTCTTTTCTCATTAGCATTTTAATTGCTACTATGTTCCTATCCATTTTTTCCCATTTTTCTTCCCATACTTCCTGTCTCCATTCTGCTAATTCTTTGCATTCTGACATATAATGCTCTGTGCTTTCGCTATCGTCGCATAATTCACAAATTCCATTTTTTTAACCTCTTAACCCTCTCAAATACATTGCTCCTGTTCTCATCCATGCAAACGCTTCTTTTCCTGCTCTATTACAATAATCTACATACCCTTCTCTTCCCCATTTCCTTTTTACTAATCTATAGAACCCTAGTGACTTTTTATCTTCTAAGCTTCCCCAAATCTCTTGTCTTTCTATATCCTCCACTCTGTTTCTTACTGCTATCCAGAAACCATCGCTATTTCTTTCTCCTATTCTCCAGATATCTCCCATTCCTATCTTCTCCATAATTTTTTCTACCCCTGTCCACCAGCTATTTTTATTTTTCATACTCTTTTGTTGTTCCATGCATATCTTTAAAATTTCATCTTTATCTTTTCTCAGGCACCTAAACCAAAATTTTAATATCCTTTCCAGTATCACTCCCTTTCTTCTTGTTCTTCCTAATTCCACTAATGCTACTTCCCCTGGTGCTGATCTTGTTAGCCCCAATAGCTCTTTACAGAACATTCCGTAGCTCTGGTCTATTTTCCTGCTTAATTAAGATCCTCCCCAAATTTCTACTGCATATAACATTCTTATTTCCACCAATGTTTCATACATACTTTCTAGCCACTTAGTTGGCATTTCCAATTTATATTTGCACATCCTTACTCCTGTCATTGCTGCCTTTCCTTTAGCCACAACCTTCCTGCTATGCGCCCCCCATTCGCCATTACTGCTCAACCTCACCCCCAAATAATCCATCTCCTTGACAACTTCTAATTTTAAACCCCCCATCTGCCATTTCTCTTCTCTTTTTAGTTTATTTCCCCTTTTAAATACCATAACTTTTGATTTATTTATATTTATTTTTATTCCCCATTCTTCGCAGTATTCTTGTATTCCGTTGACTGCTTTCTGTAACCCAATTACCATTATAGCCCCGACCATAAGATCATCCGCATATAGTAAACCTGGTATCTCTGTATTTGCTATTATGGGGCAGTGCAGATTTTTTCCTTTCACTCTTTCTAATATGTCATCTATGAATATATTAAATAGTATAGGACTCAATTTGCACCGTTGTCTTAATCCTATTTTTTGCTCCGTCATTTCTGTAACTCCATTATTTTTACATCTTATACAGAATCTTACATCTTTATAAATCTTTCTGATTTCTTTTATAAAGTTTTTGCTTACCCCTTTCTTGCTTAATTTATATGCTAATGCTTCCCTATTTATTGTATCAAATGCTTTTTCAAAATCTGCAAAAAACATATATATCCTTCCTCTTTTCCTGCTCAAGTATTTATCTATTATAGTCTTTATTATAAATATATTGTCTATTGTTTGTTTACCTTTCCTAAACCCAGCTTGATATTCTGACAGTATTCCTTCCTCATCAACCCAGCTTCTTAATCTATCGGCCAGTATACCTGTGTATATTTTTCCTAATATTGATAATAAACTTATTCCCCTGTAATTCTCTGGTCTATTTGCTCCTCCCTTTCCTTTGTAAATTGGTACCACCATACTTATTTTCCAACATTCTGGTACATCATTCTTTTCTTTAATTTTATTTAATAATTTTGTCATCATTGTTAGCCCACTTTGCATTTCCCCATATATTTTCCAGAATTCCCCTGGTATTCCATCTATTCCTACTGCCTTACCTTTTTTTATATTCCTTATTTGCTGGATAACTTCCAGCTCTGTGATTTTACTGTCTAATTTCTCATTAAATATTCCTCCTTGTCCTACCTCTTTCATGTCTAACTTTATTCTCTTCCCATCTCCAATTAGCCTTCTAAAGTACCCTATCCATTCATTCGGTGTAATTTCGTTTTTGTCCTCTCTCTTCTTATTCATCATCCTCACTATTTCCCATATTTTTTTACTATCCTTACTCTCTATTGCTGCCTTTAGATTCTTTTCTATACTTCTCTACCATTCTTTCCTCTTGGCCTCAAGCAAACCTTTATATTCCCCCTTAAGTTTCACCAGATTTTGTGTATCCCTTTCTTTCTCTGACCTCCTCCAACTAATAAGCTCTTTAAATACGTCCTTTTTTTTCTACATTCTTCATCAAACCACCCCTTAATTTCTTGGTCTTTTCTATGCCTTCTTTCCATCCCTACTCCTGCTCTTGTTAGTAATAATTTTAGTAACTGTAACACTTTTTCTGAATTTCCCTCATCCATAGCCATTTTTATACCACACTCCACAATCTGGCTTGCCTTTGACTTTAATTCTTTCACAAATTTCTCTTTTAATACTTCTCTCCATTTATACACCTTTATTGTTTTTATTTTAACTGTTTCTTTATTCTTTACCCTCTGTTCCAGAACATTTATTTCCATCATTAGTGGGAAATGACTACTACCTACTACTTCGTTTATTATTTTAAATGTGGTGATTCTATCCTCCAGTTCCTCACTACATATCATGTAATCTACTACACTTTGACCGTTTGCATTTACGAATGTAAACTCCCCCTCCTCGTCTCCTTTCATTAATCCATTACATATTAGCATGTTATTTGTCTCGCAAAATTCTAGTAATTTTTTTCCCTCCTTATTTATAGCTACGTCCCTGCTTTTCCTTGGCCTTATCACATCCCTATCTTCTTGTATCTGCTCTTTACCTAATAACTTTCCATTCTCTTCTCCTATTCTCGCATTCAAATCTCCCATCACAATAAATTCTATCTCTGGCATCTTTTCTTGTATTTCTTCCATCTCTTCTTCTAATTTACTATAAAAGTTACTATCGTAAAAAAATGATATTTCTGGTGGGTTATATGCCACCCCTATTCCTAATTTTACCCCATTATTTTGCTTAATTATTGACCATAGCACATTGGTACCTCTATTCTCCATTTTTTCTATATCAATAATTTTTTCCGAATCATTCTTTACAAACAGACCTACTCCTCCTGATGCTCTTCCCCTACCGCATCTTTTCCTTGCCTTTTTCTCTAGAAACTTGAAACCTGCAATTTCTACTACCTCATCCTTTCCCAACCATGTCTCTGCTACTCCTACAAAATCCATAGAACACATAACATTTTTCATTTCCCCGCTACCTATCTTATTTCTTAGCCCTTCCGCATTCCAAAACATTAATTTTAGCCCCTTTCCCTATTTATTCTTTGACTGTTCTTGGAATTTAAAACTCTCCAACATTTTCCCGTATCTTGTAGTTCGCGGTTCCATTTCCTTTTCTTCTCTTACATCCTTAAGCTGATTATAATCCTTGGCTAAAAATTTTGAACCTTTCTTTTTTTTTGTTTCATCTGCTTCACTTATGGACCCTACCGGTAACACTTCTCCACTTTGTGATTTTCCCCTCCTTGCACTCTCACTTTTCCCTGCCTCCCTACCCTCACTCAGCACAATTCCTGCTGCCGCCCCTCCTTCTTCTAGCTCCTCCCTCTCGATTATTTCGTTCACCAATGTTGCCTCTTCGCTTTCTCCCACCACTGCCAACTCTTCTTCCTGCCTTCCCCTTGTCTCTTGTTGATGTATCTCCCTTATCACCTCCTCTCTTCTCTCTTCAAAGTTGCTTCTTCTGTCCTCTTGCTCAGCTGTCGCTCTTTCATTTTGTTGACCTCTTCTCACCCATGTTTGACTTTGCTGAAATTCTGCTGATGGTTTCATTCTCTGTTCAGGTCTTTGTCCTGTGTTTTCCGGTCGGTCTATAATTTGCTGCAGTGCATATGTTCCTCTAGCTTCGTTTCTCTTGATGCTCATGTTCCAATTTTCACCTTCCACTATTAATTGTAGCCCTCTTAGATATGCTTTTTTCCCTACTGCTCTTGCTTCATTCATTCTTTTAATTAATTCCTTCCGTTGGTCTTGTTCTTCTTTTGTATAGTCCTGTTCTATGAATATTTTTGTCCCCCTTAGTCTTCTTGTTTGTCTTAAAATCTCCCACTTTTTTCTCATTGTTGTCAGTTTCACAATAATAGGTCTCGGCTTCCTTCCTTTCTTTCCTATCCTAAACGTTTCTTCAATTTCCCAGCAGAACATCTGTATTCCCATCACATCTTCTATAATTTCATACACCATGTCTTCCAGATTTCTTCTGTCCTCTGCCACCCCAAATATTATGCAGTTTTTTCTTCTCTTATCCATTTCGAGTCTTTTTTCCATCCCAACTATTCTTTCTTTGCATTCTGATATTTGTTTCTCCATTTCCTCTCTTTGTATTTTCATTGCTTCTTTCAGCTCTCTTGTATTGTTATCCATCCTTTTTCCTAGTTGCGTTCCCATCTCTCTTATTTCTTCCATTATTTCGTTCATCTCTGTTGGTCCTGGGTTTTGCTCTACTCCTCCTGCTCCGTTACACGTCCTTCCCCTCTCGCTGCTGGCTTGCGACTCCTAAGTGCAAGTAAGTAACACACCAAAAGTGCAAGAGCCAATTAAAACAGGGACCTCTAGTGTCAATAAAACATACAGAAAGAAAATTTGACAGAACTGACAGAGTTAGACACCTGTCAGCAGAAATGTACATGTCAAAAATGAGATTACAGCAAAACCTAGAGGATGTACCAAAGAACTACAAACAAAAATACAGAAAAGTTGAGGTAGAACAGGTAAATTTGGCCTTTTAAAGTCTATGTCGCTCGCAAATGATGTGCCAAGCATATTTGGGGTTTCGTTATTTTGCCAAATAAAACTGGAATATACTCAGGCTTTTATGTTAAGAGGTTAAAGTTCTTATTTGAATGTTTTTTCTGCTGGTTTAAGCCTCTTTCTTGCTGTCTGTTATAGGCAATTCTTTAATGTCACATTTGGTCATTAATGCTGTAAAAACACTATGCCTTTTATTTTCCATCTGTTCAAAGTCGGGTAAATCTTTGACTCGGCAGTTGCATTGCTGTCATCTGAGAAAATATCCTGGGAGTTGTTTTCACCATTTTCTTTTGACTTAGTACTCTTATGACTTTGTTTTCCTTTTTTAAGTTGTCTGTTGTTCATTGTCTGAAGTCAAATGCTTTCACCAGTTTAGTATAGTACCATAAAATTATATGTAAATGTTTTCTTAATGAGTAAATAACTTCTTAAACTAAGTTGTATTCATAAATCTGAACTTGTCAAAAAGAGAAAACGTTTGCCTAAGTATAGTAATAGAATTGTTGTTGCCTTACATTAAATTGCATAATAGCATTACAGTTTGGCTAAAAACTCTGTACTGGGTCAATAACTTAACAATAACAATCCACTTGCTTCAACTAACTATGTTCTGAGAAAATTCTTCCTCAGATGCCCCTGAGAAACCCTTTGCTTTCCGATACCTTTAATTGTCCAAAGATCACAAAGATAACTCCATCAATGGATAATTGACGTGAGTAAATTGACCCACATCCAAAACATAGTCATGAGGAATTAAATACAGCATAAAAAGAAGGAGCTAGGTAGATAGGAAATGATAATTAGGCAAAGGGAAGCCACCTCAGTTCCTTAGAACTTTTGTTGCATCATTTGTGTGAGAACAGCAGTAGTGAGTGATATGATATTTTTGAAGCATTTGTGCACAAACGTAAGCTACAAATCATGAGAAAAGTTTCCCATTTTACTTTATTTGGGGGGGGGGGGTATGGAATGTGTCACAATTTAAGACTGAAATTACAAGTTGCATCTTCTGTTACCTGGTTCAAGTGTCTAACTATAGCATGTATAGGTAGCTCTTTCATCTACAGGTTTAAAAAAAAAAAAAAATCAAATCTTAATATTCTGCCTATATTAACTGTTTTTCCCCTTTTGGCAATCTTGAGCCCCTAACAGTAAATACTTGCATCTTGTTGGCCAGAGTTCTTTTCAATGAGGGGTCAGGATTTTGATCCTTCTTAATATAATGCTAGGGAGATGTTTCACACTCCTCAACAATGGCCTAAATACATATTTACTTCCATCAACACATCTGTATATAGAGCATACAAGTAGGAGCTGAGAGGTGAGAAAATGCTGTAAAATTGATGAATCTAACAATGAGGCTTGTTGAAATCGGGCAGTATTTAGCACCAAGGCAACTTTTGTTTGGTGTCATAAATTTTATGAGTGAAATGGAAAGGTCATTCCCCTTCTCCTAGGTAAAAAGGTTGCTATGTTCTGTCCACAACTATCCTCATTTAGTTTCTACTATGAACACAACTAAATACAAATAGGCATAGAGCAGATATAGAAAATTAACAAATTCAGTATTCAGTATTGTCTGTTGAATTATTTCACATGTAACACTTCAGGTGCAGCCAGAATTGATTGCTTTGTTTTGTGATGGCATTCCTCCTCAAGGAGAAATTAGTAATGTTTTCTGTTTTTCCCCCTTCTAATTTCAAACACTGCACTCACAATATTGCTACAAAGTTTGAATACCAATAAGGTTGATGAATGAAAGATAAATAGCACACAAATACTATAGTGCTAACTCGTTTCTCTAACTAAAAGCAAAGAGTCTCTGTTTGGTGACTTAGTTCATGGGTTTGACAGATTGAGAATGACTAATCCCAAAAACGTAGGGACTATACACAACTGACTAACTGGTAAAAATGAATGAGGTCTGAAATTGAAGTGAAGTGAGCTTGATAGTTGCAGCGAACTTCGTCATTAATGCAGTATTTATGAAAGTAGCAGGCTCGATATGTTTGGTAGTGTAAGTAACCATCATGGAAATCAGTTAGTGTCATGAACAGTGCATAAAGGTGCTTACAATTATTCCTAATTTTTATTCAAATTTACATAATTGTATTCTCATTCCTTAGCACTGTGTTTTGAACACTGTACATATGTACATTCTTTCTAAGCATTTAGAGGCAGGTATCATGCTTTTATTTCACAGTAAAATACACTGTATTGTTTGATGCCACAGTGACAGGTTATATCACACACTTTTAGCTGACAATTATTCAATATATATTTTACAAATTAAACACACTTTTAAGATTCTTAAGATTACTTACAGAGTTAACTATCAATGCAGAGGAGTTTATTATATCAATGAGTGTGAAAAAATTGTTCTGCATTACTTTTAACCTAAGAGCAGAATCTCAAATGCTCCTAGATTGATTACATGATTGAAGATAATAATTTTTCTCACCATCAATATGAAGAGTACCAGAATCCATCACTTTGATTCTTGAACCTTGGCTAACAAGAGGAGATCCATTCTTGTACCACTTTATTCTTGGCTGCGGAGTTCCTGTTGCTTGACAAGGTAGTGTAGCTACTGACTGCAAGGGTAAAGTTTGATTTGCTGGGCCAATCTGCACAATTGGAGGAGGTACATCATCAACAGATGTGACCTACATAAAACAAAGAAATAATGCTATTATGACTGTTAATATCATTAAACATAATGGATGACTAACCCAATAAAGCTACATATAATGTTGAAATTAACATATTTTTACTAATGCCACCTTTATTATGTAACATTGTCCACTTATCCATTAGTCACATTTCAGTTTTTCCTTTAAAATAGCACATCAATTAACAGAACGAAACAGCTGACACGTCTTTGGATTTAGTTTGAGGTTAGCCTGGCGAAGCCTTTTGAACACCTTCCTCGGGTTGCTCAATTGATCCTCGAATGTCTTGTCTATATCAGTGATGTCAAAGCAGAGAAGGCAAGTGTCTAGGTGAGGTCCCTCTCACAGATTTCATGAGTCGTTGGAACTTTGCGGGAGCATTGCAGAGTTTGAAAGACATTACCGTGAACTACCACAGTCCATGTCCAGTAGAAAACTTTTCCTTCTCCTTGTCATCCGGTTCAAGTATTAATTACCAGTATCCCGACTTTAGGTCCAGAGTGAAAAACCATTGAGCCGGGCCAAGGTGTCATCAATTCATGGCAGCAGAACGCAGTCTTTCTTACTGATATCATTCAGCTTCCAGTAGTCAATACAGAAGCACAGATCCCCATCCTTCCTTTTCAATAGCACTATCGATGAGGATCACGGGTAATGCAATTCATCTATTATACCTCTGGTGTTCATTTCCGCTATTCGATTCGCCACTTCCTTCTACTTCAGTGGCATGACACGGGAGGTGGCTGTCTGATCGGCCAAGATGTCAATGTGATTTCACTGTTGGTGTGCTCAAAATGTAGTAGTCCTAAGATGTCCTGAAATTCAGTGAACAGGTTAAGGATCTACTTCTTCCCGCCTCGTAAGCTTCCCAGCTGCCTTCTGGACAAGTCCCTTAGCCAGTTTCTTGGTTTTCAGTTTGCTCTCGGTGTCTCTGGCAGCAGGTCTTATACAACCGACTGGTTCACGATACCTCAGGATAGTTAATAAACAGCTTCTGATACCTGTTGGTGGCATTAAGGACTCTCAACAGGATGGTCTCCCAAGTCGGAAGCAGCATCCTAGCAACATGAAGGCCCTATCGGTGGGGCTCCCATTCGTCCAAGGTATATCTCTGCTCAGGCCATTACCATTCTCTCGCTCCAGGTAGGAATCCCTTTCCGCACTACCAGTAAGAGTGTCACTGACTTCAACCTATCCAACCGATGGTTCAGTAGGATCTCGCTGTTGCACAGGTGAAACATGGACGCCCGACATCCATCTTGACACCGAAAAACGAAGAGCATTCAAGCCAAAGATGACTTCCTAGATGATTACACACAAAAAAAGCAATTCTAGCCTGTTCCTATCAAGGGTCAACTCCAGCTAAGCATCATCAATCAGGGGCAGGGTTTCGCTCGGGACCGTTTGTAGCTCGTAGTGCCTAACCGATGTTCCCTTGTGTAGTCCCCGAACCACACTGGATCCAGCGTGTCTACCAACACCTGCAGAGACGGTCTCAAATCCATCCATATGCTACAAGACCATACTCCTCGCTCTCAGCTACGGTGTTCAACTTCAATGAGGGAAAGTGATGACGGTGGAGATGACATGCCCCTCTTCACACCGGCCCTTAGAAGCTTTCCTGATCTTCGGCCGGCGTGCGCTTGCAGTTTGCGCTTAGTTGTCCGGGCTGTCCACAACTCCAGCAAATACCTCTACCGCCTCCACTTCTATTTCAGTTAAGCTGTTGTTTTGTTAGTGCTAGCTCCCATCATTTGCAGCCGTCATAGCTCTTGCCAGCACTGGAGGGGGCTCTACTGGCAGTTATCTTTGCCACTTCAATTTGGAGGGCAGCCGCCAAGGACGTTGTTGATGTTATGACGTTCGGCTAGGAGAAGCTGATGTTTCTCTTCCCAGCCTCTTACGCTGCTATAAATGCGTGGGCTGCCTCCCCAAATATAAAATTTGGTGACATATTCTTCAGAGCCCGGGGTGCCAGCTACTCTACCTCCACAGCAAATTCCTGTAAACTCTTCTCTCTCCCAATCGCTCAGTGATGTGTCGAATACATGACTCGCATTTTGAACCTCAAAACAGCCTTACTGCGGCGGCAAGGACGCTTCTTTTTATCCCCACGCGACACCTTGAGAAGGTTTGATACAGGCTGGGAAAAGAGATGGTCTGAAAACTTCTGCTAGGTCCCCCCACCGTCCCCCCAAAAAAGCCTTACGAACCATTTGTTAGCTAAAAACTCTCTCCTCCATCTCTCTATCCAACGAATGATACGTCGGTTGGCACTAAAGAACATACCTGATGCAGAAGGTCGGCGAACTTAGAAGAATTTAGTTAAAATAATTTCAGTTGTTGCCATAATTTTAAAATTTTTGGTATACAACAGGTGTTTATCAATGGATTACTTGCCAAATATGGCATATTTACTGATTTTGAATCTCACAATGAGCACATCAAACTACAATATGATGCCATTTGCAAATCAAATTAAATAATTATTAGTCATATTAAAATTTTACTACATGCTTTATTTATTTATTTTGTACCATATCTTAAGGAAATATGCAGAATTATGCAATTGTATGATACAACCTCAAAATAATGCATTCAAACTAAACTGATTGCAGAGTGTAATATCTGTATTTGTTTATAATCATTTTAAAGAATTGGGTATTCAACACTGGTTATCATGGTTATAATTGTTTCAGTGCGGTTGAATAAAAATGTGGTCAACAAGATCAATAATACAACCATTGAGTAGAGCGGAGTAATGTGGATGACATGTAACCAGTATGCCAAGTGCCATCGCATCTTTTCACTGCTTACATGTTGTCCTTCAGACATTCATGGAAGCTCATGGTTTACCACCAAGTAGCTTTTGATGAAGCTGAGTGCAACTTGTACCAGACCTCCCAGCATGAGAGATATTCCATGCAGGTGGTGTGAATTAAACCCCAACTACTGCATCACTATGGGGATGGTCAATTTGGGACAGCACTACTAAAGTTTGTCAATCCTTGACATACAACTTTTGTAATAAAATTTAAAAAATCTACAAAAATTTAAGAAAAACAAATCACACTATTTATTTGTGTATGTTGCTGTGATTGTAATTTATAATATGCAAGTATGCATACAAATTACAGTGTACAATAAAATTAAGCCTACTTGCCCTTCAGAAAGGAAATGTAAGTATGTGTTCACATTATATTCTGTGACTAAGGGTTTATGCATATAAGTTGGTGAATATGAGTAGAAAAAATGTCACATGTTTTTACACACTTAAAATGTCTTAATGCTGCAGAGGAAATTCTTGCTCTTCAAATTGTTTTTGGACTAGAGATACTATGCTAGCTTCTAGTCCCCGAGGTCATGGATTCAAACCCAACAGAGGGCAATGGAGTTTTTCGGGTGTAAAAATCCTTATCATGGCTTCCTTTGGAAAGGAAGTAAAGCCGGTGGTCCCATGTCATAGATTTATGGCATGTAAAAGAACCTCAAGCCTGATAGAGACCTCTGAGCAAAACTTCTGGTTTTTCATGCTCAATATAGAATGGGACGCTGAGGACCATAGTAGCTAAAGAGTGTCCATAACTAAAACTCACTTTTAATTTTTTTCAAATTCTTTTAAAGGATGAAAGAGGATTATTTCTCTGAATCAAGGAAACTAATTAGATAAGCATAGAGAATATATTTCTCTGAAGAGACATATAAACATGATTGTACATACATGTAACTTTGGTCACCAAAAATAATACAACCTTTAATATTATATGTAAAACCTTAACTGGAAATTTCATGAGTAGGTGTTTAAAACCCATAGATAATGCATTCACAGTGTGAAAATGAGAATCAAGCATAGGAACATAACAGAGGAAATCAGTTTTTATAGAAAAATTTTATAAAAATAAAAGTGGAATCAAATACACATTTTGTTTGTGAAAAAACATTAGCTGGACTTTCTTACAATAAAACAAAATGAACCAGGTGATTCTGAGTCAACCAAAGATTCTCTGGTATACTCATTCTTGTCCCTTTGTAGCAGTATCACTAATTCATTAGAACTTGTAAGAAAAATTACGGAGATATAGCTGTACGCAAAGGACCACTGGGTTATCTTTTGATGCTTGTTCTTTTTTCCAAGTATACTAAGAGAGAAGTTGTCGGATGAAAAAACTAAATATGTAGATGATATCTTCGCAGTAGTAAGTGAAAAACAGATTGATGATGCTTTTAAGTTGTTAAATTTACATGAAAATACCTACAAGTTTTCGTAGAAAAAGAGAAACAAGACACCCTGACATTCTTGGATTCAATACTAACCAGGACATCACAAAAAAAAAAATTGAAATTTGGAACAGAAAAGAACCAAAAACCAAAAATATCACAAGAGGAATTGCATCAATGCAAATGGATGCAACCCCAGACAACACAAGCATGCAGTCATTATTATTTTAACCACTAGACTAGCAATACTGCACTAAACAATAAAGGATATAAGCAAATATATAAAGAAGAAGAATTGCATGCAGTGGGGAGTCATAATTTATGTTGGAATGAGTCAACAACCTTTTTTAAATAGTTTCTTTCTCCACTTAGTCTATATATTAGGACTAGTTTCTGGGAAAATCTTCCCCATCATCAATCTTGAGGTCAATGGGGAAGACTGTACTTACATTGGTATCATACTGTCCAAAGAAAAATGCGACAGTGTTGGCGATATCAAGCATGCACTTCAGTGATGCAATAGGCATTTCAATAGAGGTACAGAAACCTGAAATGCTTACATTGTGCATTATAACAAAAGTGGGGATAGATCTTTTGGATGAGCTATGTTAGAAAAATAATGTCTCCTATAACATTAGAAGGTGGCCCATGGTACTGTTTTATAATATTTTGAACATTACAGCCCTAAACGCTTTATGCATTTATAAATGGGAATCTAGATACCAACTGTATCATTTTTTTTTAAAAATAAATCCAATTTTTCTTTCAAATTCTGAATCATAATTATTGCTCTTTAAAACATTCTTATAAAATTTACCTTTAAAATCAAACAGTGGAGAGAGTATCTGAGAAAAACTGATTTGTCATATAACATTTTTATGTCCAGTGTTTATTTCCATACTGTATATAAACTGAAAAGAAGATTTTATAAACAGCCACTAAGTTCACTCTGAATGAAAGGCAAGAGGAGTAATAGTCCACATGAAGAGTAATTGTTTTGAAAACCACCATCTACAGCATGTGTAATTTTGAGATACTAAATTTGTTTTGCTTACTCTTGAAACTTTTAAGAACTTCTATTTGTGCTTTTGTTATAAAAATGTACATGCTAACATCTTTAATACACCAATACCTTGATGCAGAAGAAAATAATACAATATATATACAATATACTTCCTCTCTGGAAGTACATTTCTCCACCACAAGATGCCACCACATAAGACAAAAAGAAACCTAGAAACTAGGCTAAAGGAGCACATGAGATGTATCAAATACAAACAAATGGACAAATCTGCAGTTTCACACCATTTTTGGATCACTAATCACAACATCAAACCCAATATTACATTAGTCAAACCAGCCAAATTTGCAGCCGAATTAGATGCATGGGAGAAGATCACCATTCTAAAACACAACACACATCTAATGAATTTTGATTTGCCGCCACCATATCCTCTCTGGAAGTACATTTCTCCACCACAAGATGCCACCACAGTATCCAGTCCAAAAAACGGAAACACCAACAACACGGGCCAGTTGGACTAGCTTCTGAGGATGGGAACAACCGTTTCCCGAAACATGTTAAGTGAGTAAACTTAAGTGATGTTAGTGTAACGATTCCGACTCACCTTTAAATAAATTCAATACACATCACTGTTTCTAGCTTCTTTTCATTACAATATCAACGTAATACAATATAGTTTTATTTCACCTCAGAATATTCAAAGTTTTTACAAAATCCGATACATACATGGAACAATATACTGGAACTGCAAATTTAAGTTTTAATTGTTTTATACTAAAGTGTATAATAACAACTGTTACATATCTGGGCATATATGTAGGCAATTACCTGATGTTTATGTTAGGCCATACAGACATTCACCCCTTACACAGCAGCTTATCTAGAAAATTTCACATTCAATGTGAATACACATAACAGAGTACCAAAACTTGCGGTATACTCGTGGAGGGCTAGCATAACTCGCAGTATGTCCGATATATTAATATATGAATTAATATATGAACTATGGTAATGTTGTTAAATATCCGATGTTTTAGTTGTTACTCTTATTGTTTATTTTTATTTCTTGCCACGGCTGCTGTTATTTAGGTTTTTGGTAAAGCATGTATAACTTAGCAGGGTGTGATATGGGAAGGAAGGTAAAAAGTAACAACTCTAACAATAGATTAAGTTATTGAAGAACACTATGCTTTAATGGCACACGCATTGACTGTCTTAGTAATAATCTACACAGTTCTTAAGTTAGTTGGAGCTGTAGAACGGTCGAACCCTACCCGTTCGTAAGCCAAACTTGCGGTCGCTGAGCAATCAAGTATTTTATACGTGCTCTAGAAATAATTGTACTATTTATCACACGTTCCTATAGACCTTTAAATCGATAATGTTCACCGTTCCTACTACATTATAAGAAGTAAATAATATCGCCTGCTTCTGAGAGCTTACATGTATCTTATTCACATCGCAGCACTTTATACTCAACCGCCCTGGCTGATGGAGACGTTAGAACTAACATTTCTTCCCTTAAAGATTTTAAACATATTCTTCCTTAAAATTTCATTGTCTGTCTTTGTTCAGTTTGGAACCTTCCAGAAGACTTACCCGGCTATTGTTCTACGTTTGCAAGCAGGTGGCCTCTCTACAAACATATGTTATTTTCGCTTGTCGCCTTTCCTATTTCACAAAGACTCAAGGTCTGGCTTTTATGACCTTCCCGTAAAGTCCTTTTTGCCTGGGCCCTAATTCTAACACAAAGATATGTTTGTCGGCTTTTAACAAGAATTCCAAGCTCCAGCTACACTTGCACATACATAAAACTTATGCCTTAACTTCTATTTATACAAGTATTTTTCTTATTAATATCGTTTCACATTATAATATATATGGCATATATAACCATAGTTACTGTCTCAAATATGCCCCCTTTAAACATATTTAAAATTTATGTGTACGTGTAAATTTTTAATATTGTTTAATGTCTCATGAATATATTGGTCATGCCATAGGTGTCTAGTGTTCTTGGCACACCCCATATACCTCTGTGAGAATTTGCTCACTCTGTTACAGACATTTAGTATGGGTCACCTACCTGACCATACTATACAATAACAACACACACTTCACTGCACTTTGTATTGTGTTTTCGGCTAAGTCATTACAGTTGCTTTGCTAGGGTTATGTTTACAACTCCGCGCTGCGTGCAAAACACGTTCTTTCACTATTCTTTTAGTATAAACAATTACAATGGACATTGACACGTATTAACTTAATTGAATAAAACATGTTGAATAATATATAATCCAGACACATTCATTTATGTATATCAGGTTGTAATCAGATACAGTAGAATCTCGTTAGTACGTTTTTGCAGGGACCTAAGGATTTGGACGTCATAGGTGGGAAAACGTGTTAACGAAAATGCAAAATCTGCAATTTAAGAACATGGGTAATAAAAATCTAATAATTACTACGTCTCCATGGGCAATTTAAATCGATTTTGAGTACAATTTCATACTGAATACGATCCGCGTTTCCATGTTAAATTCAATATGTTTAAATGGATTTGGATACACAAAGCCTGAGAATAAATAATTCAAGCTTTTATTTTGGTCAACTTGGATTTTTTAGGTTATGAATGTTTTTGAGAAAATAAATTGCGAATTGTGGAAGCGGCAATAGTGGTTTTGCTGTGTGTTTTATTACACACGTGATAACAATTTCTGCTAAAAATGAAAAAATTATGAGCGTGCATCATGTTACGAGTACAAAAGACAATATTATCTTTGGTGTATACAAGACGATTTGAATACGGAGGTGTTTCCATGCAACAAATTTCGTTCCGGTCCTCTTCTGATCCTATTTTCCAAGAGAAAAGTTTTGTTTTAGTATTTTTCCCTTCTTTAAAAGCAGTTTCAATCAATTTAGGTTTGCTAACAGTCGTGTTTAAGGTTGACGGAGGAATGTTTAACTTTCGCACTATATCGACATGTTTTATATTTGGATTGTGATTACATCAAGGATTTTCAGTTTTTCACTGTTGGTTATTTACCTACTACACTTTCTTTTTTTCATTGTAAATGAAAAGTTAAAATACAATTTACGGTTGTTTGGTCATCACTCAACATTAGAAACTATCGTTAGCGTTTACCGCGTTTACCACGCCAAGGTAAAGCATTCTCTATCCCGCCCACAGAAATCGTGTCACACAAATATTTAAATGCATGTATGTGATTGGCTGCCGATATCCACCCCGTGACCAAGGATTGACCAAAGTAGCAAATGAGGACGTCAAACTATGAACGTGTTAAACGCCTACTCCCACTGTACCGATCAAGGATTGGCCAAAACAGCGAATGAGGACGTCAAAATTCAAACGTAGTAAGCGGGACCGGGAAAACGCACTAAGCAAACATTATTTATTATATTTGGTGATTTGGTATCGAGACTTTTATAATTCAACGTAATACACGGGAAAACGTGTTAATGAGGAACGTGCTAACGAGAATCCACTGTATATATAAAAAAGAAACACATAGAAAATGGTTATACATACATAGAACTGAAAAACAATTGACATTTGTTCGCTATGTATTTAGGATGTTCTAGTGTTTGAACTATGGAATAATTATTGTATGAGTTAATTGTCATTTCTATCTATTTACATTAGCATATTTACATACAGTCTACAGTAACTACAGCCTTATGAGATCTTATCATTTGAGTTTTCTGTTGATTATTACACTTATATATATCTCAAGTACATTCAGGTAATCAACTATATGATTTTATATACATACACATATATAGTTTACCTATTTTTACAGGTCTCAAACATACTTATTTCATACTCTTACTCCTTACATTTACAATTATTTACAAGGCTATCCACTCTTACGATCCGTACCTTTTCTTTTTATTTTTTTTTATTTCCCAATATTCTTCTTATAAGCATACTTATTAGTTTTCTTCTTTATCATGTTCTGCAGCCTTTCTGGTTTTATATGGTTTAAGCATTTCCTTATGGTATTTTCCTAGTATTTTCTTAGTTTTCGGATGTCGTACTTCAAATGTATCAGTACCATATTTATTTATCACTTCATATGGACCATGGTAGCTTAGAAATAGTCTCCAGTATTCTTTTTTTAATTTATTTGATAATTTTTTTGGTTCGTACTAGGACTAAATCACCTACGCGTAGCTGCCATACTTTTCTCTTTTTAGCTTCGTGCTTTATTTTCCTTTTTCTAGCCTTCTCCCGTATTCTTTCTAAAGCTAATTTAAACATTTCTTCTTCCTCAGGTATCTTTACGTTCGCATCACTGATTGCTTCGGGAATTTTACTTGAGAGAGTATTGAGCATTTTGCCTTTATGTAGCTCAATAGGTTTAAACCCTTTCACTAAATGGATTGTTTCATTAAGTAGGTCTTGTTTTGTGTTTACATACGAGTACCAACTGCTTTGTTTGTGATGACATAATAATTTAAGATACGTCGCAATTTGTTTTATTTCGCATTCCACTGGATTTGCCTTAGGTTCGTAGCGCGATGAGAATTATTGTTTCAGGTTGTCTTCCAACACTTTAACATAGCATATGTTTTTGTATGTCATTCAGGGTAGTTTCCTGGAATTCTTCGGCTAGTAGGGGAGGGTGACCATATTCCTTTGTTACACAGCTGGTTTCCTTACGGTCGCTCTCTTCTGGGTTGGAAGCATGTAGGTCGTTGTCCTTTTTACCTGCATTCACAATTGATATGAAGTTTTCTCTTTCTTCTGCTCTCTGCGTCTGTACGATTTGTACAAAGAATTCTTCATTGTATACGTCTTCTTCTTGAGCCATTCGTTGCACTTTAATCTTACTTTCTCTAAGGAATGGTACTTTAATTTCCTTATTCGCTATCTGTAGCCGTACCTCATCATTTTCAAAATCCATAATGGCAGCATATTCTTGAAGCATATCACACCCAAAAATCACATCACATATTAAATTTGGGACAACTAGGAACATTATTTCTATTTCTTCTTCTCCAATCCGAACAGTTAATAATGCTTGCATGTTTATGGTTTGTGCCTTCTTCCCGATAGCTACACGACAAATTAAATTGCATACCGGTGCAGACATAACTTTTGTTCCTTCCATGATCAGCTGATTATAAAAGGAGGAGGATATATGGAGGATGTTGACCCTGAATCCAAAGCTACATTAATTTCTTTACCTGCTACTATCACTTTAATATATGGCGAATCATATATCTCATCTAAATTGTCGTCATATTTAATAATCCTGTTGCAGTTATCGACTGTAGGTATATAATTAATTTTGCCTACTATTGCAGACGGGTAACCTGTTTCACAAGCACCTACATCGAGTGAAACAATATTTAGTTTTCCGGAGCGTTATTTTCCGTATACACGGGACTACCATTTCGCATTGCAGTGACTGTAATCTCGTGTTCATTCTCGTAATGTTGGGTGCCACGCCCCCTAAATCTGCTTCCACATCTACAATTATTCATTCCACCTCTTACGAAATTATTGTTACCTTCATTGTCAGAATTTTCTGGTGATCTATAACTTCTACCTGTTCTTGGATTTCCTCTCACTTGGTATATGCGACCTCCATGTGTATTTTGTCTTCTATAATGTTGCTTTTCAGTCCTAACATAGTTAATGTTCTCTTGTCTTACCTGTGGCCTAGCATTGTTGGCATTTGGCACATAATTTGGATATCTATTTCGTACCTGGTAGTGGTTGTTAGCTCTGTAGTCAGGTGTCATTCGTGAATTATATGGTCTATCATCGCGTCTATTTCGGTGTACATATCTATCTCTATGACTTGGGTTCCTGCTTCTAGAATTGTCGGATTCTTGTTGTTCTAAGGCAGATATTAGTTCAGTCATTTCCAAAATAGATCTCGGACGTGCTATGAGAAGGTAGTTCTGAATATACAAGGGATAATGTCCCGTTATTAGGTTGATAAAATCCTCCTCTTGCATGGCTGGGGTAAGGTATCTTACGTAACATGCTTGTTTTATGAGGTAGTCTGACATAGACAATTCTTCATTGCTCTCGTAATTACCATGACTTAAATTTGCTCTTATACGGTGCTGGACCGTGGAATTCCAAAATTTATTCAGGAATAGTACTCTGAAAGTTTCGAAATTTAACTCGCCGTCGTCCAAAATATTTAGCCATTGCAAAGTTTTGTTGTCAAGGCATTTTCTGACCACGATCACCTTAAGTGATTCCGGAACGCTTTTCAATTGAAAGTATTCAGTTATTTCATTAATGAATTGGACCGGACTGGTGGTAGCACTGAATTTAGGTAAAGGTAATTTGTTAAGTACCATGTGATATCCTGCTAAGTTATTAGATACATTAGTATTGGATTCTAAATTTGCATGTTGGCTACGAGATAGTGCAGCTGCTATAGGAGAAGCTGAAGCACCTCGTGAACTACTGAAACCAGAGGATATTGTACCCCTTTCAGTTACATTATTTTCATGCATATTTGCATGGTTTACAGCATCAGTAATTGTACTATTGTCTACCCTATTTCTATTATTCATGATTGAATTCAACCTATATTCTAGTTTCTCAAATTTCTTATTGCTATCCTGTACTACAGATTCAAACTTTTCCTGCATTATTTTACCTTCCTTTTGAATTTCTGTAATTTCCCCCCTTATGTCTATTTGATTTTGCACTAAGCCTGCATTTGTATGGTCTATAATTTCTCTTAGTTCAGTTGTCTGACTATCCAACTTAGTACTCATTTCTTGACTATTTATGCTAATCTGACTAGCAATTTTACCTTCAAGCCTTTTACACTGGTCATTAATCTGTTCTTCCATTTCAGCATGCATTGCTCTACTAGTATCGTTTAGTTTCCTTTCTATTCTCTTAATTTCAGACCTGTTTTCCTTTAAGTTATTTGCAATCTGTCTACCTATTTCTTGGCTTTGCTGATCTAGCTTTTTATCTAGTGCTATATTACTTTGCCCCAGTATCTCAAATTTTCTCTCAATTTCCTTGTTATATTGTTCTAATTTATTGTCCATATCAGTTTTAAGGTCTGATATAGCCCTAAGAATTGTCATCAGATTAAGCTGATCGTTACTACCTAATTCGGATATTTCCCTTTGAGTTGTATTGTCTTTCTGAGGGACTGCATTATCATGTAAGCCTGTATGTTTGTTGTTCATTCTCGTTTCTGTTGCGTGACCCTGTTCTGTACCTAACGGTATTTCTGCCCTTACACACTGTTGAACTTCCATATTATCTGTTTCTGCTACTATATTTTGAATGTTACCATTAAAATTAGATACATCGGATATATCTCTATCCAACGAAATTAAAATGCTTTCATTTGAATTTTCCCCTTCCATCTCTGTAGAGTGTCTATTTAATTGGATATTACTACTTGAGTTTCTCCTACTAATCTTACCACTTCTAAGTATCATTTACACTTCCATTAAATTATAACATGCACAATACACATTTACAAAGAAACTTTATCACTATTACTGTATAAAGTTTTTGTCTGACCTTTTTACTGTGATCTTACGGTGACCAAACATAGAGCTGAGGTGTAGTCTTGTTGTTCGCAGTTCGTGCCCCTCTCTCATGAATAAAGTTCTTATAGACCTTAGATGCTGTGGATGTGTTGGTTGTTTCTTGACGTTCTGCATTGTTTGATGTCCTGTTGGCAGTCTGAAGATTTTCTTGTACCCGTAGTTTTTTTTCTTACTTTGCACCTTGATGATTTCTCTGCTGGGCTCTTCACTGGGTTTCTCTGCTGGGCTCTTCGCTGGATTTCTCTGCTGGGCTCTTCGATGTGTTTCTCTGCTGGGTTCTTCGATGGATCGTCGTCGTTCCTTTCCTGCGTTCGCGTAGCTTTTATTTTTTTACAAGTCATACGATGTTGGCCTCCAAACTTGCTACATTAGCCTTCAACATTCGGGCTCCAAACTTGCTACGTCAGACTCCATGTTCCGGCGCCAAACTTGCTACTTCTGCCCCACGTTCCGGCGCCAAACTTGCTACTTTAGCCTCACATTTTGGCGTCAAACTTGCTACTTTAGCCTCACGTTCCAGCGCCAAACTTGCTACTTTAGCCTCACATTCCGGCGCCAAACTTGCTACGTTGGGCTCCACGTTCCTTCTACATTATAAGAAGTAAATAATATCGCCTGCTTCTGAGAGCTTACATGTATCTTATCCACATCGCAGCACTTTATACTCAACCGCCCTGGCTGATGGAGACGTTAGAACTAACATTTCTTCCCTTAAAGATTTTAAACATATTCTTCCTTAAAATTTCATTGTCTGTCTTCGTTCAGCTTGGAACCTTCCAGAAGACTTACCCGGCTATTGTTCTACGTTTGCAAGCAGGTGGCCTCTCTGAAAACATATGTTATTTTCGCTTGTCACCTTTCCTATTTCACAAAGACTCAAGGTCTGGCTTTTATGACCTTCCCGTAAAGTCCTTTTTGCCTGGGCCCTAATTCTAACACAAAGATATGTTTGTCGGCTTTTAACAAGAATTCCACAGCTCCAGCTACACTTGCACATACATAAAACTTATGCCTTAACTTCTATTTATACAAGTATTTTTCCTATTAATACCGTTTCACATTATAATTCACATTATTATATATATGGCATATATAACCATAGTTACTGTCTCAAACTACTTCAGAAGAGAAATACTTCCAATTATAAAAATAAGAAGCTTACTGTTTACCTCAAAAATGCTGTGATACTGAAAACAAGAGCTTCTAAATGAAGCACATTTACTTATGAGGCACCCAGAATAAGTCAGAACATTTATTTGAAAAAAATCTTTAAATCTATGTTTGTTATAACATACCACATTTGAGTATACTACATTCACTTCTTTGTTGCAGCCATCACATCAGTACAAAATGCTTTGGCATCATTAGAAACAGAAAAATACTGCATTAGTTTTTCAAAATTCCATTTCTTTTCCAATGCATGATTCACTTTAGGAAATTTATTGGTTTCAGTAAACAGTTTTATGTTCTTTGTTTGATCCAAAATTTTAGTGTAAAAACTGAAATCTCAAATGGCAATTTTGATCTCAATTCCAGACTTGAAACCTTCTTAAACTCCCATATTTTTCAGTCTTGACCAAGTATTTGTATCTTTACATTTTATGTCACAGTAGAGTTGAGGAGAAAGAATTTTCTCTTTAAGCCCATGGTCTTTCTCAATCCTCCCAAATACCCCAACATGAGATAACTCCTTCAACATTTTGCTCTCCTCTAAAAAATGCTGCAAGTACTGTAGAATTCTTGTGGTGGATATTGTACAGGATATTTCATTTACTCCTCAATCTAAATGTGTCTTTAACCATATATAGTTCAATTGTGTCTTCCACATTTTGAGAACTTATGTATCATGACCATCAGATTGTAGAGTCAATCTTTCTTGCTGTAGAACACATCCGTGTTAGAAATTTTTGGTATAGGTTGATTTTGCTGAATATCAAATCAGACTTTTACGGTATCAGCATCCTCAGTTTTTAGGATGTTGTAGAATTTACTAGCTCTTTTTATGAAGCTGTTTCTAACCATGAATACAGATTTTCTTTTGTTCAGTAAGCAATGGATATTTCTCCTTTATATTCAATCTTTTACAGGAAAAGTATATGTCTTCATGCAACTCCGAAGCCAATGTTGAACTTGCTATAGAAAATCGTTAAATTCTACGTTTGGTTAGAGCTATCAATCTTACATCTTAGGTACTGTAGCACAGCATAATTGTTATATCACTAACCTTTCAGGTTATTATGTCAGTCTCCCTACTACACATCTTACAGTTCTTGAAGTGGTTACTTCTTACATACTATGTTTGCATCCTATATTCGGTCTTACTTCTCTTCCTTCAAAAACTAGGAGATTCTCATCTCCATACTCTGTTCACACAATCATTACTTCTTCTCTTTCTGCCTCTCATAACCTCCTTGATTGGGGTAGAATAGTCACCACCTTCATTCATTGTGTCCATCTTAGTGTCATTGACAAGCTTCACTTGGCACCAGTGTTTAGTACAGTGATCTGTGTAAGCCTACGAAAAAAAAATGTGCTGATCTTTTATTCACCACAATTATCAAATTTTGTTACAACACCTTCATCATAGATTTTGTGTTTTGCAAAAACTCTCATTCTACTACCACTTCTGAGTGCAACAGAATTTGAAATATGAAAGAACCACTATAACCATTGGAAAGGCATGTACTTAAACTATATGAAACAATATACATCTCAATTTATCAAAACCTGCAGTTATCAGCTTTTGAAAAATGCTTCTCAAATGCTTCCCTTGATTTGTAGGATTAAATCACAAACTTCACTGTGTAAGACTTAAGGTTATAATCAATAAATTTCACTGTTTTAATTTGAGATTGAAAATTCCTGACAATTCAGGATTATTCCAAGTTGCATTCATTCTCAGTTTCAGACAGTGAAAAACTATATTTAATGTTTCATTTCTTCAAAATTGCTGCTAATCATGAATAAAATGATTTAGTTGCTTTTTCAATGAATCATTTAATATTCCTAATGTAATAGTACAAAAATATTATACCATCTTAGATACTTTTATTCTGGGTCCTCCAGTTTTCCCGCCTCTCATTTCACCAATTGCTCCATCATCACCTTTCCTATCATTCATCTCACCACCATTTCATATCATCCACTTCCTCACTCATACCAGATTTGGACTGATCACCCACTCTGGTTGTACCATGATCCATAGTCTCTCTGATCCTCAACAGGCATTGGCTCGTAAGTCCTGGGGGGTGTAAGTCCTCCAATGGGGAGGGTAAGTAGGTAGGGAAGAGAAGAAGATGTTTTGATTGCGGAGTGAAATTGTAAAATGTACTAATAGAATAGAAAAGAAGCCTTATTGTCACATAGCATTTACAATAATGAGCAAATGCTTGTAAACAAGTGAGTTGATGGTTTACAACATAAATATAAAACAATATGAGAGTAAGGGTGCAAATTCCACATATAAATATTAATATGAATAAATATAAATATGTAAATATACATCTTTGTGTATAGCAGGTCCTTTTAGATTACAAGACCCATCCTCCATATTTTGAAATTAATAAATAATTTCAAATTACATTCTCTATATATTCTTTTATTGAGTAATATGCTTTCCCTGTGATAAGTGTTTTTGCCTGTCTATGGAATTGAACAATATTTCTTAACTCTTTAATTTTTTGGGGTAATTTGTTAAAACACTTTAATTGCCATGTGCTATGCACATTTTCAAAAACTCACCTGCATGCTGGTATTTAATCATGCTTTTTCTTCACATTTCATATTTGTGGCTATGTTGGGTACCTAGGAAATTATTGTAATCATAAGTTGTTGTTTGCTAAGTTCACTCATCACTCATAACAGACCATAGAACTAACCTGCAGGAAAGCTCTGATTGTTGTAGAGCCTGCAACACTTAATGCTGAACACACCAGAAAGCCAGCATCTTCTCTTTGCACACCTTGAATCTTCAAAGTTCCTTCTTGTGTTACATGATAGTGCCCATATACATTTCCTGGGAACATTAGCACTTGGCTCCCCTCCTTTGTCCAGAAAACTGAAGGAGGTGGATTTCCAGTAGCCAAACATTCAAAGCTTGCCAATCCATTCAGGCCAACTTTCTGATCTTGTGGCTTTGCTTTAAATGTAGGAGGTGCTGCAAACAAGAACAGAATATTCAGTATTGCAATGCAGTGTTGTTCTGGAAATAGAATAACGGTGCTAAAGATAATGTAGAAAGCAAATATTCCATGCAAAAACAGTTCAATTACTAGGGAAGAGAGAATTTTGTTTAAAAAATAACACCATAAGATATTAAAATCGTCAAAACATCATGGGAATATGCTTTGTGCACCCGAAAACAGTGGAATTTGCTAATTTTAAATCATAAAATAATGCACAATTTGGGTTTTTATGTGAAATGTTGTCTCTTTTGTAATTTTCTACCAATAATAACATTTAGTCCAGAAAAAAAACTATACAATTCTGACATATTGTTGAGACTACCAATAAGATGGATTCAAGTTTGTTGCTGATGTAGGACTATAAGTAGTTTCTGGCAGATTAATGTATGTATTCAACAGTTCTCTGTCTTGCAACATATTTAGTCATTGGTAAAATAGTGCCTAATTTTCTTGTTGGTGGATATTTTGCACATGGAATCAGTGTTATCATTTTTAGCGATGTGTTGCTAAGGCAGTTTGTACCAGTCTCATTGAAAATTTTGTAAAGTAGATCAGCTACAACATCAAAACCGTTTATGTTGAAATTTCTTCAATAAATATCATCACTTGTGTATCTACTTCAATGCTATCATAAAGCTTTGTGAGACTAGAAGCCTTTTTCCATGGCAATAGGTTTGAAACAGGAGCATCACAAACACAGCAGCAGAAGTTGCAATGCTTGCAACTATTGCAGTAAACCCTCACACCTGTTCTTGCAAAATGGAATAACAGATTGAAAAAATGTGCTTAACATTCTGCACAGGCAGAATTACTACTCATGTTATTGCATTCAGGGCTTCATGGTAATGATTTGTAGCATTAAATGAAATACTGCCAGTGATTCCTACAACAAGGTCATGATTTTATGGGGAGGGTACTGTTCACTAATGATGCAAGTTGTATAAACCATGGAAATGTCAATCAGTACAATGTACATTTCTGTAAAATAGATAACTCTCAGTTAAAAGATCAATGGCAGTGCAGGATGAATGCAAGTTATAGTACCATTGGACAAATAGCACTGGGCTCTATTTCAATGAAGTGTCACAGAAAGGGCTAAAGTACAAACTTTTGTGGAGATGCGCTTTAACTCCATTGTTGGAAGATATCCCACTAAATATGCACCAAGTGAATGTGGTATCACCATGATTGATGTCCTGCTCATAATGGCTTAATTGCAAGAAATGAACTGAAATGTTTATATCCATACTGATGGAGAGGAGAGGTAGATCTCTTGTATCCACCAGAATTGTCTGACTTAACACTTAGATTTCTTTCTCTGGGGACAGATAAAATGTGTAGTTTAGCAGGAGGTTCCAATACTGGAAGATATGAAAAGACTGTATTGTTGCTGCATGTGCTTCCATAGCTCCAGACACACTGGTGGATGTAAGTCGATCAGAGATGGCATGAGCAGTGAAGTCTTTCAGTGTGAATGGTTGTTAAACATAAACATAATTACTAAAGCACCTTCTGTGAAAAATGCAGTGGCATATGATGAAGGTTTCAGTCAGGGTAAGTAATCTCACTGTAAGTGGTTAAATGAAAATATACTGTAGACACATACATAATTACAATTAAAACAATAATATTATTGTCATCCCATACATTACATTATAACAAAATACAGTATTTTTATCTTATCTTATTTGAAGCAGAGCTGAATTCTCCTTCCTTTCTTGGTAAAATGGTCAATCACATGGTCATAAAATTTGGAATCCAGTTGTCGATCTACTAGAAACTCCTTCTCCAGTGCTATCAAAGATAGGTTTGAAAGCCTTTCCTGTCCCTGAGTGTTGCGTGCATAATTTTTTATGTGTTTTAGTTTAGAAAAACTACATTCAACTGCAGCACTGCTTGCTGGAATAGTTAACATCAACTTGCAGAGTTTTGTTACTTCACTATATGCCCTGTTCAGTTCATTTGTTTTGATGAAGGCTAGAAGATCATTCACGGATTTATGATGCATGTTTAGTGACAGGTAAGTTGCAGAGAGTTGTGGCCTCAAAGCAACAAACTCAAAGACTGTCCCATAGGATTCTTTTAGTGATTGTAAAGGTAATTCTGGAAAAGATGACTTGTATTTGTTGAAGTTCTGAAAATTTAACAATTCAAGAAAATGCAGACACTCAATATTACCAAATCTTTCTCTGAGATGGAGTAAAAGTGTATCCAGAACCTCATAATACAAATGTTTGTAGTGCACTTTCCTGTCCAAACCATCACTGCCCATATGACATTTGTAGGT
The DNA here is from genome assembly GCA_030765065.1 of Deroplatys truncata. Taxonomy (NCBI): domain Eukaryota; kingdom Metazoa; phylum Arthropoda; class Insecta; order Mantodea; family Mantidae; genus Deroplatys; species Deroplatys truncata. The sequence goes on from CM060990.1 coordinate 700,055,999, forward strand.
GGTTCTTTATCACCAATATCTTGAATTTTATCCAATACTTCATTGAAGGAATTGTACTTCTCTTCTAAGGCCCTCTGAAATTCCTTAACTTTCAGTAAGCAATGACTTTGCTTGGAGAATATCATATAGTGTGTCAGTGATGGGGAATATTATAGCAAACATCTGTAATAGAATTTTGAAGGTGAAATCCTCCGTTGTGCTCATGAAACCTCGTGCACCAATATAAGTATCTTATCCCACTTTTCATCAGCATTGGCTATAGTTTCAAACAACAAAAGAAGTCATTTTCTGTATTCATAGTTTCTTTCCCCAAATGAGAGTTGTAGCTCCAGTGTGTTTATGAAACATGAGGCAATCTTCTATGTATCTCATTGCCTCAGTTCTCTTACAAGACTGAAAAAAATTGCTGCTTTCCCATTAATGATCATGAAGAATATCGTACATTCTCGAATGTGTGAAACTACCTTGATAAAACTAAATTTAATCTGTGGACAAAATAGTGCACAAATAGAGCAGGGGAGATGATCCTCTTATTTTTGCTTGAAGTCTATTTAAATGGCCCACCATAACAGCCACACCATAATACATCTGAGCAACCAGCTTTTCCCCCCATAGTCAAATTCATCCATAGATAGTTTACAATTTTGTATAATGCATCACCTGACCAATCATCTGAAATATTCATGAACAGAGAAATCTTTCTGGAATATTGCCTTCAGCTGCAAAAAATCTCATTATTACAGAAAGTTGAGATAAATTGGCAACATCTGTACCTTCATCCAAACTAATTACAACAAAACTGGTCTCTTGGACTTCTCTCTTTATCTCTGTCATTTGAACATCACTTATTGATTCAATTAAGTCATTCTGGATCACATTTGATAGTCCAGTAAACCTGTTAGCCCCTGTTCCATGAAAGTTCTCAACTTGTCGTCATACAGGCAAAACAGGTTTACAAGTTCTACATAATTCCCCATGCTGCTGGATTCCAATGACTAATCATGACCCCAAAATGCTAATTCCTGTTTCCCCAAAAAAACAAATATCAATTAGGCATTTCATTACTTCTCTATATTTTCTTACTAGTTCATTGTGCTGATTTTCCCTCACTTTCTTCTGAGTATCCAGCAAGTGGTCTACTCCGGATTTGACACTCTTTTTGCAGAATGATGGTTTGGAGATGAGTGCAGGTGAAACTGTGGATTTTAATTGCTTTATGAATATTCCCATATGTCACTGAACCCACCACTAGACTATACATGTTTTTCATTAACAAACAGGAGATAACACCAACAGTAAAGTTTCTGTTTGTGCAGAACCGGTAATCCATTCATTAGTAATATATATTTGTGAATTTAATTCTTGTACACAGCTTTTCACTGTAGTAGTTATGTTTAGCTCAGGCATTGGTCTTCCTTCCTGCACAATTTTAATCTTTGCTTCATAGTTTCAAGAAGAAAAACTTCACAATATAACATTGCACACTATGCAGTCATCCATGTCTGCACTTCTCTTCTCCAAAGAAAGGGAACATTCCATCTTTTCTCCCCATAATTTGTTGTCCAAGCACTAATGTACACACATGTTGAAAGTGCATATCTTATAGAGGATAATTTTGCTCTGGCACAGCACATAAAATATAAGAAAGCTAAACATAAACAGACTGAAAATAAGATGTCACATTTGTCATTGAATAATAAGGCTCAACACTGTACAACATCACTTGTTACTTGTTACTTATATATTTGCTTCAGATACAATTGTTAGTTCTTACTCTGCAAAATGACTGGAGGTTCATTCACCTTCGCCCGCACTAAACACATCTGTTTCCCTTGAGTCAATGGCAACTGAGCTGACCTGAAATGCTATGAAAATGCAGTTGCACAGACAGAGGACGTTGAACGTATGAGATCGTACTGTTGTGCAATAAAATAGAAATCTTAGTTCAAGACCATTGCAGTAGCCAAGTGGTAAACATAAAACACCACATATTGCTAGATTACTTAATCCAATTCATTTTGTAGAATTTTGCAGGGTAAGCACTGCTTACCTTGCGTACATGGACCAGACACCACTGGAAAAATGCCAGCATTGTTGTATTTTCTTTTCAGAAGGTACAGTTTGTGTTTACTTTGTATATCTGTGTACAAGGAGAGATGTGGATCCATGCCACCTTTCATTTTGCTAGAAGAATTATGTTTATTTTTGTTATGTACAGTATATCAAAGTAATCTCCACAACATGTGCAACATTTCTATGTAAAATATTACTGTATTGTCAGTTGAAAAACCAATTGCTACCTTTATATATATATATTAAATAGGTAAACAAAACCCGCATTACAGCATATGATGTCCTCTTTGATGTAATATATGTATGTGTCATATTTTGCTTAGTAAAACAAATTAAAGTTATCAGAGATGAAAACAACCAGATGGAACAGCCTGTATGTAACTCATTTTCTTCACACTTAATCTCGTTTATTCCTATAAATTAACATTAAAATTCTTCTCGGAATATATTCTTAACCCTAGAACCACCCATGGGTTTGGGGATGAACCACCTAAGTGCTTATTTTTCTATGTACATCTGCAGTTTTTTTTACAGTGGTCATCACTCTGAGTACCTTCGGTGCTGTGAGAGCTGTAGTGTTGACAAGGTATTTATCCTATTTGGTACTGCCATTCTTAGAAAAACATGGGATACGTGAGGTAGCAAAAGGGTGGATTTCATCTCATTTAGAGAACAGACAGCAGTGTGGGGGAATAAAGCAAAAAGATGAAAACAGTATCGTAAATAAGATAAAATCTGGTTTCAAACCGATTGAGCAAGGAGTCAGGTAAGGCTCAAAACTGGGCCCTTTTCTTTTTTAATACATATAAATGGTATTTTTTAATTAATAGAAAGAAATGATGGAAAGGTAATTGGTTACGCAGATGACATAACAACAATAATCACAGATCATAGAAAAAAAGGGGTAGAAAATAAGGCAAATAATATACTAACAATTTTGAAGTATTTTATACATTTACAACTGGCATTAAATGTGAAAAAAACAGCATGGATTAACTTCATATTGAAAGAGCAAATCATAGAACCAATTAATCTTAAAGTATATGGAGAAATTATTCCTGAGGTACAGGTCACAAATTTCTTGGGAGTTGTTATAAATAAATATTTAAACTGGAAACCACATATAGTCCATATTACAAAAAAAAATATATATATATAAAAAAAAATAAACAAAAAAATAAAAAAAATAAACAGGGGTTTATACATAATGCGACAGGATAAAAATACTATGGATAGTAAAACATTGAAACAGGTATATTATGCCCTCATCATATTTTCACATATAAAACACGGTATAACACTCTGGGTAAATATTACAGTTAGGGAAGTAAATAAAATATTTAAATTACAGAAAAATTCAATCAGAATGATTGGGAATTTGGAAAGCAGGCATACTTGTAGGGAGATTTTCAAAACATGTGGAATATTAACAGTTCCTTGTATATATGTATATGATAGTTAACAAAAAAGTAGCAAAAAATAGCCATATGCATATTCATAATGTAAGAACCAGGCATGCTTTCTACAGAACGGCACTCAGAGGAACACTAAACAATTGTTCAATAGAAAATAAGGGGAAAGAGAACTGCAATGCACTACCTAAAAAAATAAAACACTTACAGCAACGAGAAGTGTGTCTGCAAGCCATAAAAATACTTAGTAGAAGATGCATTTTATAGCATAGATCAAATTAAATTAAACACTGTATATATCCAAAATGATTAATGTATAAGATATGTAAATATTGTTTCAAAAGATCTGTAAATAATGTTTATGAATGTAAAGAAATCTTGTTATTTCAGACAATGCACTTTAAATCTTAGGGTAGTTTTTTTTACAAATGTAAGTAACTTTGACAATTCCTATTTAACATGAATATTTGGATGAAATAAAATTGAATTGAAGTATTGTTAGCACTGGGTCAGCTATGACCCCAAAATGTGGTTAACATTACATGTTTTTATTAGAATTGTTTCTTGTATTAGTGCAAATAATGGCACACAGGATCAGTGCATACTAGAAAGAGACGTACTTATAGAATTAGCACCAGGTGATAGCAACTATGCAGCTCATTGAAATGGAAAGTAGTAAGGCAGATAATATTCTTAGTGATCAAACAGAAGGCGATGATTTTGATGCAGACTCAGAGATGACTCACAGAAAACTTCTTTATGGAAAAAATGGGCGGAAGTAACATACTACGCTTTCCACTCAAAGAACACATTAATTGTAAGTAAGAACATACATTGTTTTACATTTAGCAGGCCTACCGGCTGAGCAAAAGCTCTCACTGAAGTGAAAGCCATACAGTCTCTCTGAATTTTATTATAAAAAATTCTATGCCACACAAATGAAGAAATTGACAGACATATAAACCCAATATAATTCAAAACAAAACCTATGTTGCACACGTTAATGAAAAACAGATGCTTGTGAATAGGTTTGCTATACACTGAAGAAAGCAAAGCCTTCTTTGAATCATCTGTAGTAAAAAACCTTTAAGCCTTCTTGTTCCAGAGCCACCATGAGTAAAACTCACTTTGAATTGCCGATATATCTTGTATGAGATTTGATGATAAAGCCACAAGAGTTGAAAGATAACAAACTGATAAATTTCATCCTATTAGGGAGATACAGAGTGTGATCATTCGGAGTTGCAGAACTATCTTTATTTGATTAGAATATGTAACTGTTGAAGAACAATTGCTTGGTTTCAGGGGAAAGTACCTCTTCTTGCCCCTTATATTCCAAATAAACTAGATAAATGTGGATTAAAGATTATAACACTGTGTGATACTAAAACATATTACGTGCATTCAGCTATTCCTTATATTCGGAAAGAAAGAAGGGAATCAGATCTCTCCTTATCAATGCGATATGTAATTGAGTTGACTATAAAAATCCACAGCAATAATAGAAATGTAAATGTGGATAATTGGTTCTGCTCTTGCAAACTTGTTCATGAATTAGCTAAAACAAAACTGACCATAGTTGAACAATCTGCAAAAATAAAAGAGACATACCATCTGAACTAATGGAAATAAAAAACAGACCGGCTCTTTCCTCCAGATTTGCTTATAATGAAACTATTACCATTGTGTTACACGTTCCAAGAAAAAATAAAGGAGTGATTTTGATATCCACCATGCACCTACAGGGCAAAGTTGATAAATATTCCAAAAACCAGAGTTAATTCTGTTGTACAACACTATAAAGGGAGTTGATGCTTTTGATCTGCTCAACCACCACACAAGCATAAAAAGGAAGACCTGCAGATGACTTCTAAGGTTATTTTATGGCAGCTGGATAGAGCAGGCATTAATTCTTTCATAATTTCCCAATTCAATTTTCCAGAAAAATACAAAAAATGGTCACCTTTTCTGAAAGATTTAGCATTTTTACTTCTTGAAGCTCATCTGAAGGAAAGGGTTGCATGCACTCAAATATCAAGAGAGCTTCATGCCAGAATTTGTGATGTTTTGGGAATTGAAGATGCACCTAAAGTAGCAAAACCAGAATCTCAGCCTGGAGGTTGTGTTTTCTGCCCCAGAAAAAAGGATAGAAAAGGACAAACCAAATGTGTGATTTGCTCTAAGGGCATTTGCAATGACACCAGCTGGGAATGAGTCCTGACTGTAAAGAAGATAAATTGTAAACTTATTCAAAAGTGCATGTCTAAAGCCATGAACACCTAAAGAGATAAATCATTATTCTAAGCTTGTGTACAATTAAAACAGTTTGCCTTTTGTCAGCGATAGTTGGTAAAAGTTTTGTTTAAAGCTGTTAAGTTAAATAAATCTCACTATCTTGTGCTTTATTGTAGCTATGAATAAACTCTTTAGTTCCTCCTACATATTACTCACAGATTTTTAACTATGAGATAAGATGATAACTGATTTTACGAGTGACTTGTTTTTAAAAAATCACGTAAAGAGTAAATATTGTGGTTTTTTTTGGGGTTGTGGGCAACCCCACTGAGGGGAATGTATTCCAAAAAGTTGATGGTGTGGTCCCAAGATTAACCAATAGTTTGTTTTATTCTTCTCTTATAATAATATCGTATTCCACAAGCTAAGCTTTCCTTCTTTTTTTGTTTTTGTAATATGTAAATATGCAACAAATGTGATGAATATATCTACTTATTATAAACAAATTAATAAAGAAATGAAATGTAGAATTTAACAATATTCCTTTGAAAATTGGGATGTAAGCAACGACCTTATGGAACACAGCCATGAAACTGTTCACTTATATGTCTGTAAATAGTCATAAAGGAGAATCCTTTAAGTTACATTAGCAAGCAAGATAAAAAGGATTATGGCATTAATGAATCACCAAATGAAAACACATGCATTGGTATGGATAGGGAAATTTAAGGGCACTACATCAAAAGAAATTTACTGATAATCGTTTTGTAACTTTTCATCATACTCTAGCTCTGAGAGAATTTGTCAACTAAAATGGTCATCATCTGTAGTAGATAAACTCGATAAAATTACTTAGAGTTTAAGAGCTATCTTAAAAAGAATAAACAGTCATGCTTTTTGGAATGTGGAGGGCTGTTCAGCAAAAATATCCAGCTGGCTAAATTGGTGTGGGTAGTTAAGTTTCCAAGTCAACCAAAACATTTATTAATGAAGACTGAGGTTCATACACAGAATATACATAAGCTTTCTGATTATTTCCTTGCTCACATCTAGTAAAGAGCTTTTACCACATTAAATGGATAAGTAATAATGGATTCCTCCCAGATCTATATGATCCAGGTAGCATGAATAAATACCATTCATTCCTTTGGACATCCTTTCAGTAAAATGAGTATTTTGGGTATCAGTTGGGGATATTAAGCATAAAAATGAATGCTAGTAACTGGTTTACTTTTAACCTATGGAAATATTGGCTACTTAATTATCCTATTACACCGAGTCCTATAATACCACAATATACTTGAGATATTTTGCAAACAAGAAAAATAAGAAATAGTGACCATATTCATTCCTTTCAGCTCTACTTGCATTATTAAACTCTTAGAAGCAAAATGGAAATGTGATACTTACAATGCACAGTTAAAGCAGCTCTGGCTGAAATACTTCCTACTAGGTTCTCAGCATCACAAATATACAATCCCTCATCTGTAGGTTCAACATGTTCAATGCGAAGGGATTTGTCATCCAAGATTTGAGCTCTACCAATAGGCATTTTTCCATCATCTCTTCTCCACAGGATAGTGGGCTCAGGGTCACCACCAACACGGCATTGGAATTGAACACTTTGGCCTTCCAAGACTGTTATATCTGATGGTTCTTTGTTAAAAAATGGTTTGACTGAAATGAGAGAAGGAAATCCTTTTTTTAAAGCTAAAACCCTCAAATTACATTCAAAATGTTGATAAAAACAACAGTGCTCTTATTGGCTGGATTTAACGTACATTCATTAATTATGCTTCCCTTAAAGAAAGACAGAAAGGGATTAAGAAGAATTTAAATTTAATAAAGTATGGTGCACAATGTGACAGTGATGTGCACTAATTATTTAGATTATTACTGAGTCAATTTTGTGACACTACACCACTTACTATATTTAGAAATGGAAAACATGTTTCTGGAGCTACTTGCTCCCATCATCAGTTCCTGGTTGACTGTCAGCTTCATTCCTTGCGGTGTTTGTCCTTCCTGGTGGCAGTTAGGTGATTCTCTGCAGTAGTATGTCCACATGGCAGGATTTCAAAATTGAAAACACACTGTTCCTGTTCTTCTAATGTAAATGTTTCAAGAAAAATAGAACTTACAGTTTGGGAAAACATTTAATTTAGGTTAGGTTAGGTTTAAAAGGGGTGGGCTATAGAAGTCCTAAGCACCTCAAACATTGTTGATTCATTATGCACCCCTTTATTTTCTAGTCTCTCAAAATGCCTGAATTCTTTATAAAGGGGGCTATCTTTCTTACTGAGATGTTATTAAGTTCATGCATTTGCATAAATCCTTGAGTTAAATGCTCTTTCCTCTGACCTGCAAGTGGCTCGCAATCAGATGACCTGCAGTTGCATCAAATTCTTTACCCTTCTTGTTTTAAGTGTCCCTTGAGTCAGCTGTGTCCTGTTATTATTCCAAGTATCCAATGAATTGAACTCTATTCATAGAAAGCAGTTCATGAGTCTTTATGCTTTCCAGCAGTTCATGTACTGATAACCCCTCAAACATATCTGTAGGATATTCCAAAAATGGGTTCAGATCCAATTGGTGAAATAACTAATCCTTTTTTAGCCAAATAATCTACTCTTTCATTACCATGAACTCCCATATGTCCTGTCACCAATAACAGTGACAGTGTGTTATGTTCAGCCAATTTCCTAATGGACTCTCGGCACTCCCAGACAATTTTTTATTTGACTTCATTCACTTCAAGGCTGCTTGGCTGAAAGTATAGTAGTATGCCTATTGGCATAACCCTTAAGTACGCCTTCCCATATGCTAGACCAGATAGCATATACTTCTGCATGGAAAACAGTGGCATATTGTCCAAACAATATGATAGTCTCTTGCCACAGTCAAAGATTTCCGCACCTGTGCCATGACTAGTCTTAGTTCCATCTGTGAACCACATTGATTCACCACAGATCTTCTGACCAATTCCTTTATTCCATTCACTGTGCTCCAGGTAGGATACAGATAATATTGTTTCAACTGCCTTCCTGGTTATCATTTTGTCTGGAATGATATTTAAAATATTATCCAGGCAAGTGTCCCAGGAAAGTTCAGATGTCCATAAGAAATTGAATTTAGATTTTCAATTGCATTACATTTAAGTCTGTAATAACCGATCCTAGCCTTTGCCTCTATCCAGAGATGCAGAGGTGGGAGGTTTAACAGAACTTCCAAAGCTGTTGTAGGAGAGGTTCTAAAAGTGCATGTGATTCCAATGCAAGCCATTCTCTGCAACTCAGAGAACTGAGCCCTGCAAGATACAAGTCCCACCCTGGGCCACCAGATGAAGGCAGCATAGGATAAAATGGGCCTGATCATAATGATGTAGTTCCACTATACCACTTAAGGTTTCAGCCCCCAAGTTTTATTAAACATTTGTCTGAAGGTCCAAAACAACCTAGATGCTTATCTACACTTCTATCCACATGTATATTCCAGGTTAGGTAATCCCTTGTCTAATATTGGACCAAGGTATTTAACATAGGTGGAGAATTGTACTGCTGTCCCTCCAATGTGTTCCTTCAGGTCTCCTAAATTGCATTGCCTTGTGAAGGGTGCAATAATAATAATAATAATAATAATAATAATAATAATAATAATAATAATAATAATAATAATAATAATAATAATAAGCCATTTTACTGAAGTTTTGTTAATTTACAACCAACATACCAGCTAGTCACTCGTTCTAAAGCTGCTTGTAGCACCTTGAAAATATTTCCAAGAAATTTCCCTCCAATTGGTATTGCCAAATCCTCAGCATACCCAATGGTGAAATATCCATTGTTCAGATCCCTAAGCAAATCATCCATAACAAGGTTCCAAAACAGTGGCAAGAGAATGCCTCCTTGTTGACAGCCCCTTCCCACAGAGACATGTATGGTCTCAATGCATAAAGTGGAAATTACATTTCTGTCCTTTAACATGGAATTAATCCCCCTACAGAAGGTATGATACTCCATATTCTGTAGCAGCTTTCATGATAGCCTTACTAGAGATTCTATCGAAGGCACCCTTGACATTAAGAAATGCTCTAAAGCAACTTCTCCATGATGCAAAAGCTTGTTTATGTTAAAACATAGTGCAATGCAGTTTTTACAGACTTTCCAGGCTGATATGCACATTGGCATATGTGTAAGGGATTATTCCTTAATACACATTCCCTAATGTGCCTGTCAATGAGCTTCTCCACCACTTTCAATAAAAACAAAGAGAGACTAATCAGATGATAAGTTTTGGTGTCACTACAGCTAGACTGTGAAGGCTTCGGTACATGTCACACTTATTTGCCTCCAGGACAATGGAATGTGCCCAAAAGCCAGGTTGGCTCTGAATAGGTAACAAAGTATGGATGATGTACAATCCTCCCTTGTTGTAACAATGCAGGTATCAGTTAATCTGGCCCTGCCAATTTAAATGGCTCAAATGAATTTATGGCCTATCATACTCCAGTTTGACTTATAACAGATTTTCAAAAACTCAGTGATAGCTTGGTATTTTTAGAGAGACCAACACACCTTACACAAATCTGAAAATACTAAAAAAACATTTCAGGAAAAACATTTATAGTCGGAGGAACAGGAACCGTATTTTCAATTTTGAAATCCAGCCAGGCCACATTAATGCAGGTTCATCAGGATATAAATGAAGAAGAATGTTCAGCTCTCAAAATAAAATACAGTAAAATCTTATTTTTAGACTTCTATTACTTTATTTTCTATGATTCCCACATGTTTATGGTTCTCAAGATGCCTTTCCAGAGTCAAGAATGCTAGAAGATCTGTAGGAAGAACTTTTAATTGTAAATTTCTTTACAGTGAAATAATTAGGTGATGTAAACTTAAAAATATTAACACAGATTGGCTACTAAATTTCAATTATGAAAAAAAGTTAATTTCACCTGGATATTTTGTTCCAAAAACTAGACAGTAAAGAGTATGAGCAAAAGTGAGAAGGTGGTGTGTTTCAAACTGAGGAAGGTGGTTGATTCTCAAAATATTTTAGAACAAAAATACTTAATTGAGACATGGGTAATTTTAAAAACATTTTAGGCTTTTAGGTGAGCTGCTATAGGTATGAGTTCAAATGTAAAAATTTGAAGAACATTTCTTAACATATTTAAAATTTGGTTAAAATTATTGTAAAATTACATACATTTTTTATGAAAAGCCCAAAATATAATTATTAATTTTAGGTAAATAGTTGCAGCTTTACAGTTGATATCTTATATCTACATTTGAGAATGTTTCATTAACACACTTCAAAGTTGCTTTAAAGTGATTATGACATGTTACTAGAACAAATAGAAAACATTAAATTTCTGGGCCTCCAAGTAGACAGATATTTAGATTGGAAAGCTCATATTAATATATCTTACCCAAACTTAGTTCTGCCTGTTATGCTATCCGAGCACTGGTAAATGTCAGTTCTATAGACACACTTAAATTAGTATACTATGCATACTTTAACTCTATCATGGAATATTATTTTGGGGAAACTCAGTAGAAAGTAAACGAATATTCCTCATGCAAAAGAAGGTTATAAGAATCATTTTCAGCACCCATAGCAGACACTCTTGCAAACATCTTTTTAGAAGACTGAAGATATTTACCCCACGTTGCATGTACATATTTTCTATCTTAAAATTCTTTGTATGCAATTGAATCCCATTTATAACAAACATGGAAATTCATGAGATAAACACTAGACAAAAGTGTAACATCCATCATCCCAGTGCAAAGCTTTCTTGCTTCCAGAAAGGTGTATATTATGAGACCATAAAAATATTTAATGCTCTCCCTAATGATCTTAAGGGAAAAGTTGACAATTTCAATGTCTTTAAAACTGCTGTTAAAGAGTATCTATGCTCAAAAGCATATTATTCTGTACAAGATTATCTGAATGACAAATTATCCTGATGATAATACATATATAGCTCTGTAAGTAGTATTAGTAAATATCAATGACAATTGCCAATTACATTTGATGCCTGCTCTAGAATTAATGAAGCTGTTTAAATGTATGTATATTAAGAACTGACAGTAAATGCTATGCATTACAAATCAAACAGAACAAAATGATGAGACAAACAAAAGGTACAAGCCTAGTGAAAGTTAAAATAACTGTTCTTGCCCATAAATATAATGTTAGCCTTATAATAATAGGGAGGTATTCGATTTTGCACAAAATTACACCTGCTTTGTTTCATTTTGTATATAATATGTCTTTATTTTATTTTAAATGTTCTGTATTCTATATAATATTTATGTACATATGTAACTATATTGCACATTTCCTTGACACGCATATAGTATGTCTTTATTTTATTTTAAATGTTCTATATTCTATGTAATATTTATGTTTATATGTGATTTTTGTACATTTCCTTGACACGTTCTATGTTCACAAGCCTTTATGGCTGCTAGTGAACTCACAGAATGCAATCCCATCTAATCTAATCGAAACAACTAAGGGATATTTATGGAGAACTTCCTGAAATCTATTATTTTTAGGTGGACCACTGTAGCTATAGATCTGAAACATTATATACATATAAGAAGCCCAAGAACATTTCTTGACAAATTCTGAATTTTGTTTAAATCACTAAAATTAAGAATGGCTACCTGCAGAGCCTCCTAAAATTTCTGGATTATCAGGTGAAATAATGTATAATATATTGAGCCAAATAAACATAAACAATTTTTAGGATTGTTCCCCATAATATTCATAATAATTCATGTTACAGAGCTGTAGCATTATTTCTACCACAAAATATATGCCCTAAAATACACTATAGCACCAATACAGAAACTCGGACGATTTAACATGGGATTTGTCAGTGACGTACAAAAGTGTCACCATCTAGCGCAGTATTCTGGAGAACACATATCAGCTTATTTAACTAAATGGAAAAGTTGTTGTGACACACATTCTGATTTATATTAAAAGTGCGATAAATATGTCAATTTTCTTCTCAATGCAGGTCACAAACAAAGATCCAATGCTGTACATTTCAACTGCGGATTGAGTTAACCTTTACAGATCACACATTATTAATTGTTTATATTACCTTTCATTTAGGTCTGCACTAGTGGAAAGGGTAATGACTGCAATAATTATAAGATATATTTTGAACTCAATGTATTGATTATTCATAGGTTTTGCAGTGCTGATAAATAAAACCTAACTTTAGCATAAAATTTGTTGCGTAAAATAGGAATATCAAGAGCTGCCAAGGTGTATTTTGGAGAAAAGCCTATTATACGAGGGTAATCACAAAAGTAAGGTCTCCAATTTTTTTTAAAATACAAAGAAACTTTTATTGTCAACAAATGGTACATAGTTTTGAAGCTTTAACATTTGTCTATTTTTCCACATAATCGCCATTTCAGTCGATGCATTTTTGTAGACACTGTGGCAGTTTTTGTATGCTCATATCATACCAGCTTGCCGCCATGCTCTTGAAAAAGTGATGGACCTCATTTTTCACTTCATCGTCGTCACCGAAGCGCCTTCCAGCCAAGTGTTCTTTCAACCTGGGAAACAAGTGGTAGTCACTGGGTGCTAAGTCTGGACTATAGGGTGGATGGGTGATGGTTTCCCATCCAAACTGTTGCAGAAGATTCATGGTTTGACGGGCGGTGTGGGGGCGAGCATTGTCATGGAGAAGGCTTATGCCCTTGCTGAACATTCCTCTTCTACGGTTCTGAATTGCCCGTCTGAGTTTTTTTAATGTCTGACAATACCTGTCGGCATTTATTGTTGTCCCAGGATCCATAAAGTCGACCAACAATATCCCCTTTCGATCCCAAAACACAGTTGCCATGACTTTACCGGCAGACTGTGTTCTCTTGAATTTTCGCGGCTTGGGTGAACTGGAATGCCGCCACTCACATGATTGTTGTTTGGTCTCTGGTGTGAAGTGGAAAGCCCAGGTTTCATCACCTGTGACTATTGAATCCAAAAGGTTGTCCTTTTCATTTGCATAGCGTTGAAGGAATTGGCAGGAAGTTTCAGCGCGTTGCCTTTTGTGATCTTCTGTCAGTATTCTTGGGACCCATCTTGCGCACACCTTCCGAAATTTTAACTCTTCAATCAAAGTCTGATGAATAGTGCTTCGAGAAATCTCAGGAACAACAATGCAGAGCTCATCGAGAGTGATCTGCCGATCTTGAAGCACAATTTGTTCAACCTTTGCGATTGTTTCGTCAGAAATGGACGGTCTCCCGCATCTTTCCTCGTTATGAATTTCCGTGCGACCATTTGCAAATTCTCTACACCACTTGCGGACATTTTTGACATCCATACAAGACTCTCCATACACTTCCATCAACTGTCGATGAATTTCGACAGGTTTAACCCCTTTTGCACTAAAAAAGCGAATAACTGCACGAACTTCGCACCTGGCGGTAGTGGCTAACGGGAGCTCCATTATAACTGGCTGCTAAGCCAAGACTGAGGGCGCTAAGGGATGTGCGGTGGTTTCGGAAGAGAGTGGGGGGGGGGGGAAGCAGTATGGCCAACATCCACACAGTTTCCCTGCAATCCCAGCGCTTTGGAGACCTTACTTTTGGGATTACCCTCGTAGTTTGAAGTTTATTGCCCATAGACTCAATTACAAGTTTCGAGCATTGTCAAGTACAAAGATAAAAACTTAAATTACAGTTTCAAGCATTGTTAAGCACAAAGAAGAAAATCATTAATATTATATACAGGATTGTTTAAAAGATATTTTTTTACACTCTGTTTTAATCTAAAGCTGTTGCTTTCACATTTTACTTCAGTTGGTAGTCGGTTGTGCATATATAAAGGAAATATAAAAGGATCTTTGTTTATAGACTTTAAATTATAACTATTTTGGTGCAAGTCCAATTTATACCTTGTGTCATGACCATGTATTTCACTATTTGTTTTAGGTTTGTGCAGTTCAGTCATACAGATTACTTTATATATGTACAAAGACACTACAGTAAACAGTTTTTCTCTTTTGAAGACTTCCTTACAGGACTCACGTTTTCCCATTTTGAACATTGTTCTGATACATTTCTTTTGGAGTACTAGAACCCTCTGGATGAGGGTATTACTACAGCCACCCCATACTTCTATGCCATATTGAATGTGCAAGTAAATTAAGCCATAATATATAGTTTTGAGAACATTTATGTTACATATTTTTGCAAACCCTTTCAACAGGTACAAGTCTTTACTAATTTATTTACATAGGTTGTCAATGTGATTGGTCCATGATATGCATTTATCAACCTGATTACCAAAGAATATGTGTGAGGGGATTCCTTTATCACTGTACCTGCAAGGTTAATATGAAGCATAGCATCTGTTTTCTTTTTTTTTAGTTCAAATTAAATATATTAGTCTTTTCAGAGTTGTTCATGAGGCTTAAGGTTTTGAAAAAGTTATCTATCCTAAGTGATTCCTTGGTAGCTAGTGACTGAAGGCCACAATCATTATTTGCATTACAGCTAATAGTGGTGTCATCAGCATAACTTATAATTTTCTGAAGCATACATGTTATTTATGTAAAGTATAAAAAGTAAAGGGCCAAGCGCTGAGCCCTGTGGTACACCATGTTTGACAATTTCTGCAGCAAACTTAACTTTTTCTGTGTTAATTCCTTGTTTGAAACTTATTTCTGTGTATTGTATTCGCCCTTTTAGATATGGTGAGATTAATCTGTTAGCAACCCCCTAATTCCATACTTCTCTAATATTAATAGCAATATATCATGCTGGACACAACTGAATGCCTTAGATAAGTTGAGAAACCCACAGAATATGTCAAAGTTTGGAAAAGCTGAAATCAAAGGTGTATACCATTCAAATCATGCTTAAAACACAAGACTTTTAAGAGTCTTGTGTTTTAATTACTTTACTGCCAGGGCTTCATTTCATATTCATTTTGGAATGTGATAGAATGTACAGAAAAAACATTTGTAACTTGCATTTTACAATTACCTGTAGGTTAAAATAAACATTGCAGGCAAAGACATAACTTCAGTATAATCATACACATATATTTATTTGAACAAACAGATGCAATTTTCAATAATGTGCTTAATTGGCTTTGATTCCAAATATTATTGCAAATTACCTTAAAGATGTACCACTTCTGTAAGGCATTGAAGTATTGTCTAAGATACATGCACTAATTGAGATTGTAGTGCATCACTCATCTCTTTTTATGTATGACTGTTGGCAACTGTTTTGGAGCATAATATTCCAGAAAACATTTGAAAACTCCGGGGCTCATTTAATGAAGGTACGAGGCCAATTTTACAGCCCAAAAAATTAGCCAGAAATAATAAATGACTAGTGTTTTACAACATATTCTAATGATCATACTATCATGTTCCTGCATTTTATAGGTAAAAAATTCCACAGAATTAATTTCCCTGCATAAATTGAATGCTTAATTTTGACAATCATGAAAGTGGTCCTTCTTGTTTCCCAATAATAAACACAAATATTATAAAAAAAGTTAATACTTTCTCTATCACCTAAAAAATTAGTCCACAACAAAAATTTAATTCAAATGAGTCTAGAAATGGATTGCTGGAGAATGATGAAGCTGAATCAGTGAAACAAAGTGGGTTGAAAAAATGAAGTAACCTATAAATAACTTACTCCATGATTGAGCTTCAGTTTCCTTTAGTTTTGAATGAATAATTTTTCTTTAATTTTATTATTTAAAATCTGTTTTGAGAAACACATTCTTTTAGCTCCAGCAACCACTGAAATAACTTTTTAGTATACAAAATAAGATATTTTGGCTCTCAAGTGTGTGTGGCACCCTATGAGACAAAAGAAAGAGAGTTCTCTGGAATAAAGAAAGAAAGCTATATACTGTAAGTAGCATGTTATTTTAAACAAAATATAAATATTTTGAGTACACAAAGAAAGAAATGGCATTACTTCACCAGCTATAATTCTAGCAATAAAATACAGCACATACCTTCCAATCCTTAAAGACTGTCATTGCTTAAAACTCGATAAAAGCAAACCTGAATACCAAATTCTCAATGTTCTTTACACAACTGATACAAATACACCAAGCTACTGCACATGGATTGCTAGTGTTCCCAGTCTACACTTTTTAGGCAGAGTTTCCTGTATTGATGCTGTATGGTATTTCATTGCAATTACCAATGTCTGGTAGTAGCAGTCCAGACTTTGAATACTCCATGATTGTGTTTCAGAACTGATCTGCTCATGCCTGCCAGGAGTACTGATATAAAGAAAATATTGGGGAAGCAGCTCAGTAATTTTAGCTGGCATTTGGCCAACGCTCTTGCACATATTACTTTGAGTGGACAGTTGCCTGTCATTAGAAAATAGTACAAATTAGTTGCCACCAAACTTTAACGTGGTGCAGGTTTTCGTTGCAATATGAAGTTGGATTTGGGTGATAGAATCAATCAAGTTTGTACGCATTTTGTTAGCTATATTCCTACGTAGCAGCGGTGCAAGCGCCTCCCGGCCCATCTATCTGCTGCGGGTTAGACTAATGGCCGGTCCATCTCAGGAACAATGAGCGCTTGGAACAATAGCCATTGTGTGCCACTTCCATGCTCCAGAAGATTTCTTTTAGCTCTCTCTGATAGGCCCTCATTAGGCACTCAACATAACACAACCGTTACTCTTGAGTCACTTTGGCACGCACTCGGAATACAACACAACTGATCCGTCGAATCAAATGACAACTGAAATGCACCACTCACAATTGATTGCTAGTTACAACTCACAATTAAACTACAATGTCCACTTGTTACTTCTTACAGCACGCAAGTCAACTGAACTCAACACTGGACTAGTCTTACCACCAACAGTCCCTTATATAAACCTTGCATACAAAGCTGAACTTTCGAGAATGAAAACCTATCAGAGAGGGCCAAAAGAAATCTTCTGACAATGGATATTGTTCCAAGCGTTCATTGTTCTTGAGAGGGACTGGCCATTAGCCTAACCCGCTAATTATGTATTTATATATATTTTTTGTGGAGCTCTGGGATATATGTATATATATTTTGGGAGGATCTGGGATGTTTTAATCCTTCATTTGCTGTGCCACTAATAGTATATTTCTACATTCGTGTTAGTTAATCAGTTCTATTTTTAATATATCTTTCTTTACATCCCAAGTCTGGTGCATCAATGTTGTTCAGTTACAGGTGGATATTTTACTTAGCAGAAACCGATTGAGAGAACGAGAGACTTTTCAAAAACTAAAAATTGAAACTATTGTAATGTGAAGTTTTAAGATTTGGTTCAAGTTGTAATATTTATTGGTGTGATTTTCTGAATGAAAACTTCTGAAATCAGTGCTGCTGCCAGATATGGAAACTATCTTTGTTCATGTCCAATTATGTTTTCTTATTTGCCTGCAGCCCAAGGAGTTCTATTCCATTAGCACAGCATCATCATAAAGTCATGAGATGGAGATAAAAAGGAAGGAAATGACATTGAATGTCACAGAACAACAAGCGTATTTTAAGGAAACCTTTGCTCTTTATGCAATTTCAAAAGTTTTCATGTTTATTCCCATATAAGGAGTCCCACCAAAGATTTCTTTTTCCAATTTTATTCTTACGCTCTAATGTGTATTAAGTACTTCTGTCCTAAGACTGTTGTAAACATTGATGTAAAATGCAGAGAAATAATGAAACACTACCAGCATGTAACAAATCCTTTTCTGTTGTTTTATTTCAAATGATTAAATTACTTTTAATAAATCAGGTCTGCAGAGATGGAGACTGAAATGATGTAATGAGCCCATTGTCCAGTGGGTTGAGAAATGCCCAAAATTTGACTTATCATGAGGAAAATGCTGGTTATTTCTTGGTTATTTCAAATGCAAACAAATCACACCTGTACCATGGTTTCTTATATAAATGGTACTTCCTTGTTAACACAATAAAAGAATACTTAATGGCACTTTCTGAAGTGTAAATATTTGAAGAGCTGCACGTGCGTATACTTACCATGGACAGTTAGTGTAGCAGGATCACTTTCTCTTACACCCACCATATTTTGGGCCACACATTGATACTTTCCTTCATCACCTGGTCGTACATCAGCTATCATCAGATTCCCTCCATCCACCACACGGACCCTAAATTGAAGGATTCAACTTACTTATTCAGGCCCAATTAAAGAATATAATGCACTTTTTGTATGTTTGTTTGAAACCTGCAATGATTTTTCCAGAATGTGGCATCCTGTTATGCGGTTTCTATGTCACACTAATCTCAGAGAAGTACAAGCTATATAAAAAGATAATAAATGAATTTGTAGTTGATTAACAAGAGGGTTTTCTAGAATACTTTAGCTAATTACTACCTTACTTATGCTACCCATGAATCTACAGGCCGTAATTGTGTTATAAATAAACTTATTCTGTAACACTAAATTTCATTCCTGTCTTTAACACATACGTTGCAGAAAATCCCTCTTCTTCTTCTTCAGTTATTTATTTATTCTGTTAACAAGGAAATGAGAGAGAGAGAGAGAAGAACAGCTACACAAAAATAAAACATAACATCCACCCAGCTCGAATTGGTGGTAAACAAACCAATGCGCAAACTTACATTACATATAACAACTCGAATAATCAGAGCCTAAATAATTACCAATTTAGTCTTTCAGGCACTTTAATCAACCTTCACTCGTAGAAGTCCTTGGTATTCCTTCTTTTGAGGAATGACTAGATGGTTCAGTGATTTTATGTGGTATCTTTACCTGCTCTACCCACTCAGAAGAGATTTCTAAGGAATAAATCCTTTGGATACATCTAAGTGAGGTAGACGTTGCTATCCACAACCTCAAGGATGAGTAACATTATCCTTACCAGGTAAAATATGAATAACTTTGCCCAAAGGTCAGTTTACATGTTTTACATTATCACTTCCTATAAGCACTATGTCTCCCAATTTTATTCAAAATTACTGTTTTTTACCTGTGATCTCTGGATTAGCAGGCCTAATTACTCAGATCTAAATGTATTGCATAACTCAACTCTAATCTCTGCCAATTATTTCAACCCCTTTTTGAGGGAATTTTCCTCAATGAAATCGCAATCTGGAAGTTTAGTTTCAGAGACATCATAACAAACACAATTATGGTGCAAAGTAGTTCAGCATCAGTCTCAGAAATATAAGTTAATGGTCTAGAGTTCACCAGTGACTATGCATCTCAGAGAACTGTGGTCATTTCATCATAAAAAAGCAGAGCTTTATCTAGAGCCTTTTGTAGAATCTGCTTTATAACTCCAATCAAACTCTCCCAAAATCCACGGGGCAGTATGGGGAATAAACTCCACTCAATTTTACTAATGCTCCTCTACTGTACAATTCGATCTGAGTCAACTACCTTGAGCCTACTTGAGGTTCCAGTAAAATTACTGTCATTGTTAGAGTAAGTTATTGTTGGTCTCCCACGGCGAGCAATATATCTTCTAGCAGAAAGTTCTCTGAAAACAATGAGGACAACAATTCAAGATGTACTGCTCTGTAAACAGCACAGCCAAATCAATGTCGACTACTTCAAACACTGCTGAGTCCTTGACGGTTCCCTGGGAAAGATGCAGTAGGGGCATTCAAATTATGACAAACAAATTACATATTTTGAAAGGACATTTCAAATTATTTTTCTGGATTTCAATGTTCAATACTGTTCCCCCAAAACATGAAGTAGAGTTTAGAGGTCTTCATGCAAATTCCTTTTGTGTTCATTCATAACCACTGAAAACTGAGTTTTGTTTATGGACGCTCTTTAACTGCTGTGGTCCTTAGCGTCCCATTCTATATTGGGCGTGAAAGATCGGTAATTTTGCTCAGAGGCCTCTTTATCAGGCTATAATCACTCAAGACAACAGGATGAGAGCAAGACAAAGTTACAGGTTTGCAAAAATACTCATTATCTTGTCTGTTTACTACTCGTAGTTTTGACTTTAGGCTATAAATTCCTTCTCTATCCTTAAATACCTTCAAGATACTGAAACATCTGCCATCCTTTGAAATGAAGGTTTCTCCTTGTATGAGCCAGATTACTAGTTTTTCAGCCAAGCAGATTTCTTCACATGTGAATTCTGCATATATTCTCATTGATTTTGCACTCTGGGAATTATAGACGAATCTTTTCATCCATGCACTCATTCGAAAATTTTTATCATAGTTAGAAAAATACCTACAGCACAAAATAGGACCATGGTACTTAGAATTGCATTATGTTTTTCTTTAGGATTGCCGCACCAATCATAGGTAATGGAATTGCTCACGAGACAGCTTGCTGCCTTTGTCGATTGATTTAATTGCTGAAAAACCGGCACTCATCCATTACCATCTCTTCTAAGGGCCACTCTCGCGAGGACCTTTTCACACAATTTGACCCCTCCCACCATTTCAAGGTCAGCAGTTTATCTACATAGCATATTCCTCTGGAAGTGATATTTGCAGGATTCTGGTGGCCAGGTATGTGCTTCCAGCATAAGGGCTGAGCCAGACTGTGGATTTCCTTAACTTGATTGTTTACAAAAACCATTCAATTGTTTTCTTTTTGGACCCAAGCCAAAACACTAGTAGAACCTGTCCAGATTCAAACCAAGCCTGTCCAGTACATACCTATACAATCTGGATATTGCCACTACAGCAATCAACTTCAGACGAGGAATAGTGACAGCTTTGATAGTAGTTACTCTCGCTTTGACGGCCAGAAGACATATCTTTACTTCACCATTGTTCTCTAGTCTTATGAATACAGCTGTTGCATAGGCTAGTCCACCAGCATCACTGAGGCATTGAAGGTACTTTCTGTTCAGCGACATTTCAATTAGTGGGTGGGGAGCCCTTCCAAGCAGGTAGGGATTTAGTTATTGGAAGGAGGTAGTGTTTACTTTGTATGGGGCAAGTGAGGGGTAAATACGCGTGGTAGTGAAAGACTGTTGACTCTTTTCCTCTGTACGCTTCATGCACAGCAGGAGCTCAGCACACTGTGTACCCCTCCTACCAGCTAAAGCAACCATTCTACACGCCAAGCCAGTGTTTGATACTCCCTGCATATGTTGTATTTGCAGGCAGGGGAGTAAATCGACCTTTGCACTATCAAATGGCATTATCTTAAGATACAACTAAACACTGTGCATAAGAAAGGTCCACTATGCATTCACAAGACCAAAGAAATTTAAGACATTTTGTATAATAAATGATAATCTTCAATAAACAGTAAATTAAGCATTAGATAGATTCTAGCACTAACAGGTAGAACACCCCAAGATACAACTGTGACAGATGTAGCAATAGCATCCACATTTCTATACTTAACTTACTTCTTGTATGTATTCTACCTCATTGGAAGCCATAATAGCTTCCGAATTTGGCACAATTGTTAAAACCATTATAGATATTTTCAGCTGTGCCGAGGGATGGGAATATGATGTTCTAGTTCTATTTTTACACTGCTTCATTCGAAAAAAAAAACCTGCTCACAAATGTATGTTGAGATAAACATTATCAATATACGAGCGCTAAATTCCCTAAGACGAGGATATTTATTCCTAGGAGCAAGTTTATGTACCTCGATTCCTAAACGCTTTTTACACATACTTTTAAGAACTGTGACATTTTGCAATGTAACTAATTCCATCTACAACTGCAATTGTGCTGTTTTAGTTCCACTGCCAAGGAGTTGGCAAAAAGAAGAAAATAATTTTCCATGCTATTAAAATCGTTGAATCCTTGAACTGTTCTATTGGCTCAAAATAACAATCGTTAAAACTACTTCCTCTGGTACTTTCAACAGAACGCAAGCAACAAGTGCTCATCACTGAATCTGACAGAGCCACAACGGTATGGTTTTTCTCCTTCAAGTTCCATATTTAAGCCATTTAGGATACTCCATTACATCCGTAAGAAAGGCTAAATCGCTGTTCCATGTCTGGAATTGCTTTATACTGAAAATATCAAGTATTATTATTAGATCTATAACAGCAGTCTAAGAAAGTCATTAAATGGTCACTGTTACTAACCAAATATTACAAGTTTGTTAGACACGTACCGATTTACCTGCTGTTTCATAAACGCAAATTTCATCACGCAACTCGAAGAATCGACCATGACTTAACCATCTCACTTCAGTGTAGTAAGTGAAGTCCTCAAAGTCTGAGCCCATATTTTGTACGAATGCTTTGAATTGACGATGCTGAAACGATTTCGATTTCATTTTGTTAATGGTTTGGACTACAATATCATAGCATGTTGCATTTGGCAAACTTTAGCTGCAAGTGCCTTCTGATGGATAATGCAATGGAAATGATGAATTTTACTGCTAATGCCTATTTCATTTAAGGGGAGGCATCAGTGAAAATTGCTAAAATCCATAGTTTTGGTCATAATGATGTGAAATTTTGTATGTATTTGTGCCAAAGGGTATTTAGTAGGTATACTAAATTTCACTTTTCCAACTAGGATAGTTTTGCAAAAAAAAAATTATTTGATTTTTTTTGGCCACAGTTTTAGTGTAGTATAACAAATGCTCCATGCATAACATTATTAGTTGTAAATAAACTAAACTCTGGCCGTATGTTTCTTTTGATTATGTCTACAAAACTTAGTATTCTTTATTAGACGTGTCAAATAGTTTTGGAGAAAAAAATTATTTAATACATATATTACCTTTTTTTTCCAAATTATTAATAATTTTCAAAATAAAAATTCAATAGCAATTAAAGTGCTCCATATAGATCATTTAAAATACCAAGTTTTATGTAGCAGTTATCTAAGAACATGTATGCAAAATTCAAAGAAATCCATTAAAAACTGCATTGCAAGGAGCATTTTGAACATTAAAAGATGTAGAAACACAGAAAGCGAAGAAAAATTACTTTAAAGTTTTAAATGTATAACAACACATATTTACTGCTTTAGAATTCCCCTGAACCTATGAGAGGTCCTTGAGATAACTGTTTAGTTTCCTCTTCTTTAAGTTGTAATACTTTTAACTGTTTCTTTGCTGATTTGAATGTATTTAATGTACTTAGTGCACTCTGCTTTAATTGTCGCCTATCCCTGACACTACTAATTCTTTTGCTGACTGGACTTACTTTACTAGCTGTGACCCTTTCCTTTGCATACAGAGTACTCTCACAACCCATATTGAATTCACTGATAGTTCAAGTCACAGCAATTTGTATTCTTTCTAGAAACACAAACTTCTTTGCGATATTTACTGCATATTAAACTATGCAAGTTCTGATTTGCATTTTGAGTTTTTCCTTTTGTACACCTCTAATAAATTAGTATTGGTTAATCTTTGATGTACTGACATAATTGCACTAACTACATTGGATGAAACAAATGTTCTGTTCCCTTCAGGTTTAGGGATTTCCTCACCTTTAACAACAGACAATTATAAAAGTACCAAGATGATTCACCTCCAGGACATTTAAAGTGCTATGGCTTCTCATCAGTTGACATGCAGTGATAGAGAGTTGCAAGTATTGCAGATTTCATCTGATCTACATTTGAAATATTGTTTTTAATTGCATATCTATAATAATTTTGAAGCTTTACAATGGTTTCAGCTTTTAAACTGCCTGATGAAATGCATCAACCATTTTGCTATTTACATCAAAAAGTGCTCATTGGTAACTCTAGGACTAGTGTATGTATCCACATAACTTTTATGACAAGAAGAGGATTGTACAGTTACTTTACTGGCAAATCCTTTTGTACCACTAAATTTTGCTTCTAAACCTTGCAATCCAAAATCTGTGCATGTTAAACTGCTTTATATTTTACTCCAAACTTCACTGAGCAGAAGTACATAATCTGGATTTGGTAGTTCCACATTCATTTAATTTCATTTCATCATCCTTGAAGAAATGTTGAAATTTTTTACCACTTGAACTTGCTTCTTCAAGATCTACTGTAGGCCTAACTTTGTTTGTTTACCCCCCTCAGATTTGCCATCTGGACATTATATTTTATCTTGCTGCAAGAGATTTCTTTGTCTGTCTTCTCTTACTAGGCCTAACAATTTTGTAATGATGTTATACCAATTAATAACAAGAAATTTATGTTAGTCCATCTAACGTACAATTTTTACAACCTTATAGTAGATTCTGACAGTGAAAAGAGAATTAGGTGCTTGCATGTTTATAAACAATAAACCAGATTTTCTCTTACAATAAGACACTTATTTGATATTCCCTGTCTTATTTTCTACTATATTATACCTATTCTTATTCTAAATTGTACTTAACTATTTGTAGGTCACTATAAAGAAGACTTCTCTCTTGTACAAGGTGTATATCATGTGAAAATTTTTCAAAAACATGAGCACGTGCTCAATCACTCACAATAGATAAACGAATTGAAGCCAATTGAAGCCATGCTTTCCCGTAGACATGGGGCGATTCATGAACGAATCGTTCATATGAACGATTACAAGGAAAGAATCGTATTAATCGTGTCAGTCTTAGCATGAATCATCGTTCAAAATGAATCGTAAGAATCGTGCCTGAATCGTAGTTCAAAATGAATCGTAAGAATCGTACATGAATTGTCGTTCAAAAAGAATCGCAAGAATCGGCATGAATCGTCGCTCATAATGAATCGCAAGAATCGTGCCTGAATCGTCGTTCAAAAAGAATCGTGATCAGGACATTCTCGATTCATTCTCGCTTGCGCTTTGTTTACTATTCACTCTTAGCTTTGGCTTCCAAGCCGAGCCCGGACGAATACTGCCGAGTGAGTACGATGATGAGCAGGAAAATTATTATACCAAGCATTGTGATGCTATATCATAATATACGAAAACAGAACAGCACCGCAATATTATATATTGCCGCGTTCTGGCGATTCGTGGTAGTGAATTGCACAGGTTGAAAGATTCGTTAGAATTTATAATGTGAATTGGTAGATTAACACGATTCTTTGAGATGCTGATGGCATAACCTAGGAGTATCGAATTCAGCCGAGAAAGATTAATTCTTAAAAACAAATTGCGTAAATAGCTGTAGAGCGCAGTAAAATGAATCGTAAACATTGCCAATGGATGAACGGAGGCTGCAGCACGTGGTATAAACAATAGAAGTAATTTTCAGTACTTTACTGAGAGACCTGATACACAGTATTGCATGATTACAGTGTAGTAAGTATTATAATATACAATACCAGAATATATGCAAAATGGAGGAAAAATAGGGAATTTTTGAATTCTTGGTTTGAATAACTTTTAAAATTATATAATTTAAAATAATTAATTTGTATACTATAATCTACATTAAAAGTATAAGAACATGCATCGATATAATTAAGCCAATTCTAATGCATTAAAAGTACCTCGAATATGCTGATGTAAAATTTATGTAAAAAATTATTCTCTGCATACCGGGTTTATACCTTTTCACGTATTTATAAAAATTATATAGCTTATTTTCGCGTGCAACTTCGGTAGTAGTGACGAATAATAACAATAGCAATAATAATAATAATAATAATAATAATAATAAAATTGGACAAAAGTAAAATTCAGACAGCGGAAATGAGATTTTTACGAAGAACTTGAGAATGCACCAGATTAGACCTAATAAGAAATGAAACGATAAAATTAGAGAACTGAATATTTATAAATTATATAATAAAATTGAAGAAAACTAACTTAATTGGAAAGCGATATGAACTACATGACTGAAGAAAGAATACCACTATTAATTAATAAATACAAACCGTCGGGAAAAAGAGACATCGGATACCCCAGAAAAAGAGAGGAGTAAAGTAAAGAATCGAATGGAATGCCTAATCATCGAAATGAAGAATATAATAATAATAATAATAATAATAATAATAATAATAATAATAATAATAATATCTTCATAATTACTTTGCATAATACCTTATGTAATCGTAACTTAAGTGGAATCACACAGGTTGATTTTATGACAAATTCAGGTAACTCCAAGTGTCTTACCCAAAATAACGCGGAAAGCGCTTTTACATACATTGTCGTTTATATGCCAAAGAAAAAGATCATAGCCCCCATCGTAACAAAAAAAGTTCTGATTGCATTTTGGCTGCAAACTGCAAAATACAAACGGGGACTATTCATATAAGAATCGTGAGTGAGAATAGACGGCAGGCAAGGCGACGATTCATGAACGAATCGTGCACCAAGGCAGGCCAGCAGACAAAGGTACGATTCATGATTAAATCGTGCAGTTGGGTAGACCAGCAGACAAAGTGACGATTCATGAACGAATCGTGCGCTAGGAGAGACTAGCAGACAGGTAGCAAGAGGACGATTCATGAATCGTGAACGAATCGTATGAATCGATTCATGAACCGTGAACTAATCGCATGAATCGATTACTGCAAAAGAATCGCTCAACCAAATTCTACTTTCCCGGGGTGAATGTTTGCAGAGAATCCCAGATGATGTCTCTGCTATCATTTACCAGCACTGAATGTGACCGCCTGATTTAAACTTCAAAATTGTACGCGATTTTGCTGCAACGGGGTAATGAGTGCATTTCAGGAGCCACAACCACCCGCACATGGGCATTTAAATTATGACGCAACAGCCTTTTAAATGGCGATGCGGCGTAAACTACAATAGATTCTGAAAGTTCAAAGTATAAACATAATTTTAATGCAAAAAACGAAAAATTGAATTTTTCATTATTTTTGCGCGAATTTCACCGATGCCTCCCCTTAAATGGTAAGAAATTCGGGCAACAAAATCCTTTTTTACCGCAACCATTGCCGGAGCTCCATCGGTCACAACATTGACTAATTTCTCCCACTGCAACTGCTTCGATTCTATCGAGTTGAGCACGGCATTAAATATTGCCTCCTCGGTAGCACAAACTTTCATAGGAATACATTCACATACAGAAAAGCTTTCATCCACAGTACGAAGAAATAAAGCCAACTAAGCAGCAGTGCTCTCGTCCGTAGCAAGAGAAAAACGTAAACACATTTGTATTTTTTTAGCCTGCTCCTCTACATTGGCTGAGATATCATCAATTCTGCGTGCTATGGTTTGACTTGGTAGCTTTATTCTTTCGAAAGCATCCATGTACTCAGAACATATTTTTTCGGCTACCTTAGTAGGTATATATAGAGAGAGCGAGGCCACTTTTTTGCGTTTATATGGGAAAGGATAGGGAAAACGAGGCTAGATGCGACGGTTCAAGGAGGAAAATGCGTTTATATGGGCGAGATAGGGAATACGAGGACAGATGCTAGGCTAGACAGTGGTAGGAGGGGGAGTGTGCTTTATATGACACAGATAGGGAATACGTGGAGAGGTGCTAGGCTAGACAGAGGCTGAGTAAAGTATGGTTTATATGAGCGGTATAGGAAAACGATGAGAGGTGTTAGACTAGACAGGGCTTGAAACGTAGTGCATGGTTTATATGAGAGATATAGGAAAACGAGGAAAGGTGTTAGGCTAGACAGAGGTCGAGGAGTAGAGTATGGTTTATATGAGAAGTATAGGAAAACGAGGAGAGGTATTAGGTTAGGAGAATTGAGTATGGGTTTATAAGGAGAGACGAGAAAACGGCGAGAGATCCTATGCTAGGATAGACAGGTGTTAAAATTAGGTTAGATAGGAAACCGAGGAGTGATACTCAGCTAGAGGGAGGCAGGAGGGAATGCTCTTTATGAGAGGTAGGGGATCAGGGGAGTGGTGTTAGGCTAGACAGAGGTTGAGAGTAGAGTATGCGTTTATATGTATGGGAAGTATAGGAAAACGAGGAGAGGTGTTAGGCTAGACAGAGGTCGAGGAGTAGAGTATGGTTTATATGAGAGGTACAGGGAAACAAGGAGAGGAGTTAGGCTAGGCAGAAGTCGAGGAGTAGAGTATGGTTTATATGAGAGGTATAGGAACAGGAGGAGAGGTGTTAGGCTAGACAGATACTAAAGGAGTAGCAATATGGACTTATATACAGGAGAGATAGGGAATAGGAGGTGCTAGACTTGAAAGCAACTTTAGACGTGAACTTAGTGGAAAACTGTTTGATGTCAATGTTAGATCGCTAATTCTAGACATGCCCATCACGTAACCTATTCAGGGAAAAGGTGAGTCGTTCAGGGGAAAAAGGTGACTGCTCAGGGAAAAAGGTGACCCACAAAGGGAAAAAGTCGACCAGTAAAGGAAAAACGTGACCAGCAAAGGGAAAAAAGTGAGCAACAAAGGGAAAAAGGTGACCACCAAAGGGAAAACGGTGAGCCATAAAGGGAAAAAGGTGACTGCTCAGGGAAAAAGGTGACCAGTAAAGGGAAAAATGTCACCAGCAAAGGGAAAAAGGTGAGCAACAAAGGGAAAGAGGTGACCACCAAAGGGAAAACGGTGAGCCATAAAGGGAAAAAGGTGACCTGCAACGGGAAAGGCTAACCCACTAACACTAACAGGTAAGTAATTCAGCTAGTATTGCAAGAGGCTGACTGGATCATAGCAGTGTATGATTTCACAGATAATTCAGCTAGTATCGTATGTATTTAGGCTAATTCATCTAGTATCACAGGATAGATTCCAGAGGCTAACTGCATCATGGCTCTGCATGATTTCACAGGTAATTCAACTAGTATCGTAGGTATTTAGGCTAATTCATCTAATATCACAGGATAGATTCCAGAGGCTAACTGTATCATGGCTCTGCATGATTTCACAGGTAATTCAGCTAGTATCGTATGTATTTAGGCTAATTCATCTAGTATCACAGGATAGATTCCAGAGGCTAACTGTATCATGGCTCTGCATGATTTCACAGGTAATTCAGCTAGTATCGTAGGTATTTAGGCTAATTCAGCTAGTATCACAAGAGGATAGATTCTAGGGTTGGGTATAGCATAGTTTCATATTTCACAGGTAATTCAGAGAGTATCGTAGGTATTTAGGATAATTCAAGTAACATAGGTGTTTAGAGTAATTAAGCAATTATAACCTAGCATCGTATTTCACAGATAGTTCAGGTAATATCGTAAGTATTTGAGGTAACCGACATAGCTTCACAGATATTATTGATAATTTCGATCAGAGATTTGTATCATAGCTATTTAAGGTAAATGCAGGTGATTCAGGTTGTATCAATGGTATTCGAGACATTCTAACAGGTAATTCAGATAGTATCACAGGTGCTCGTGCTAATTTAAAGCAGGAATTCGTATCAGAGCTAGTTAAGGTAATTTCACATGATTCGGGTAGTATCACAGGTATTTAAATCATTTTCACAGCCAATTCAGCTAGTATCGTAAGCATTTAAGCTAATTCAGCTAGTATCACAGGAGGCTAGATTCCAGAGGCTAACTGCATCATAGCTATGCATGATTTCACAGGTAATTCAGCTAGTATCATAGGTATTTAGGCTAATTCAGCTAGTATCACAGGTTAGATTCCAGGGCTGGGTATAGCAGTTTCATATTTCACAGGTAATTCAGAGGGTATCGTAGGTATTTAGGATAATTCAAGTAACAGGTGTTTAGAGTAATTAAGCTAACATTACAGGAGGGTAGGTTCCAGGGGATGGTTATAACCTAGTTTCGTATTTTACAGATAGTTCAGGTAATATCGTAAGTATTTGGGTAATCAGCATAGTTTCACAGATGCTCGTGATAATTTCGATCAGAGATTTGTATCACAACTATTTAAGGTAAATGCAGGTGATTCAGGTTGTATCAATGGTATTTGTGTCATTTTAACAGGTAATTCATATAGTGTCTAGGTATTTGGGCGATTCAAGCATCATAGGTGTTTAGAGTAACTCAGCTAGTATCACAGGAGGCTAGATTCAATGATCAGGGTTTCGTATCAGAGCTATTTAATGTAATTTCACTTGATTCGAGTAGTATCACAGGTATTTAAGTCATTTTAACAGGTAATTCAGATAGTATCACAGGTATTCATGGTAATATAGAGAGTAATTAGATTATAAACATTTCGCATCCAAGGTTACAGCACTTTAAATACTTTTTTTCTAAATCTTACAAACCTTCTATATGTTAAACAGTTAGTGGACGAGGCTGAGAGGGATAAACTGCCTGTGGGTTTACAAAATGAAAAGCCATGCATCAACATACCTTAGTTTAGTCCGTCGTACGTGCCTCTCCCCTTTTATCTAGGCTTGAGACTAGCACTAGGATTGCTCCTAATGGCAGGGTTAACACCTCCCCTTCCATCTTCTTCTTTCTTCATCAGGCGTCTGCTAGTTGCATACACAGCACGTGAGTAAACTTAATTTTCTAAGATTGTAGACTCATGAGAAAATCTTTATCTTTAACTTACATTCTTTTAAGCACTGTTTGTAATGGCGTAATGTCCATACGCATAGGTAGTTATTCCATCTTCGGCAATAACTCTTTTATCATCAAACGGAGTCAATGCAATTTTATTCACTTGTACTGTAGCAAGAGCGTGCTTTCGCGACAGGATTAGATTCATGGGCGTTCTGATGATTTCACAGGTTTTAAGACAGTCTGTATAGCTGTCAAACGAAATGTACTGCTTAATAGCGCTACGTTTTATACCTTTAATCTTTTTTATCATTGATCCTTGAATATCTAAGGCATACATCTTAGGACGTAGTCCAACAAAGCGTAGGATGATTTTGCTATTAGCCTCATCTTTAAATTTTCCCAATACCTTCTTGTTTAGAGTTGAATGGCATATATGGTTGGCAGGGTAATCGGCTGTATCGAGATGCTCAAGAAAACGTAGCTTGTCCTGGTACACATCTTCAGTTGTAACACGATGAATGAACGAATCAGTGTCCATATACATAAGCTTCAGGTTTTCAGCTCCATAATAAGGCAACAACACGTCGTAATGATAGTAATACATTAATGTCTTGGAGATGTCCAACACACTCATACCAATGTATATAGGCTTGTTGAATACAATCTGACGAGAGGCCATATGTACAGCAGCTAGATTAGCAGCATATATCGTCCTGTCGATAAACGTAGGCTTGGAGATCAGCTTCTCTAGAGTTTTTTCATTGGTCACCAGGCGTATATCCATACGGTTACGCAGGTTCTTCATAGTTTTTCCAAACATAGCGTTGTTAAAGAGCTTGTAGAGATCCTTCTCGAAGTCATTTGCAGCTTGTTGTCGTAGCCTGTTGTTAAATTCCACATAAGGTTTCAACCACCGAGACTGTTGGAATTGTAGCACACGATGGATTTTTGTTAGTCGTAACCCATGACTAAGAGCTTGCTTCAAAGCCATGTAATGCACTACATACTTCTTTCGAGGTCCAAGATGGGGTATCAGTTTCTTTGTAGATGCTTCCAATGGTTTCATACACTCAGGCAGGAAAGGTAGATCGTTGTGTAGATCGTGAAGTTCTGCAGGATACTCGACGTCGACTTCTAATATGTACCCATGAGGATCATCTTCTTGTAGTGTTTCTAAGTTGATTTCTTCAGGCAAAACCCACTGAAATCCACCAAAAGGAAGGGCGTGACACATTGCCCACCCATATTGGTTATTAGCGTCCTCGTATGTGATAAATTGGGATGGTCTCGACGGATCAAACTTCTCCATATAAGTGTTATTAGCCTCAGCATACCGATGAGAAACTTGGCATAAACCTCCTCTTATACCTGATTCCACCATGAGTAGTTGATCATAATCTTGTAACAGCTCTAACTTAATCCCAGTATACAGTAACATGGCGTCCCATGTAAGACCTGGAGAGGTAAAATAATGGGCTGGATCGACTTTATGTGTTTTGAGGGTTTGCTCTCTGAACGTCTCAAAGACGTCAGCTAGAAGAAGTACATCCGAAGTTAAGTAGAGATCGCTGTACTCTCCCAGGTTTCTCACATTGAACAGCTCCCATACATTTCTAGCATGATCGTAGTCAGTATCAGTAATTTCTTCTTCATTTAATCTATTGTAGAAGGAGTCCTTAGGAGGCAAGCAGGTCTCGTTCAGGGCATCCCATGACGTAACAAAATCATATGGAAATACACCCTTACGGGTCATCAACTTCAATTTGTCTTCTCCAAAGTACTTTAGCGTTTCAGGATACGAGGTTAGATTTGTTATCAACTTATCCAAGCTTGTACTGAGGAATCGAAAGCTATCCACAAATCGAAGCTTTATATCTCCTACATACTTGGTGAATGAGATATAGCTTTCTTCAGAGTTAGGAATTACCTCCACACGTTCACTTGTGCACCCCAACTCCTTTACAATGAAATGCGAGTCATATCCGCTAAGGTTATGCATGAAGACTGGTATATATGTAGGGGTTTTACAGGTTAAATTACATTCATTATGAAGACTTCCACGATATTCACCGCTGATGTGATCATGGTCGCGTACTTTATAGTTCTCTTCTGTAAAGGGTTTTCCACACAAGTAGCATGCTGAAGAAGACTCAAAATCCTTTTGCTGTTGATCCGTAAGTTTCAGAGGCTTAGCAGATTTGTATATATTACCAATCATTTCTGCAAGAGATGTAAGGTACAGCATAAACTTCTGAGCAGCATCAGCACCACGATACACATAGGGTTGCTTAGGAAGACCAGTTTTGAGATGTTCAACACTGGATGTAGGCTTCACGTAAACACAGAAGCTCATTGGTGTGTGCTCTTGATAAGGGGTTGTATAGGAAGTTTCAGGATCGGGTATACACGTATGGCATGGAGTGAGAATACTCTCAAAATCCGCATAGATGACATAAGGTACTTTCAGCATCCTCTCAACATTTTTAAACTGTACAATTGCTTTCTCCTTGGTAGGCATAACTACCCTTGCAACACCATGTTGAATACAGACGGCTGCATGTTCTTGTAGTTTTTCGTGTCCACTTCGTCCGCTCTGGTCATCAAAATGTGTAAAGCAGCGCTTACAAGTATAAACCCGTCCATTATGGTTAGTTTTCTGGCGTCGAACGAGTTTCTCAAAATTCTTTATATACACGTAGTGATGTTTTCCACTGCTGTCATTCAATAGTAGCAGGTCGCGATGTTCAGGTAGTTCAATGTCAGCAACCTTTATTGGATACACTTCATGCTTCTCATCCAGCCCGAAAACGTTAATGGATATCTTCTTAAGCTTCTCAAATTTAGGTATTTGAGAAAGTGTTGTAGGATAGGAAACAGCTGAAGTCGTACTTATCTTCAAGTTGTTTGTATTTGCTGACGCGTTGAGGCTTGGTGCTCACGAATTTGGCCAGTATAGAGTACACGAAACATTTCTCGTCGCTAAAGTTCTGGATGTTTATACACGCTTCTTTAGCTCCGACAGATATTGGTAATGGTATGTAGCTACTTCCTCGCAATGGATTGTACTTGTTGATACGAAGTCGAACTCCTTCCACAGCAAGCAAAGCCCAGCTGCTACCCTTAAGCTGAGACTCCTCCATTTCAGTCACCAATTTCTTGAATTTCGCTTCCAGTGTTGAGTCCAGATCTGTTTCTAGGAAAACAGGATGATTCCTTGTTTTAAATGTTTTGTCACAGGTTTCTCCAATACTGTTAACAAATCGACACTCAGCCAGCAGATTAATTTTAACACTCTTATGAATGCTAAGCTCTTTATGCACAGCATGGATTATACGTTGTTTTGCCTCTTGCAGATACATATTTAGGTCCTTAGCTGATTCGCATCGTATAAAATACGATTTCAATCGTCCTTCGAATGAAGTTTCGTATTCTTTCATATCACAGTCCGCCATTGTTGACAGAAACTGATGTTTAGTTGGCTCCAATCTTCTTTTCTTCTGAGGACTGCTTATTTCACATATATCTTCGTGTCGCTGTCCCTTATAACCATCTTTGAAGGTTACATTACAATGTTTACATTTGAAGAGCTTCTTGCAGCTCATCTCGTGTCTTCTCTTATCATAACCTCGGAGGAACTTCTTCCCACATTTTCCGCATGCATATCCAGTAGCGCTTGGAATAATATCCTTATACGCTGATTTATTCATCTTTATTCTTGATGTAATAACGTATTAATCACTGATCAATGAAATGTAGACCTCTTCACCTTGACACCACTTTAGAAAGCTGATTATTCTTGGAGAGAACACGATGTTAACACCTCAAGACTAATTAGCACAATGAAGTCCAATGCCCTAGATCACCATATTTATAGAGGGAGCACGAACCTTTTAGATCAATCATAAACTCGTTCCATAACCACCTGCATATGATCGCTCAACGTGTACTAACCCCCAGCCATATAACCTCAAGTCTAGAGACAGGATGTTTATGACGTCACACCCAGAGACAGGATGTCTGGCAGCATCAAACACGTTTAAACTCGTCTCATAACTACCTGCTTATGCTGTTACACCAGCAAGAGAAGTATTCCCACACGCTCATTCAGACATATATTTCAAATTCAAGCCTACCACCACCATCACCACCTATTGTACCAAGGTTAATTCAAGCTGTATTATCACAATACTTAAAAGTAAAAGCTTAAAAGGAAACCTAGAAGATTTTTCCCTTATTTACTTAATTATTTCATGTTTTATTCCCTTTTCAATTCTTCCTTTCCATCTTCTCACAGAAAGACCATTACATTTCACTACAATCATGAGAAAAGCAATTTTTCCAGAAATACACAGATTCTAAGCTTCTAAATCGAACCCGGCAATACTATTAATAAATCTATTTTAGCTCCCCAATATCAGCATCTACCATTTAATGTTTACTCGAACCTGATATGATCCATAAGCTTGAAGATATATGAAATCACCCTTCGGGATTCGATCTGAGTACTTTAAAGTAATATTTGTCACGATAACGATATTTAAGGACTAGATACCCTGTTTACGTTTACCTTGACATGTCTATCTAAATTAAATTACGAGTTATTAAATTTTTGCAAGTAAATTTCATTGAATCGGTATTCGAACCCAGAACACCAGGAACAAGATAATTTATAATATTAGTCTGACATGTTAAAACAAAGCTGTATGCAGTTACATCATCGATCTAAGTGATATATTCTAGTGTACAGAGGAAAATTAAGAAAGTCATTAAAATATGGGGAATCGAACCAAGCACAACTGATTGGCAATTATATACAGCATTAATTACCCATTATAGAAGCTATGAATCATGCTTTGGTCCATTCCTCTACCTCACTTAGTTCCCGAGATAATGAAAATTTTAAAATTAGGATCGAACCCAGGACGTCATGTATCTAATTACACATCCACAAGATACTACCTAATAACATAAATGCAATAAAGTTTATTTGGTGTCTTTATTGTAATTAGTTATTAAATTTATAATTAAATTACATTTTATCAGCATGCGAACCCAGAACACCAGAAACAAAATTATTTACAATATTAGTTTGATATGTTTAAAGGTGCTGTATGCAGTTACAGCATCAATCTAAGTGATATATTCTAGAGTATAGAGAAAAATTAAGGAAGTCATTAAAAAATCGGGATTCGAACTAGGCACAACTGATTGAAAATTATATACAGTAATAATTACCCATCATAGGAGCTATCAAACATGCTTTGGACCATTCCTCTAGCTTTCTTAGTTTCCGAGATAATGGAGATTTTAAAATTAAGGATCGAAACCATGACAACAGGTACCAAAATATACATCCACAAGAAACTACCTAATGACATTAATGTAATAAAGTTTATTTGGCGTCTTTATCTTAATTAGTCTCTGAGTTATTAGAAGATGAATTTGCATTCACTCCTAGGATTCGAACCCAGGCATCCCGGTCAACTTGGAACAAGGTCCTTATGACGCGGCGCATTCCAAAGAATTGATTAGTTTTTATCCCATTGTTCTATTTCTTTTCATTCAGGAGATATAAGCGATTAAACAGTAGACATATTAGGAGAGAGCTGGCCCACAGAGAGATGCCGCCCACTGATTTACATGTGGTTTAACACATGTAAACATGTGTAACCAGCCCCGCCTAATATGTCTACTGTTTAATCGATTATATCTCATGAATGAAAAGAGATAGAACAATGGGATAAAAACTAATCAATTCTTTGGAATACGCCGCGTCATTAGGACCTTGTTCCAAGTTGACCGGGATGCCTGGGTTCGAATCCTAGGAGTGAATGCAAATTCATCTTCTAATAACTCAGAGACTAATTAAGATAAAGACGCCAAATAAACTTTATTACATTAATGTCATTAGGTAGTTTCTTGTGGATGTATATGTTGGTACCTGGTGTCCTGGGTTCGATCCTTAATTTTAAAATCTCCATTATCTCGGAAACTAAGAAAGCTAGAGGAATGGACCAAAGCATGTTTGATAGCTCCTACGATGGGTAATTATTACTGTATATAATTTTTAATCAGTTGTCCATAGTTCGAATCCCGATTTTTTAATGACTTCCTTAATTTTTCTCTATACTCTAGAATATATCACTTAGATTGATGCTGTAACTGCATACAGCACCTTTAAACATATCAAACTAATATTGTAAATAATTTTGTTTCTGGTGTTCTGGGTTCGAATACTGATAAAATGTAATTTAATTATAAATTTAATAACTCCTAAACTAATTACAATAAAGACAGCAAATAAACTTTATTGCATTTATGTTATTAGGTAGTA
Source organism: Deroplatys truncata (assembly GCA_030765065.1). Classification (NCBI taxonomy): domain Eukaryota; kingdom Metazoa; phylum Arthropoda; class Insecta; order Mantodea; family Mantidae; genus Deroplatys; species Deroplatys truncata. The sequence goes on from CM060990.1 coordinate 700,093,356, forward strand.
TCTTGTGGATGTGTAATTAGATACATGACGTCCTGGGTTCGATCCTAATTTTAAAATTTTCATTATCTCGGGAACTAAGTGAGGTAGAGGAATGGATCAAAGCATGATTCATAGCTTCTATAATGGGTAATTAATGCTGTATATAATTGCCAATCAGTTGTGCTTGGTTCGATTCCCCATATTTTAATGACTTTCTTAATTTTCCTCTGTACACTAGAATATATCACTTAGATCGATGATGTAACTGCATACAGCTTTGTTTAACATGTCAGACTAATATTATAAATTATCTTGTTCCTGGTGTTCTGGGTTCGAATACCGATTCAATGAAATTTACTTGCAAAAATTTAATAACTCGTAATTTAATTTAGATAGACATGTCAAGGTAAACGCAGAGTATCTAGTCCTTAAATATCGTTATCGTGACAAATATTACTTTAAAGTACTCAGATCGAATCCCGAAGGGTGATTTCATATATCTTCAAGCTTATGGATCATATCAGGTTCGAGTAAAGATTAAATAGTAGATGCTGATATTGGGGAGCTAAAATAGATTTATTAATAGTATTCCCGGGTTCGATTTAGAAGCTTAGAATCTGTGTAACTCTGGAAAAATTGCTTTTCTCATGATTGTAGTGAAATGTAATGGTCTTTCTGTGAGAAGATGGAAAGGAAGAATTGAAAAGGGAATAATAACATGAAATAATTAAGTAAATAAGGGAAAAATCTTCTAGGTTTCCTTTTAAGCTTTTACTTTTAAGTATTGTGATAATACAGCTTGAATTAACCTTGGTACAATAGGTGGTGATGGTGGTGGTAGGCTTGAATTTGAAATATATGTCTGAATGAGCGGGTGGGAATACTTCTCTTGCTGGTGTGACAGCATAAGCAGGTAGTTATGAGACGAGTTTAAACGTGTTTGATGCTGCCAGACATCCTGTCTCTGGGTGTGACGTCATAAACATCCTGTCTCTAGACTTGAGGTTATATGGCTGGGGTTTAGTACACGTTGAGCGATCATATGCAGGTGGTTATGGAACGAGTTTATGATTGATCTAAAAGGTTCGTGCTCCCTCTATAAATATGGTGATCTAGGGCAATGGACTTCATTGTGCTAATTAGTCTTGAGGTGTTAACATCGTGTTCTCTCCAAGAATAATCAGCTTTCTAAAGTGGTGTCAAGGTGAAGAGGTCTACATTTCATTGATCAGTGATTAATACGTTATTACATCAAGAATAAAGATGAATAACTCAGCGTATAAGGATATTATTCCAAGCGCTACTGGATATGCATGCGGAAAATGTGGGAAGAAGTTCCTCCGCGGTTATGATAAGAGAAGACACGAGATGAGCTGCAAGAAGCTCTTCAAATGTAAACATTGTAATGTAACCTTCAAAGATGGTTATAAGGGACAGCGACACGAAGATATATGTGAAATAAGCAGTCCTCAGAAGAAAAGAAGATTGGAGCCAACTAAACATCAGTTGCTGTCAACAATGGCGGACTGTGATATGAAAGAATACGAAACTTCATTCGAAGGACGATTGAAATCGTATTTTATACGATGCGAATCAGCTAAGGACCTAAATATGTATCTGCAAGAGGCAAAACAACGTATAATCCAGGCTGTGCATAAAGAGCTTAGCATTCATAAGAGTGTTAAAATTAATCTGCTGGTTGAGTGTCGATTTGTTAACAGTATTGGAGAAACCTGTGACAAAACATTTAAAACAAGGAATCATCCTGTTTTCCTAGAAACAGATCTGGACTCAACACTGGAAGCGAAATTCAAGAAATTGGTGACTGAAATGGAGGAGTCTCAGCTTAAGGGTAGCAGCTGGGCTTTGCTTGCTGTGGAAGGAGTTCGACTTCGTATCAACAAGTACAATCCATTGCGAGGAAGTAGCTACATACCATTACCAATATCTGTCGGAGCTAAAGAAGCGTGTATAAACATCCAGAACTTTAGCGACGAGAAATGTTTCGTGTACTCTATACTGGCCAAATTCGTGAGCACCAAGCCTCAACGCGTCAGCAAATACAAACAACTTGAAGATAAGTACGACTTCAGCTGTTTCCTATCCTACAACACTTTCTCAAATACCTAAATTTGAGAAGCTTAAGAAGATATCCATTAACGTTTTCGGGCTGGATGAGAAGCATGAAGTGTATCCAATAAAGGTTGCTGACATTGAACTACCTGAACATCGCGACCTGCTACTATTGAATGACAGCAGTGGAAAACATCACTACGTGTATATAAAGAATTTTGAGAAACTCGTTCGACGCCAGAAAACTAACCATAATGGACGGGTTTATACTTGTAAGCGCTGCTTTACACATTTTGATGACCAGAGCGGACGAAGTGGACACGAAAAACTACAAGAACATGCAGCCGTCTGTATTCAACATGGTGTTGCAAGGGTAGTTATGCCTACCAAGGAGAAAGCAATTGTACAGTTTAAAAATGTTGAGAGGATGCTGAAAGTACCTTATGTCATCTATGCGGATTTTGAGAGTATTCTCACTCCATGCCATACGTGTATACCCGATCCTGAAACTTCCTATACAACCCCTTATCAAGAGCACACACCAATGAGCTTCTGTGTTTACGTGAAGCCTACATCCAGTGTTGAACATCTCAAAACTGGTCTTCCTAAGCAACCCTATGTGTATCGTGGTGCTGATGCTGCTCAGAAGTTTATGCTGTACCTTACATCTCTTGCAGAAATGATTGGTAATATATACAAATCTGCTAAGCCTCTGAAACTTACGGATCAACAGCAAAAGGATTTTGAGTCTTCTTCAGCATGCTACTTGTGTGGAAAACCCTTTACAGAAGAGAACTATAAAGTACGCGACCATGATCACATCAGCGGTGAATATCGTGGAAGTCTTCATAATGAATGTAATTTAACCTGTAAAACCCCTACATATATACCAGTCTTCATGCATAACCTTAGCGGATATGACTCGCATTTCATTGTAAAGGAGTTGGGGTGCACAAGTGAACGTGTGGAGGTAATTCCTAACTCTGAAGAAAGCTATATCTCATTCACCAAGTATGTAGGAGATATAAAGCTTCGATTTGTGGATAGCTTTCGATTCCTCAGTACAAGCTTGGATAAGTTGATAACAAATCTAACCTCGTATCCTGAAACGCTAAAGTACTTTGGAGAAGACAAATTGAAGTTGATGACCCGTAAGGGTGTATTTCCATATGATTTTGTTACGTCATGGGATGCCCTGAACGAGACCTGCTTGCCTCCTAAGGACTCCTTCTACAATAGATTAAATGAAGAAGAAATTACTGATACTGACTACGATCATGCTAGAAATGTATGGGAGCTGTTCAATGTGAGAAACCTGGGAGAGTACAGCGATCTCTACTTAACTTCGGATGTACTTCTTCTAGCTGACGTCTTTGAGACGTTCAGAGAGCAAACCCTCAAAACACATAAAGTCGATCCAGCCCATTATTTTACCTCTCCAGGTCTTACATGGGACGCCATGTTACTGTATACTGGGATTAAGTTAGAGCTGTTACAAGATTATGATCAACTACTCATGGTGGAATCAGGTATAAGAGGAGGTTTATGCCAAGTTTCTCATCGGTATGCTGAGGCTAATAACACTTATATGGAGAAGTTTGATCCGTCGAGACCATCCCAATTTATCACATACGAGGACGCTAATAACCAATATGGGTGGGCAATGTGTCACGCCCTTCCTTTTGGTGGATTTCAGTGGGTTTTGCCTGAAGAAATCAACTTAGAAACACTACAAGAAGATGATCCTCATGGGTACATATTAGAAGTCGACGTCGAGTATCCTGCAGAACTTCACGATCTACACAACGATCTACCTTTCCTGCCTGAGTGTATGAAACCATTGGAAGCATCTACAAAGAAACTGATACCCCATCTTGGACCTCGAAAGAAGTATGTAGTGCATTACATGGCTTTGAAGCAAGTTCTTAGTCATGGGTTACGACTAACAAAAATCCATCGTGTGCTACAATTCCAACAGTCTCGGTGGTTGAAACCTTATGTGGAATTTAACAACAGGCTACGACAACAAGCTGCAAATGACTTCGAGAAGGATCTCTACAAGCTCTTTAACAACGCTATGTTTGGAAAAACTATGAAGAACCTGCGTAACCGTATGGATATACGCCTGGTGACCAATGAAAAAACTCTAGAGAAGCTGATCTCCAAGCCTACGTTTATCGACAGGACGATATATGCTGCTAATCTAGCTGCTGTACATATGGCCTCTCGTCAGATTGTATTCAACAAGCCTATATACATTGGTATGAGTGTGTTGGACATCTCCAAGACATTAATGTATTACTATCATTACGACGTGTTGTTGCCTTATTATGGAGCTGAAAACCTGAAGCTTATGTATATGGACACTGATTCGTTCATTCATCGTGTTACAACTGAAGATGTGTACCAGGACAAGCTACGTTTTCTTGAGCATCTCGATACAGCCGATTACCCTGCCAACCATATATGCCATTCAACTCTAAACAAGAAGGTATTGGGAAAATTTAAAGATGAGGCTAATAGCAAAATCATCCTACGCTTTGTTGGACTACGTCCTAAGATGTATGCCTTAGATATTCAAGGATCAATGATAAAAAAGATTAAAGGTATAAAACGTAGCGCTATTAAGCAGTACATTTCGTTTGACAGCTATACAGACTGTCTTAAAACCTGTGAAATCATCAGAACGCCCATGACTCTAATCCTGTCGCGAAAGCACGCTCTTGCTACAGTACAAGTGAATAAAATTGCATTGACTCCGTTTGATGATAAAAGAGTTATTGCCGAAGATGGAATAACTACCTATGCGTATGGACATTACGCCATTACAAACAGTGCTTAAAAGAATGTAAGTTAAAGATAAAGATTTTCTCATGAGTCTACAATCTTAGAAAATTAAGTTTACTCACGTGCTGTGTATGCAACTAGCAGACGCCTGATGAAGAAAGAAGAAGATGGAAGGGGAGGTGTTAACCCTGCCATTAGGAGCAATCCTAGTGCTAGTCTCAAGCCTAGATAAAAGGGGAGAGGCACGTACGACGGACTAAACTAAGGTATGTTGATGCATGGCTTTTCATTTTGTAAACCCACAGGCAGTTTATCCCTCTCAGCCTCGTCCACTAACTGTTTAACATATAAAAGGTTTGTAAGATTTAGAAAAAAGTATACAAAGTGCTGTAACCTTGGATGCGAAATGTTTATAATCTAATTACTCTCTATATTACCATGAATACCTGTGATACTATATGAATTACCTGTTAAAATGACTTAAATGCCTGTGATACTACTCGAATCAAGTGAAATTACATTAAATAGCTCTGATACGAAACCCTGATCATTGAATCTAGCCTCCTGTGATACTAGCTGAGTTACTCTAAACACCTATGATGCTTGAATCGCCCAAATACCTAGACACTATATGAATTACCTGTTAAAATGACACAAATACCATTGATACAACCTGAATCACCTGCATTTACCTTAAATAGTTGTGATACAAATCTCTGATCGAAATTATCACGAGCATCTGTGAAACTATGCTGATTACCCAAATACTTACGATATTACCTGAACTATCTGTAAAATACGAAACTAGGTTATAACCATCCCCTGGAACCTACCCTCCTGTAATGTTAGCTTAATTACTCTAAACACCTGTTACTTGAATTATCCTAAATACCTACGATACCCTCTGAATTACCTGTGAAATATGAAACTATGCTATACCCAGCCCTGGAATCTAACCTCCTGTGATACTAGCTGAATTAGCCTAAATACCTACGATACCAGCTGAATTACCTGTGAAATCATGCATAGCTATGATGCAGTTAACCTCTGGAATCTAGCCTCCTGTGATACTAGCTGAATTAGCTTAAATGCTTACGATACTAGCTGAATTGGCTGTGAAAATGATTTAAATACCTGTGATACTACCCGAATCATGTGAAATTACCTTAACTAGCTCTGATACGAATTCCTGCTCTAAATTAGCACGAGCACCTGTGATACTATCTGAATTACCTGTTAAAATGACTCGAATACAATTGATACAACCTGAATCACCTGCATTTACCTTAAATAGCTATGATACAAATCTCTGATCGAAATTATCAATAATATCTGTGAAGCTATGTCGGTTACCTCAAATACTTACGATATTACCTGAACTATCTGTGAAATACGAAGCTAGGTTATAACCAACCCCTGTAACCTACCCTCCTGTAATGCTTGCTTAATTACTTTAAACACCTATGTTACTTGAATTATCCTAAATACCTACGATACTCTCTGAATTACCTGTGAAATATGAAACTATGCTATACCCAACCCTAGAATCTATCCTCTTGTGATACTAGCTGAATTAGCCTAAATACCTACGATACTAGCTGAATTACCTGTGAAATCATGCAGAACCATGATACAGTTAGCCTCTGGAATCTATCCTGTGACACTAGATGAATTAGCCTAAATACATACCATACTAGCTGAATTACCTGTGAAATCATGCAGAGCCATGATACAGTTAGCCTCTGGAATCTATCCTGTGATACTAAATGAATTAGCCTAAATACATACGATACTAGCTGAATTACCTGTGAAATCATGCAGAGCCATGATACAGTTAGCCTCTGGAATCTATCCTGTGATACTAGATGAATTAGCCTAAATACCTACGATACTAGCTGAATTACCTGTGAAATCATGCAGAGCCATGATGCAGTTAGCCTCTGGAATCTATCCTGTGATACTAGATGAATTAGCCTAAATACATACGATACTAGCTGAATTACCTGTGAAATCATACACTGCTATGATCCAGTCAGCCTCTTGCAATACTAGCTGAATTACTTACCTGTTAGTGTTAGTGGGTTAGTCTTTCCCGTTGCAGGTCACCTTTTTCCCTTTATGGCTCACCGTTTTCCCTTTGGAGGTCACCTCTTTCCCTTTGTTGCTCACCTTTTTCCCTTTGCTGGTGACATTTTTCCCTTTACTGGTCACCTTTTTCCCTGAGCAGTCACCTTTTTCCCTTTATGGCTCACCGTTTTCCCTTTAGTGGTCACCTTTTTCCCTTTGTTGCTCATTTTTTTCCCTTTGCTGGTCACGTTTTTCCTTTACTGGTCGACTTTTCCCTTTGTGAGTCACCTTTTTCCCTGAGCAGTCACCTTTTTCCCCTGAACGACTCACCTTTTCCCTGAATAGGTTACGTGATGGGCATGTCTAGAATTAGCGGTCTAACATTGACATCAAACAGTTTTCCACTAAGTTCACGTCTAAAGTCGCTTTCAAGTCTAGCACCTCCTATTCCCTATCTCTCCTGTATATAAGTCCATATTGCTACTCCTTTAGCATCTGTCTAGCCTAACACCTCTCCTCCTGTTCCTATACCTCTCATATAAACCATACTCTACTCCTCGACTTCTGCCTAGCCTAACTCCTCTCCTCGTTTCCCTGTACCTCTCATATAAACCATACTCTACTCCTCGACCTCTGTCTAGCCTAACACCTCTCCTCGTTTTCCTATACTTCCCATACATATAAACGCATACTCTACTCTCAACCTCTGTCTAGCCTAACACCACTCCCCTGATCCCCTACCTCTCATAAAGAGCATTCCCTCCTGCCCCCCCTCTAGCTGAGTATCACTCCTCGGTTTCCTATCTAACCTAACTTTAACACCTGCCTATCCTAGCATAGGATCTCTCGCCGTTTTCTCGTCTCTCCTTATAAACCCATACTCAATTCTCCTAAACTAATACCTCTCCTCGTTTTCCTATACTTCTCATATAAACCATACTCTACTCCTCGACCTCTGTCTAGCCTAACACCTTTCCTCGTTTTCCTATATCTCTCATATAAACCATGCACTACGTTTCAAGCCCTGTCTAGTCTAACACCTCTCATCGTTTTCCTATACCGCTCATATAAACCATACTTTACTCAGCCTCTGTCTAGCCTAGCACCTCTCCACGTATTCCCTATCTGTGTCATATAAAGCACACTCCCCCTCCTACCACTGTCTAGCCTAGCGTCAGTCCTCGTATTCCCTATCTCGCCCATATAAACGCATTTTCCGCCTTGAACCGTCGCATCTAGCCTCGTTTTCCCTATCCTTTCCCATATAAACGCAAAAAAGTGGCCTCGCTCTCTCTATATATACCTACTTACCTTTATCATTCAATTTTTAATAAATTCACTACCATTAAAAGGCTTCATTGACCTAGCTATTTCCAATTCCACAATATAGCTAGCAAGGAAAATTTGTTATGTTTTGGAACTGTAAATCTATTTTAGATTTGAAATTTAGCTTTTGTTTCTTCTAGCTGATTATCCTATCCACACCTATAGTAAAGAGCAAAGGGTTAAGCAGTTATTTCTTTCAGTTTTTATTCGTTGTTGTGGAACAATTGCTTGCTGTTTCATCGCATGCTCATCTTTTTACTGTGTACCCTAATAATTAAGTTAATAAATAATAATAAAATGTAAACACATTGTACTACCCTGTGATTGCATTTGACTTGCGTGGGCTGCTTCATAATGTCGTTGAATGTTGTATTTTCTTGCACCATTAAATACTTTCGAACAAAGTAAACATGTATGTTTCCCCCATCCGCCAAACTAAAACATTCGTCACCCACTCCTCTATGAACTTTGTTACAGTCCACCATGTTTGTTACGAGAATGATGACATTCACTGCAATTGATGGGGTGTGTCGGTAGGTACAAAGTCCATGGAGTGGGATGGAGTGAGCTAAGTTTAGTTCATGAACCCGCGCTTGGACATGGCTATTTTAGAGCATATACAATTATTGACGTTATTAGTGCGTTCGCAACATGGTAGCACATTAAATATCTTTCGATATTTAGCTTTCGGAAGCGATTTTATACAAAGGTGTTATTAGAGAACAAGATTTGCCAAAGGTGATTAGGTGCATCATGTTTTGTATCGTAACTACGTAAAAACATTACCATAGTATTATCGTTTGAAAGTATGTTACTTTAAGTTTAACCCTATGATATTTGAGGTTAAGGCTAATGAATTGATTTTGATAAACAATGGTAATTTTATTTCCTTTAAAGGTTGTGTACAAATAAGATGGGTAAGAGAGAAAATAGTGAGGGAAGCAGTCACTCAGTTAAAAAATATGCATGCTTAACAGCAGTTTCCAAAAAGGAATTGTTAACATGTACCAAAAATTGAAATCTGAAGCTGAAGAAGAGAATGTCTGTGTAAGAGAAGTAGCTCTCATGACAAGAATTGCAAGTCTTATAGGGTTAGGTAGACAATATGTATCTCGTACGTCCTACACAATGGGTGCTTGAGAACTTCTGCGCATTCATTTAATAAAAACAGTTAACGTTAAACTTCATTATATCTGGCAACATTAAGGTGCATTCATAGTTTCTCTGCTAAGGTGGCATTATAAAAGGTGCCGTGCCATGTGTTTTAATACACAATTTCTTTCTTTCTTTTTGTGGATATTGGAATTTTAGGAAGGGTATTAATTTTTTTCAGCTAATGTTAAAAACCTAATATTTGTATGCATGTTTATTTTTATTACTGCATAGATTTTGTAAAGTGCAAAAAGTAATAAGAACATTTGAGAAGGGAGAGGCATTTGTCACACCTGGGAAACGTAGAATCAACCTCGATCTGTAACTATAACTGTAACTATAATCCGTACGAAACGAGAAGGAATCTGAAGCACGCCAATGGAGCGCCAGCAGGGGCGCTGCGTTGGCAGATGGTCTGTGAGTGTGACAGAGAGAGAGAGAGAGAGAGAGAGAGAGAGACGAGACACAGCGTGAAGCAAGATACAGCTAGTGTAGCATACACATTCACCCTGATCACTTGGCGCGGAGTCCAGCGGGCATGCTTTCATACTTGTTAAATACTTAATTAAAATCACTAAACTTGTAACACTAACTTTAAAACTTTAAGCTTATATAAAGAATACTTTCGCGTGTAAATACCTTGTCTAAAAGATAAATTACAAGCAACAAATTAAGAAGTGAGCTTGACAAGTCATCACTTCGCTAAACTCGGAACTCAACTGCTGTAAGCTCTTGCAAACAGACCGAACGTAAACACAACACTGCTGATGGCGGTGTGCAAAGGTCAAGGTGTTTCAGCAACCCTCATAAATATCTGCTTCGACACATAACTAAAGAACCAAACATCGCAGAGACACGGCTTTTGGACAGTCTGATTCAAAATGGTTGGCACTGTTCAGCTATAATACTATAAATTATGAATACTTAACTTTTAATAGCGCAATTGAAAAGTAAAAACCGTAGCCTACAGCGAGACCGAGCGGCACTTGATATTCATGTTTTTGCTAAAGAAGCAATTGTATTATTTATATATGATAGACTAAGCCATTTTAAGACAACTTCTATTTATGGCTTGTTTATGATTTTTAAGCACAGATCATATTATATTGTTCTTTGATTTATGTGCAGGAGAAAGGGCAACAACTAAGCTTGTGCTACAACATGTGAGAGAGAATTATGAGATATATCTATATAATGGATCACTCACATCACAGGATAATTTTACAGGAAATGAGCTTTAAGTGGACCAAGGAGAATGACTTGTGTATGTAAGAGATTTTTCAGAGATTCCGTTCAAGACGTCTTGCTTTTTAAGACAATATGTGAGAAACCTGGAAAGCAAAAGACTAATAGGGTGAAAATTAACAAACAATCTTTGCAATAATTAATAGCATGCTATAAAATAAATTGCTACAATTAGAAGGCTTCATTCCATTTGATATTTAAACTGCACTATTTTGATTGTGGTTTCTTTCATAGGTCACTTAATCCAATAAAGTTACCTTTTATCAGATGTTCCAATGGTCTTCACGATATGGACTAAAACAGGAGGAAGAGTAGTTGATCTCTCTTTAGAGATTAGCACTTAGAATTTAAAGATGAGGACAGTATACGCTTTCATGCTTCTTGCCAAGTACTACTTATGCATTTAGTTAGTATTTTTGTTTCATCTCAGCATGCTGATTATTACAGAAAGTTAAAACTGTGTTAAAATCAAGTGAAACGTTTGCTTCTATTTCAAAGTATTACATTATAAATTATGTCAGTATATGCTTTCATGCTTCTTGACGAATATTATTTACACATTTAATTTGAATTTCTTACTTCATCTTAGCATGTTGATTATTACAGAAAGTTAAAACTAGTGTAAAAACTCAAGTGATACATTTGCATGTCTTTCAAAGTATTACACTATAAATTATGTTAGTACATGCTTTCATGCCTCTTGAAAAGTATTATTTATGTATTTTATATTTCATTTTAGCATGTTGATTATTACAAAAGATTAAAACTAGTGTTAAAAATCAAGTGAAACATTTGCTTCTATTTCACAGTATTACACTACCATTTATATACCTCATTTCCAGTTGTTAAAGCTATTTATTTCATGAAGAATATGACTTTAGACTTCACCGTCACACAAGGTATTTTAATAGAAATACAAGGTAGTTAACTGTCTCATTTCCATTTATTAATCATGATATTTATTTCACAACAAATATGCTTTCATTCCTCGCTAGTGCATAAATCTGTCTGTGATATTCATTTCAAGGAAATTAATCTTATGAAAACATTTTGCACACTTACTTTGAGGCAGATGGTGTATGGAAGAAATTCAATGACTAGGCCTGCTACAAGCACTGATGGTGGTGCCCCTATTAAATTATTGGGAAATAACCTTATTTTAGCTGCACTAAAATTGATAATACAATGTCTGATTTATTTTTATTCTTATCTAGAATATTCTCTACTGCAGTTTGTGCTCTTAAATGATAATGGTGCATTTTAATTGACACAATGATTATATTTTTTCATAAGATAAATAGCTCACTAAACACTTTACTTACCACATTGTTTCATGCATGACATCATCAGCTGCTAGTTGACTAGTATGAGACAATATGCTGAATGAAGTGTTGATATAATCATAATCAGTTAAGATAGCTTCAGTCTGTGTAAGTTCCAATTTCTTTTCAGTTGTGCACTTGAAATACCAGGTGAGTCAGACGCCCCTACTTTTACACTTTTATGCAACCTGCAAGTTATACTCCAACATGAAAACACCAGCCCCTATGGTGGAATCTACCCAAAGTCTGTAACATGGATGTCTTTGGTTGCACAATTAACGAAATTATTAATAATACAGCCGTTGTTATAGCATCGCCCTTTAATACACTCATAATTACACAACTGACGTTTGTACAACTGAAAATGTATACTGGGATATGCAAATGCTACATATTATGTTAAATTGGCTGTCATTTTTCATGTTTCTAGATAGAAAGTGCATGGTTCCCAAAAATACATTTTCAGATAAGATGGCTTGTACTAATTTTTTTACTGTGTTGTACTATTCATAAATAACCTTGGTTTAAACTAATATAGTGTATAATGCTGTTATTACCATTTTAGTTTGCAATTCCTCCATTTATTTGATATTAATATGTTATTAGTGTTTAGTATTTATTTATTGGAAAACTACAGGTGGTTAATTCTTTAAACGTGACATAGAAACATATGATGTAGATGAAATAAGGATTATATAGCTTTTATATAAACCAATAAGGAAATTACGTATCACAGTTTAGCATGAAAGTTTGAATAGTCTCTCAATTTTGGTTATTTGATGCAGCACACAGAAATGTGTTTTTGTTTGGGATGTCATCCCCCTGAAAGGACCCTTTTTTTCTAACAGAGTTCTAATCCTCGAACATGACTTTTCTAAGGAAGCAAGTGCTCGAACTAATGACATTCTTGGTTCATGCATACCTGGGCACGCAGTTGAATGGAACTTCTGACTCGGTGTGGCATGGCGGGAGTAATGGATCTACAAGCCACCGTAATACTTTGGCGAAGGCATTCTGGATCTTCTAGCTCCTATGTATAAACGCGTTGCTTTAAATAACACCAGATAAAGAAGTTAAGAGGTGTTAGACACATGGGTTGGTTGGCCAGGAGACTGGTCTTTGTCTTCCTATTAAATCACCCGGTTGTACTGTATTTAGATGATTGCAGATGATCATTGACATGTACGAAGGAACACCATCGTGTTGAAACCACATCGCCATTCGTTCCTGTAGTGGCACATGCTCTAGTAAGAAGGGGAGCTCATTACAGAGAAGTTCCAGGTAGCGTACTCCTGTTAGATGCCCCTCGAAGAAAAATGGCCCTTGAAGGTGTTCACCCAAGATTCCACACCAGACATTCTCTCCCCACTGCTCTTGGAATGCTGCCTTCCTTATTCAATGAGGATTAGCAATATTCCAATATTGTATATTGTGGCGATTTACGTTCCAATTGTTGTAGAATCTTTATTTGTCAGAAAACAGGACTCTGGATACGAACACCACATCATTTGTTACTCGCCCCAGCATACATTCACAAGTTCACTCAAGCTTCGAAATCTCTCCTGTGAAGTTCTTGGTGTAGGTGAAAATGATGGGGATGAAACTTGCTAGCATTCAGTATTCGTACTACAGTAGACTGGTTAATGTTGAACTCTTAAGCAGCTGCCTATGTGCTAGTACGCGGAGTGTTCAGGATGGCATTGAAAACAAATTCTGCATTAACACCGGATGTCGCTGGTGCGTGTCTAACAGGTGACGTTGTTGTACCAGACGTCTTTCACGATTTACGAAACTTTTGTTGTTGTTGGTTGTTGTCTATTTGGATATCTCCCCTGGTATAAATGCTGAGCTAATTATGAGTTCGCTCTCGTCTCTCCGTAGATATGCAGCATATCAACGTACTCTTCGTCGAATACACAGTGAAGGATTGGCACAAATGTTGTATGACAGCACACTTGTGAGGAGTGAAGGGAGTCGACATTCAAAATATCACTTTGCAGTGTAATACCAGTCAAATGGGACAGAAGGCGTCGTATTTAACTATCCAGTTATACGAAATAAGAATTTTACGTAAAATTACAGTTCATGTTTAGGTCATTATATCATGTTCTATTACAAAATGTAGACAACCAAGAACTAGTTACATTATAATTCCGTTAAAAACTCGGGGACTTTAAAAACACATTATTATGATATCGAATCCCAAACTCTAATGAGAAGTTTAAAAAAAACTCATGTACAACGCCGAGACACGAACCCGTGTTAGTAGTAGTTAGTGCACAACATAGAATTCCAGTCAGCTCTTTGGACGCTTGGGTAAAAACACTTCTGGGGTTAAACCTTGCATACCAGGCGACACGCCAGTGTCCTTCACGTCCAATATAGAATGGGGCGCTAAGGCCTACAGCAGTTAAAGAACGTCCATAAATAAAACAACTCAAAAACGATACTCAAGTGTCATCTCGCGACTTTTTGTGTATTTTATAGCCGTTTAAGACAGGTTTAATTCTTTTTGGACGTTTTAATTATTATTTAAATTGCATAAACTATTGTGTATGTTATTTGAGATATACGCGACGTAATTTAAGGCAAAAGTTAAATAAACTATTAGTTAGTAATCTGCGAGTCTTGATTGTACAGCGTCCATTGTGGAAATAGGTGTGCCTCTAATTTGTCGTAGCCTATCCCATTTCTAATTACAGAATTCCGCCATTTTATTTATAGCTGATTTTAATATCAGAAGCGCTTACTGAATTGCGTGGCTATGTATACTGCAATATAAAAGTTTATAGAATCCGCTGGAAACTTGGAATCCGTTCTTAGTGAACAAGTTGTATGTTTTGAGTTATACTTTAGTACGAAGTATTTTGTGTCCCTTAAACCTTTTTTCCTCTGAATTTTGAGCTTTAGTCTATCTAAAAACGTCAAGTAGTAGTTGGTACACGAAGAAACTGGGGAGGAAGGGGCGGCTCACTCACCCTGTATAATGCTACACATGTATTTACAATCTTGTTTACTGTTCTGGTTCATGCTCTTGAGAGCTGAGAACTAACTACCATGTATGAAGCTTGTCAAGACAGCCGCCTTCGCCAAACATAACAAGCTAGTGTGCTACTCAGTGTTGCAAAAACTATTTTTAGATATTAAATTACTATACCTATCTGTGTTAAGATTCCTGTAACCGTTTACTGTAAGTTTACATTGTGATTTTTCCTACCCTTATATTATGTAATGAACATTGTCATAATTACCGTTGTTGTATTTGCAATTAATATTCTCATCTGAACATTCTCTGAAATAAACTAACCACAGTTTATTAAATAATTTATAAGATAAAGTCATTATAACAATATTATTGTCAAGATTCCTATATCTTTCTAGTAATTTGTTCCTTAGCTAATAAAATACAAATGCTATTTTGCAGTATTATTTTTGTATTGTCGCGTATACTGATGAGGGGTACAATAAACCATGGTACATTTTGGATATTTATTTAGAGTTATGCAAATCTTGTGATTCCAGGCAACTTATATTCATTATTATTTCTTACATTGTGAAATATAGCACCTCGCTTTATAAAACCGAAACATAAGGGTTAACCACTTCCTATGACAATCCCAATGGATTTTACCATGGCATCAGCTTCCTCAGGGTTACGTGCAAGCTAACAAAGCATCAAGCTGCACCCGAGTTGTCATACGTCACCAGGAATGTTTTAGAACAATTGAAATACTTTGTTACTGTTGGCTGTTACACTTCATACCTAGGGCAGTGACGCGCCATATTTAGTAAAGCGTAAGACATAATGCAGAGAACCCTCTAAGTAGTCAAAGCTTATATAAAAGGCCATGGAGCCCACCTGCGACGTGGGGTTCTGGCCTTGTTTTGGAGATCAGTTAGTTGTGGTACACGACGCCCGGCCCTCGACTCCACAATGCCGCCTCTCATCGATACGTCAACTCTCCCAAAGTAAGCCCCATGTGGGGTAAACTCAGATTTATTAATACTGATTAACTATATTATTTGTACATGTTCAGAGTAGTTAAATCTGGCTCAGCACTTGTGTTCAACACTATCTATCCTTAAAGTTCTTGCTCCAAAAAGACAGCTCTCCTCAGGAGAAAACTTGGACATATTGTCACGAGCTTGAGGGCTTGCTTATATAGAGTTGAATACCCTAGAGGGGTTCATTCTAAAACTGTGGCAGGTATTACCGAATATGGTCTGCCAACCCCTTGAAAAATGCGTAGGCTTAGGACTTTCCAAGGATCATGTGATTCACATTGTGCAGCTAAGAGCCGTGCAGAAAGACACGTACTCCTAAGAAAATGATGGCATAGTGAAATCCCTTTGAAATGTCAAAGGTGGTGGCAAACCACTGTTTCCTGTCATATATACAATTTACTAAGACTTGAGCAGAATTAAGAAATATAAAACATGATTCTATATGAATTCAAAAGCTTGTGACAAGTTAATAAAATAATGTTAATTAATATAAAATAATAATTACAATAGGGATCTCCTCAGTCACGTTCGTGACAATATTGTAAGTGCTTAGTTTGGTAAATTCAGTAAATGAGGCTAGTGCGAGTGTAGTCTCTTCCATCTGACTTTCCAAACTATGTCCCCCAGTCACAACCCCATGATTGTGACGGTATTATGTGTCTACCATGTGAGAAGATGTAAGTTTTTATCTTCATTGCTTTCCAATGTATATTTATTTGAAGGTTGCATGGCATAAAACATAATTAAGTTGCATGCATTTTTTATATTGAGAGAAACAGCT
Organism: Deroplatys truncata; assembly: GCA_030765065.1. Taxonomy (NCBI): domain Eukaryota; kingdom Metazoa; phylum Arthropoda; class Insecta; order Mantodea; family Mantidae; genus Deroplatys; species Deroplatys truncata. The sequence continues at coordinate 700,110,093 of CM060990.1, forward strand.
CAGTCCTTAAAACGTTGTTAAATGGTTGAAACAGGTTCAGATACCTGTGTGATTATGAATTAGGTTTTCTTAGGCTTCCAAGTTGTGGAATCGTCAAGTAGTTAAGCTTTCAGATATGAACTTATATTTCCTCATCAGAGATGGTAATGCATAATCAGTCGTGTGAAATTCCAAAGCCAAATCTAGACACTATCCAAGTTAAATGGACTGAATAGGCACATATTTTGGGGCTTGTTCTTATAGCAAAGTTTTAGTTTTATGTAACAGTCGCAGTTATCTGCAGTATAATAGTATATTATGCAACGAGAGTATAATGGTAGATGCGAGTATGTTTATGAAATTCGCTCCGCTCGTATCATAATTTTATACAAGCATCTTTGTCATTATACTCAAGTTTCATTCGACAATTTATGCTCGCCCATGCGTCTAAGTTTAAAATATTTTTAATTATTTTTAATATTCTACGCTTACCTGAGTCAATAAGTGCACTGACCTTATCTTACGCAGTGAAACAGGTTGGCAGAGTTGTGGTATGTGCGCAAACGCGAGAGTATTGGTTTTATTCTGATCTCGTCCTTGACACAATACTCGATTATGAATACAGTATATATGCTATAACTTTTTAAAAAAGTAGGCTTTGCAGATCTTCTGGTTGGTGAAAACCTGCATTTTAATGAACGGGTCCATTAAAGTACAGCTACGGGACGTACCATTACTACATTTAAGCATGGTCAAGGATAAAATGCTTTAGTGCATTATTTTTGGAAGGAGGGGGTGTGTCTTCTCTTTGTGACAAGGAAAACATTTGAACAGAATTAAATAATAAATGACACTGACAAAAATAGCTTGTTTAGATAGTCTTAGCAGTAGTAGATAGTAGTTGCAGCTTTATTAAGATCCCTATGCATTATGAAAAATATGAAAGTAACCACAATAATAGCATTTTAGAAAAGCATCATGCTGATCTGCTACCAATGTTTATATGATAATTTTTCCAGAACTGCGGGAGTCCAAGGTTTGAGGAATGGGTTACAGCGCAAAATAGAGTTCATCTGTACCAGGAATAGCAGTTTATTGTCTAGTTGCTCCATATCATATTCAGATTTACAGCTTGTATTGTTTGTCACTGATTTCTTTTTTTCAATGTAGCCTTTTTTGCAAGCAAATGATTCAATTTATTCGTGAATTCAAATACAAAATATTCTTCCTTTAAAGAGGAAACAAGATATATCCGCTTAACTGGTTAATGGTGTTAGTATGAATGTTGCTTATGCAACTTAAATGTTTTTTATGCGTCATAGCTTTATGCATTTTTATTTACACTTTTATTAAAACGAGCGCTCAAAATCACGTCCTGTTTCCCTAGGATTTATGGCTTGAAATTAGTAACCTCCATTGTAGGTTGTTAGTACTGCAGTTTAGTGTAATGTCGGTCATTTTGAATTCTTGGGAACTACCATTAAGCCTTTGCCCTAGGACATAATTGAACCACCGTGGCACTTTTAACTTCTTAAGAAGGGAAAATCCCTGTTACCACGTCAAAATTTCCATTCCGGTACCAGCATTAACATCTTCATCCCAAAAGTTTTTGTAACCATAATCTGGGAAGTAACAACCCAGGGCTGACTATGCGAATAGGGTCAAAGTTATGTTGAGCAGCTGAAATGATAGTACGTTTGTGTCACCCCATTTAGCAAAAACATCTCCAGCCATTCTAAATTAAATGACAAACTTTCTGCAGCTGTATTCCACAGCAAACCTAACAGCGCAAGCTTTGCATTAGGAACAAAATTAAGGTGATTGGATTACCATCCTCTTAAATTGAATTTACTACGTTTCATTACATCACTGACCTCATATAATGAATTTTTTAAACTCCAATTCATATTCAGCACTAGTTACCGCATTATCTACATACAGACTTCGCTTTAGTATCAACATATTTCGTCGCTGTAGTGGGAGCAGAACATTGCTTCATTTATAGGGAAATCAATAACTGCACTCAAAATGAAAGGTCTACCCTTCAATCTGGACACAACGCGAAGGTGCCGGCAAAATCTGACCTTTTTGTCTTCTTTATCCCACCAAAGGAAGTGAACGCTATCCCTAACTCCTTGTCCAATAATTATTTATAGGAACACCTTTTCTATATATGTTATAATCGCAAACTGCCTCAAAATTTTAGTAATATGAGGGGATCAATTCTTTGAGGTTAAGTCCACATTCCAAACACTGATTAAGAGAAGCAGAATTTCGCTCTCTAGCACAGGCGCCAAACACAGGGCACACCCTGGTAGTGTTATTCTCCTTCACGAATGCCGGATGAGGTAGATAGTGCCCATGAACATTCAGTGCCTAATGTAGAACCTCAGTTATCCCAATTTGCTCCCAACCTCTCAGGATATTCGTCATATGAATAAAATTTTGAGCATACTGTTTTTCTTTTGTGGACTCTAGTCTCTTCAGTGCCAAATGCCGGTTACTTGGGAGAATTAATTGGCGCTCATTCCATACCGGGGGCATTTCATAGCAACCGTCATAATTTTTACTACATACATGAAAATTAGTTTGAATCTCAAAATCTCATTTTCAGTGGCTGAATCTGAGATACCAAAGGTGCCTAGCCTCCAGAGGGCACTAAGGTCACTAATAAGTAACCCTTACTGCTCAGTTTTTCGAAGACTGGTATGGAACTTTCCCCATTTTAATCCAGCCTAATTTAACATCAATTGCAACTAATCTATAGTCTAACAGTTGGAGCTTCCCTGTCATTAACTTCCACCAAGTATATCTCAATTAGCAAGTCTGCATGTCTCTCTGCCCCACCTACATCATTAGAGGAATATTTCCTTTTGTAAGTTCCTCTAGCAAAGGTCCTTTCACGACCGAAGAAATACCATCACAAATGACTGCTTGATTAAAGCTTCAAAGTTATATGGTATTTACCATCTGAACTTTGTAGTTGTAATTTGTAACATAAATTTCCATTCATATCTGTTTTGGTATCACCGAACAGGCCATGTTTAATAATTATTTCTGCCCTTATCGGCTTTTAGCCCAATTCAGTTACAACTTCTTTTCTGATACAGCATCTCTGAGATCTTGAGTTTATCAATGCTTGCGCAGAGAAGGAAGATTTATTAACTTTGTGTCAACTTAAGGTTTGTAAGAGAACACAGTGGAATGTGGTATTGTTTAGGGAACCTGTATTCTGCTTATCTTTATCTTGTTTGTTGTTTAAATTAGTTTTAGAATGCTTCTTTCCGTTAGAAAGTATATTAGAACATACAAATGCATTCTGATTCTTAACACGGCCAAAGACACCTTACGGCAATGTTACATTTATTTAGACAATGCCCCTCCTTAAACCACCAAAAACAACCCCCCTTATCTTTCAGCACAATGGACCGGAATCATCAAAGGAGGAAATATTTTTCAGTACTAAAGTTAACTGTTCTGTAATATAAACCTCTACACACAAATCCCTGTCAAACCTGCCTTATAAGATTTCTACGGATTTAACATAGTTCTATCCAGTAGGTGGGAAACTTTCACCCACTTCTCTTGCAAGAGAACCTTTGACAGTGGCTTACACTGGGTACTGAAATTGATTTTCTAACACGATGTGTGTGTCTGTATCTATTTTTTTCTTTTTTTTCAAATTTACCGCAGAACTGAAAACAGTTCTAGCGTCACCAACGTTACAAGTTTGGAGTTTGGGTTTTTTTATTTAGTATATTATCACTACCACTGACTCTCGCGACATCCGGCAAGTTCGCTGGCGAAGTTAGTACTTCTTTCACATTTACTTCCGTATCCAGGAACTGCCGTTGGTAGTCGTCAGCGAGGCACATTCCTCCTCCACGTCCTGACAGATATAAATTTTCAAGCTTTAGATGTTACCGTTTAGGATCAGTATATTCATTTTTATTCACCAACAAAGAGAAGGAAACTTCAATTTTCCTGCTTTTCTCCTCTTGATCCAAACTTTGGTCTTCTACCTCTCCTCTGAGAGCTGCTTTCAGATAAACATGAATGTGTTATCTTCCATAATTTCAGTTGCTTTTCTAACTCTCACTCCATGACCTCAACAGTAGCTTGCTTTGTTCACAATTTTAAAACTCTGAAAACGTGCGTGTCCTGTCGCGGTCACAGCAAGCGTGTTTTACTTACGCTACCCGCGTACTTATAGGCTCTAATTGTGCTTTTAATAAACTAAAATTGGTATAAAACTAAGCTCTATTCCAATCATTAACACATACATTGCACAAAATGTTTCTTCTTCTTCTATTATGCCTTTGAAGCTCTACAATTTGCAAGCCACTGTGCATTCCTTAGAATAAAACGATATGTTAGGTCCAAATTTTAAGCCTATCACATGCGAATAATTTATGCACTTAATGGCTTGGTCATACAGATGTTTCGTTAAGAGAATAATATAAATATGTAGGCTGTAGAAAGGAAGAGAGGAGGTGTAAGCCCTAAGTTCGCCATAACATGTGAATGAAACAATATAGAAACATTTGTGCTCCGTAAAGAACATTGGAACATGTTCCAGGAGTGACAGTAGGCGATGCAGGGAGAAATACAGGTTGGTGTGTTGACGCAAAAAATTATTATTATTAATCCTGCAGTGCACTAATTTGAACTTATTTTTGAAATTTCTATTCTTTATCTGTTTAAATGCTGGGCAGGAATTTCAATTCTTGCCCCGTTTGTTCCAAATAGAGTACAATATTTATAGTTTCATTTTTATAGGCTCGTATAACTTTTAAAGTCATATCGGGGGCACTGGCGGGAGAAACAGCTCGTTGACTGTAGGTTATTTAACGTTAGGTTTTAATAATTTATATCTTAAATTAAATTGAGTTTTATTTATTTACGCTATGTAACTGCTTTGGTCGTTAGTGTCCCATTCTGTATTGGGCGTGAAAGACCAGAAAATATGCTCCGGGGCTTCATTATGAAGCTTGATGTTCTTTTACGTAACGTAAATCTAAGACACGGGATCACCGACTTTTCTTCCCTTCCGAAGGAAGCCATACTAAGGATTTTTACGCCCGAAAAACACCCATCGTCCTCCGCCGGGTTTGAACACGCGACCTTGGGAACTGGAGGCTACCATGCAAACCACTATACCACGGAGAACGATAAGTTCTATTTTGAAACACTCTTATATTTGTACCCATATGCATACCTCTAGGCTCTGCGGAGAGTAGGGAAAAATTCTAATTGAAAAGAAGTTCCCCTACCACAGCCGCGGTTCGAACGCGTGACCTCCAAATTGTGAAGCCAAAACGCTAACTACTCGACTACGGAGACAAACCAAGGCAATTGGTCTGTAGGTTGTTATGTGAGACGAAACCACGACCAAAAATCTAGTTTATAGTACAGGTAAGTACACTGAATTAATAATTGCTTCGCTCTCTGATACATTGTGGTCGCCTTCTATTCCTCTCGTACTGCACACTTTGATACTTGTTCTTCTCCATAACCAAATGCCACCTTTCTGTTTGCTTCGCTAACTACGACTTCGATCCGTAAACGGTGAAAAATGGCCGGTAAAGCTATAACCGGGGTTACAGGCCACGGCAACCATTACAGTAGTTGCTGAAACAGCTGTTTTACGAAATCGCGGTTTAACACATTTTACCCGAGCTAAGTAAGATTATCGTTGTTCGAAAAACGGCCCTTAAAGCTCTAAAAGGATCTGTTTCTCCATATCTTAAATTCTTCCTGTTACTTACCTCTATAAAACCTTCTGGACTTCCTGTCTCCATTACATAGATACTGTAGCGAGCCATATTTGAGCTTCGAACGAGGAGCTGGAGATTGCATTAGGATTACCAATGTGTGGTAAGATGGTGAAAACTAAGAATCTGCTCACGTTCCAATAATGTAGTTGACGAGGCCGCACCGCAGCGGGCCAAAAGGTATTTAATGGCCTCGAAATTAGGTCACAGTCTCATTGCGCATTGTCCAATCCACATTTGCTCACTCACTCATTCTCGGTCGATTTTGCAACGGCAAAGTCTAGTTTCTGAGGTCGTGGTTCAAACCCGGCGGAGGGTGATGGATTTTTTCGGGCGTAAAAATTCTTAGCGTGGCTTCCTTCGGAAGGGAGTAAAGCCGGTGGTCCCGTGTCGTAAATTTACAGCACGTAAACGAATGTCAAGCCCAATAAATAGGCCTCTGAGAAAAATTACCGGTCTTTCACGTCCAATATAGAATGGGACGCTAAGAACCACAGCAGTTAAAGAGCGTCCACAAATAAAACTCTGTTTTTTGCCGTTACCATGTAATTTAATCACAGATATATCTGTTAGTCTTTATACCACGCCCGGGTTATTATTCAATGCCCATTAGCTAAATCATCCCATGCAATACACCTATCTACCTCACCCGATACCAAACCGCTGTCCCTTCCGAGCCTACTCCCGTGGTTGTCAGAATTCCCGAGGGCTAACTACCCGGAGGGCTCCTACAATTTTTGGAAGCGCCGAATGTAACTATAAGGGTAGGCATCGGCTAAAGTGCCCCTACAATTGCTGGTGTAAGCGCCGTGTATGATTATAGGGTAGGCACCGTGTCATCGGGTGCAGTTAAGATGAGTAGTTAGGCATAGCCCCCTAGGGCGAATGTACAATTTTTGTTTCTCCATGTCTCTCTGCTCCCTCTCCTCACCTTGTTTTCCTTACCCGGGGCAGATTAGTTGTGAATTCTTGTGCCAAGAGGGAAGGCACACACACACACACACCGGAATTATAAGACCCTCAGGTGGTAGAATCACCTTCCAGCCCCTTGCATCAGGACCTTCTGTTGTCTCAAGAGCATGCTTTAGAATAAAAGTTGACTTTTTCAGACACATTATTTTACTGTAAAAATAATTATAAGTTTTCGTTCATGGCAGAATCGGCTACAGACCCCACCAGCCCCGCGTCACAAGAGATTAGACATTTGTGCACACAATTAGCAGCAGCGGAGGGCGAACAACTGAAATTCCAGGAATTCGTCAGTACGGATTTGAGAGAAATTTCCAATGAAATAGCAGCACACGCACAGCTCGCGAACCAAATCTGCCTATGTTCCGATAAAGTTATTCACACGCCAAGTCCGAGCACAAATAGAGTAGGTAAACAAGTAACAATGAATAAAATTGACAATCACATTAGTACCATAATACCAAAATGGACGCACCTGTGGCAGGAGGCAGTGGTGTAGGAGGTGTAGCTCAGCACATTCAGGATAGGCGCCCTTCTTTAGATTCGGGCACTTTTGCAGGGAAACCAGGAGAAAATGAAAGGGATTGCTTGCATAAATTCGAAATAATCGCACGCGTTAACAATTGCACGGAAAAACACAAAATCCAGTACTTGCCTTGTTATCTGAGCAACACTGTGATAAATCGGTATAAGACATTCGCATGCAGGAATCCAATGTCTCGTGGGAAATTTTGAAGCAAAGGCAGGTAAATGGTTTCGTTCACGCGGCAGAAGAGGAGATGCTCGAATTAAAATTGAGACAGAGGGTACAGGATGTCAGCGAGCCCACGAAGCAGTATGCGTACAATGTAAGAGCTCTGTGTGATCTAGTTAACCCCCAAATGTCACAAAAATTTTAGTTCTATTTATGGACGCTCTTTAACTGCTGTGGTCCTTAGTGTCCCATTCTATTTTGGGCGTGAAAGACTGGAAAGTTTCACCAGTCTTGAGGTTTTTTTACGCGCCGTAAATATACGACACGGGACCACCGGCTTTACTTCCCTTCCGAAGGAAGACATGCTAACAATTTTTGCGCCCGAAAAAATCCATCGCTAACCGCCGGGTTTGAATCCGTGATCTCGGGAACTAGAGGCTAGCGTGGTAACCACCACACCACGGAGGACAACCCAAAATGTCAGAAAAAGAACGGGTTAAGCGCATCATAAGGGGATTGAAAACGTCGCTCATAGAGCAGTTATTGCCCCACAACCCCATTCGGTGGATGCACTAATTCAATTTGTGCGCAGGATAGTCAGCTCGCTACATACCAGGGAAGAGAACTGGCCTAATTAGTGCACAGGTCACCCCCTAGCGCGCAAGAAGGGGCCTACACAAACAGATGTCAGAGATGGCAAAAGTGATGGAGGAGTTGACAAAGTAAGTGCAACAACTCAAAGAAAATCCCCATCCTCCGTCCCCCAGTACCAACATGCAACGTCGATCGGATATCTATGAATCCCCGCCCAAGTTCAGTAAAACCGTTTAGTCAGAGGAGAACAGTCTCCACTAGACACAATTGTGGTTACTGTAAGCGAAAAGGGCACGTCATAGCAAATTGTCCAACACGGAGGAGAAGCGTAAACTTTCAACCCCAGCCTCGAAATAACCACCCTCCGTGAGAGCCGTACTGGCTAGTACATCGGAAATTATAAATCCGGCAAACCGCTAGAGATAAAAGGAATAGTCACCGGAGGAGCAAGAATTCACATTCTGATACGGGCAGCTCGGTGAGTATCATTAATGACAACTTGGTAGGAATATATAAGCATGCAACACCCACAGGTTTAATTCTCCGAACAGCAAATAATCTACCAGCAGCGCAATACCAGAGCAATGTTAATTTCCAAATAAGTGGAATAGAATTTAAAGAACAGCTGTTGGTGGTGAAACATTTTCCGCAGAGTTTGCTATTAGGGATATATTTCCTCCAGAAGTACAAGGCGGCCAGAGATCTATGCAATGGCGCAATAACGCTGAAACTGCAAGACATTAAGGAGGTCAGCATAACCTACAATGAAAAGCAAGAGTACCCACTGGCGCAAATCACGCTCGAGACTGACAGGCCAGAACCGAAAATGAAGGCAACATGCAAACAGGAAATAGAACTACACCCATTTATCACCACACAACTAAGCATTAAACTACTACTACTCTCCACGAGTACATTATTGCCAGACCCATGCATTAATACGATGCAAGGAAACACATTAGTATTTTACCAGTACTATGCAACAATGCTCAAAACCAGAAAATCCAAGTTCAGAACAACACAGCCGGCCCCCAGAATATATCTGAAGGTACCACACTAGCACCGTATGCGAAGTTGCATTAGCACAAGTAGACGCCTTTACACGCGAGACCGCCTTAAAAGTAGCGCTAACGGATACTACGCCAGAAAAACCAAAGCCATTAAGGGTGTCCCACAAGCAGTGGGAAATAATTAACAGTCAGATTAAGGAAATGTAGAACGCAGGAATAATTTAGGTTTCACAGAGCAGCTGGTGCTCACCAGTGATCCTAGTTAAGAAGAAATCAGGAGAACATAGCTTTTTCGTAGACTACAGGAAGCTCAACGCGTAAACAGCTCCAACGGCATGCCCGCTACCATTGATAGACGACCTATTTAGCTACAATGAGATAAAACATTTTATTGTGCACTTGATTTACTCAGGGCGTATTTTTAAGTACCATTGGCACAGGAAAGTAAGAAATATTTTTCTTTTGTAGGGCCGGATGGGCATTTCGAATTTGAGACTATGAGTTTTGGCTTAGCGAACACGCCTAGAGCGTTCACAGAGATTGCAAATAAATTATTAGGACATCTACGGTACAAGAAAACATTGTTATACCTAGACAACATAACACTCTTTGCGGCTCATTTCAGGAATTGTTGTCAAATCTTAGACGGTATTCAAAAATTAGAAGAACACACATTTAAACTCAAGCCGCAAAAATGTTTTTGAATGAGTAAGCTAAAATGGCTATGGTACGAAGTTTTAGCAGAAGGCATAGAACCCGACACGAATAAAATTCAGGCAATCACGCAGCTAAGAACCCCAAGGAAATTCAAAGAAGTAAGGGAAGTGTTAGGAATGTTTTCATTCTATAGGAAGTTCATTATTAACTTTGCAGCGGTCGCGAGGTAACTAAGGACCGGTTGTATGAACTCGGAATATATCTTGCAATAGTTATTCTTGGAATACCATATCAAGGGTATAACTTTGGCGACGAGTTGCACGACGCAGTTTTATTCCTTATATAGCTAATCGACTGTTTGCAGAATTAAAAGTAATGTTGGCTATATTGCGAGCCATTCATAGCCAGCTTGATAGGTAATCATTGCCTAGTTTTGCTCAAACCTGTACAGCAATTTGCATTGTTTTCACAATCAACTGCTCCTAAACCATTATTATTGTTACTTTTGGACTGTTTGCGGTACTGTGAAGTAATTATGAATGCTTCCAAGCATGTTCGGATGTAAAGTTATGATTTTACAACTACATTATAGAAAATACATGCATGGATGTCGTGGCTTGTTGCAATAGGTAAGGGTATTAGAGTGTATAACCTTACATTATGTGCAAAACTGTAACTTGTGCTGATATTATAGCAGTTTACGACATCTTTTGTTTTCTGTGCTCAAAACAGCTAATGCACTTAACCTGGCTTCTGTTACTGTGTTCCTCAAAGTAACGTTTTAATTCGAGTTCTGAAAACATATTTTAACTATTGCTGACGCCTCCGTCAACTTAAGATATAACTGAATCGCTGCACCGAGTTCAAGTACCTAAACTATTTGCTAAGCAGGTATTATTAACCAACAGATACATTAGAATGCTTTGTAAAAGTAGGATATTAGGAAAACATTCCCATCACAGCTCGCATTTTTATAGCAATACTAAGCGCAACAAGTAGAAATATCAACCAAAGCCTTGATATCGAGAACACTATTTTTCACTGACCGTGTTTTCTACTCGACCACAACTTTTCTCTAATGTCATCCAGCTGTTTGCGTCGTACCCAGACAAGTGACAGTGATAAAAATGATTCTATATCTCCATTCGCTTAGAGTAAACCCACTTTGTAAACACGCACAGGTTGTGATTTTGCTCTCAAATGATTTAAACTCAATACTAGATTTAAATATGGGAGCTCCGAAGGCCCCTACTCATCTGGTCATCACCGGCACCTCCTCCCCACATCGCAAAACTTGTGGTGCCATTAGCTTCAATGTTGTTAAACTTAGGCATAACCTCGAAATACTGAATATCGCACAGAACATTCACACTTGCGGCTACGTTACATTTTGAATGGTGTTTGTGCTTTATGTAGTGACCAGTCCTTTGTGTATCTTCGATAATAACTTAACCTCACTCTTTACATCGCTACGTGTCGTAGTGAATTGTTATACTGTAGGTATTTTGTGATTACCTTAGGTAGTATTTTAACTTCACTTTTTCCATGAAACTGACATTTTGTTGATAATGTTCTAGGTACCTTATACTGTTTTAAATAGCTAGCTTTGTTTTATCTATCTTCTTATCATATGTTCTAAATAAACACCAAGCTATCTCAGAGCGATATCCTTTCTCAATTTGAATCTAAATGCCGTCGTATTCATTTATTGAACCACCTCTACAACCTATTATGTTAAGATTTCTGGTTTTCAAAAACGTATAAGGAATTCCATCATATATCGGACAAAATTTTATCTACTGGCCTAGCAGCCATTTTCCTTTTTGTACTCTAATCTCGGAATAAAGACTTTTCCCCGCATAGAACCACGGAATAAGTTATTCCATGATTATCCTCTTGATAGGCTCTATTAGGTTGTCGTACAACACACTTTGGCGTCAAACCACGGAAAAACGTCTAACAGAGGTTTATTCCGAGTTCGTACAACTGGACCTAAATGATCTGACAAAAGCGGACCAAACATTTTTATGGTGCCAGGAACAGCAGAAAGCTTTCCAGAAATTAAAAGACCTAATGGTAAATGCTCCGGTCTAACACATTTTATAACAGAGGTCAAAAGCCAAATTAACTGCGATGCTAGCATGCAGAACATATGCGCTTGCCTTCTAGAGGAACAGGATGGAAAAATCCACCCAGTAGAGTTTGTTTACAGGAGTTGAGCAAAGCCGAGAATAATTAAACTGTGGCAGAGCAAGAACTATTAGTGGTTATGTATGGGTTATCAAAATTCCACTAGTATATATAGGTTATCCCGTAACAACAGCGAGAGATCACGCATGTCTGTGCCACTTAACTAAGCTTAGGGATCTGTTAGGAAGATTGGCACACTACAGTTTAATACTGCATGATTTGACTACACAATCCAACACAAATTAGGAGTGAAACGTTAAGACGCGGACTACTAATCGAGGATATACGTAGATCCCCCGGGACATCCGGATCGCAGTAATATGAAGATAGAATAACCTGTCTTTTATAGCCCGTGGCAGTAGCGCAAAACTGCAAGAGGATCCCCAGCTAAAACCCGTGATACAAGTCCTAAAACAGCACGACAAATGCCAAGTTAACACGATTAGCGGCGACGTACCTGTTAAAGTCCAATGTGCAATATAGAAAAAACGCAGGCAGTACAGGTCCCTGTACATATTAGTAACACTTGATAACTTGAAACGAGAGGTACTTTAAAATAATCATTACGACGCACTAGGTGGGCATTTTGGATTTGTTATAAGTTTCACAAAGTTAAGTCACACTAGTATTGGACCCAAATGAATAAGGAATCACAGGTCCGTATAAAATACACAGTAAAAAAATTAAGCCCCTTGAACAACCTAAATAAGAAAGTAGAAATAAGAAACTATTGCTAAACACAAATAGCAGTTATAGGCATGCAAGAAACGCCATGAGATTGCCACACACACACAGAAAAATGCAAATCGCCCACGTTTCACTTTGCAACACACACGTTAGCCAAAGTATTTCCATACACGAACTCCGAAATGCGTGCAATAGTAAGTGATGATAAAAGAGAAAAGGGAGAAAAAGGAAGTTAGGAAAAGAGGAAATGTGTTAAGCTTTGAATTTTCGTAATAGTTCTCGAATGCTTGAAAGTACTCGTAGTTTAAATGGTTTGTTGTAATACAATGCATTATATGTTTTTGTACCTCCAGCGTAATTTAAGCTGTTTTTTTATGTAGAGCAGATGGTACTTGATGCGACCCACTGTTGTTCTTTTAGAGGTATTTACGGGAGAAATTTCTTACGTAAAATGCAAAAGGTAATTCGAAATGCGACCCTGGTGTTTCTTCACATTGTTAAGAAATAAAATGCCCAGACTTAAAGATTTTAACGGACTATATTTGTTCTCCCAGAAGCAAAGTTCGAGAACACAATTTTGATGACGAAGTTGATTTTGAGGAAGTTTATGTTGTACGCCTCAAGAAATAACCGTACATGAGTTATTAGAGTTTTGTGAGTTTCCCATACCATTTATAGTAGCATGAAGACTGGAAATTAAGGCTGGAGTGTCTTATGAATGGCTAAGATTTATGGAATATTCACGTTTAATCTTAGCATTGTTTTGTGAAGTTTTTCCAAAATGATTCTGGGCAAATGTTAAGTGAGTAGGAGTTGATTTCTCCAAAAGTGAAATTTTGGAGGCGAGAACTATGAATAAATAAAAAGCGCTGACAGCAGGGAAAAAGGACAACGCAGTGTTAAAATCAATTTATAGTATATAGGGTGATAGATGCTAAATTGATAAACGTTCAAGAAAATAGATATTAAATGTAGTGTAGCAGACAAGCAATAATCGACAATCTCAAGTCATAGTAAGAGCCTACAAGAAAAATACAAAAGAACACGGAAGAACAAACTTGGCAAGAATAAATTCTGAACAGCGCAGGTGATACGAACTCATGGTATCAAATATTTCGAGGGCGAATGTAACTTCCATTAAACAAAGCGAGGCTATGAAAATTCTGGAAATACTTTCCTTGGTGTTGTGCGTAATAGTATTGGCGTAGAGTATAAGATTGTCGAAAAGCTGTGCCATAAAAATAGAAACATTGCGAAAATCCTGAAGGAGCACAGGAACCACAGTTTTCAGCAAATGGAATTTTAATTTTGGCTACACGAATGAACCAGGGGTCGGAACGAATGTAAGCCTGAAACATGTAGTAAGGGCCTTCAAGAAAAAAGTAAAAGAATAAAAAGGAGCACAGTTACACAAAAAAGAGAGAAAGCTCACTATGCAGTAATCAGGATTAAACACTGAATACACGAACGCTATTATGAGTGATTTCGTAATGCGCCACACGCGACGTTACGCGAATTAAAAATATTATGCACAACGCGACGATGCAGACTGACCTCGATGAGTGTTATACTCACAATGCGAGTGCGAAGATTTGCAGCCACGAAGGAACATAGACGGAGAAAGGCGGTGCTGATAACGTATTTTGCACAGACGTATGCAAAGCAAACTCTGTACAGAAGCAGTAGCGGAGCAAATAAACTGACCAAAACAAGAAAAGTGTACATATATGTGATACCGATATAAACAGCTAAAGCAATGTAGAAACGACAAAAAGTAGAGGCAATACAAAGCCCTCTCTCCCTGCTGCTAATATTAGTAATAAGGTAAAATATATAGATTAGTATTAATCAGTAATCATAGCATGCAAATAATTATAGTCAGTAAACTGGATTTTTTGTTTTGTTGTTTTCTTTTGGTGGTTGCTTATCGCATATCTCACTGTGCACGCAGATAGAGGAGACCAGGATACACTCCCTGCGGCAGGAGAAGCCAGGAGTCCCAAAGAAAAAAGGAAAGGCTAAGAGTGAGGCAGCTTATTTAACAAGAACGGTTCAGGTAACGTGGAGACTGAAAATATTTTCTCCAATGGGATAAACAAACAGGGAAACATATTATCCTTGCGTGAAATAGCTTATTTTGGGTGTAATAATCGTGAAATTAGAAGCACACTCGGAAAAGCAAATAAGATACAGGCTGCTCCATATGGGTGGTCCCAGTATAAAGAAGAAAAATCTGCATCACCATTATCCTAGCATCTGTTGTCTAAGTCAGATTTTATTTCCTTTATCCACTCTGTTCCTTCTTGTACTTGTTTCTTTTTCATTCAACGATATGTTGCAGATTTCCCTAAGAGCTAAAGTACTGTACAGGATGAATCACCTAAAACTTGCAACACAAATATTTCGGAAATGGAAAATGCTAAAGATGTGCAGTTTTCACAGAACTGATTGGTAGTTAGGGGTCCGTAACTTTAGCTTATAAACAGGTTTTAATAATACCGACAAAGTGAATTTTTGAGCAAACATACAGTTTTTTAAATGGAACAATACCTAGTTACACCAACAGAATAAAAGTAGGGTAAATTAGAATGTCAGTGGCATTTGTTGCAGGATTCTAGTGCAAGAAGTTTACAAGAAATCTTATTTTGAAACTTTTACGCACCGACACTTGTACAGCCTGTGGTAGCACAAACTAAAGGAAAACGAAAGGGAATTACAATACTTCTGTGGATTCTTACAAGTAAAGAGAACATAGCTCTTCAAAGTTTGTGTTCAAAATGACCGCCGTCAGCTTCAATAAACGCTTCCAGTCTGCTATGGAAAGACTGCTGCACACGTTCTAGTTTTTAGCGGAAATTTCAGAGCAGGCAGACGTAATACGTCGTTTCATATCGTCTGGTGTAGTTGGTACATCCTTGTAGACAGTGCCTTTCAGCCTTCCCCACAGAAAAAAGTCTAAAGGGATCAGATCCGGTGAACGGCCGGCAAAGGTACAGGTCCTCTTCGTCCAATCCAACGATTTGAAAACAATCCGTTAAGACAAGCTGTAGTACTTCGTGCACTATGGGCTGGACAGTCATCATGTTGGTACTATAGGTTCCTTCTAGTCTGCAAAGGAACGTCTTCTAGCATCTGTGGCAGATGGTCTGTCAGGAGGCTGCGATACTTGTGGGAGTTCATTGTTCCTTCTATGAACAAAGGGCCTATGAGCTGATGGTTCACTATCCCTCACCACACGTTTAAACCCCATGGTTGCTGACGTTCCACCTGACGAAGCCAACGGGGATTGTCAACAGACCAATAGTGCATGTTTCTGCGGTTTACCTGGGCATGATTAGTAAATGTTGCCTCATCACTAAACAAGATGCATGATGAACCTGAAATATCATGTCTTATTGCCCGTGTACAAAAGTTAACATGATTCTCAAAATCGTTTCCAGGAAGCTCTTGATGGAGAGAGATGTGATAGTGATGGAACCTATGTCGATGGAAAATGCGTAGTACACTTGCCTGACTTATGTCACTTCCACGTGCGATTGTGTGGGAACTAATTTGCGGATCTACTGCAACGGCAGCCAAAACATTAATTTCTGCCTCTTCTCCAGTCATTTGTTTGTTTCTGTTACGTTTCCTAGGTGTTACAGTATCACTTTCACGTAATTGGTTGAAGGGGTTGATAAATAATTGCCGAGATGGTTGACGTCTATTGGGATGCGTTTCCGCATACACCGTACAGGAACGAACTGCATTCTTCCTACACTCTCCATACACCATGAGCATGTCGGCTTCTCTGCATTAGTAAACCCCATCTTCCATTCACGACTTACTGCTTAAACTGTCACAAACTAACTGATCCGAAAGTCGCAATGCAATCAATGAACAGAAAACACAATGCAAACATAACAACATCGTTCAAATCCCGGCTATGGCATGGAATTTTTCAGTCATCTAATTCAACCTTTCCAACCCTGTCCAGCACACGGCTTGTGTGAAAGAACAATTAATTCCATAGCAACATCGTACCTAGCAACTAAGCAGGTTGAATGGGACAAACAATTGTCGGGGTGGAAACGTTTCAAAATACGATTTCTCGTAAACCAATTTCACTACAATCCTGCAACAAAGACCATTGGCATTCTAATTTACCCTCCCTTTATTCTGTTGGTGTAACTAGGCATTGTTCCATATAAAAATTGTATGATTGCTGAAAAATGCACTTCTCAGTATCATTAAAATATCTTTATAGGCTAAATGTACGAGCCCCTGACTACCAATCAATGCTGAGAAAACTACACATCAATTGCACTTTCCATTTCCGAAATATTTGCGGTGCAAGTTTTAGGTGATTCATCCTGTGTACTAACTAGCTAAACTACGTTACTGGAATCCAATAGCTTAACATGCTAACATTTTACTTTTCCTATATCAGAGGTTACTACCTGCAAGTTCTGCAAAATGCAACCAACATTCCTCGAAAAATCACATTTTATATACTTATAACATCCTAATATTCAAACAAACATCTATCGTTACAACTCCAAATTCTTGTCTACATCTATCATTATTTCATCTATAATAATACACAAATATAACTGGTGCTCCATTCTACCTGTATCTCTTATAAAGAAATGAATTGATATCCAAATCTCTGCTCTATACCGGTTCAATGTTCTGAAACTATCTCCGGGAGAAGAGATGGCAGGAGATGCTTTCCTGCCATGCTGTTTCTATCTTATTAAAAATAACGAGACATGTTCAATATTACTCCTGGTTTTGAAGATTTTGCCTTCTGAGTTACATCCCTCTTCTTTTTTCTGCCACTTCTGTTCTCCCCAAACATACCCAATATTCTCTTCTTCTAGTGATGCACTTTTCTCTGCTACAAGTTGCTCCAGTTGTTCTTCAGTTTCGGGGTCTTATGAAGAGTCTTGTGTTAATTCTTTGTTGTAGCCTCTGCGAACTTCTGCATATTATATTATTAACATCCTGTATCATAAGTCATTGCATTTTCCACTCTTGATTCTGCCTCTGCTGCTTGTATTTTCTTTGATACTATTGTGACCATTTCTTCCAGTATCTTAAAGTCTTCCCCATTCCTCACTATATTCCATATCCTCTTACCAGCTAAATGTAATCTTACTTCTTATAACATCTCATTGTATTTAGTGCATTCAAACAAGACATGCTCCGGTGTATCCTTCTGCTTACATGTATCACGGATATCAGTTATCCTGCGTCCAAACTTCTTGAAATATGTATTAAAAGGACCATGTCCCGTTATGTACTGTACCCCTTCTCTTCTAGGTTGTACATTTCTTAACCTTAATCATTCTCTAATGTCCGAGTATATCTCATAGGTTCTTCTACCTTTTTCTATACGTTCCCATTCATCTTGCACTTCACTAAGTAATTTCTGCCTAATTTAGTATTTGGTAATGCACTCTTTTCCTATAATTTGATATACCGTGGTCTTTCTTTTTCATCCAATACTCAGTCCCTCGGATCCTGATTATTAAATCAACTGGCCAAATTGCTAAAATCGCTAATAATGCCATTGTAGGTATTGTACTCACAATTCCATACATCTTAAAAGTGCTTAACGTTGTGTTCTCAACAGTTTAACATTCTTCCCTAATTTTGCTCTATGAGCCCATATGCCCGCGTCATATCCAAGGATACCTGTCATTATCGCGAGATGATATACTTTCGTTGCCCGCAGGGGAATTTTAAAAGTTCGTTGAGTCATGGAAATCAGTTGCATCATAATCTTTCAGTCTAGTTCTGCCTATATGTGTATCAAAATTTAATTTCTCATCCAGCTGTACGCCCAAATATTTAAATTGATTTGCCCTTTTTATGTTAACCTCATTAATCTTCCAATTTACCAATTATCGTTTTAGCTTTTTCTTCCATCTCTTTACGACTTTCCACTTCTATCAATATCATGAAATCATCAGCGTACGCTATGACATCTTTTAATTATTCTTGTTCCATTAAAGGCTACAGTAGTAGCTCCGTCAAAAAGTCCCAAAACAAAGGACCGAGTATTGATCCCTGAGGACAACTCTTTGTTATGTCTTTAGGCAATGTAATATTTTCTCCAATTAAATGTGCTCTTCTATCTTTACAGTACTCCTTTAGACAATTATATAAGCATTTTGGATATTCTTTTTCTTTTAGTATTCGAAATAATTCCGGCCACCAAAAGTTGTCAAAAGCTGCCGCAATATCAAAGAATATACGAATTACGTATTTGTTACTACCGGAATGTACTATATTAATGACGTTATTTATAGCATGCTTAGTCGACTTGCCCTTGCGAAAGCCGCATTGTTTACTAGTCATACTGAGCATCACCCTGTATTCATTTATCCTTTTAAATAGTAATTTCTCATGTAATTTCCCTGATTTGTTCAATAAAGAAATCGGTATGTAGGATTTTGGTTGTAATGGATGTTTATTCTTTGTTTTCTTAAAAAATAACCAATTTTGCTTCTTTCCAGCAATATGGTAGTTTACAAAATATCAAGCATTCATTAAAAACTTGACAACTATATGGTTCAATACTGTTCTCCAGTATAAAGAAACAGACATGAACACTAGTAGAGAGATGTCATTTAGAAGAGACAGTAGAGTGGTGGAGCAGATTTCAAGGGCCCAAAAATCGAGGTAGGCCAACTGCACTCCTCGAATCTAAGGAGCCATAGAAGAGTTGTTCAGTGGGAGATACGTAGGAAAAAGGGAATCATTGGGTACCATTTAGTTTGACGTTTCTGTCATAAAATTGAACATTCAAAATGTGGGAAATAAGAAAGAAAAACGAAAAACTAGGGAAGATACACACCATGAGCGAAAGACTAACATGGCAATTAAAGTGTTTCAGTGCCCCGCAAAGGGGTTGCCGTACGGAGCACCAACAGGGATGATAATTAGCATAAGGAGCAGAAGTGAAACATGAGCAGGAACCTGCCGGAAGAACTAGGCAGGGAGATACGGAAAAAAAAAGAAAAACAAAAACTGATACACAGAGCTGCACACATTGACACACACACAAAAAACACGTGTTTGTGAACATACATACGAGAAATCAATTTAAATTATAGAAGAAGAACAGAATACAATGTACAGTAGAATAGTACGAGCAATGACTTAACAGCACTACGTCATACCTGGAAAGTAGTTAAAGGTTTTGTTTTTGTTTGGTTATTTAACTCCACTTGCAAAACTTGGGAGATAAGTGCATAATCGGCAGCGGTACGTATTTGTCTTTCTAAATTTATTTCCCCACTACTGTTATGAGACTCATCCTTAAAGATTGAAAACCACATAATTACTGCCCATCCGCCTATTTTCCTTCCCAAAACAGTTCCACTCTTAGGAAGAAACCTCGCCGCTGCACTCCAACCAACGGAAGTAGTACAACAAAGACCACACTTAAGAAGCCAGAATAGACTGTAAGGAGACTTGGATATAAAATACACCACCATGACCAATAGTTGGTTGAATTATTTAACTCGCTACCAGTAACTGCCTAAACTGGGGGGAAAACACATTGAAATAACCTAATGCCAGTGGTCGTGAACATAGAACGCAAGCAAAATGGAAGACGGCGGTGACAACCACGAACTCAGCAGAAATGTTCACGGACAGGCAACCAGCGCATAGTACTGCTCCTTACATACAATGTGCAACAATGGAGGTTCAAGGGATATTGCAGCAGGCCGGGACACTGACTCTAAATTCTCCCTTACGGTACCCCAACTCCCAGAAGAGATTCCCATTACCCTTGAGTGTTGTACAGAAGCGGGAATCGGTACTATCAACCCAAAGTTGTTATTGTCAGTCAGTCAACTGGGTTGCTAGGCCTTAATTCTGTATTTAATTTCTTTTTGTAATTTTCCTCTAAGGACCCTCTAATGAGACAGCGTTGGTACCGCCTAACATGAAAGGCTTTCTCCCCTTCTTATTGTAACTTCGGGGTCGGAAATAGTCCCTCCTCGGAGGTAATGTAGCGAGGCATAGTTGGCGTTTGAACGGGGAGCCGGATATTGCGTTAGCATTCCAATGTGTGGTAGTTCACGAGGCCGCACCGTCAGCGGGTCAAAAAGTATTTAAGGCTTCGGAATAACGTCACACTCTCATTGTGCATTGTTCATTGCCCATTTACATACTCATTCTTGATCGACTTTGCAACCGCGAAGCTACGGTCGCCAGGGGTACGTCACCCCCGACATAACCAGTTAACATTTATTAGTGTGTACCTCAAAACACAGCAGAAGCTTTCAGCTAAGATATATTAGATATAAGCACCCTGCTCGTACTACCATCCCCCGTAACATGCAATGTAATCATAAATGTAGTTCTTAGTTTTTATACCCCCCGGGTTATTATTCGATGCCCCTTCCGTAACTCACCCCATGCACCCCACTTACCTACTCCACCCGATACCTGCCCGCTCACGCCTAGGAGTCTACCCCCTGGTTGTCAGCACCCCGGCCTAACTACCCCAAGGGCTGCTACAATATATCACCCTTGTGTTCTAAAATGCTTTGAATTTTAATAACTAACTCTCTTCCAAGCTAAATTTGCCCTGGATTACCAGGTTTTAGCAATATTTCCATCTACTAGAAATTTAATATGGTAATGATGCCCAAATATTCATTCAACCATTTTGTCTTTATTCCCCTCCTACCAAAATCAGTTACTATTGAGAACCACTGCATATGTGCACACAATTATGAGCTATGCCTATAAATATTAAAAGAAATCCTTTAATTAAAAGCAATACGGTTTGATACAAACAAATGTTGAAACATATATCAGACAAAATAAGGCTCCAATCCTTAACCCGTTAACAGTCAATCACTATGATTGGACCACTTGTACTTCCAACTCTGATCAGAATTTAAAGCATTAATATTGTGTCGCAGTGGCTATGGACCAAGGTTATTAGGAGGTCGGCTACAGACACTCGGAATAAACAACGATAAGTACCGATCGTCAGCATAAACATCGGGGGCGCTATCGACAGATAACCAGAACCCTCTGGAAGTTACTGCCCCCTCCTCCAGAGTGTGTTTCGAAATAGTTTCAGAATGTTTTATGGAGGATTCCATTACCTATATAAGCGAGCGTTCTCGCGAGGGCAGTGAGTTGAGAGTTGAGGTGAGTCAGCTGCGTTGGTCAGTCAGTGAGCGAGCGAGTTGGTGGGTGAGTTTCTGATGGGACATCAAGTGTGATTCTCCGCTGCTGCAGAGTGAGAAATTGAAGAGGCCTTCCCAGTGAGTAACCGTCCGGAAGAAGAGGCTACGTCACAAAGAAGTGAAGTGATGGAGAATTGAAGTAGTTCACCTTGGTGAAGTAAACTCGCAGTGAAGTTGAACTAGATAAGAAATAAAATAGTGACAGTGAGAGTTTAGAAGTGACAGTTGAAATACTGGACAAAGTCAGAGTATGAGGCTGATATTATCTGAAGTTAGTATGCTTCACACACTATTGTTTGTCGACGTTTACTTTCAAGTGTTGTGTAGCAGCTTATGTACAATGTAGTATTTTGGAAGTAAATATGGACAGTAAAAAGGGACCCTGAATAGTTAGACCAATAATGCTCTTTAGGTTAAAAAGAATGTGTTTAGGTTTTGCTTTTAAATACACATTTTATTTGAGTTTATGGCTATAACTATCATTTATAGTAGTAGTGTTCATGAACCTGTAAGGAGTTTGATTTTATTTTATTTTAACACATTAAACTTTATTATAGAACAAGTATATTGCAGTTCTGATAAAATTAATAATTGCGTATACATTAAAATTATATAAACATAAAACATAATGTTAGATGTCAGTCCATTGACTGTCCTTACTATAACTAGATTGTTGTCTGAGCGTCAAGATTTTGTCACTTATTATTTCAAATCGAATGTTACTTCTGTTTAAATTTCTGAGGTAAAACATATAAGTTTAAAAATTAAATTAGCTCCTTTCATAAAGTCAGCAACCTAGAAACTAGAAAATTGTCATTTGGCATTCATGGATAGTCACTAAGCTTAAAGGGCCAGTCAACCTTTAAGAGACTGTAATACCAGTAATGCTTCAGCAATGGGTTGAGTTTATATATTTGCTTCCACGTGGCCTATAAAAATACTTACCTGTCGCTTCACGTTAAGTACCACGTTATTGCTCTTATTACCTGTCTCTGTGCCATGTGTTTGCTGGCATATGTAATGTAAAACCAAATTTAACTCCACTAAAATTTCACAAACATTTACATGTAACACCAAAGTAAATTATGAGATATGATATTGTAAACGATACATTCTTGTGGCTTTGTATAATCATTCACGGATACAAACACCAGTTTCTATTGGGATAGTAAATTACACACATTTAAAGATATAATCTTCTAATTTGTAAGACTGATTTGTTGTATTAACAAACGTGGATGCAAAATTTCCGCCTTCTATTTTGTTATTTTCCATTTCATTGATTACTTAGTTAAAACGTTACCCTACGATATAGAATGCACCTTTCAAAATGGTTTCAATCCTTCATTTTATTTATTTAATCAAACGGCATTGATATAGCACATGTGAAGGTTTTAGAATACCCTCACACAAAATTATACAGGCAGAACCAGAACTCCACCGGCAAACTTTGAGGTTGTTCAGGGATACCTTCTGAGTATTTTCGTATAAGGGACCCCAAATCTCTGGCGGCTCGTTACAGAGTAATTCCATTTCGTTTGGTCAGCTTTGTATCTATATTGCACTGAAAATACTGCACAACAGTGCAGATATCGACGGTATGCGCTGCATGTCTTGTTTGTAAACAAATTGTTACCTGCTGTTGACAACAGTAAATGCCCTCTTTAACGCGTTGCTCTCAGGTTTGCATTCAGTACTGGTGGTTCTGTCTAATGTTTTGTTTTTCCGGCAGCGTTGCTCTCAGGTTTGCATTCAGTACTGGTGGTTCTGTCTAATGTTTTGTTTTTCCGGCAGTGTTAGTTGTGCGTTAACAGTGATACACAGCAGTCTGGATAGGTTTACTGATGAAGAGCTGGCCGATATACACCTTGTATATGGGTTCACTGAATGCAATGGAAGATCGGCGCAAGGCTCTATGCTGTTCTCGTACCGACGGCAACCTCATCACAGTACTTTTGCGTCTGTAAAACGATGAAGTTTTGAGAGTCGTACACGAAGACAATTGCACCCGTATCATCCACAGAAGGTGTAATCATTGCATCCAGCGGACTTCCTATTTCGATTGGAGTTTGCAAATTGATTCCTACAGCAAATGTGCTGAAAAACACAATTTTCCTGGTTTGGCGCTGTTTACAGACGAGGCCAAGCTTACAAGAGAGGGCATGTCCAGCAGTAGGAATAGCCATGTATGGGATTACGAAAGTCCGTACCACTGGTGTGTCGATCCTATCAACAGCAGTTTGCTGTGAATATGTGTGCTGGTATTGTCAACGATTTTGTGATTGGACCTTAGTACTTCCTGATAAACTGAACGGAGTCGTGTACAAAACGTTCCTTCAACATGTCCTACCACAGTTCCTAGAGGATGTGACACTGAGAATTCGTCAGCTTATGTGGTTTCAACGTGACCTGGCGCCGGCACCCTCTGCACTCTATGTTAGGAACCACATAGATGTACAATTTGGACCACAATGGATTGGTTGCGGTGGTCCTGTTCCATGGCCAGCTCGGTCATCAGACATGACACGAATGGATTTCTTCTTCCGCGGGCATGTGAAGAGCCTAGTTTACGAGACTCCGATCGATACTCACATGGACCTGGTGACTAGGATCATCACAGCCGCGGAATTAGTACGCCAACCTTCTGGAATGCTTGAGCGTGATGGTGAGACAGTCGATGGAGCGTTGCTGTATACTCTCCCGTTATCATGGTGGTCGACATTTTGAATTATACCTGCAAGTGAAAACCTGTGCATTTGTAACGTACTATATTGTACACTGAGAGATCAGATTGAACACACTGTGATAAAATGATATGTGTTTCGTCTGCAGGATGATGCATTTCCCTGTGTTATGTGTTGTACGTTTTAGTTATTGCATATTATGCAGGCTTCGTCGTTGTTGTGAAGGTATTTTCAAAGAAACAAGGGCGATTGGGGTAACAAACCGAATAAGTCATAATTACATTATTAGTCTGTAACGAGCCGCCGGAAGCCACGGATCGCTTATACCAAAATACTCAGAAGGTACCTATTCCTAAACAACCCCTGATAGTTTGTCGGTGGAGTTCTGGTTCACTCTGTTAATGATATCAATTTCAAGTATACCTTATATATGCATAATATAAGTTTCAAACCATTATGTATACATGAGGTGAGTATTAAATACATTATACATATGTACCTGCCCGGATATTGAAGTATTTAATCTAATGGCAAGCAAAAGTAACCATGTCAGCTTCCAAAGTATGCTGTATGCTATAGAAACAGGGATCCTGCAAGTATTTATTCAATTTCCGCTTAAAAGACTTCAAAGGTGTAAGTCATTTAACTCAGTGTGACAGTTTATTGTACAGCATATTTCCTTTGCACTTGAAACTTTCGTCATATAAACTTGTACGGCCAGTCATAATTGGCAGTTTGTCCTTATTCCAGGTGTGGTGTGAGTCTACGAGAGAATTGGTTTGAAATACATTTATCCTTGCCGTAATGTGGATTAATACCTAAAATATGCACAATGATGGAAGGGGTAAGATGCCCATCCTTTGGCATAGTGGGCTACAGCTACCAGTTGATGATTTTTTTCTCCGCAAGTCTTATCATACTTTTCTTAATTTTAAACATTTCTCTGCTGTATGAGTTATCACAGAAATTGATACCATATAGAAGAAGGGAGTGAAAGTATGAGCAATAAGGCATTCTCAAGCACCATTTGTTAAAAGTGTGTTACAGTTTTCATTGCAAAGCAGCAGTTACTTAGATTATGTGCCAGAAAATTTGTGCGTGTGTGCCATTTCAATATTTAATCTACGTATAGCCCAGAAATGTTTGTCAATTTTGAGCATATTATTGGTTGATTCCAAATTTTTGGTAGTTGGTTGTCATAAATAGTATTTGGCAGTTTTCTAACACAGACAAATGAAAATTGATGTGGATTTCACTGCGTCAGTAAAGAAAAGGAATGAATTTTCTTTCTTTTGTTTTAATCAGGGCACAAAAGCTCAAGAACATACAAAAGCTTCTTGAAAAAGGTTGCAATATTTAGAGAGAAAGTAGTATATGTACCTCAAAAAACAAAAAGACTCAGCTTAACTTCAGTATCACAATTAATAGCTTCTGGGATAGGAGCAAACATTTGCCATTATTATAAGAGCAATATATTTTCAATGGAACTCTTTGGCAAGAAACAAATGACGAAACCTGCTGCAGCTGTGTATTGTGACTTTGTCATTTTCTAAGTTCCCCTGTCACTAATGTGTTCTAGTGCAACTTCACGTAGTATACGCACGACGTTGCCTCATTCGCTGGGGGAGTCGAACACAAGATTACTCCAATCTCTCCTGAAGCAGCACTCACGTCATGTCACAGCAGTCATCACCAACTCCTTCGGAGAACAGCACTCTTTGTCACACCCGAAACGCACTCACTAACTCGCATACCACTCACTAACAAATTCCCTTACCTACTCATTAACTGACTGTTTAACTATCGCGCGAGAACACTCACTTATATAGGGTTGGAAACTTTCAGAGTTCCAGAACGTTCGACAGGGGGAAACATCTAGAAGATTCAGGTTATCTGGCGATAGAGCTTCCGGTGTTTATGCTGGCGAGAGCGCTACTTATCTTTGTTTATCTGCAACTGCCGGCACCAACTTCCCGATAACATTTGGCCAATAGCCACTACGTCACTGTATTATTCAAACTTTATGTTTTTATCAAGAGGATGCTTAATAACAGCAATACACAAACACATGTTGCAGTATTACTGTACCATTTAAACAAGTTATTTTAGTTTCTGTTGAGCTGTGGTATCTTTTATTGTAAGACATTAACGTGTTTTTCTTGCCTTCTTTCTTTCTTCTTTTCGGCAATTTAACTTTTCTCTCTGGCCTCGCTATATATCAACACATACTGCATTCCTATTATTCCACACTAAACTTTTTAAAAAATTCTTAGAGTTTTCAATAGTATTTTGTCCGAATAACTAAGAATGAAACAAGCATATGTAAACCAGCGGTGACTAATCAGGGGAAGCCGAGCCTCCTCATTGTGTAGAATAGTAGTAGTAGTAGTAGCTTTACAATAATTCTTTATGCAATTTTGTTATCCAGCGCGAAAGACGTAAACTTGTGTTATTTCGCCTAAAGCGTCCACTTTCCTCCCAAGGGAACGCAAGAGAGGAAATCAAGATTGCGAATGCGGCGCGGAGGCCATAAACACGCCGGGTCGCCTGCCAAGTGCCCACCCGGTTGCCGTGGTAACCAGGTAACCATTGCGTCACTTCTAGAAGTAGTTAAGGGGGTACAGGCTGTCTTGTCATGTAGACCTGATCTTCCGTGCTGTGGAAGGCCAGTTACTGCGCTGCCGCCTCTGTGGTTTTCTCTTAGTTGTCCCGTTTGCAACAAATATGGACGAACCTGACCTGAGTACTGATATAAGTCTTTCGAGTCGGGGTATCATTACTTCCTTGCAGGAGGCTTCGTTTTCGAGAAGCTGTGATGCTGAACAACTTGAAACTTTGAAGAAAAGGCATTGCTGGTTTCTTCCATCGGTTTTCCACACTCACCGTGTATCTTGACAGTATTGTTGGTAAACGCATTCTTTCAAACAATGAAACCAGATGAAACTGCAACACCAGAATAATATATGCCATTCATGAAAACCGTCCGGATTTGAGGTTCTGGATAAACAATTGACTGTCCAAACTTTAGTACAACTACAAGAGAAACCCGTGAGTTCAAAAATGTCCTTCTAGGCTTTGATTTTGTTTTTCTTCTGTTTTCCATAGCATATTCTTAAATATTGAAATGCTTTTCAACATTCTTCAGAAAAAGAGACAATGACGCACAGGTTTACAGCAATGGGTCCCAGAATGCATAACTTACATGAAAAACTTAAGAAGTTAAGATAAGTTGATTCATATTTATCTCCAATCCAACGTTGGATACCAAATTCATTTGGGAATGTTCGATCTTTGGTTTTGTGAGGGAGTTTGGAAGAGAAAAAGGTGTTATATCCTGGGCTTGCTTCGGTAATGGAGGCAGTCCCTAAGAAAACGTTTCTTGGAAATGAGACTTTTCTTCTCAAGAGTGTGAATAGGAGGTAAATGAACAATGATAATTCACTCCTTAACTACCGCATTATGTTTCTCGGCACTAAAGACATTTTTCCCCTTGCTGCCTTACACAAGATTCCACCTCTGCTAAATCCTAAGCTCAAACAAAATTATTAAAGTTGCTTCTAATTTATGAATCTTAAAACTGTTTCATAACTATTCCCCTCATCTTAACCGTCTCCCCAGACATAACTTAGCTGACGGTAAAATTCAGCTAACTCACACTCCCGCAGCTGAATCACGGCCTTACGTCCTCCAAATCGAGCGCAATGGCTCTAGCGGTAATGTCTGTGGCCCGCATTCGGGAGGTCGTGGGTTCGATTCCGCGGCTAAACTTCCTGACCCATGAGTCTCTTGGAGGTTTCCCCGGATCGCTAGGCAAATGCTGGGAAGATTCATTACATCACCCGAGTTTCCTGTCCCTCCATTTCACCGACATTCTAATTTCACTTCACCTTTCATCTACTTGGTCTGCTTCAGGGTTGAAAGTGTCGGCGGGAGTTTCTACGTTAAATGGCAGGGTCGTTCTCCGTGGTGTAGTGGTTACCATGCTAGCCTCTATTTCCCAAGTTTGCGGGATCAAACCCGGCGGAGGACGATGGATTTTGCGGGTGTAAAAGTCCTTGGCATGGCTTCCTTCGGAAGGGAAGTAAATCCAGTGCTCCCGTGTCGTAGATTTACGGCACGTAAAAGAACCTCAAATCTGATAAAGAGCCCTCTGAGAAAAATTACCGATATTTGACGCCCAATATAGAATGGGATACTAAGGACCACAGCAGTTAAAGAGCGTCCATAAATATAGACCAATTTAATTTAATTAAGTTACATGGCAGGGAAGAGGATGCTGTATGCAACACTTCGTCCCCCAGAATGGGGGCGGTATCCGAGTCCCGGGACCCCCAGTGGAATGTGTAAGCCTACAGGGGAGGGGAGTCGATTGCACTAGCTGCCATCCGGGGAGTTTCAATCTGTAAAAGGTAGGGGTCCTGCCCTCTGTCCTGTTGGGCCTTCTAATCCAACTGTCCTTCCTTCTCTCGCCCTAACCCTCCCTTTCTGGCCATCCCATCAGGCACAAAAGATCCGGTAGGTCGACGTGGTAAGTCCCTCTCCGCAGCTAGTCCTAGTCCTACGTCGTCCAAGCGCAATATAACTTGTGAAATGACGATGTTAATCCCGTTCGAACCTGAATTCCTACGCTAGACAAATTTTGTGTTTCACGCCCGTTTTGTAGTTCCCTTGGTATCGTCCCCAGTCAAGTGTTTTTGATTGATTTTATTGGTTCACGTGACAGATTCTAACTGATATTTATTGGTCCTCATATTTTAGAATGTCCGGGCGTCTATCACATTATTTTCGATTGATTACATTTCCTATCCCCTGGAGTGATTTTTTTGTGTCTGGGCATCCGAAAGTACAAGTTACTCTTAATTCTCAAACCTTTTGTGTTCAGCTACCTAGGAGCTATTTGAGAGCTATTGAGAAAGAGCTATTTGTATCTGCACACAAGCCGTTCTCGATCCAATTCTGCTTTTAGCTTAAATTTGCTTTCCTTAATACATATAATATATAATACTTATATTTTAATTAATATTCTCTTTTAATTAATAAGTTTCCATTTTATTGCGAATCCTTGCCGCGCATTATTTCTCTATCATATTCTTTAATAAACGTTTTAC
Source organism: Deroplatys truncata (assembly GCA_030765065.1). Lineage (NCBI taxonomy): Eukaryota > Metazoa > Arthropoda > Insecta > Mantodea > Mantidae > Deroplatys > Deroplatys truncata. The sequence goes on from CM060990.1 coordinate 700,139,642, forward strand.
TTCTCTTTTACTCTATTTCATTTTCCAGCGTTTTTATATTCAATCGGACGAATATTATAACTTTAGTATAAATACTGAAGTTCAGAGCTGCTATTCAATCTTTTTGCACATATAGAACATAGAATAGGATATGGATAATTCTTGTTTTGATATAGTATGTAAAGCTATACACAAACCAACCTTTTGGACGCTTCCAAGTCTATGTTTTGACCATTCTTACGCCAAACAAGGCTTGGTTCTGGGTGCCCTTTTGGTGGTCCACATTCCAAAAGAGCAGTTTCTCCTGCAGCTACCCTGGTGTCTTTAGGTACAGGACGGAATTCATCACGTAGTACTGAAAACAAGCAAAGCAATCAATTTATTTTAAACAAAATATAAATTGTTTGTAAGATAAATATGCTCATTAACTGCCTTTTCCTCAGTAACTAATCTCAGTTGTGTTGTGAAGGAAAACAGACCTCTAAACCGTTTCGAACTACAATGAATGGTACACTAAGTATCAGCCAAATATGACGTAATACCTTCACTCATCATTCATGATATTTTCCATTTTAGATTGAAAGCGCTCTATGAATTTTTTATTTACAGAATACAATTGTTACATTCAAATATAACATTCATATTTAGCAAAACATATAAAACATTTATATCATTCTTCATGATTCATCATGATTTCTTAAACATTTATTTGCTGTTAAAAGTAGTATAGGTGGATTCACCATTAATTTTCAGTATATTGTGTTTTGAAGCTAGTAATGGTAAAGGTGGCATAAACTGGTTGATTTCTACTTAAATGCTTAATGATAACAAATTACAGCTTCACACAATGAGTGGAATGTCAGAAGCCTTAAGTCCAAATAATTTGTATAAACAGTTGTTACAGAGTTCACGGAGCTACAGAGGAATGTTAGGTGAGCACTTTGATATAGGACACTAATGGTGTTTGTGTTTACGGTTGTTTGTAATAAATCAACATCAATAACGAGCCAACACGCCATTGATAAAATCTTCCTGAGTTTCTACTACTTGCAGATAATCCTGCCATGGTTCACACATCCCAAATGAATACCTCCGTAACATGTACTTAAACTTCGAAAGAAGCGCGAGAAATTGCAACTGGGTTCACTCCAATTGGACACAAGTGTTTAACCGTTTGAACGGAATTTGAGCCCAGCATCACCAAATTGACAGCTAATGACTGCGCTATTATTACAGCTGTTTTTTCTGATACATATGATGCATTTCCATGTGGAGGTGGAGGTAGTGCACTGAGCGTTGCTGACGGAGCATTTTTCCAGAAAGAGCATAGCTGATAACATTGAAAATATTGCTATGGCAGCTATTTTCACGTTAGTAGAAAACAAATTAACTATTTTAGAGCGAAAATCAGTACCGTATTCCTATTAAGCCTTCATTTCTTTGCATTTATTAGTACAGATAATCAAACAAGACAGATCATTACGTAACCTCAACGTTTGTGGTCACAGATCATAGGTATCCTATATCAACGTGTTTCTGTACTACCTATACCTCTGTAGTACCTCTCGGTGGAACGTGTAACAGCCTATAAATATTTTACACCCATGTTAACTCTGTAACAATGTTATCCCTTATTTTGGATAGCATGCAAGAATTAAAGCTGACAAGCCAACTTTCAGTGCTCTTGATTAATCCTTTACCGTCTATTTATCAGTCATAAACAAGCACAACATTACAACTAAGCTTATTAGTATTTCAATGTTTTGCAAAATTTTTCGATCAACATCCTCTTTTCCTACTTACTTTTTCACTTTTGCAAGTACTCTATCCTTAGGAATATACGAATGCCTAAGTATTGGAAATATGAATTGTAACACCCTGTATTGAGGCAGGAGCATTACAGACGGTCACCTTCTTGTCCGGCAAATCATAGTGTAATTTTATCTTTTGCCGTGCTACAACCTATTGTGACAAGTCTTACAGTGTTTACATCTCTACCATTTGTAGACATGCTGCAAAAATATGATAAAAGCACTCACTGCTTCATTTGAGCTTCTGGGATATTCATTCTCTCTCTCGCAGTATGAAGGTACATTTTCCTCGTGAAGTTATATATTGAATTTATTCTGTTCTTCAGCAAAATAATAGTAACTCAGAATTCTACAAAAATAAGCACAATTGTCTGTAACCTATGACATTTAGTTCTCTTGTAGCTTCATTCTCGTATTTAAATGCACAGTTAATAAGCATACAGCATGGATGTAGAGAAGCTATAACCAAAGCAAATTCTATAATCTGTGCGAGGAATATTTCCGAAAAAGCATTCCTTTATTTTAAGTTCTCTTTGTTGAATACACATAAATCAGTCATGGTTTCTTTATGTTCAATTTTGGATGTAACTATACACACTCGGGTATTCCTTGATCAGTAATAATGGTTATCCTTGGCTTCAATTGACTCAATAAATCTGCAACAACAAAATGCTTAATCGGTGGCTTCTAGTTATTTGCGGAGAGGGGCAATGCCCAAACACTTTCAGCATGCTTTATTGGATGCTAAATTGCTTTGCTACTGAGCTGCAAAGCATGTGATAATAACTGTCTAGGGAAAAACATTTTTTTCTGGAATGCGTTCCGGTCCAGGTAAATCAATGTTAGCGTCGGTGGCTGGAAAAGTCCGATCAAATAGCGAATGTGCTATGCGGTACCTATCTTTTAAATTTTTATACTTTGTTAGTATCTACAATTTTCATAAAAAATTAACCCATTCTATAAGTAGGTACATGCAGTGACACTAATCTTTCTTGATTTATTTTTTGATCTGTCTTTCAAGTACAATACGGTTTGGACCTGTTCTGCGTCATTGTGGAAAATATGAGCCTTTCATATATAGTTACATTTAGCTTCCTCATAATATGTCGTGGGTATACAGTCATTCTAATGTCTCACATACTACCTATTAGGAAGAAACCAAATCATTAATGAATACGAATCACCATTAATGTACGAAGCCATCTTTATTCAGACCTGTAACTTCTTACGTTTATAAATTTCCATGAAACATAAAGTAACCGACTGTAAAACCTGCGATTTTGGAATGATTTTATATATTGGTGCAAATTCACGAAAACAGGAAGTTAATAGTGGAAATTACTTTCATTTTGGGGTGCATATGTTTACGAACAAACTTACAGCGCAATGTAACAGACTAAAAGGTCAGATGGCGTACAGCATACATCGTGTGACGTCTTTGAGGTTGCAGGGACATTGATTAAGTGTTTGGAAACCGCAGAAAACAGATTTCTTCAGTTGAAAAAGAACATTTAGTTCACGGATTCATGAGAATATGCAGAACAATATATAGCGTTTAAATACCGATAATGTTTGAATATTTAATAATTGAATATTTCTAACGTAATTCAACAGCGTAGATACGCAAAAAAGAAAGAGAAGAATATACTCAAGAATAGTAGCCTTAGAGGTTGGAAAGTTTAAACACTTAGCAGAAACATATACCCAAAGTGGAACGAAGCAAAGTGAAGAATCTTTAGTAATTTATTGTCCTCTCTAATAGTGACGCCATGTGCACGCACCGCGAACAGCTTGGACAAGCCATCGAAGCTATATACCACTAAGGTGCTATTGATAGAACTCAGGGGAAACCCGAATTTTCGGGACCAATCACAAAATTGGAATAAAAGGCTACCAATGTGAACATTAGTAATGTTAGCTAGAAGGTGGAAATTTAAGTGTGGTTATTATAGCAGAAATCGAACGCTAACATCGGATCGGCATTCACTTACTGACTTGCTTACGTACGTACTTGCGTGCTACACAGAAGTTGCCGATGCCTCCCCTAAAGTGATGCTCGCGTGTCGCGAACAGAGGATCTTTCGCCCCCTCTAAGACTGTCAGTTGCTGCCCTATCCCCTAAATCCATGGAGGAGATCAGGCTCAAAACGAGAGCCGCTTAATCAGTTTAATTGTGCGATTAATTGATTACATGTGTAATGACATGTGTTTTGACACCCGGGCGGCTTTGAGGGAGGGTTTCCGGCAAAAGAGCCTGCGTCTCTAAGGTCTTGTCACGTGTCAATCAAATAATGGTCGTACTTGTGTATAATTATCTCGCCTCATTGACTTCAAAGGCTTAAACCGCTAACAAAGTATATATACAATAAAGTACCTCAAAAAGTACAATTTGTTTATAGCGATAGGTTTAAGAAATGTGAGAAATTGGAAAAATCAGAGCTTGCTATCAAAGCTAATTGTAGAAGAAAACAGCAGATATGTATAGGTCCTTCTGACTACAATTTCCTGATAAGATCTTATCAGGAGGCTGTTAATGAAGGTAGTGATGTACATGTAAGGGGGAACTAGAAGCATGCCACCTGTTTCAGATTTGAATCATAAACAAAATTTAAGTAAACAATATCAGCTTTGTAAAAATCCTTTTAAACCAAACACTGTTTTGGAAACGAAATTGTTTTATTTCATCAAAACATGCAAAGTACTAGAAATGAAAACGTAAATTTGGAATTATTCATTAGCAGTAATTCTAATAATGTAGGCATTATTGGATTAACAGAACACTGGCTGAAAGATCATGAAAGTGAATTTTATAACTTAGCAGGGTTTTCACTGGATGGTTATTATTATAGGAAGTAGGAGAAAAACGGGGGATATTGTATTTTTGTGAAGGACAATGCAAAATTTAAACGTTTAAATGATTTCGATGATTTGGTATGTGATAAACACTTTGAAATGTGTATGCTAGAGCTGTCGGAGTAGAAAGTAGCTGTTGCATGCATATACAAAAATCCGAGTATTTGTGTTAAGAAATTCATAGAGAAGTTGGAAACAGTTATGGAATTCTCACAGAAAAACCAAAAAATTATGTTAATAATTGGTGACTTGAATATGAATTTTCTTATAGAGAATTTAAGTAAGCAGAACGTAACACAATTACCCCTTAACTATGGAATGGAAGCAGTAGAAAACGCTGCTACTCTAATCTCAAATGTAGCTCAAACTGCAATAGACCAATTAATACTACATTCCTACTTCACAGACTGCACTGTAGAAATCATAGATGGTGCTATTTCTGATCATAGTGGGCAAAAATTTACGGTTACAATAAATTGTCAAAAAGCAGAACAAATCAAGGAAAGCAATAGGTATACCAGCAAAAAAGGCGTGGAAGCAGTGAAAATATACACTATATATACTGTTAAAAGAAGATTGTGAAAATGTTTTCTCTCAGGAAGGTATAAAAGCTGCTGCTAGCTGTTTTAAAAATACATTTAATCATTATGAAAATATTGCCTTGCCACTAAAACGGGTCAAACTAAACAATTCAAAAAGCGCTATTTGGATCACTAAAGGTATACACATATCAGGTGACAAGCTGAGATATTTAAGTAAATTAGCAAAGGGATTAAAGGCAATACATTCTTTCAGGTTATACTTTCAGAAATATAAACAGATTTACAATAAAATTATTAAAAATGCAAAACTTCTTTATAATGATAAATTAATTGCAAATTCGGAAAACAAATCAAATACTGTATGGAATATAATCAATCAGGAAATGCGTTTACAAGAGAAAGAATATCAAAATTTGAATTTAATACACACTGATCAAATTACATCAAATCCTTTTCAATTAGCAGAGGTCTTTAATACTTGTTTTGTGGAAGTAGCAAATACATTAGTCAATGGTTGTTCGACTGAAACACATCAAACTACAACCACAGGGGAAAATTTCTACCCATTTAGTGTTCTCTCGCCAGTAACTGAAAGTGAACTGTTATCAATAATTAAAAATATGAAAAATAAAAAAAATTATATGGGTTACATGGCTGCTCTAATTTGTTTCATTAAAAGCATGCTCAAACGTTCTTGCAAAGTCACTAAGTTTTTAAATTAATTTATCAATGAGTAAAGCCTGCTTTCCGGATAGCTTTAAAACTGGTAAAATAAAACCGACGTTTAAAAAGGGGTAAAAATTTGAAGCTAAAAACTGTAGACCAATTGCTCTTCTATCCGTTTTTTTTCAAAAGTATTACATACATTTATTTATAAGAGAATGACAAATTTTATCACTAAATTTAATATCCTTTCTTCATTTCAACATGGATTTCAAAATGGGGAGATCAACTACTACAGTGTTAATTCAGTTTTGCAATGAAACTTACACGAAATTACACAACTCTAAGCACTGTATTGCTATATTTCTTGCTTTATTAAAGCTTTTGATCTTGTAGATCATGAAATTCTTCTTAGAGGTTATTTAAACATGGAATGAGACGGGTAGTTTTCAATTGGTTTAGCTCATATCATACGCATAGAAAGCAAGTAGATGAAATAGAATATTCTGATGAAAATCAAAAGGAGGTGAAGTCGTTTTTATCAAATGAAGTAACAGTTGAATGCGGAGTCCCACAAGGCTCAGTTTTAGGTCCCATGATGTTTCCCCTGTACATAAATGATCTTGTGGATATTAACCACAATAAAAATATAAAATTCTCTTTATTTGCAGACGACACTAGTATTTTAATTTCTGATAATAACGTAGAGAAGCTAAAAGCTAATATTAATTCTAGAATGTTCTATATTCTTTCTTGGTTTAAAGAAAATTGTCTCTCAGTAAATAAGGGAAAATGCATAGCTATTGGTTTCCATAAAAAACAAATAAAATTACATTACCCAACTATACTATGAGGACGAAGCTTGAGAATATGCCGATAAAACAAAATTTCTTGGAGTTTGGGTTGATAAGAATTTAAGCTGGACTGCTGTCATTGAATTAGTAAAGCAACTTAGTCAGAGATGTTTCCAAATTAAAATGCTCAGGCAGTCAAAAAGTATGCATACACTTAAGATAGTGTATAACTCAAATTTTCATTCACTTTTGACATATGGGATAGTTCTATGGGGATCTGGTAGCGAGGCTTTAAAACTATTTAAATTACAAAAAAAGTTATTAGCATCGTGCTTAATTTACCCTATACCATTAGCTGTGAACCACACATTAAACATTTTGCCACTACCGTGCATGTATTTGTTCGAGGTTATTGTACAAACCCAATGCGCATTGAAACACTTGCTGTTAATCCAGACTTTCACACGTATGATACAAGGAATAAGTCAAAATTACACATTACACCTCATAACTCTAAATTGTTTCAGAATAGTTTTTACTATAAAGGCACGCACTTGTATAATAAATTACCTGCTAAATTAAAGAACATGAAATTTTTTCAATGTTTCAAGAAATGCTTACGATACTTCCGTATGACAAATTGTTACTATTCAGTTGATGAATTTCTGTACTTTTAGGTTAATTGTTAACATTTGTAATGCTGTAGAATTGTACATAGTAATCTTATACATTGCAATTTTATATTGAATTTTATATGTGACATGTATTTTATGTTTGTTTATTTGATTTGTTTTGACATATCCGACAATATGTATTTGTTCATTATGGATGAAATAAATGAAATGAAAATGAAAAATTTAGGGGAGGGATCGGCAACTTCCAGTCCTAGAGGGCGGCAAATGCTTTGTCCGCGGCTTCAGTCCTTTGAAGTCAATGAGACGAGATAATTATACACGTGTACAATCATTATCTGATCTACATGTCATACAACACCTGTCAGCCTTTGTCAATCGAGTTTGACAGCTACATGGCACTTCCATTAGCGGCAAGTGACACTCAAAGGGGTGAGAGGGGTAGGAGGTGTCAAAACACATCCTTAAATACGTAATCAATTACACGGTCAATTAAACTAATTAGGCGGCTCATCTGATATACAAATTGAGTCAAAGCCGACGGGGGTACCGATTCCCTTGCATGCGGTTTCACTCCAACACATATATGGTAACAAGTCTTTGAAGGCTCGCGAGTCAACTAATATACACTTATATTAATCAATAAATCAATCAATCAATGCCACGCGACCAGCTATTTAGAACTTTAGCGCTGGGGGGCTTCACCCTTTGAAATACTGAGAATTGAAGACACAAAAGGCGCAATACTCTTTTGTGAGCGGCTTGGCTCTGTGATGTTAATGAGGCGAGCTAATGTTACACATGTACGATCATTATCTGATTGATTGACATGACGTACAGCATCTATCAAACCCTTGTCAATCAAATTTGACAGCTACGACACTTCCATTAGCGGCAAACGACACTCAAAGAGGGTGGGAGGGGGCGGGGACGTCAAAATACGTGCCATTACACGTGTAATCAATTGGTCGGTCAATCAAATTAATAAGACGGTGCCTTTAAAATGCAAATAAAGCCAAAGTCGGTATAGTTCGACTACTTTCTTGCTTTAATGAAACCTTTTAGATCTTTCCTTTTTATTAATTGATTAATTTCAAAGTTATATTTGATTCTCCGATTGTTCTGTTCCTTTATATATGGGACCATATATTTTCCGTAATATTTTCCTTTCTAGCTTTCACAGCATTTCTTGATCTGCCATGTCTTTGTCCAAGTTTCAGCTCTATATGTGACCACTGGTCTACTTAGTGTTTTATAGGTGCAGTTTTTTGTTGTTCTCATTATCAGCCTACTTTTTATTAATGTTAAATTTGCAAAATATGTTTTATTCTCTGCTTTAATTCTGACTACAACAGTGCTGCTTATTTTAACTTCGTTGTTAATTACGTTCACCGGATATTTAAACTGCCACACTCCTTTAAACAAATGTTTTCCTATTCCTAGCATCTTTAAGACCTCCTTGTTCATGAGGCTTGTATGACTATATATTTAGTTTTCTCTGTATTTACTTTTAATCCAACTTCTGTGCTCTTTTTTCCAGATCCTCATAAACTTCATTTACTTTCTTCTTAGATCTTCCTACAATGGTTACATCGTCCGAATATGTTAATATCCGACTTCACTTACTAACTATTGAACCCCTTTGGTCTGGATATTTTATAATTAGTGCAGGGCTAGAATAAACAAAGTAGTAGACAATCGATCCCCTTGCTTCGAAACTCTTCTGTTAAATTCAAAACATTCAATTATTCTATTATCGATCTTGACATTTGTTTTAGTATTCCGCATATTCAACTTTACCAATCCTGTAAGTTTTTGAGGAATTCGCATATGAGTCCTTACCTCATACAGTTTATATCTATTAATACTATTTAATTCTTGTTTGATGTCTATCCAACCATGCTCGTAAAAGTTTTCAGTCATGTGTCGCCTGATGAACAGTTGATCTGTTGTACTCTTATTAAAGCGAAATCCACATTGATATTCGCCATTTATAGTTTCCGTTAATGGTTTAGGTCTAAAGTTGGTTATATTTGTTAATACTTCATAGACTACAGTTAACAATATAACACCTCTGTAACTTCTACAGTCACGTTTATCACCTTTTTTAAAAATTGGACTAATTATTCCCGAATTCCAGCTCGTTGGTATTATTTCATCTAATGTTGGTGGATCGATAACATCTGTCTGATCTCCCTCATCCTGTAGACAGTTGAAATATCCCGTAATAATAATATAATACACAAAGGGTTCGTCAGTATCGCAGATACTAAAGAAAACGCGATAGGTTTAATGGTTGCATACAAAGACATTCTAACATATTTACGCACTTAAAAGATGGCTTGGTATAATAAATATTCAGATACTAACATAATTCCAGGGTAATTATTTGATAAATTTCTGCTCAATAACACCCATACTGAGAAAAGTAAGAGTCTATGCAAGGCTAACTACCCTACATTACTGTATGCTACTCTCGCAAATGACGCTACAACGAGTGAATTCATTTATACCGCCGCACAGTCAATACAAAAATACACACAACAGGAAAGAGCATGTAGAAAACTGCTTACAAAAGTATCGTATCATGGGCTGAAAGGCTTAAGGAAGGAATTGCCTGAGATGGTGGTGTTGTGAACCAGAAAAAGGATAGCTTAGTGTTGCAATTCTCGCTGTATACCTTCTTGATGTGGATGAGAGAGTTAATTAAACGCAAACAGTTTTGATGGACGGGAGAAGAGAGAAGGGTCGCTCCCTTCACAGCTGTTAGCTTGGTCTGGATTACTTCTTCTGTCGCCGTGCTCCCAAATGTACATTTTGTCTTTCACCTGTATAAACAAAACTTTGGATGACCCGATCAAAATTTAGAAAAACGGGACATTGTGAAAAAATCCTGATATCTTAAATGTTAAATTAAAACTAAAGTGCATTTACCTCATAGTACCTAATATTAATCTCCTCAAAATTTACACTGGCATTGGCCCGATAATTAGATCAGTTATGTAATTGAAACACACGAGCGGCTTCTTCCTCACTGTCCTGTAGATCTAGATTTGCCGATTAAAATTCTGTCCCATGGGTGGCAATAAGTTCCTGCTGTCAACTGTTGCTATTCCCAAAAATGACGTGGTATCAAAAGTCACCAAATCTGATTGAAGAGAATGACGTGGAAGCACCTCATTGACACTGTCTTCTGGTTTCCTTTGTACACTCTCAGTGTGTTAGCCATTTCTTAGTCATCAGAAATTAACTAATGTACGTATGTTCCTTTCCGCACAAGATAATGCTTATAGCATTGTTTCACACCAGGCTGTTACGTTTTCGCTTACGGAAGAGCACTACCAACCTAAATATTGCCAAAGAATCTCGCAGGGTTTGGTGCTTTTGTCTTGCGTTGCCATAAGACCTCAGGCTTTCATACATAAACAAGACAGATTGCGGAATGCAATGTATGCATACAAATGTCGAGAATAAGCATGGCCATTTAAACGTTGTTTTGGACCGTCAAACCACCATATTGCACAAGCTTCACGTGACCTCAACCTTGGAAAGACTGTGAATGACGTTCATCGTCTGTCTTAGTCTAAGTATGCTCAAGGATATCCGTTAGGAATTACACAGAAGTGGACGTGCGGAGGGTCCCTCAGTAACAGGAGCACAGAACTGCAAGTGGGCCCTGTTTGCTTCCTGGGAGGAAGCGACGATGTAAGCTAGCAAGTACAGGGCCACCAACGATTCCAGCGAGGTACCAATCCACTCGCTACCGCGGAGCCATCCCGTCGGTAAGGGTATCCCTTAAGTTTATCTTTTCACGCTTAAAATCACCATTATAGAATTTGCGATTTCTGATATCTATTATTTGATGCAATCAAACATTTTCACTACTTAAACAACTGTTTCTGAGTTTAAAATGGGTTTCAGATATCCCTACCTTAGTTAACCCTTTTTAAAATGGGATAGACATTTTTAAAGCATTTTACAGTTGTGCCATTATTAATGTACCTTTCTCATATGCATTTGTTTGAGAATTATCAACTTGAATGATAACTCGATTTATGAGCTTTGGAGATTTTGGATTAATCATTCTTTCTTCCGGTATTATGGTAAGGCTTTTAAAGATACCTATTTGCGTTCTAAATTGTCTTATTCAATTCTTTGTTAAAACTATAATGATTTTCAAAAGTAGTGCTGCCATTCACGAGAACCTCAAAGTGTGAGCATGAACATAGAATACTTGCACAAAAGTTTCAAATCTTTATTTGTAGAAGTTTCTGAGAAAGGTGTCTTCATTTCTTAATGACAGTTTTAAGCACGGAAATAGCCGCAAAAACTCTCATATGTGCCTTAAACGTTTACCTCACACGTCTCCAGCTCCACACAACAGATATCAAGTTGAGTGGACTCTTGCACGAAGAGCTTCATTACTGCTGAAGCATTTCACGAGTGCAAATCCTATAATCGTACACTTACATCTATCGCCGTTATGTTGGCATTGTTTTAAACTTTATTATTGATATTTAGTTTTAGGGCTGCAAAGAATAAACCAAACCGTAGAGCGATTAAGGTTTGTTCCATATAACTTTGCCCCGTATCTCTTGACGGTCACGTGCACTAGTCACCTCTCATTGGCTGCTGTCGTGGAATAGGTTGTTGTGGGGTACAAATTAGTTACATATTTAAGATGATCGTTTGCCTTAATATATTCGAAGATAGCTGTCAAATTTACATTTTTATAACCGTATGAATTAAATGTATTACGTAACAAACTTAATGCATCTGGAATCATGTAAATTCTTATCAACAAATAGAAGGGAGGATCCTTCGGTTTGAACCTGCCTCTCAGGATGACGAAATCAAGGGCATCTATAATGACAGTGCGTTTACATCGCTTCTCTCACCCAGCCTTGCACTGCACACGGCTTGTTTGTCACCATTCGAAGCTATACATTATCCGACCAGGGCAAAGGGAAAGGAAACGCAGCGCGGAAGAATACGTGTATGCGGGGCAAGGTTATAAGAAACAGGGTTTATGCAGGTACGCAACGTAAGAGGCGAACTCCAACGTAGTTATCAGCATTGATTGTGTTCGTTAACCTCATATACGTAAATAATGAGGAAAGCTTCTACCGCAGCAGCCCTGAACAACAACCATTTCTCAGTGTGTGATGCTTGGCGTCCGCTACATTAAAATGCATTTGAGGAGCGGGATTCTCAAAAGCGTTAAGTGACAAAACATTATTTTTTAGTTATAAATAGTATATGTTTTAATTAAGTATTTTCATTGGTTCTTAAACAATAAACTGTGTCAATCTACAGTATTCTTACCGGACTATTTACCATGTTAAGCATATGTAAATAACATTGAGATAAAAAAACATAAATTAATATTTAAATCTGAAATTAGGAAAACTGGTAGTCTCACATTTGGATTTCCTCTGAAAGGTGTTGCCACTGAACTTACAAAAATAAATTTTTAAAATAATAATAATAATAATAATAATAATAATAATAATGACAATAATATAACTGAAATTTCTATAAAATTTATATACTTTGGCACTAATACGCTTTGAACCATGCTGAAACCGGAACCACCAACATCGACAGTGTTAATTTCCATCTCATCAGTGATATTATCAATGGGTGGTTAACACTTTTCAAGAGGTCATGACTGCTAGAGTTAACACCAGTGCCATCTATCTCAACCAGTTTCAACTCGAAGATGACGAACAGAAACATATCGCTTTTGAGAGGAAAGCCTTTGGTTTAAAGCACCTTTTTTAATAAATATCTTAATTTTGTAAAATTTGCAAATTAGCACCTTTGGGAATTCCAGTCCCCATTTAGTCACGTTTAAACATAAAGTTATATTAATAATTCATAACGTATGTGAAGCATGAGCTACGCTCGAGAAACCTTCTTTTCGTCATTACCCTTATTTAGCAATCGCTATGTCAGGCCTGTGTGAACATCAGTATTGGTTCTTGTGAAAGTGCGGTGACATTTGCGCCGTCTAATTGGTTAATCTAAACAGATGCATATAAAATAAATAATGTATTATGAGGACAATAGATATTCCATCTCCAATTAGTCTACAGAACACTATTCTGTAGGGCTAGTATCCAAATTCGTGGACGGCTCCTAACGTGAATCGCTTTGTTCATAATGGCTTCATTTCTGGATGAACTGGGCTGAAGAACTCCTAGACTGTCGTCACCCATTTTTTATTGCGACTGACCATTAAGGTGACCATGCCTCCCAGTTTTTTAAATTTTGTCTAACGTCCTCATTTGTCCCGGTTTTTTAAGCAAAGAGATTAAAACAGTTTATTTTACTCTTGTTTTATTTTTTAGCTAAAAGGGTTTATACGACTGTAAGATAATCAGTACAAATGTACGTACCAAATTTATAAATTTGAATTGTTTTAAAAAAATCGCGCTATATTTGAAATGGTTGATTCCAATAGTGTCGATACTCTCTGGACAAGCTTTGGCTGCCATCTGTTGAGAAGATTAGCATACACTTGCAATGATTCCAAGCATGGCAGCGTTTAGAAGAGTTGCTCGGAGTAACCACTTTTACATTAATTTATTTCGTACTATTTTAAGAGTGATAATCCAAAGTGATGTACATTATTGAAATCTATACACACTACCCTTGTTTTACAAACAGTTATTTTCATCCAACTGTACTTTATTTATTCGCTGTATGATTAAAAGGTACTGTGAGTACAAATGTACACTCTATGTCACAAGGGTTAGACATAACCTGCATTCCATATGCTGTATTTCTTTTGATTTGTATAGCTTGAATGTCCTAAACCTTGAATATGAAAGCTATGTTTACTTGATTAATTCTGCCTTTAGTTACTGATCCAGACATCCTGCTAAATTGTGAAGTTGTTCGCCTCTTACGTTGCGTACCCGCATAAACCCTGTTTCTTATAACCCTGCCCCGCATACACGTATTCTTCCGGATACGCGATACACTCCAGCGACCATGGCTACGAGGGCCGACAGCATAAAGAGACAATATGTGTTTACCAATCACAGTGTGCCTCAGCATCTGCGACCAGAGGGACCACATGCCTGTGCAGGATTTAGCCTTCATGCATGGGCCTGATTCGTTTGGCTTAATGTCCTGGCTAATAATTTATAAACACAATTTAACAGTGTAATGGCTCTGCAATTAGTAACTTGATGTTCGTTACGTTGTTTGCTTTTTACCACAATAACACCCTTCCGTTGTGACACGCACAATTGTTTGGTCTATAATATACAAATAATATATTCACTAAATCATCCCCAGCAACATTCCAAAGGACTTTGTAGAACTCGTGCGGAATGCCATCGCATGGTGGGGTTTTAGACATTTTCCCCGTTTTAATGCTTCAAACCGTCCTTCCTTGGTAATGGGCTTCTCTAAGGCACTGTGTCTTCCTTTTCCAGAATGACTCTGGGCGGAGATTGATCCCAGTTATCTAAAAGAATCCTCTTTCCCGACCGACCCACTGAACAATACAGAGTAGTGAGGAAGAAGGCATTGCTAATTTCACTCTGAGTCGTCGCCACATGTCTATTCGTTTTGAATTGTAAAATCACATTCCTCTCACGTCTCTTACGCAATTTTATCAGATGATATAAACTTATTCTGTCACTGGCGACGCTCTGTTGATATTCACTCCTAAGTTCACCTTTTCCAATAGTGAGAATTTTAGCTTTGACTTGGTGCAGTTGCATGCCGCTTGCTGCGGTTCATTGATACTTTTCAATTCACGTATGCCCCCAAAATAAAAATGTATTAAACGATCATGTTAGTATTTTGCATAGGAACTCTGTAAAAATAAGCGAATTTTGGGCTTAATTAGGTGCTCTCACCATTCTGCATGGTTGTAGAATGACGCAGTTTCTAATATTCATCCAGGCTGCTTCAAATTGGGCAAGTACCTGATAATAATTCAACAAATTGTTATTCAATTTACAATTAGAATGCCCATGTGGGATGAAGCAGAAATTTAAAGTGTTTTTAGCCTAATGGCCTCATGGTCATTAAATGCTACAGGTAGATGATCAACTGCTTGAATATGATGTAAGGTTGCCCAAATAAATAAATATCTTTCTTCCAATCTTGCAGCATAACTTCCTGTGAAATGGATAAAGCGCGCCAAAAATATGTTTGGAATCACAGTATATAACACATTTGCATCAAGGTTACTAGGTCTTTCAATATACGAGGGTGGTATTGCCGAATGCCAACTAGCTAAATGGAGTCCTTGAATATTTGTAATCTTTGTAATAGTAAGTGCTCATGATCATACAAATTTAATTTGGATGAAAATGATCCGAACTTTATAAACCTATGTATTGACCATCTCTCCCTATGAGTGCGGGAAAGATGGCCATGTTGTTAAAAAAAAAATTGAGGTTTATTTATGGACGCTCTTTAACTACTATGGTTCTTAGCGTCCCATTCTATATTGGGCGTGAAACACCTGTAATTTTGCTCAGAGGCCTCTTTATCAGGCTTGAGGACACGGGACCACCGGCTTTACTTCCCTTCCGAAGGAAGCCGTGCTAACGATTTTTACGCCCGAAAAAATCCATCGCCCTCCGCCGGGTTTGAACCCGCGACCTTGGGAACTAGAGGCTAGCACGGTACAGGCCATGTTGTACTGGGGTAGGTGGTCACATATATTTCGTAATCCAAGAGCATATTTAGTGCTTTAATAAAGTAACAATAATTATGCACTGCATGTTTTACACGTTTGTTTATCAGTTAGTAGTCACGTTCTTGTAGGTAAGTAATAGTCCCTGCAGAAAAAGACTTGGAGAAAACTATAAAATAAATGCGATTTTAATTCTTCTTTGTTATAGGTTTCAGGAGAAATTACTCGTATATGCCAGTATGTGAATACCATCTCTTGTTAGAGAAAAACCATGCTTCTGCATTTCCTTAATACTCGCACCAGTTTCTCTCTATTTTCATTGCCCGAACAACCACTTGGTACCACTAGTCCCTTTGAGACATTGCCAGTTTTCACCCTTCGTTCCTAAGTCTTTCTTGGTATACTGAAAGTAAAGATAAATCTTTCGAAATACCGCGAATACTGTCTGGCTTTCTATTGTATTGTGTCGGATTCTGAAAAGCATAAGAAAGACGTACCAATATGAAAAGCATTTAAATTATGTACTTCACTAAACCTACATTGTTCATCTCTCCCGTAAGGCTGTCTCCCCCGGAATTACCATACCTATTGCTCTTGCTGTTTCAATTGAAACTAATTCAACGATGGCGGGGCATAACTATTTACTTTCCAAGTGAACATAAGCAATACAAATAAAGATTGAAGAAAAGTCGGTAGGTTTTATCTCCTGGAGATATAGCATATCGATGTCATGTATACTGACGTGCATAAAATGTGGCCCATAATGGAACGGAGCTGTTTATGTTGGTACAGCCCCACCTACTATCCGCGTGACCACCTCTGTTTTTCGAGTATAATTCTATCCATTGGATCGGCAGCATACTTTGTCTCCCTCAAATTGTGGCCGAACTGCCACATTACAACATAAACCTCATATTTTCATGCTGCACTACCGTTTTCTTATTGCCGTTTAGTAGCAGCAAAAGCTTAACCTTCGTCTCCATGTCGCTGATAAAAGCTCTTATATATGTAAATGTAGTAGCTGTCGTTCAGTTTAACCATACATGCAAACGATTCTACAACCCTTCCTCTAGAAGGCCGAATTATATTGTAATTGGTTTAGGCTTTCCTTGTATACCAACCGTAGCGAAACACTTTCATAGAGGGGTATCCGAACGAATCTTACATACCACATAGGTTATAAACATCCTCCAATGTTAGTTTTTCCGCCCCTGAATTGTTTTTCAGGCCAGTCACATAGAGAGCTGATACCGGTCGTGCGGAGTCAAGTGTAAGTTACCTAAAGGTGGAAACATTACGAAGGGAAAAGCACTATTGCGATCTAGGGTAATGGATCACTTTATATGCTCGCCAAGGTACGTTTAAAATGCGTTGTAGCATCGTCATTTTCATAGGGGAGTAATTGCCAGGTAAACTCAACGCTGTCACCATCGGTGTAAGCGACATTAGCGGAAAAGAAAAGGAAAAAAACATACTGCACAAGAGAATTACGAACCTAATGGTGTATCCAGTGCAGGGTTATTCAAGAAGAAGGAACAATCTTTAAATATTTATTTCTGATGAACGACAACAGATAGCGACACATACGGCACACCACTGAATAGAGGAAAGTTCAAAGTTTTAAGCCCCACCTACTAGTTCTGTTCAATGTCTACAGCGGCGCTGTGTTTGTTTACGATAAAATGGGGACGCCACAGAAAAAGTCGTTTTGTTTGCTGCATTATGCAAAGAGTGAATCCATTATTTCATTGCAGCGTGCATTTCGTTGTAAGTTCAACAACGAGCCTCCTCGTCATAAAAATTTACAATTGATACAATAACTTCGTAGAAGATCGTTGCGTATGCAGACGGAAAAGCACTGGTCTTCCTCGCATAACGTGGTGCTCATTTTGAACACATAAACTTTTGAACTTTTCACCATTCAGTGATGTATCGCACGTGTCGCCATCTATTGTCGTTCGTTAGAAATAAATATTTAAAGTCTTTTCTTTCTTTTTGAATAAGCCTATATTTCTGTTTAAGCAGTTGAAAGCATATAGTCGCTTGCATAAACAACACACCTATGCTTTTGACTTTCAGTGTTTTCCACTCTTGAATGTTGGCAAAATCTCATCATTTGTGTTCCGCGCCTGTCTTAGGTGAGCTTTCCTCAAATTGGTTTTAGCTGAAGTCCGATACGCTAGCATTACCCTTTGAAGAAAGGTCATGGATAGCTGAAATTTACTTATAGCTAATGAACTAATTTAGATAAAGACGCTTAATAAAACGTAAACAGAGGTTCTCTCTAGAAATATCGTTACCACTATAAAAATTTCCTAAAAATTCCGATCGAATCCCGAATGGGTGATTCATATATCTTCAAAATTACGGGTCTTACCTGGTTCAAATAAAACCTAAATGGTAGATGATGACGAGGAGAATTAAATTACTAAATACGTTTATTAAAACGCATTGCATGGTACGATTTTTGAAGCTCAAAATCTGTGTAACTCCGGAAAAATTACTTTACACCTGATTGGAGTGAAATATAATGGCTGTCTCCGGTAATTGAGTATTAACCTATACGGCATTACGTAGTGCGTACTGCATGTGTGGAGAATGAAGAAAGGACGGAACGAAACAATGAAAAAAATGAAACCATGAAATAATAGAGTATATACATGTATTCAATTAAATAAGGGGAGAAAATCGTGTAAGTTACCTTTTAAGAGTCTGCTTCTAAAGTATTGTGGTAATAGAGAGATGGTGTTAACTTTGGTGTAATGGATGGTGGTGGTCTTTGAATGGAGGCATCTCTCGGAATGGGCAAGTGGGAATATTTGTCTCTATTTGATGTGGCACCATATATAGGTAGTTATGAGATGAGCTTAAACGTGTCTGATAGAGCCAGGACATCTTGTCTCTGTTTGTGTGTCACGTCATTTGTCAGAGGTTTTTCTGAGAAAGGTCTTCGAGAGTTCGCCGAGTGGAAAGGACTGCAAGAGATCGACGAGAGGCGCTCTTCCAGCCTTTTTTGGCCTGAAGCAGAGCAGCCAGCTTCTGCTCTTCCAGCCTTTTGGCCTGAAGCAGAGCAGTTAGCCAGCGGAAGCCTGCCAGCGGCCCCCTCGGCGAACCAGCCAGCAACCGCCGGCATCTTCAGACTACGCAGCGGCGGCCGTTTTCTACGCGGTCCGCCACTTTTTGCTGGTCCACCTGGGCTAGCAAAGCACCTGTCTTCTTGGCCAGGCAGAGTAGCAAGACCATAGCCAACTTTCCTCGGAAAGGTTAAACGGCGCACATTTGTGTCCGGTCCTCTGCTGCTCGCGTCTTTCGGCACCTGCCAGGGACTCTTTCTTTCTACACTTCTTGCTTCCTCTAGTCTATCTCTCTTACGCTCCCTTACCACCCACTCATTCTCTTGACTTCTGACATGGGTAAGGGCCGGACTAAGACTAACCAGACGACGCGACGCTCTCCGACGGCCTTACGGTCGACGCGACAGACGATCGTGAAAACCACCCTGGACTTCACCTCATCCCACTCACCTGCGCCTCAACCTTCTTGTCCTCAACCCAACTCCCGCTCTACCACATCCACCCCCTCACCCAATCCTAACCAGCATGCGCCTAGTTCCCAAATCCTGAACACCCCGCTTCCACCCTCCCGCTCTAGCTCCAGTTCCTCTTCATCCTCTCGCTCTTCCCTCCCCAGCATCCATGATCCTCCTGCTGCTCTCTCTCCTCCCCGCACTCCTCCACCCCAGCACCTTTCTCCTGCCAACTCTCGCACCTTTCCTGACCCATCGGCCCCTTCCTTCGTTCCTCAACCCAGCTGTCCCACCCGCCTGACCAACTTGCCTACAACCCATCCTAACCCCCAACCCAAAACCTCTGCCCTGCCTGGACCTTCCTCTAGACCTGACCCTCAGCCTGTACCTTCTTCCCGTCCAAGCCCTCAACCCGGACCCTCTTCCAGACCTGACCCTCAACCTCTACCTTCTTCCCGTCCAAGCCCTCAGCCCGGACCCTCTCCTAGACCCGATACCCCTCCCTCCTCCTACCCAAGCCCTCAACCTGGCCCCTCTTCCAGACCTGACCCTCTACCCTCTGCCCGTCCAAGCCCCCAACCCGGACCCTCTTCCAGCGCCCCTCCTAGATCCTATGCCTATGTCGCCTCTCTCCAACCTCCCATCTACGTCAACCAAGGACACAGCACTGACCTTAGCAAACTCCTAACGGACTTTACGAGACGGACCGGAATTGCAGACTTCGAGGTACGCCGGGCCTCACTGACGCACGACTATGAACTCAGGACCAGGACCCCCGAAGACTACAAACGTATGTGCGACCACCTGCGCCAGGCCAATGTGGGTTTCCATGTTGTGGCACCCGCTCATTCAAAGAGCTGTAGGGCGGTAATAAAGCGCCTCTACATGAATGGTGCCGAGCCTGAGATAAGAGAGGAATTAGCGGCCTCTCGAATCTCAGTGGTGCGCGTTGCCCAACTACGTCGGTTCAACAAAGACAGGACTCCCCTTCCTCACTACCTTGTTGAACTTAAGATTCACGACGACTTGCACCGGCTACTGACCAAGACCACTATACTATACTCACGTGTGACCATAGAGGATTACCGCCCGCCTCGGTTTCCGAAGCAGTGCGGCAACTGCCAGCGGTTGGGCCATTTGGCTGTCAACTGCAGGGCGGTGGCAGCCTGCTCGAAGTGCGGGGGCGGACACGGATCCCAGACTTGCGACGTGCCGTTGCCGCAGCGAAGGTGTCTCCTTTGTGGCTCGCAGGGGCACGGGGCACGCTTTCGTGGCTGCCCTGTGTACCAGCGACACCTAGCTGTACTTCGGACCCCCGACACAAAGACCAACCCCAACGCTGGGAGGAAGCCGGGACCACCAGTCCAAAGAGACGGTCCCACTGCAAACCCGGCAAGTGCCGGAGCCAGTGCGCCTCCTCCCAAGACGGCTGAAAGAGCTGCTGCCAGCTCACAGCGCGACGCTCCCCCAAGACGCGACAGACAGGACCACGCGACCCAAAAGCCCAAGCAGGCAAGACTCATTATTGACAGCCGGGAATGGCTATACAACCTACGCATGTGTCTGCTTGGGATTGACGATCTAACGTACGGACCTGAGGAGAAACTGGACACCCTTCAGCATTATCGCCAATACTTTGAACTGCTTCTTGACTCTGACAACTTCAATGGACGTTAGCTCTATAACAGGAATATTAATGACTTGGAATGCACACGGACTGAGACAACGAAAATATGAATTGTTAGACTACTTGGCCAAACACAATGTTCAAATAGCTCTCCTAACAGAAACACACCTCAGCCCGCGAGACAGGATAAATCTTCCGGGTTACTTACTATACCGTAACGACCGAGACAGACACGGCGGCGGCACTGCTATTGCCGTCCGTCGGGATATCGCGCATCACCCGATCCAACTTCCGCCGCTCCAAAGGCTCGAAGCAAGCGCGATAAACGCCTCGTTAAACCAAACAAATCTGACAATAATTTCTGTTTACAATCCTCCGGGCGATTTAAACACAGCGGACTTAGATTCACTCCTTCAACTAAACCAACGCATAATAATAGCAGGTGATTTCAATGCAAAGCACACACTCTGGAATTCTACGCACGCGAACACTGCCGGTCAAACACTACTACGCCACGAAAATAGGTCCAACTACATAATTCACGCTCCCACTGAACCAACATACATCCCATTTCAGGCAAATCAGACCCCGGATGTTCTCGACATCATATTAGAAAGACAGGCCGGCGCGCGAATCTCGCTAAAGGTACACAATGATTTATCATCGGACCATTTACCAGTATTGATAAACCTAGAAGGCTCCCTTCAAACTGCGCCAACCAGACCTAGACGTAACTACAACAAAGCCAACTGGGACCTTTTCGCCGAAACAGTAGAATCACAAATCTCGAAAATACGGACAGACTCGTTAGAGGATATTGACAATGCCACAGAAACAATCGAAAAAGCATTACAATACGCCACAATGGTGGCAGTCCCCTTACAGCGCCAAAGAAAGAACAACACGCGACTTCCAGCGGACATACAACACCTAACCAAACAACGTAACAGAACACGACGACAATGGCAACACACTCGAAGTGCCGCTACACAACGTCACCTCCGAACACTCAACCAGCAACTTCGCGAGAGCACTGCTGCTGTTGTAACAGCGCAGTGGAACAACACACTGCAGGCGCTAGAACCGCATAATAACACAGTTTGGCGCATAGCCAAATGTCTCACCCGGGACAGGATCTCCGTTCCCCCCCTCCACACGGGACAACACATTGCTACTACAGACGAAGAAAAAGCAGAAGCGCTAGCAGACGCACTGCAAAGCACACTGGTTCCTAACCTAACCCCAGCGCTACCCACATTTACGAACGAAACCGAAAGACTCACCGAAAATATACACAAAATGCAAACGCACGACCAAATTCGTAAAACGCACCCCTCCGAAATCCAATGGCTTATAAAACACCTTCCGAATAGAAAGACTCCCGGTCCAGACCAAGTGCCAAATATCGCACTAAAAAACCTACCTTTCAACGCCCTAAAAACACTAGCAAGTCTTTTCAATCTTTGCCTACATCACGGTTGCTTCCCCAATAGGTGGAAAACAGCAAACGTGCTTCACTTCCCGAAGAAAGGCAAAAACCAAGCGAATCCGCACAACTACAGGCCAATTAGCCTGCTTAACACAATGAGCAAACTTTTTGAAAAGATCATATTAAAACGTGTCAACGCATTCGTGATTAAGCGCAACATACTCATACCTGAACAGTTCGGTTTCAGGGCGAAACACTCGACTACGCTACAACTCCTTCGCGCTACTGAACACATTACGAAAGGCTTCAACATCCGAAAGTCAACGGGCGCCGTCCTTCTTGACATAGAACGCGCCTTCGACCGCGTGTGGCATGCGGGACTACTACGGAAATTGCTTACGTACAAATTCCCGGACACCATGACCAAGCTGATAGCAAACTACTTGCACGACCGAACTTTCTCCTCGGTACTTAACGAAGCAAAGTCAACCCCTCGCCCAATATTGGCGGGCGTCCCACAAGGTAGTATCTTGGGACCTCTGTTATTCAACCTTTATATAAACGACATTCCCAAAAGCCCAAGCTGCCTGCATCTCCTGTACGCCGATGACACAACCATCATGGCACAATCAGGTAAACTTACGTTTATACATAGAAATCTGCAAACATCGCTCACACACATAGAACCATGGCTAACAAAATGGAGAATCAAGGTAAACGCGAACAAAAGCAAAGCGATAATCTTCACCAAACGCATAAAGCACTACTACCCAAGACATAACTTACTTCCACTAAAACTCTTTACTGACAACATCAACTGGACCAACAAGGTCACATACCTTGGGCTAGTGATGGACCACGGCCTAACATGGCGACTACACACCAACGAAGTACGCAAAAAAGCCTACGCGCAATTACGCAAATTATACCCACTAATAAACTACAGCAATGCACTCAAACTAAACATGGGCTTAACGCTCTACAAATCGCTCATTCGACCAATATTAACCTATGCAGCGCCGGTCTGGGGCTACGCAGCTAAAACCCATATCAAACGCATACAAACTCTTCAAAACAAGATACTCAGAATCGTAGCCAAAGTCCCGTTGATAACACCATCGACAGAATTGCATGACGACCTAAAAATGCACACGATAGAAGAGTTCATTAAGAAATTAGCATTCGATATTTATAACAAACTCCCCGCGCACCATAACACACAAATTTCTTCACTTGGCCAATATGACACGACAATAGATATACACAAACGACCTCTATCTCTCTTCGACAGAAATCTTTCCAACACAGAACACGATGACGAAATAACAGAATTTCTAGACAACCTTCTACAATAATTCATATTACAATAATCCACGCTCTCTCTGCTTACAGTACTTCTTACAGCCTTCACGCCATCCACTTCACAGCTGCCCTTGAAGTCCTTCTGCTACCCAGCGAAGGCGGACCCGGGAGATGAGGGCCTCCCCGCGAGTGGCACTGGTCCGCACCTGCACCATTAGGCAGGCAGCCAGCCGAGTGTGCACTCAACACGACCCAGCACGAACACCGGACCCAGGATTGGAAATCATCGACGACGCCCTCAGGCCGCACACAGAAGTATCGACACGGCTCCGATCAAGGAGACCACGCAGAATCACACACTCACTACCGCTCCCACCATCCCATTACGCAACTGCATGCTAACATCACGTAACTACTATAACTGCACGCACAAAGCACTACTAACAAAATCACCACACATCATTAGCAAGCCACCAAATCTTCCCTCACTTACACCACCAAACCCTCAGGCTGTACTCAGGACTTGTTCATGGCTGCAGCCTGGGAATTCATCCTTTGACGCGCTCGCACGCAAAGCGTGCCAGCAACACACAACACGTAACTAACCGGGGTGCTTATGCGGGACCCGACTAACACACGCACTAAATCATAACCAACTCCCTGCATGTTAGACACTAACTGCACGAGGGAGGCGATGTAGTTTGCACGGCAACGCATGCCGGACGATCGCCACCGGGACGGGCGGGTGTGGGGCCCGTCCTTTTCCCCCTTAGGGGGGTTATTTAAAAAAAAAAAAAAAAAATTCACTACAGCTCCGAGATGGCGAGGAAGAAGCGTCGCACTGTCGCCGCTCCTGCTGAGGCAGGAACCTCTTCTTCTCCTCCGGCACCCGCCGAGGAGATTTCGCCGCAGCCACCGCAGCCTAGGGCAACCTATGCCGCAACCGCCGCTTCGCCGCCAGCCAGCGCCGCTTCGCCGCGACTGCCTCGGCAGTCGCCGCCTCACTCACCGGCATCCACGCTGCCGACACTGGGCACTTCCCAGCCACCGCAGATCCAGCCTGTGCCTCATGGGAGGTACAGCGCCGTCGTTCGTGGAGTCCCGAGGGACCTGCCAGCCAGGTTCCTCGTCACCGCAGCCCACCAGCAGTGGCCTTCAGCCTTGAAGGCCACCAGGATTCACGGAGCTCAGGGACCCACATCGCTCGTCAGGTTGGAGTTTGCAGATCCAGCCGACTACGAGGTTGCCTTGAGGGCGGGCCTGCCCTTGTTAGGGCGGTGCTTACGCATCGAGGCCAGCCGAGTAGAACGCCAGGCTCCCTGCAGACGCTGCTGTGCCTACGGGCACAACGAGACGACCTGCTCAGCACAACCCAGGTGCCACTACTGTGGAGCAGCCTGCACCACCGCATCGTGCACCCAGCACGACCTTCGCCGCCGACGCCGCTACTGTGCGACCTGTGGAGGGTCATCCCACTTCACCGGCCAGGCGCTCTGCCCCCTGCGTCCCCGCAGGAAGGCATCGCCGACGCCGCCAGCTCCTACGCCGCTGACAGTGACATCTCCACAGCCACCTCCTCCAGCACCATCACCAGCGCCGACACCAGCACCATCACCCTCGCAGTTCAACGAGGAAGTCCAGGGCCTACGCGACGCCGTTCAGGATCTCCACGCGGAGTTCCTGAACATGACGACGAAGCTGACAGCCCTGGAGGAACTCATCCGGGAACTTCAAGATTCATCAGCTGCCCAACAGGTTTTCCTGGCTGGGCAGTTCGACAGCACATCTTCCAGACTCACAGCCATCACAGAAGCCATCCGGGTTTCATCGCTCGGTCACCGGCCGAAGCCAGACCCGGCCAGAGAGTCCAGAGTCGCGAGCTTCTTGCAGCAATGCAGGGAGTTCAATCAGCAACAGGAACATCAACGTCAGCACCACCCTAGATCCTAACTTCTATTCACTTCCTTAAACCCACGCCATTTTTCCACTAGGGTTGCAGTCAGGTTTCATGGCTGCAACCTAGTACCCACCTATCCCGCTCCAGCCCATAGGGCGGAGACATCCATCTTTCACTTACTAACGCGGGTGCTATGCGGGACCGCACAAAGCCACGCCATTCCACTTTTACCTTCTTCCTTTTTCCACCGGTGGAGGAGTTTTTAGTGGGTATGCCGACTATTGGAGATTCCCACACTCTCAGTCCCGACTCCCATCGGGGCTGGGGTAAGTGATTAAATCATTTTCTCCTCCACTCGAAAAAAAAAAAATTCACTTGCACACACAGCTCCGAGATGGCGAAGAAGAAGGGTCGCTCTGTCGCCGCTCCTGCTGAGGCAGGAACCTCCTCTTCTCCTCCGGCACCCGCCGAGGAGATTTCGCCGCAGCCACCGCAGCCTAGGGCAACCTATGCCGCAACCGCCGCTTTGCCGCCAGCCAGCGCCGCCTCGCCGCGACTGCCTCGGCAGTCGCCGCGTCACTCACCGGCATCAACGCTGCCGATTCTGGGCACTTCCCAGCCACCGCAGATCCAGCCTGTGCCTCATGGGAGGTACAGCGCCGTCGTTCGTGGGGTCCCGAGGGACCTGCCAGCCAGGTTCCTCGTCGCCGCAGCCCACCAGCAGTGGCCTTCAGCCTTGAAGGCCACCAGGATTCACGGAGCTCAGGGACCCACATCGCTCGTCAGGTTGGAGTTTGCAGATCCAGCAGACTACGAGGCTGCCTTGAGGGCGGGCCTGCTCTTGTTAGGGCGGTGCTTACGCATCGAGGCCAGCCGAGTGGAACGCCAGGCTCCCTGCAGACGCTGCTGTGCCTACGGGCACAGTGAGACGACTTGCGCAGCTCAACCCAGGTGCCACTACTGTGGCGCTTCCAGCACCACGTCTTCGTGCACGCAGCACGATCTTCGCCGCCGACGCCGCTACTGTGCGACCTGTGGAGGGTCAACACATTTCACCGGCCAAGCGCTCTGCCCCCTGCATCCTCGCAGGAAGGCAACGCAGAAGCCGCCAGCACCTTCATCGCAGCCAGCATCACCTCCACAGACGTCGACACCAGCTCCATCACCAGCGCCGACACCATCATCAGCAGCGATCATCGAGGAAGTCCAGGGCCTACGC
Organism: Deroplatys truncata; assembly: GCA_030765065.1. Lineage (NCBI taxonomy): Eukaryota > Metazoa > Arthropoda > Insecta > Mantodea > Mantidae > Deroplatys > Deroplatys truncata. Next base: position 700,166,581 of record CM060990.1, read on the forward strand.
GACGCCGTTCAGGATCTCCACGCGGAGTTCCTGAACATGACGACGAAGCTTACAGCCCTGGAGGAACTCATCAAGGACCTTCAAGACACCTCAGCTGCTCAGCAAGTTTTTCTAGCTGGGCAGTTCGAGACCTTCACTTCAAGACTCAGCACCATAGAAACCTCCAGCCAGAACTCATCATCAGCAACAGACACCATCACAGAACACTTAGATTCAATCGACATCGCCATCAGATCCCTGGAAGAGCAGCAGCACCAACTGCGGGCCTACTTCCAGCAGACAACCATACCGAAGGCTCCAAGCAACCGCCGAAAGCCTCCGGCTAGCGCAGCATTCTCACAGGAATACATCAGCAGGATGCAACCTCACAGGAAGTAAGTTCCACGCCAACCTACACCTTCCATACAATCACCTTTCCAACCCTTACCTAAACCCTCGCCATTTTTCACTAGGGTTGCAGTCAGGTTTCATGGCTGCAACCTAGTACCCACCTATCCCGCTCCAGCCCATAGGGCGGAGACATCCATCTATCACTTACTAACGCGGGTGCTATGCGGGACCGCACAAAGCCACGTCATTCCACTTTTACCTTCTTCCTTTTCCACCGGTGGAGGAGTTTTTAGTGGGTATGCCGACTATTGGAGATTCCCACACTCTCAGTCCCGACTCCCATCGGGGCTGGGGTAAGTGATTAAATCATTTTCTCCTCCACTCGAAAAAAAAAAATTCACTTGGGCCGGAAGAACCAACGTTTATACCGAGAATAGCGAATCACAGACCGGACATATTAGACATCGCCTTATTCAAAAACATGCCATTCAACACTAACACACACAATCAACGATCTAACTTCGGACCACCTCCCTGTACTATTGGAAATTGAAGCGCCAATCACCTTTCAACGTGAGCCCGCACGACCCAATTACGGACAAGCAGACTGGGCAGCATTTGAAACCACACTAGAAACCACAATTAGAGATCACGCAATCGAAACACATGATACACACGATGAGGCTATTAATACCTTAGTAGAAGCGATCAAACAAGCAACAGAGCAGCACGTCCCCATTAGATATCCGACTTCAACTGGCACACGATTCCCTCGCGACACAAGACTAATAATTCAAGAAAGGAATCGCGCCAGACGTAAATGGCAAAGATCGAGAAATTTAATACACCGCAATGAATACACGGAGCTAAACAGCCAAGCTAGCGAACGCATCCGGGAATTTACTAGAAATCAATGGAACGAGACACTAAATAATATCGACCCACACAGCCGTACTATCTGGAAAATCGCCAAAAATCTTACACGAACACACACACAAGTCCCTCCCCTTCACACCACCAACGGCATTGCCGAAACTCCCCGAGACAAGGCCGAAGCTTTCGCAGATGCCCTCGAGGAAACCTTCAAACCGAATGCCACTCAGACAGATCACGAATTTGTGACTGAAACTGAAGCAATAGCAGAAAACATAGGCAGGGCCCAGACGCATAATAAAACACGCAAAACTAACGCGGGCCAAATTAAGTGGATTATTAACCACCTACCCACAAGAAAAGCCCCAGGGCCGGATGAAATACCCAACATAGTACTCAAGCATTTGCCGCCCAAAGCCCTAAAGGCACTTGCAACCATTTTTAATTACACACTTGAAAATGGGCGCTTCCCTCCTCAATGGAAAGAAGCCAGAATACTCCTCTTCCTTAAACCACGAAAAAGCCCATCACAACCAGAAAACTACAGGCCAATTAGCCTACTAAACACCATGAGCAAGGTACTCGAAAAAGTTATACTAAAACGTATCACCACGCACATAATACGTAACAACATCCTCATCGATGAACACATTCGGATTTAGAGCACAACACTCAACAACACTACAACTCCTCCGAATGACCGAATCTATAACCAAAGGGTTCAACACAAAACGATCTACAGGGGCCGTATTCTTAGACATAGAACGAGCGTTCGATCGGGTGTGGCACGCGGGTCTACTCAGAAAACTCATGTCTTTAGGTTTCGCGGACACACTATTAGTAATTATAAAAGACTACCTAACGAACAGGTGTTTCCGCACAACAGTCGACAACGAAGTATCGACAATCCGGCCAATCAGGGCAGGGGTCCCACAAGGGAGTCTATTGGGACCTATTCTTTTCAACATTTATATAAATGACATACCAAAGACCACAAGAGTAGACAGGTACCTATATGCTGAAGACACAGCTTTAGCCACACAATCGACCTTGCCCAGAATCATCCATAATAGGCTGCAAATCGCCCTAAACGAACTAGAACCCTGGCTCACGAAGTGGCGAATGAAAGTGAACACCAGAAAGAGCCAAGCCATAATATTCACAAAGCGAAATAAGCACCGCCACAATAAACACGGCCTTCAGCCACTAACATTTCGGCAAGAGCCAATAGACTGGAAAAACACAGTCACATACCTTGGAGTAACGATGGACCAGGGTCTCACATGGAAACAACACGTCAACACAGTCAGAGCAAAAGCGAATGCTCAACTAAACAGACTTTACCCAATAATCAACACTAACAGCACATTAAAACTAGAAATGGGCACTACACTCTACAAGACACTAATCAGACCCATTCTAACATACGCTGCACCCGCATGGGGACATGCAGCCAAAATACATATAAAAAGGCTTCAAACAATGCAAAACAGAGTACTCCGCATTGCTGCCAGACTGCCAGAAGTGGCACCAGTACTCCAACTACACGAGGAACTGAAAATACACTCCATTGAGGAGTACATTAAACGACTCAGCTTTAACTTACATGAGAAAAAGAATAAGATTCACAATGAATTAATACAAGCACTAGGTAACTACGACATAATTCACGACAAACACGCAAGGCCACTGTCTCTATTTGAAAGAACAATAGGTCTCGGGGAGCCGGCAATTGACTTGCAGCAATACCTAGACAACATAGATAATTGCCCCGACATTATACATAACTGAACTCTGAATAGCACACACACACACCCCAATACATTCCACTACCTATATTAGCCCTCAAGTTCTTGCGCCTACACCAAGGCATGGCGGATCCGGTGAACGAGGCCCCCCCCCGCAATTCTCATTGGCTCGCACCTACATTTTCAGGCAGGAAGCTCGCCGGATGCGCACTCTATGTGACCCAGCTTACTAAAAGGACACGCTCATTGAAACACATAATGACATCCCCCGTCAGGGAGAAACACCATTTACTAAATATCAACAACACTACTTAATACATAAAAGTCAACATAAGACGACGCCACATGGCGGAAAATTAGATCATAAGACAATGTCCCCACAGGGCATTAATTAACAAGATTAGAATGTGCACATAGTATAATGTATCACCATCATATGCCAATGTCATGCAATACACATGTATATATATATTCTGTAAATGGATTCATAAATATATATATATATATATATGAACCCATTTACAGAATAAGTTCAACATAGAGATGCAGCCACCGGCTCAGCCAACCACTGACTCGCATACAAGTCATTTACATGTGATGCACGACAAAGCTACTACTAGAGGACGCAGCGCTACGTCGTGAATAAGGCACACCTATTAGTAGAATAAGACACTACTCCTGGAATATCCTCACACAATACATGAAATCCAACAACAATCCTCTGCCGGAATCCGCTAGGGAGCAGACTGGGCCTAGAAGGCAAGGCCTGTCTCCCAACTCCCAATAGCTAACTCCACTGGTTACCGCACTGCGAGCCAGTTTATATTCTCTCCATGGAATTCACGGGTGCATCAGGCGGTACCGCAGCAAACCGATTCTTTCCACTCCGGTGGAGGAGTTTTAGTGGGTATACCAATTCATTGGTGAGTTCCACACTCTCAGTTCCGACTACCATCGGGTCTGGGGTTAGTGAATAAATCATTTTCTCCTCCACTCAAAAAAATCATTCTTCGTCGGAGACGGACACGCCAGGCAGCCAATGAAGAAACCGCCGCCGCCCCTTTGTCAACCGCCGAAGAGGTCGTCGCCGCGCCGTTATCTGAAGAAGCTGCTCCGGGCCTTCCCGCCGCTGATTCGCCGGCCGCTCCCCTGGCATCTGCCGGGAGCTCAGACTCACCGCTGCCGGTGACCAGGCCTTCTTGGGCAGCGATCACTGCATCGCTCCGGCACCAGCAGCCTCACCGCTCTCTTCCAGTCAACACCACACCTCACCTCCAACCGCAGCAGTCGCCAACAGCACAGCACTCCTCATCACAACATCCAACGCAGCAGCCACCAGCACAGAATTCTACACCACTGCCGTCGTCATCACGGTGCAGCGCAGTGATTTCTGGAGCTCCTCGGGATCTGCCCACCACAACCTGCGCTGCACCACCCAGGTGCCACTACTGCGGTGAACCGAGTTTGACGACACAGTGCACCAGACACGACCTCCGCCGCCGACGTCGGTACTGCGCCTCCTGCAACGGCCACTTCACCGGGCAGGCGCAGTGCCCACTATACCAAAGAAGCCATTGACCGCCACCGCCTCAAACCATCTACACAGCTCCAGCCGCTCCTCCGACGCCAAAGCCACCTCCAGCTCCGGCCATCACCGACACCACCCTACGAGGTGCGGTCCAGGATCTCCACATAGAGGTCCTCAACATCGGATCCCGCATCTCTCGACAGGAAAAACTTATCACATCACTCACCACCGCCGTCAACTCCGCCAACTCGGATCATCATCTCCGCCGCCTCGCCGCCATTGAATCTGGACTACAAGATCTACACGCCATCACCGCCACCTTCCCATCCACAGTCAACACATTCACCACCAGCTGCATGCAGCGATTAGACGACACCAGCTACTCAATCAGTGGCCTGGGCGAAGTCATTGCCAGTCTGCCACCGACATCAGCACAGCCAGCTCCGACAGATTGCCTGGAGGAGGTTAGGCACACGAAATCAGGTCTTGCCGACCTGGTAAAATACCTGCACACGACGATGGCCGAGTGGACTTCTGTACTCTCCGGCTTGAAGAGTAGGCAGGAGCGAATGAACGGTTACCTGATGGCACAAGAAGCCGCTCGCTTTTATCTGTCCAAAAGATTCAAGTACTCTCGCCAAAACTGAGCGCAGCTCTCGAGGGGCACTCCACATTAGAATTCCGATGCAATAAAGAAAACCACGACACAATCCTTTCCAATTCCTCTCGACGAAACTCCCCGTGTGGCGACCAGGGCCACGGTCATGGTCGTCACCCGAACATTACCTTCCTTCACTGCCAGCGCAATAGGCTGGCAGCTATCCCACCGCGCATTAACGGGGGTGCAACAGCGAAACCCCAATACCCCTCCTAACTTCTCCTTTCTAATCCACGTATAATCCTATCCTACTCCCGAAACCCCACTCGAAAAAACGCCCCACCAAATATAAAAAACGAAAAAAACTTAGACCCACATTGTGCTAGTTTGCTTCGAGCCGAGAACATTATCTCCTCTAAGCGAAATCAGCTCTCGCATATGTCTAGAAGTTGCCAAGGGGAAGAAGTGTGCTCCTTTGAATAAGTCGGTCAACGATATATTGATCAGCATTTTTAAGGAGTTTTGTAGAGATTTTAGAGCTAGAGAGCACTACATTCCAGGAAGTATTTCCAAATAAAAAGTCTGCTCAGGTGTGGTAAATGTGGAAAGAGCTTTCTACAAACCTATCACATGAGGCGGCACAAAATAAGCTGTAAGCAACTGTTCAAGTGTAAGCATTGTGAAATATTCTTCAACGATAGTTATAGGGGGAACCTCATAAAGAGGTATGTAGATTTACTATCCCTTGGAGGAAAATGAAGACGGAGCCACGAAACATCAGCTATCATCAATATTGGAAGAGGGTTGCGACATGAATAACAGCATTTCAAGGACGTCTGAAATCTTAGTGTGGATTCTTAGTGCGCTGCGATTCATCCAAGGTGATGAATGTTTATCTACACAGGCAAAGCAGCGTATAACTCAAGCAGCTCAGAAAGAGCTTAGAGTTCATAAATCCGTGAAAATTAATCTACTGGTTAAATGCCAATCTGTAAACGCTGTTGGAGTAACAACTGATAAAACATTTAAAACACCAAGCAGCCCGTTTTTCTAGAAACTGATCCGGACTCCCTGTTAGATGTAAAATTAAAGGAATTAACTACTGAAATGGAGAAGTCCCAGCCTAAGGGCAGCAACTGGGCTTTGCTTGCCGTAGAGGAGATTCGGCTCCGCATTAACAAATATAATCCCCTTCGAGGAAGCAGCTATATTCCTCTACTTATCTATGTTGAAGCGAGAAAAGCGTATATAAACCCACAGAACTATCGCGATGAGAAATCCTTTATGTATGCTATCCTCGAAAATGTCATACAAAAGGATCCACAACGTGTGAGAAAATACCTCCATTTTCAAAATAAGTATTATTTCTCATGCGTTTCGTTTCCTACAGCATTGGGTCAAATCCCGAGGTTTGAGAAAAAGAATAACGTATCTATAAACATTTTTGGACTAAATTACAAACAAGAAGTGTTTGCTGTAAAGCTTCTTGATGAAGGTCTGACCATCAGGACCTTCGTCCGTTGAGTGAAGCTACTGGGTTACAACACTATGTTTATATAAAGAATTTTGAGAACCTTATTTGAGATGAAAAAATAAAATCTGAAGGACCTGTGTGCACATGCAAACAGTGCTTCACTCATTTTGATGATCGGTATGGTCGAAGCGGGCTGGAAAAACTAGAAGAACATAGCACAATCTGTAGACATAATTCTACTGCAAGGACTCATGCCTACAAAGGACAACTCTATCGTACGATTCAAAAATGTGGAGAGGATGTTGAAGCCTCCTTATGTTACCTGCAGATTTTGAGAGCTTTCGCACGCCGTATCATACATGCTCTGCTAATCCTGAAAACCCCTATACAACACCATATCAGAAACATTCTAGAGAAGTATTTTGGACGTGAGAAGTCTAGTTGGATGACTCGTAAGGCCGCATTTCCATATGATTACGTCACTTCTTTGGATATGTTGAATGAGAAGCAATTGTCTTCAAGCGAAGCACTCTACAGATAATTAAATGAGTAAGAAATTAGCGTCGATGACTACGAGCATGCTAAAACAGTGTGGGAGAAGTTTAACAAGAAATTTAGGTAACTACAGCGTCCTATAGTTAACATCCAATGTTATTCTCTTAAATGATGTTCTTAAGACATTCTGGGACCAGAACTTCAAAATACATTAAGTTGATCCTGCTCATTATTTTACCTCTCCAGTACTCACATGGGGTGCTGTAATTGAGCTGGAACTGCTACAGCTTTGAGATCCGCTTCTCATCGTCCTCCGTGGTATAGTGGTTACCATGCTAGCCTCTAGTTCCAGAGGTCGCGGTTTCAAACCCGGCGGAGGTGATGTAATTTTCGGGCGCAAAACTCCTTAGCATAGCTTCCTTCGGAAGGGAAGTAAAGGTCCCGTGTCGTAGATTTATGTCACGCGAAAGAACCTCAAGACTGATAAGGAGGCCCCTAAGCAAAAGTTTCGGTCGTTCAAACCCAATATAGAATGGAGCGCTAAGGACCACTGAAGTTAAAGAGCGTCCATAAATAAAACTCAATTTAGTTTAATGTAATGGTGGAATCTAGTATAAAGGAATGTTTATGCTAAGTTTCCAACCGGTATGCAGAGATAATAACTCATACACAGAGAAGTTTGATTCAGTGACACCATCTAAGTTTATCACGTACGAGGAAGCTAATAACCAATATGATTGGGCAATATGCCACGCCCTTCCTTACGACGGATTTGAGTGGGTTTCACAGAAGATATCGATTCAAACTTTTTGAAAGAAGATGACAATCAGAGATATGTTTTAGAAGTGGGTATCGCTAAACCTGCTGAGCTCAATCACCTACATAACGATTCATCATTCCTACCCGAGTGATTGAAACCAAAGGATTCTTCTACAAAGAAGCTAATTCCTCACCTAGGATTTCGACTACGGTATGCTGGCCATTATAGGACTTTGAAAATGGCTCCCTGTATCTCATGGACTACAGATGACGAAAATTCATCCCGCACTACAATTTCGACAACCACGATTGTTAAAACCTTACTTTGAATTTAATAACAAGCTACGGCAAGGTGCTGTAAACCATTCTGAGAAGGATCTTTACAAACTGTTCAACAATGCCATGTTCGGGAAAACAATGGAGAACAATCGCAATCGGATGGATGTACGACCTCTGACAGATCGTAAAGCGTTTGAAAAACTTAAAGCAAAACCTATATTAATTTATATAAATGTATATAGAGATAATATGGCTGCTGCCATTACCGGTCTTTCATGCCCAATATAGAATGGGACGCTAAGGACCATAGTAGTTCAAGAGCGTCCATAAATAAACAAACTCATACTCCACATACGGCTTCACGACAGATTGTCTTTAACAAACCAATATACATAGCCATGAATGTGCTAGACATTTCAAAAGCCCTCATGTACTCGTGTCAATATAATGTGCTACTTCCGGATTATGGAGATGAAAACCTGGACCCTTGTATATTGATAATGACTGCATCATCCATCGAGTGACAGCAGATGTATACCAGGAAACGCTACATATACTCAAGCACCTACTTACCTCTAATTGAAATTGAGACTTGTTTATGAACTTTCTTTAACTGCTGTGGTCCTCAGTGACACATTCTAGAGAGTGAATCACCTAAAACTTCCACCACAAATATTTCGGAAATGGAAAGTGCTATTGATGTGCAGTTTTCAATGCATTGCTTGGTAGTCAGGGGCTCGTACATTTAGCCAATAAACAGATTTTAATAATACTGAGAAAGTGTATTTATTGAGCAAACATACAATTTTTAAATGGAACAATGCCCAGTTTCAACAATAGAATAAAGGTAGGGTAAATTAGAATGTCAGTGGTCTTTGTTGCAGGATTCTAGTGCAAGTGGTTTACGAGAAATCCTATTTTGAAAAGTTTCCAAACCGACAATTGTTTATACCATTCAACCTGCTTAGTTGCTAGGTACGATGTTGTTGTGTTTGTTTGCATTGTGTTTTCTGTTCATTGATTGCATTGCGACTTTCTGGCCAGTTAGTTTGTAACAGTTCAAGCAGTAAGTCGTGAGTGGAAGATGGGGTTTACTAATGCAGAAAAAGCCGACATACTCATGGTGTATGGAGAGTGTAGGAAGAATGCAGTTCGTTCCTGTACGGTGTATGCGGAAACCATCTCGGCAATTATTTATCAACCTCTTCAACCAATTACGTGAAAGTGGTACTCAACACCTAGAAAACGTAACAGAACAAACAAGTGACTGGAGAAGAGGCAGAAATCAATGTTCTGGCTGCCGTTGCAGTAGATCCGCAAATTAGTTCCCACACAATCGCACGTGGAAGTGGCCTAAGTCAGGCAAGTGTACTGCGCATTCTCCATCGACATAAGTTCCAGCCCTATCACACCTCTCCATCAAGAGCTGCATGGAAATGATTTTGAGAACCGTGTTAACTTTTGTACAAGGGTGTGAAGACATGATACAGCAGATTCATCATGTATCTTTAGTGATGAGGCAACATTTACTAATCATGACCAGTTAAACCGCAGAAACATGCACTATTGGTCTGTTAACAATCCCCGTTGTCTTCGTCAGGTGGAACGTCCATGGAGTTTAAACGTGTGGTGTGGGATAGTGAACCATCAGCTCATAGGCCCTTTGTTCATAGGAGGAACAATGAACTCGCACAAGTATCGCAGCCTCCTGACAGACCATCTGCCACAGATGCTAGAAAACGTTCCTTTGCAGACTAGGAGGAACCTGTGGTACCAACGTGATGGCTGTCCAGCCCATAGTACAAGAACTACTACAGCTTGTCTTAAAGGATTGTTTCCAAATCGTTGGATTGGACGAAGAGGACCTATAACTTGGCCGGTCCATTCACCGGATATGACCCCTTTTTTCTGTGGGGAAGATTGAAAGATACTGTCTACAGGAATATATCAACTACACCAGACGATATGAAACTACGTATTACTGCTGCCTGCTCTGAAATTTCCGCTGAAATGCTAGAACGTGTGCAGCAGTCTTTCCATAGCAGACTGGAATCTTGTATTGAAGCAGCCGGCGGTCATTTTGAACACAACATTTGAAGGACTATGTTTTCTTTAATTGTAGGAAACCACAGAAGTATTGTAATTCCCTTTTGTTTTCCTTTAGTTCGTGCTACCACAGATTGTACAAGTGTCGGTGCGTAAAAGCTTAAAATAAGGTTTCTCGTAATCCACTTGCAATAGAATCTTGCAACAAACGTCACCGATATTCTAACTTACCCTACCTTTATTCTATTGATGTAACTAGGCATTGTTCCGTTTGAAAAAATTATGTTTACTCAAAAAATACACTCCTCAATATTATTAAAATCTGCTTATTGGTAAATGTACGAGCCCCGACTAGCAATCAATGCTGTGAAAACCGCACATCAATAGCACTTTTAAATTTCCGATACCGGTAATTTTGATCAGAGGCCTCTATAGCTGGAGCTTCTTTTACGTGCCGTAAATCTATGACACGGGACCACCGGCTTTACTTCCCTTGCGAAGGAAGCCATGTTAAGGATTTTTATGTCCGAGAAAATCCATCGCCCTCCGCCGGGTTTGAACCCACGACCTCCGGAACAGCAATCCAGCATGGTAACCAGTACACATCCGAGAACAACCTAGATACCTCTAATTACCGGACAGAATATATACACTACGTGATCATAAGTATCCGGACACCCCCACAAACATACGTTTTTCATCTTAGTTGCATTGTGCTGCCACCTACTGCCTGGTACTCATTATTTGCGACCTCAGTAGTCATTAGACATCGTGAAACAGCAGAATGGGTTGCTCCGTGGAACTCACGGACTTCGAACGTGGTCAGGTGATTGTATGCCACTTGTGTCAGAAGTCTGTACGCGAGATTTCCACACTCCTAAACATCCCTAGGTCTACTGTTTCTGATGTAATAGTGAAGTGGAAACGTGAACGGGCATGTACAGCATAAAAGCATACAGGCCGACCTCGTCTGTTGACTGATAGAGAACGCCGACATTTGAATAGGGTCGTTAAGAGTAATAGGCAGACATCTACCAGACCATCACACAGGAATTCCAAGCTGCATCAGCATCCACTGTGGCAGTTAGGCGTGAGGTGAGAAACCTTGGATTCCATTGTCGAGTGGCTGCTCATAAGCCACACATCACGCAGGAAAATGCCAAACGACGATTCGCTTGGTGTAAGGAGCGTCAACATTACACGATTGAACAGTGGCAAAACGTTGTGTGGAATGACGAATCACGGTACACAATGTGGCGAACCGATGGCAGGGTGTGGGTATGGCGAATGCTCGGTGAACGTCCTCTGCCAGTGTGTGTAGTGCCAACAGTGAAATGCGGAGGTGGTGGTGTTGTGGTGTGGTCGTGTTTTTCCTGGAGGGGCTTGCAACCCGCGTTGTTTTGCGTGGCACGATCACAACGCAGACCTACATTGATATTTAAGCACATTCTTGCTTCCCACTGTTGAAGAGCAATTCGGGAATGGCGATTGTATCTTTCAACACGACCGAGCACCTGTTCATACTGCACGGGCTGTGGTGGAGTGGTTATACGACAATAACTTCCCTGTAATGGACTGGCCTGCACAAAATCCAGACTTGAGTCCTATAGAACACCTTTGGGATGTTTTGGAACGCCGACTTCGTGGCAGGCCTCACCGACCTACATCGATACCTCTCCTCAGTTCCGCATTCCGTGAAGAATCTGCTGCCATTCCCCCAAGAAACCTTCCAGCATTTGATTGAAAGTGTGCCTGCGAGAGTGAACGCTATCATCAAGGCTAAGGGTGGGCCAACACCATATTGACTTCCAGCATTACAGATGGAGGGCGCCACGAACGTGTACGTCATTTTCAGCCAGGTGTCCAAATACTTTTCATCACGTAGTGTATGCTATTCAGCTCAAAATAAAAAGGGTGTTGGGAAACTTTAAAGAAGCCAGCGGAAAAATTATTCAACCCTTTGTAGGACTTATACCTAAAATGTATCCGCTCGATATCAATGGAAGTGCAATTGAAAAGATTAAGGGTATCAGACGGAGCGCTGTTAACCACTATATTGCATTCAATGGTTACGTGGAATGCCTAATAAGCAATGAAGTCATAAGGACTCCGATGAATTTAGTTCAGTCGCATCACAATATTGTTTCAACATTTGAAGCTAACAAAAGCGCTTTATCTCATGACGATAAAAGAGTGGTTGCAGATGATGGAATATCTACATACGCTATGGTCCTTACAGCATTTGAGACATGCATTCGAAAATTTGATGCATATACTGATGTTGGGCTTCTCCGTGAACCTGCTTACACAAAATGAATGTTTACTCAACTATCACTCACATATACCCTGCATAAACATGAAGAAAAAAATAATAATGGAAGTAGGACGTACCTCTGCCACTAGGAGTAACTTGTAGTGTTGGTCTTAAGCCCAGATAAAAGAGGAGAGACGTTAGGAGCAAAACTAAATTAAAGGTACTTTGACGTAAAACCTTCTAATTAAGACCCTCGAATAATGACTTCTGAATACAATGCTACAATTTCGCTAAAAGAAGCTTAGTGTCAGCTTTGATTAGTGTTGGATAGCTCGTATTAGGTGGTGTTAGGAATTTCGGTTGTAGGTTACGGTAGACGATTACAGGATAGAAAAGGAATGTCTAGTTTAGGTTAGAATATTTGGTATTAGGTAAGGATGGTATGAGATTAGATTAGACGAGGTCTGAATAAGATACGTGATAAAAGCATGGTCTGGGATAGGTTGGATTAGGCTCGCATGCTGATTGTCTTACGTTATGAAGTATGCGTTAGCTTAGGTTGTCTTAGCAACGGGTTCGTGACGTTTGGTTACGTTATGTGCTTGCAGCTTGTTATGCTTGGTTCTGTTTTGTTACGTTTGGTTACGTATTGTGGTTATGTTTTGTTAATTTTGTTACGCTTGGTGGTTAAGTTAAGTGACGTCTGGTTACGTTTTCTTACGTGTTTGTTACGTTTGGTTATGTTAGGCGATGGAAGGATAGAATGGGTAATGAGAGGGTGTTACAGAGCAGGTAAGCCTCGGATAGATTTGGCTAGGATGTTCGGTGTGATGTAAGGTTAGATGATGGCGGGATACAACAGATTATGAGAAGATTGTCTAGGCCATTTTAGGTTAGTTGAATATACTTCAATAAGACTACAAACCATACACGGTTTATCCCTCCTACCCCTCACATGCTAGCAGCTCGCCATTCACATGTTTATAAGTGATATAGAAGAGGGGCTTTAAACTTTATAAAAAGTACTGTGACAGTACACGAAATGCTTATAATGTATCGAAAAGTTAGTGAAAAATACCTTTATACTGTAAAAGAGATAAACATTTCCAAAATACCTCCAAAGTCTTGTAAAACATGGTAAGTGAGCATTAAAAGAGGATCGAGCTTCCATAAAACGTGTGAAATTCCCGTTAAAATGGAGTAGAAAGGTTCCAAAGCTGTCAAAATACTCATAAAAGAGACCAAAGCCTTATTGTGGTGTTCCGAATACCGCTGTCAGTGGCCCAAATACTTATTTCTGCATTCGAAATGTCTTTAAAGTGTATAAAATGGGCGTAAAGGTCTACAAAATATCTTCAAAATGCCGCAAAATATTACTTAAAGTACCTCTGCTCCCGAAAATACCCATTCCAGCGCCTAAAACGCCTTTTAAATACTTGGAAAACTGTATAAATTACCTTAAACAGCATGAAAAACTATCAAAATGTCTCGAAATGTCCTAAAACCCTGGTCCAACATCCTGAAAATATCCACTCCATTGCTTAGAAATGCCATCAAGGTACCCTTAAATATTCGTGGCAGTGTTCCAAAGTATGCTAAAACCTTATGTCCCGAAAATAGCTGCACCAGTGGTAAAATACCATCGAATTGCTATAAAATACCTGACAATACCCGCTCCAGTATAATATAAACTACCTTTGAAGTTTTTCAAATGCTTGGAAAACTATATAAAATACTTTAAAGTAGCACAAAATACCTTCAAAAATATTTAAACTGTTTTAAAAACTCCACCGATATCCTAAAAGCATCTGCTGCATTATCTAAAATCCCTTCGAAAAACCATGATATGCCAAAAATGATGCTGCCTCTACTCCAAAATATGCTGAAAGCTTATAACGATGCCCGAAAATACCTACACCAATGGCTAAAATGCCCTCGGCATTTTCTAAAATGCTACACAACTCCTGCATCAGTGTCTAAAGTACTCTCGCATCAGTGTCTAAAGTACTCTCGAAGTGTCTGTCTCAACACCTGAAAACATCTGCTCTAGTGTCTATAAAGTCTGTAAAAGTGAGTACGTCTACAAAGGCCTCTGAAATGTAGAAAAATAACCGAAAAATCCTGTTGCAGAGCCTGAAATGCTCGTAACAGTGCTTCCAAAATTACTATTTCAGTGTGTGTAATACCCGTAAATGCGCTCCAAACACTGTAAAAATGCTCTAAATGACTATTAAAGCGTCACAATACTCTAAAACACAATAAAAATGGGATTATGTTTTCATATACGGCACCAAAACGAAATAAACTACCGTAAAATCATCAATAGATCAGTGTACAATGACAGAAGTGTGCCAGGCTTAGGTCAACATGCAGTGTAGTATAGGCTAGGTCGGCTTTGTTAGGACCATTTGAGCTAGCTTAAGTTAATGTTGGATAGCTCTGGCTAGTTAGGGTAGACAATGCGCAGATAGAATAGATGAAAACGGATGTTGTAGGTTAGAATGGTTTGGTTAGACTACGACAGGATGGAATAGATTATGAGACGATGGTCTAGATTAGATTAAAACGGTTGAATTTAGGTTAGATTGGAATGACATGATGGATGATGATGAGGGATAGTGTTGTTTAGGATAGGTTAGGTTAGACGAGGTTAGATTAGCTTTGTTAGGGTCGTTCGGGTTAGGTTAGATATACTCGTTATAGGAGGTTCTTGAGTTATACATTATACAACATACCCTAGAATGAACGTGCATGCGCGTACACACCGATTTCCTCTTCCATTTAACCCTAAATTTCCCTCCAGGATCACCTATTGAACACTTTAAACCCTACCCTCCTTAGCATCTCCCTCGTATCCCTATTTCCCACATGTATTGCCATTTTCTGCGCTCAATCTCTCTTATATATCCTACTCCGGTTGGATCAATTAATTTTTGTGCCCAGACGCCCAATCTTAGCCACGCTAATCCACTTCTTTGTTGTCTTTTACATTCATCTAATCAGGCCTGCCTTCCCCAGCCCAGCGTTATATGACACTGTAAGTTAAATGAAATTTTAGCCGCATATTGTGTTTCCAAAATTTGTCTGTCAATATCACGCAATCGTCCTTTAATTACCTTCGTTGCCCAACACGTATCCCATCTTACCGTACTCGCTCCCTGAAACACAACGCACGTAGAAGTGCATGAACTCGCTGTACTGTTCACAACCAATATTCAAGTGCCCATACTTTTAGATGTATGATTTCATTGTATAAGCCGAATTCCTTAAGAAACCACAATTTGCAGTACCCCTAACCAACTATAGAATTCGGTTCAGAAAACGCACTTCGATTTCATTGAATTTTTCAATACCTTTCCGCATCCAAATTTCTGTCCCATATGATAAATTAGACCTAACAACAGCTCTGTATATCTTCACTGGTGTCCTTATTTGTATGTCAGTAACTTTCATAACTATGTTTTACTCTGTATTTACGTTTTGTGATAATATAAGCAACAAATGCCTCACATTTCCCAGTAACCAAATCATCTAGAATACCGTCTCCAATGGCAAACTTCCATTTAACGGACTAGTTTATTTTGAACAACCGTACATTCCTATAATTTTTAGAACATTTATAATCTTTTCATCTGATATTTCGAGAGACAGTTATAATAAAGTCTCACAGCTGTAAACTCCTGATCAGCAGGGGTTCTAACTACATCCATCTTATACCCGTTCATTAACGTTGCTTTGTGTTACCAACATGGCAGCGCAAATAAGTTTTATAGCCTACATCAGTAGTTGAGGACCCTTTTCGGACAGACCAATTTTCAAGGTCAGACAACTCCATAGCGGGGGTCCGTCTCGGACAACTCAGTTTGGCAAGGTCGGACAATAATTTGGGTATGTCCGCTTTGGACAACTCAGTTTGGCAAGGTCGGACACTAATTTGGGTATGTCCGTTTTGGACAACTCAGTTTGTCAAGGTCGGACAATTATTTGGGTATGTCCGTTTTGGACAATTTTTTGTCCAGGTCGGACAATTGTTTGGTGAAGGTCAGACAACTTTTTGTCAAGGTCGGACAATTATTTGAGTGTGTCCGTTTCGGACAACGTTTTGTGAAGGTCGGACCATGACTTGAGGTTGTTCCGTTTGGGACAACTTTGCGGTGCACGGGAAGGGTTTGGCACGGTTAAGGTAAGCGCAGGTGCCCCGCGGCGCCGGTGTTGCGGGTTACGCCCCTGTGATATTGGGTTTGCAACCCCGTAAGAGGTGGCGACATGTAGGTTGGGCGGGTACACAGCGGTGTACGGGAAGGGGTGCGGGCGCAGCTGTCCCGCAGTTTTGGGTTAGTGCCTAGGGCGCACCCCCCTAGGGTGAGGTGGGATGAAAGTGGAATGTCGATGAGTTAGTTTGCTGTAGCGTAGCAAAGTGGACCCGTGAGGAAGTGTAAGGACAGTGAGAGAGGTTGCAGCGGAGCAAGGTCAGACAATTTGGAAGCGAGCGGAAGGTGAGACAGTTTAGACGCGAGTGCAAGGTCGGACAGTTTTGCAGGGCGGAGCAAGGTCGGACAGTTTGAAAGCGAGAGCAAGGTCGAAAGGATAGCTTGAAAGAGCGTAGCAAGGTGAGACAGTTTGAAAGCAAGAGGGAGCAAGGTCAGACTGATTGTAAGGAAGAGGAAGGTGGGACAGTTAGTGAGGGCGGAGTAAGGTCGGACAGTTTGAGAGGGGGAGGAGGGCGGGACAGTGAGTGAGGGCGGAGCAAGATCGGACAGTTTGAAAGGGCGATGGGACAGGTTAGGCGCTACGTGTGACGTGTGATGCCGCGCCTTGCTGTTGCCCCGCCCATCACCGAGTGACTTTCATGATACTTATCTTTTCGGGCAGGTTAGGCGCTACGTGTGACGTGTGCTGCCCCGCCTTGCTGATGCCCCGCCCATCACCGTGTGACTGCCATGATACTTACCTTTCCTCCACTCCTGGAGAAGTGCCGTGCGCTGCCCCGCCCATCACCGTTTGTCGGCCATCATAGTTGTCTTTTCCCGCCGCTTCCCCTGTTAGGCGTGCTGCTGACAGGTGGCGCTAGCTGCTACTTGAAACTTGTACTGATGCGGCGGCCTGCTTTTGGGGACTTTTTGAGATGAAAGGAAGAGCTTAAAAAGGAGTGTAACAGGCTGACGCATGTGATGAAGGTTGCG
This sequence comes from Deroplatys truncata, assembly GCA_030765065.1. Classification (NCBI taxonomy): domain Eukaryota; kingdom Metazoa; phylum Arthropoda; class Insecta; order Mantodea; family Mantidae; genus Deroplatys; species Deroplatys truncata. Next base: position 700,184,148 of record CM060990.1, read on the forward strand.
ATTCAAAGTTTCTTTATTTTGAGGATAATATGGGAATGGAATGGGATAAATGACTGAATGCGGATGAGACGAGAATTCGACTTGTTTTTATTGAATCGAAAAAACTGACACATACGCAAAGACATCAAGGAGGTGTAGATTTACACATGACGCAGTCGGAGACGAAGCGTGGTGGCCCGTCTATGTGATCCCTTTGATCCGTTTGGTCCAATGCTCGGAGCAGCTTTTAAATGGCGAGGAATCATCCCTGGAAAATGCGTCCAAGGATTGCCATAATTGGTCGACATCTGTAGGTGGATATAGGTAAAGGAATCGATGACCAGATGTAGCAACAGCGAGCCGCTCCTCCTGCGATAGTTGTTCTAACTAAGAATAGCATTGCAAGTATTTGAATAATGTGTTCTTGGCATAGCTGAAAGGGATGAAATTAAATAACGTAAGAAAAGATAAGTTGTTAGATGCTGGATTGGAACCGCCCCTTGGTATAAACCTTCTTCCCACTGGACAATGCAACTGGAGACGAATGCATAAATTTTGAGGCACACGGAGATCAGAGCTTACCTTGATGCAGAGACGAAGGAATAAACGAGAAGAGGAAAGGAAGTAGGAAGGGAGGGGAATATAAAGCTGAAGAAAATGGATGGGATTGGTTGAATAAGGAAGACGGAGCCTGGGCGAAAGGAAATCGGAAGAAGAGAGTCTGGGCGTTGTGGGTATAAAAAGGTAAAAATATGGGAGGTGCGATACGATGGAGACGATTTGGTTTTTGGCGCTGATTTTGGGATTGAGTCAGGAAGGGATAGTTGCGTGAGTTTCGGAAGGTGTGAGATTACGGTAGACGATGTTACAGGGGAATTAAAGAATGCGAATATGTGCAAAAAGAAGCACGAGTTAACGACAAACTGCACGTGCAAGTATGAAAAAAGTGTGAAATGTAGATACAATGTGACCATCATGAACATGGAGGGTTTGAGAAAGGTTTATAGGCACATGAAACCCGTTAACGTGATGCGATGGTGGTAAACGCTGCGGCTTTTTATATTATGGAAATGTGAAAGTGGGGCAGATGGAGTGCCCGGAATGTTACGTAACGAGCCAATTATGCGAATGCGCAAAAAGAGAAAATTTTTAGACTTGGAATGGAAGTTAATTCCGGAGGAAAGCGAAACGTGTTTGGCCTATAACATCATGAGCGTGGTGAAAACTTACCTGAAGGAATCTTCTTTGAATTTACTTGGAAAATGCGGGAGCCGAGAGTGGAATTTGGAGATAGGATGTAGGATAATGGCGGGTAGGGTAGAAAGAGGGGTCAATACGGGGTGCTTAGGGTCATGAACGCCGCTGGGCTGCGCTGCGCTGGGCTGGGCTAGGCGACGCTGGGCTGGGCTGCGTGCAGCTGTGCTGACCCTGGCGCCGATGGGCCAGCTGGACTGAGCGCCGCTGGGCTGGCATCGGTTATCTGGGCCGGGGCCGGGTTGAACGCCGCTGGGCTGAGCAAGGTGGGCTAGGCAGGACGCCGATTGTCTGGGGCCGGGCCGGGCTGGGTGCCGCTCGGTCGGGTTGGGCGACGCTGGGCCGGGCTGGGCATTGCTGAGCGACGCAGGGCAGGCTGGGCGACACAGGGCTGGAAGGACATAAATGCGCTGGGCTGTACTCCTCTGGTCCAGGCGCTGCAGAACTCAGCTGGGCTACACTGGGCTGGGCTGCGCGCCGATGGGCCTGGCTGGACTGAGCGCCGCTGGGCTAGGTGGGGCGTCGTTTTACTGAGCCGGAGCCGGGTTAAACGCCGCTGGGCGGAGCAAGGTGGACTTAGCAGGGCGCCGTTTGGCTGTGATCGGACCGGGCCAAGCTGGGCGTCGCTCGACCGGATTGGGCGACGCTAGAACCGGCTGGGCATGGATGGGCGACGCAAGGACGGGGTGGGCAACACAATGCTGGGCCGGAAATAAATGCGCTGGGCTGTACACCGCTGGGCCGGGCGCTGCTGAACTCAGCTGGACTGGGCTGCACTGGGCTTGGCTGGTCTAGCTGACGCTGACCTGGGCTGCGCGCCGATGGGCCTGGCTGGTCTGAGCGCCGCTGGGCTGAGTGGGGCGTCGTCTGTCTGGGCCGGGCCGGGTAGAACGCCGCTGGGCTGAGTAAGGTGTGCTTGGCAGGGGCTGAACCTGGCCGGGCTGGGCGAAGCTGGACCGGGCTGGGAGACGCTAGACCGGGCTGGGCATGGCTGGGCGACGCAAGGCGGGATGGGCGACCCTGGGCTATGTTTGGCGCCACCGCGCTGGCCTGAGCGCTGCAGGTCTGAGTTGGGCGCTGCCGAGTTTTCTGGTAATGGGCCCAGCTGGACCGGATTGGGCTGCTCTACGCTGGGCAGGGCTTAACGTGGATGCGCTGAGCACGGCTGGGCTCCTGAGACGCAGGGCTGAACTCGGCTAGGATTAGCGCCGGTGGGTTGTGCGCCGCTTGGTTGGGCCGTGCTACGCTGGGTTTCGTGTCATCGGGCAGGGCTGGGCTGGGCCGTGGTAGGTTGGGTTTGGTTCCCCTGGGTAGTGCTGAGCGGAGCTGGGTTGGGCTGGACGCTGGTACAGTTCGGAAAGAGCACATATGTTCGATGGGAGGGTGGCATTCGGTCGAAAAACAAACTAATCTAAAGCGTTTAACTTTTCGCTTCCACAAATCCAAGTGGAGATCGATGGGTCTTTTTATAGTGTTTCGAAATTCGAACGGAAATTTACATTCAGGACAAGTGATGTCAAGGTAGTAAACGCCGGGTTGCAGGTACCCACAGTCGACGTAATATTTAACGTTATGAAAATAAAAATTGCAAACTATATCGGTTTCGGCAGGCTTACCGGTAATCATGGGTTTCATAGCATTGCCAGCACATATCGAGGATTCGCATAAAGGTCATGTGACGGTGTAATAAGGAAAACACACTTTGGCCTCGAACGACACATTGATCTGAAAAACGCGTGAAAATGGGCATGGAGTTCCTTTTTTAATTTAAATTATTTGCAAAATTATTTTGAAATACTTACGATGAAGGAGCACCACAGGAAAGGGTCTTCGGCAGCAGCACTGCTGGAAACGATCGAGGGTCGACGATGCAGGATGCGAAAGATTGTAACTGGATGGCAAGTAACGCACATTGTAGGAGTAAAAAGCGAATATGGCGGAAGTTAAGGTGTATTTTAAAAACAACTGTATGATACTTGAAACATTTAAAAAAAGGTATCGAAAAATGCATAACTACCTGTGTGAGGCTGCCTGAGATAATACAATGGTTTCCAGTAGTAAAAAAAATTCGGAGAGAATGGCAGAAAAAATGCGTAGATTCTCAAACTGTATAAGAAAGAAAAAATAAGAACGATTGGAAACCTTTGTTTCGTGGTAATGACGTTTGATTGCTCGAGGCGAAAAAAGAGTTTGAATCAATGGGGAAAGTTTTTGTACATACGGCAATGCTTCGAAAGCAATGGTACCCAGTAGCAATAAAACTAGGAGAGAACGGCAGAAAAAGATGCGTTGGCTCTCAAACTGTAGAAGAAAAAAAGAACGATGGGAAACCATTTCGTTCGTGCCAATGTCGTTTGTTTACTCAAAGTGAAAAAGAGTTTGAATCAATGAGTAAAATTTTAAAAAATGGAAGCTTGAAACCTCACGACGGTCGTTAAGCGAATAAGTGAAGTGTTCCACTTTTGGTTAATGTATGGTTTTACATAAGTAATAAAACCTGACTTTTTCGATGATCGTGGCTCACGGAAAAAAATAAGCAACTCCAGCGACGCGATTCATGGAGTGCGATAAGGAATGGACACGATCGCTACTCTTGCCAACGCGGTAGAAGACACGGTCACGATGTTCACGATCGATGGTCGTGACAACGCGGTAGAAGACACCGTCACGAAGGAAACGATCGATGGTCGTACTAACGCGGAAGAATACACGGTCACGATGGGGACGACCAATACTCGTGGGAACGCCGAAACAGAAAAGCGTACTAGTTCTTGGCGAGGCAGGTAATGGTTTGCAATAAGGCAACGTAGCGCGGTTGCTCGTTTTTTAAAAAAATGAAAGTGACAGTCGAGTTTCACGGCTAGAGCAACACGCTTGGTGAACGTGAGGCAACGATCTATTTAGCAGTGAGCCGGAACATTGATATCGATTGACAGCGGACGCAGAGCGGTGGGTAAGAGAAAACAGGTAATGCAACAGTGATCGCTGGTGCACATATGTGTGTTGTTTTTCTTTAAAAAGACAAGTGCCGTGGTAGTGGAGATCATTCGAGCATGGAGGAAAACGATCTATCTGCTTACTTTACCGACGAGCACGATATCCTCGTTCCCGGGGATGCCATATCTTACGACGACGACGATGGCGGCTTAGCGGTAAGTACCGAACCTCTTTTTGATATTGTGCAGCATAGGCAGAGAACGGTGAAAAAGTTGTTTTCGGGGTATTCCGAAAGGGACATCGTGGTGAAACCCATACCCGAAAATGCGGATCCGCGCGGGTGGGTGCACAACATGTTTGAGGAAGTGTTAAAGTTTGCGAACGAAAATTTACTGGAAAACTCGCCGGATTAGATAGGCATGTCCATTTCAAATATGGGAAAACCCGATAAAGCGTTTAGCATTAGCGTTAAAAAAATTCGATCAAGTGAATTCCGAGGTGATATCATGCATTCCATAGAACGAGTCATGTAGAGTAACGAGGAGTTTTTGACTAGCGGGCCTGTGAAGATCACTTGCGTTTGGACGAAACAAGTTGTGGGTTCGTGCTTTAAACCTTGCACCTTGTGCGAGGGGAAGAAAGGTATCATACGTATTCAAAACTCGGACCACCTATGCCTACCAAGGGCCATACCGGTGTGTAAAGCTAAGGCCGACGGTGAGAAGCAGTACCTCTCGGTGAGGCGCAGCGAATGCAAACAGAAGCAATCGGCGTTACACTTGTGCAACGGCATAGCAAACCAAGATTCGGCATTCTCGCTGGAAGACGTCAAAACATTCGAAAATAAATTAAAAGAGTACCGTTTCACGGTGTTTGGCGATCACACCGGTAGGAACGTTCTGTATAAATCCGCTGGCACCTACAACAAACACATCGATCTGCTTATCACGAGGGTCACTTTAATGCCATCGTCAACCTGCACACTTGTTTTAGATGCAAAACCTATTGCCGGCAATGCGATACGCCCTTTCCTACCAGGAGGGAGAAGCACAAGTACGATAAGAAGTGCACCAAGTGTCACAGCGAACCTCACGGTCACTTCGATGCGTTCGTGCAGTGCGGGAGATGTTATAGGGATTTTAATGGACGCGAATGCTACGAACAGCATCTGAGGAAGGGTGGGTTTTATGCCAACACCGAGTCCGTATTCGACGTGGAGAAAGTGTGCCTTTTGCGCAACGAGTTGGACAACACCAGGTATAGGAACGTGCCTCACCGGTGCGGGGAAAAATATTGTAGAAACTGTAAAATGCACGTGGATGCAAACCACATGTGTTTCATAGAGACCTACGTCACCATAAAGTTAAAGAGAAAGCCATTTATTTTCATGTTTATCGATTTCGAATGCACTCAATACATCCCGTATCCGCGAAGGCGAGAGAGCTACGGAACACGTGCCTAACCTATGCGTGCTGTATCAGGCGTGCTCATCGTTCATTGACGAAGGCAACATTGCGTATTATCACCAATGCGGAGGGAAAGAGTGGGAGTACGATAGGGATTGCGTGAAACAAGTATTGGAACACACCGCCCAACCGAGGTTTCAAACTTAGGACGTAATCATCATGGCTCATAATTTGAGAGGGCACGACGGTCAGTTTCTCCTGAGCTACCTGGTAGAGACTTTAAAATGGAATCCGAAACTGGTCGTGAACGGGACGCAAATTTATTTAATAAAGTACAGAAATACAACGTTTCTAGACTCTCTCAACTTCATTCCCATGTTGCTATCGCGCTTTCCTAAGACGTTTGTACTCCGGGAATGCAAAGGATATTTTCCCTATCTGTTCAATACGGAGAAAAACCGAGACTACGTGGGACCCATACCGGAGCAAAAGTATTTCTACTGACGGAATGGGGGCGGCCGAACACGAAACTTTCGAACTGTGGCATACGGAAAAGGTCTCTTCGGGATACGTGTTTCGCATGAAGCAGGAGATGACGGCGTATTGCAAGAGGATGTTCGCCTACTGAGCATGGGCGTTTCTAATTTTCGAAAAAGGTTCATCGAAGACAACGGCATCGATCCCTTTAGGGAGTTCGTCACCATAGCAAGCGCGTGCCTGAACGTTTACAGAAAAAGATTCATGCCCAAAAACGTCACTCCCGTCATTCCTCACGGCGGGTACCGATTGACCGACGCTCAATCGCGCATCGCATGTCTCTGGTTATCGTGGTTGGAGCATTTGCAAAACGCTGTCATTCAGTATGCTTATAGAGGCAGGGAAATTAAAATCGTAGGCTTTAAAGTGGACGGGTACGACGGCGATAAAAAGGTCTACTTTATTCACGGGTGTTTCTACCACTGGTGTCACAAGTGCTTTCCTAACAGGCATTCCGTCATATACGACACGGGTTGCGAGATCATGGCCTCGCGGTACGAGACCACGGAGAGGATCACTAAAGCGATTCGAGATGCGGGGTACGAGGTGATGGAGAGGTGGTAGTGTTCATTTAGAAGCATAATAAAAATGATGCCGCGCTTAATCTATTCGCGGAAACTCGCGAGGTGGAATGTCCTGAACCTTTGAATCCCAGGGAAGCTTTTTTTGGCGGGCGCACGAATTTCACTGCGGTGTACCGCGAAGCGAAGGACGACGAGAAAATGCTTTTTACGACGTTTGCAGTCTTTACCCGTATGTGAACGAGATCAAGGCTAGCCCGGTCGCACACCCCAGGATACACGTGGACCGCTTCCCCAACCAGGAGTGCATCGAAGGAGGATTAGTCAAGTGCACGATTTTGCCCTGTACGGATTTGTATCACCCCGTTCTACCCTCGAGAATCAATGGCAAGTTGATGTTTCGCTTATGTCGCACGTGTGCGGAAACGGAAGCGAGGGAAGAATGCGAGCACGAGGAGCACGATCGATGTATAGGGTACTTGGGTGATAGGCGAGGTGAAGACTGCCGGCGAGAAGGAGTACACCATCTTGAAGGGGCACGAAATTTGGGAGTACGACATGGTTCGCTACGGTCGAAACGCCGAAAAAAGGGATTATTCGAGGATTAAGTGAATTTCTTTTTAAATATGAAGACGAAGGCGTCGGGCTGGCCTAAGCACTGCACCACGGAGGAGACAAAAAGCGCTACGTCGACGATTTCTTGGAAAGGGAGAGCGTTCTATTGGATCCCGAAGGCATTGAGGCGAGTCCTGGCAAGTGGGAAATATCTAAATTGATGCTTAATTCCTTTTGGGGAAAGTACGGTCAGCGCGATAACCTACCCTCGTGCGAAGTCGTTAAAGATTACTCTAGATTAATCGAATTGCTAAATCATTCGGACATCAAGATTCGGTCGTACATGCCCGTTTCTGATCAAGTCATGTACGTGGTGTGGCAGTAAGACCAATGCACACCCAAAATAAAACCCACCACGAACGTGGTCATTGCGGCCTACACCACGGCGCACCCTCGTTTGGAGCTGTATTCATATCTCGACAAACTCGGGTACCGCATTTGTTACTTCGACAAGGTTTCCGTCATAGCGACCTACAAACCGGGTGAGTGGATTCCGCCCACCGGCGCATTTTTGGGGAACATGACCGACGAGCTGGAAAAACTTGAAGATTTGGTACCTCCGGTCCCAAGAATTACTATTTCGAAGTGAAGTGCGACGGCGACGACCAAGTTTACATGATGTGCAAAATCAAGGGTATCGCGATCAATTCGGGTAACCATAGAACCATCAACGCAGACGTGTTGCGCGACATCGTATTGAACTATCATCTCAAAACGGTTACTTTGAAGGGAAATCAAATAAGCAGAAAAACCTTGTGGAAGGTCACACCGCCCCGTATATAAAAACGTTTCGCATGGTGGTGAACAAGCGGGTTTTGCAGCACGATTTGGATTTCTACCTCTACAGGTATAAAAGCCGCCGTAGCGACGAAGCGCCTTATAATCATGTTTCACAAAATAGAGTCGGAAGACCAGGGACCTGCGATTCCTAAAAGGGTAAAATCCGGTTCCGGAGATTGTTTCTTGAAGCACTTGCGACCGCCATAAGAAGCGGGGAAGGAGGGGAAGGTTTGAGAAGATGGTTGGAGTTTTGGAAAAAAAATAAAGTGCGGCACCGTCACGCGTCCTATGCAGCTTAGGCGAAGAATTGCATCGTGGCGCGAATTGCTTTTCAATGCAGGAGGGGCCACCGCTGGCCACAAGGTAACAATGGGGGCGTTGCACAAAAACGTGGATGCGTGGCGCAGGCTGCTTTCTGATGCATCGGCACCTCACGAGCGGGTTCAACGTGCAGTGAGAGAAAATGTTTCGCTAGGCAAGGTGGTGCACGATGGGGGTAGCTTTAAGCCGGTTCACCCCGGCAGGGTTGTGGACATGGGGGAAGAAATGGTGCACGATAGCAGTAGGTTGAAACTGGCACACACCGGCAGCGTGGTAAACTTACAGGATACGTCGCCAGGAGAAGTGGTGCCCGACAGTGAAACGTTTAAGCTCGTGAATCCGGGAAGGGCGATAAACATGCAAGATGTATCGTTAGGAGAAGTGGTGGCGGAAAGGCTTAAGCGGACCAACGCAGGAGAATACGTGAATATGCAGGAAGCGCTCGATGCACCTCAGGAAGCCGCAAGCGAAGAGGTTCCGAAATTTACTTTTCCCAGCACGATGAAGGTGGCCGGGCCATCCCTTTGCGGAAAATCTACCTTCGTGAAACGCCTTCTTGCTAACGCGAACCTTATGTTGGATAAACCCATCAAGCGCGCTGTATGGTGCAACCCGCAGGAATATCCGCCTAATTTGGAAAGCGCCTTTCACCACTGCACCTTCAGTGCGTACTCTTACGCGGGCGTGCCACCCTTAGATTTCATTAGGGAGGGGGGTATGCTCGTGATCGACTTTATGATGCTGGAAGCAAATTCCACAGACATGACTAACTTTTTCACCAAGGATTCGCACCATCGGAACTTCGGAGTCATTTACATCTTGCAAAACGTGTTTCCTCAGGGCAAGAAGTTTCGCACGATCTCTCTCAATGCCAATTACATCCTCGTCTTTAAAAATAACAGGCAAAAGATGCAGATGGAGAGATTGATCTAGCAGATGGAACCCCCAAAACTCTAAATTTCTATCGGAAGCCTTCCGAGCAGCCACTCACACACCGCACGGGTACCTGGTCTTAGACTGCATGCCGTACACGCCCGACGGCTTTCGCTACAGAACCGGCGTTTTGCCCGGAGAAATGGCTTACCGCTTCGTGCAGGTATAAATATGGCGATGCTTGGCGGCTCGTGGATCACTATGGAAGAAAAAATACGTAAGGTATCATCTCCTCTGATTACCAGGCAATCCGGCAACCTCGTCGCTCTCAGCAAGGCTAGATCAAAGTTGCGCAAAAAGCTCTTGAAGAAAGCGAAACCGGAAACAATCAGGGCCATTTCGGAGTGCATATGGAACGTTTGCAAGGAAATGTGCCCCTTTCTGCCGGCACAAGAAAGAGTTTAAAAAGACACAAAGCATGCTGGAGACGTCTAGTCGATAAGAAGGTGTCGTTAAAGAAAAAGCGAAGGATTCTCATTCAAAAAGGCGGATTTTTACCGGCGTTTCTACTTACTGTTCTGGGTTCCATCGCTAGCGCCATCATTTCCAAGTTCGCGTAAACATGAAGCACGTGAAACAGATCGTGATGTATCATTCCGAACGCGAGAGCACCAATAGGTTGCACGTCATCGATAAAGCCATAACGTACATCTCCGACGATATCTCGAGGATCATGAATGCGGCAATGTCGCCCGAAGAAAAGTGGAACATTTTGAAACATAAGTTAGGCAACTATTACGATATTCTGTCGACGCTACGGCCGACGTCACCGCCTTCGGAAACCGACGAGGCGGCCAGTCGAGAGAGCGGTGCCAGCCCGGCAAAACAACTCTCGGTAAAGACGTGGCCCGAAGCTGCTTCTTCTTCTTTCCTAACGATGAAAGCGAAAACCAAACCCAAGCAATTGGCGGAAGCTTTGGGTTCGAAACAAAAAAGAGGGTTAAAAAGGTCGTCTCTCTGTCCGACATTACCAATCGCTACGGGTACAGTTTACGATCCAAGAGGCGGCCACCGGAGGAATCGCAATGGGAGACTCTGTATCAGAGCGACTGTATAATAAAATGGATCACTATGCGGGGTTGGGAACGGCTGATAAGCTTTGCAAGGCCACCGGTCTTTCTAGGTCCGTCGTGGAATATTTTCTCAAAACGAAAGATAGTTACACCTTGCACAAGCCGGCGATCCCACCAAACACTACCACGTAACCAACATCGACGATCTTTGGGAAGCCGACCTGAACGTCATGGATTCCGTCAGAAGGTATAACGGGCCGTATGGGTACATGTTATCCGTCATCGACGTGTTCTCCAAGTACGCTTATGGTCTACCCTTGGTCGGTAAATCTGTCGATCATTTGATCGAAGCATTTCATAACATTCTTTCTAGTAGCCAGCTCTCCCCGAAGATGCTTAGAACGGATAAGGGCACGGGAAATAGAAATGCAAAGTTTCGCCAATTTCTCCGACGGCTCAACATCTCGCACCACACCACCAACAATAAAGTGAAGGTCGCCGTGTTGGAGCGCTTTAACAGGACCCTAAAGGAAAAAATGTGGAGATATTTTACGCACGAAAATACCTACACCGTTACGGACGCGTTGCCGCTCTTGGTAAAATCGTACAGCGCATCCCACCATCGTTCCATCAAAATGCCACCACAAGACGTTCTTCCTGACAACATCTTGCAGGTGTACCACAATCTCTGGAAACCCACTGCCATGACGGGCGATCACGTTCGCATTTCTAAGGAGAAAATGACATTCGAAAAAGGTTACGAGCAAAATTGGACGGACGAAAGTTTCGTAGTCTCCGGGACCGTCAAAGGTTCTCCAACGGTGTACAGAATTCGCGACTTGGCAGGCAAAGAGATCGAAACACTGTAACCTCTAATCTTATTTGCCTTTTCATTTATTTTCATTCCTCATCCCATTCCTTTTCATGTATCTCACCCACCCCAAAAGCACACCGCCACAAACAGCAGAAGCGGTACAAAATACAAGCATCATGGCCGCCAACAGGCAAAACAGCGCACGTCACTCCTCCAGCGGTACAGTAAAGAAAAGTAACATGGCCGCCACACCATCATAGGCGGAGAAACAGCAACGCTGAAAATGGCCGTTATGGGTGGGACAGCGCACGTCACTCCTCCAGCAAAGGTAAGTAACATGGAGGTCACACGGTCATAGGCTAACAAACAGCAAGGTAGAAAATGGCCGCCAGACCGACATGGTTGGGAGAGCGTAAGGCACTCCTCCAGGGGTGCAGGAAAGGTAAGTATCATGGCAGTCACACGGTGATGGGCGGGGCAACAGCAAGGCGGGGCGGTATACGTCACACGTAGCGCCTAACCTCTCCGAAAAGATAAGTATCATGGCAGTCACACGGTGATGGGCGGGGTGACAGCAAGGCGGGGCAGAACACGTCACACGTAGTGCCTAACCTGTCGCTCCGCCCTCTCAAACTGACCGACCTTGCTCCGCCCTCACTCGCTGTCTCGCCTTCCTCCCCCCTCTCAAACTGTCCGACCTTACTTGCCCTCACTAACTGTCCCACCTTCCTCTTCCTTACAATCAGTCTGACCTTTCTCCCCCTTGCTTTCAAGCTGTCTCACTTTGCTACGCTCTTTCAAGCTATCCTTCCAACCGTGCTCTCGTTTCCAAACTGTCTCACCTTCCGCTCGCTTCCAAAGTGTCTGACCTTGCTCCGCTGCCACCTCTCTCACTTTCCTTACACTTCCTCACGGGTCCATCTTGCTGCGCTACAGCAAGCTAACTCATCGACATTCCACTTTCTTCCCACCTCACCCTAGCCGGGGTGCGCCCTAGGCGCCTAACCCAAAACTGCGGGGCAGCTGCACCCGCAACCCCTTCCCGTACACCGCTGTGCACCCACCCAACCTACATGTCGCCACCTCTTACGGGGTTGCAAACCCTACATACCATCACAGGGGCGTAACCCGCAACATCGGCGCCGCGGGGCACCTGCGCTTACCTTAACCGTAGCTAACCCTTCCAGTGCACCGCAAAGTTGTCCCAAACGGAACAACCTCAAGTCATGGTCCGACCTTCACAAAAAAGTTGTCCGAAACGGACACACTCAAATAATTGTCCGATCTTGATAAAAAAGTTGTCTGACCTTCACCAAACAATAGTCCGACCTTGACAAAAAATTGTCCCAAACACATACCCAAATAATTGTCCGACCTTGGCAAAAACATTGTCCGACCTTGACACACTGAGTTGTCCGAGACGGATCACCTCAAATTATTGTCCGACCTTGACCAAAAAATTGTCTGCCTTGCTAAACCGAGTTGTCCGAGACGGACCCCCCTATGGAATTGTCTGACCTTGAAAATTGGTCTGTCCGAGAGGGTCCTCAACTACTTACATCTGCTTTAAAACTTAAAAGTACTGCATTTTCTTTTTCTACAAGCTGTAACGTCTGGAGTTCGTGAATAAGTACACCTAAGGTACTTCATCCATCCAATTACGTATCTCCAGTGCAGAAGGTCTGGATTGTGCTGGATGGAACGTCCCTTTCACTGCGTTTAAACGAACGACTTTAAGTTTCCGCTGTAAACGAACACACAAAAGAATATGCAACAGCAGAAAGGCCGTGACCTCACATTATGCAGATCACTGACGGAAAGATCCGCTCATTGAGATTCTGTGGGCCACTCATGGTGCCTTGTTGGCATCCAAATACGGAACAGATATTTTACTTTCTCTGTTACATTTGTTTCTTTGGGTCTGTAAAGTGTAGTTGTTTTGAAATGCTCAACTTTAATATGGTGTTTTGATCCTGCGTTGCTCCTTTCTTTTCTAAATTAGTTGTTTTTAAGATGTTATAATTGAGAGATCTTTGTTTTGTAAATCTCCGGCCTCCCTTTCCTTTTGCGCTTCGTTTTCCATCAGTGAAATAGTCATTTGTCAGTCCCTTCAATAAAGTAATCTCACAATCGGGAAAACACATAACGATTATTTGCAACGATCACATAATAATCTGTCTGTTTTACTCTCTAGCTACTAAAAGTAAAACATACAGCTACTGTTTCGTGTGTAACACTCGAAAAGCAAATTAAAAGGTAAATCTTTGAATTGCCCAGCCCTCTTCCTTGTGGAGTGACAGTTTGTACTACTTTCTGGAAGTTCATAAGACTTTTTCACGGAAGCCAGAGTAACCTTCGAGATGATACTCTGTGACTAAACGGTGATGTCATTGATAGCTATTATCCGGAACACTAATGGAAACTAATTTGCCGATTAAAGCGGGCTGCCTCCGCAATTAGAAGCTTTGATGTTTTGAAGGTTTAGATGCTCTGCGCACATTTTCGAAGGCAAGGTTTAAAATGAATTAAACGTAAGTCGAAATTAAACAGAGAGATGCTATCATCCCTGCTTTGCTTGTTGCGCTATGCTCCCAGCTATTTATTTGTTAGACTTTCATTTGTCAAATTATTGTGTAATGTTTGCTTTTCTTCGTAATAATACGTTTCGATCTGGTACGCCTTATTTGCATCCCCTATCGGGACTTATTTATTCGAGGTGTTGGAGATTGCAGTGTCCTCCGATGTATAACGGCAAACAAGTGTGAAAGGGGTTACCGAATGAATGAATCGGTTAAAATCCGAAAGTACTCATTTACACACTTCTAGAAAGGGCATGCTTTTTATCCCCATTTTCAGTTGAAACTTGTATGCCATAATAGTAAGTGACAACACGTTTTAGGGTTTCTTAAATTTTGGTATGGGTATAATTTCTACTTACCCCATTTTTATTGATTTATTTTTAAAATTTAGGGCTGAAACTGAAGGAATGTCCTTAAAGAACAGTTTGTACGTGCGTTAAATTTGTGAGGCCAATCAGTATGGTAAACATTATCAGGGAGAATATCTCCACGGTCCTGGTAATTGGGGTGATTAAAGTCAGGTAATTATAAACTGATTAATTACATAGGTTTTAGAGAACGTTGAATCCAAGCAGAGCTGACCTTCCAAGTCGCATAAATCCCCTGCCTTCATTATTTTTATGTTCTATGAATTATATTTACAACTAAAATAAGCCTTCCTGAAGAGGAAGGGGGGAGATAGCAAACTAGAAGGGAGGGAACATTGCACTACTCATAACATTAAACAACAATATATCTAAGCCGACCTAGTGGGATGGCTCAGGAAGTGTGACCCGCATTTGGGAGATCCCGGGATCGATTCCCGGTGACTGCCCATTGTGATCCAGTGTTTTTTCGGAGGTTTTCCCGGGTCATCAGGCGAATGCTGGAGTGGTTTCTTTCATCCTGGAATTTCCTGTCCCTCCATTTCGTTCCATTCTTCATTTCATTTATCTTTCATCCCGTTGGTCTCTTTCAGGAAGTGTCGGCGATGGTGTTTCGGTGCAGCGTGGCAGGGAAAAAGGATCCTCTTTGTGATTCTCTCCGTCACTCGTCTTTAGGCTGGCTGCCGGGGTATCCAAACCCTCTTGATGGCGTTGGACCCCTCCGTGTGCGGTGGGGTCCCCGGTCTACCTGCTCGTCTGCCGGAGTGTGTGTATCTGGAAACTTAGGGGACCCTGTCATTTCTGTGCCGCCGCTCCTGGTTCCGGCCGCCCGGTGTCTCCTCTTGCCCCATTCTTCCTCCCGGGGACGTCCCCTCGTGGGGTGTAGGTACAATATCCAGTCTGGATCGGTGCCGAGTCCCCTCCTTAGTCTACCCTATGCTTTCCTATCTAAACCGAAGCATAATAAACAAATACATGGTAATTAAAAAGAAAACATCAAGGAGTATAACTAACAGAAGATCAACAACTCAAACTTTAGTAACGCTAAATTATTGAGCACAAGCTTGGCAGCTGATACAGTACACGTGGAAAGTGGTATAATGACACCACAAAATGTGCATCGATATCCAGAGACAAGATGAATTTCTGGAACTGTTTATTGAATTAATAAAGAAGAGCGTTTGCTGCTTATGTGTTTAGTGAAATATTAGGTATATGTGTGGGCGTTGATCAATAAAAAAGACTAGAGTAAATATATCTTTTTGCTCTCCCCTGTGCTCGTTTTCACCTTGTCTCCACAGCATGAAAACGGCGATTCACTACGTGTTTTAATTTTGAAATTCTCTGAAGGTGTTTCAAAATAATTTTAGCACAAACACTGAAGTGTATAGTTGAAACAGTGATTTTAGGATGATGCAGTAACATATCAGTTGTAGTTTCTTATTTAAGACGTTATTGAAGCAACTGAATTTCTTGGCCGCAATCACCCTGGTTTATCCTATGCCTTCTTGTGTCTAAGCTTCAATTTTCCGCTATGTGTGCATTTTGCAATTTCTGTGAAAGAGAGAGAGAGAGGACTTATTCACTACGCACGCTTCGTTCTATCATGTAAATAAGAGAAATGTCACAAACGGTAATACATGGATAAGAGCCACACACACTGAGCGAACATTCTTTTTCGGGATTTACTATTCCACTGCGCAGGGTTTGCTCGTTATTGGAACATCGCTCATTTGTTAAACTCCATCGTTCTCAGCAACTCAGTCGCGCCCAAAGTTGTAATTTTGTCTCGTAATATACACTAGGACAAAACTTTGATGCACACCGTTATAATCAAGATTTGATTGTTTAACATAAAGAGTTATTAATGCTTACAAACTCAGATATACGCGGAGAGCTTTTTAACCGTCAGCATAAAAAGATACGCCCATTCTTTAGTGGTGGACCAAGTACTCCTGTCCTTCGACAGCTTTGTTTCGTACTTGAAGTGACGCTGACATAAGCGTGTAACGCTGTACTACCTTTAACATTAAGGTTTAATTATTCAGACTTGTGAGACACATTTTGTGTTAAATAAAGCTAAACATACATCGTGTAGAAAACTAAACTTGTTGAATTAATTATTGACTGCATACTCAGGTATTTTCTGAAATAATTTGACAATCCTACAATTTGAACATGCCATAGAATAACTCCCGTTTCAATGTCTGAAGGAACTTACCTATCGTTACACCGTCAATACGAAGATATTTATACGCCCCCTTTAAAAGTTTGCTTTGTTAACATTTCAGCATAGAAAGTGAGCTTTAAAGTGAGCTTTAATAGAAAGTGAGGGCATGGTGAAATAACAACATCCACTCTGAGGGCTTTCGAAATTTGAATTTGGATAAAAATGTATTTATGAACGTTTTTGCTTTGTTTTTTAATATTTCATTGGCTAACCCTTGCAGAAAATGACTGTAAACACGAGATTCTCTCCTCTTCACGTAGTGCTGTGCATGACAGCTACGCGAGGGCACTCTTCAGATTCCCAGCTCGACACAAGTGTGCTTGTCGTTTGTGTTTCGCCTAAGGCAAGAGTCTGCAAGTTCACAAGCTTTTCTCATACTACAAGCAGACATCATTTCCAAAACAGCTTAGGCGTTAGGACGTTATGATAGACATCAAGTAAAATAGCTAGTATGTTATGTGCCTGCCGTGGATTCCAAGTTTTATACTTCTTTCCAAGGTCTTATAAGCATAAACGCTGTGTTCAAAATGTCTTCGTTAAAGTTGGTATGCACATTCGAAGTAATAGATAATTATTATTCCTTAACTGGGGACGTGCGAAAACTATAACATTACTGGTGACGTAAATATTTGAATAGAGGAATCAATGGTGACCCTTTCAACGCTTATAACGGATGATTGTTGTGCCAGGAAGTTTTATTGTTATCTTGATATTCAAAATACTGTTTCAAGGAATAATTTAATACATTTTGTCATACCTCAGTAGTAACATTAAGCTGTCATTGCAAATTAATCAGTATATGCAAATTGAAAGACGCAAAATGAGCACTTCTAGGAGAAGTGCTGTATCATCCATTATATATATATACACACACAAGTTGAACTTAACATTATTTTTATTGTATTCCCTAGATATTAGTTTTTAAGATGTAGAATGAGTTCTGAATGTTCACTCAAGAAACAAGAAACAAGAAACTGGAATGGAAAAGCTTCAATTTTGGATATATCGGCAAATATATCCAAAATTGCACACTCCAAATATTTTGAATTACCATAAATTCAAATAACACTGTACTGTTATCAATAAATAAACGATACGAAATTCTTTCTAAATACTGGATACATTTTCAAGCTAATTTACGCCCTCATATATTTCCTAACTCTCCGCAACACCACATGGCAGGGAACTGTTTATGTGTTTATACGTTTGCCTCGTATTGGCCAGTTTGACATCAGTCCGATGAACTGTAAGCTATACCTTCTCCACTAAAATATAGAATCCCATGCTGATTTGCTGTCAATTTTACTTTCTGGTCTTGTTTGTGATGCAGTAATTTGTATCACAAATTATTTAAATGTAAAGAATGATTATAGTATAAATATGCATTTTTGTGTGACATTGATTTGAGATGTTTGTTGATTGTAATTGTTGTTGAGAAGTAAGTTTATACGGCCTTACTGAAACTGACAATAATAGCGTACAATAATGCAGCGAGGGGGTGAGCTGTTTATCATTATTAGAGACGAGGAAGTTACGTAATATTGGCGCGTTTTTTCTTTAGAATTTGCTGGAACATTTTTCCTAGAGCATATGTGTTCATAATTTTCATTGGATATAAAAATAGACGCTAATGTTGAAGCGTTTTATTAGCCAATAGCAGTTCAGTTATAATCTTTAGGCATATCGGGGTGTAGGAGTATAAATAGAGGCTAGGTTAGAGGTAAAGTCCTTCAGTCCGTCAGTTCGTCGAAAATATTTGCACGTTACACGTCGCCTTCAGTCCAGCAGAAATATTTGTACGGTCGGCTATCAATTTGCAGGTTACGCGTAACAGAGTTATGAAAAATCTTAAATGTTGTAAAGTTAATTATACAAAAAGTTGAAGTACGCGAATTAAGAGTGATCAGTAATGAAGTTATTATAACAGTTTCAGTTTGGCGAGTGTCAAGATCAATGTGTAAATGTGAAAGTAAATGTGTTCGACAATAAAAGTGTAAAACAAATTCTTTCATCAGTGTTATCATTGGATAAAAGATTCCTTTCCGTTTACACAACCTGTATAAAGAGAAGTGCTCGACCAAAAGGATAATAGCTAGCCGGAGGACAGAGAACCAAAAATTAAATAAAATAACAGTAGCATTCTTTCAAACAAAAACTAATACTGCCGCAAATTGCTAACACCAGATGGAGCTAACAAACCTAACAAATGAATCACGTCACAAGATGGCTTCACCACGTGAAGTAAACACAAATACACAAACATTATAAGTAATACCGCCGCATTTGAAGTCTCAATGATGGTGAGTGGTATTGTGGCTAGGCGTACGCTCATTTCGTTTAGTTTCTATGGAGGCCCATTTATGACGATTTTTTCTATCAAATATTGCTGTTCTGAAGATTTTTTACTTTCATATTCACCACCAGCTCCTTTCTCTTGTGTATCAGTTGTATGAGAACATAAATTTCAAAATCACTATTCACCAAGCTTGAGACAGCACTACCAACTTTGTCTAATCGCTGTAATATTTTATTTTCGAAGTCAGGATCATCTGGTATGACAGATCGAAATGGACCAGCCACTGTTGGAATTCAAAGAAAATAAAGTTGTAATTTTTTGTCATTGTATATTTTCTATGACGACTATAAAGCAATTACACACTGGTAAAGTATTGTCCGTGGAGTCTCTCTCAGAAGATAACAGCTGTAACACTGAGGGTGAGATAAGAAGGTACTGTTGACACAAGAACTCAGGGAAGAAAGCCTACTCAGAGGTGTTCTTCTTTTGTACCTAAACCAGTTAAGGGTTATAACAGAACTGCAGGCTGTATTATCTGAAGCTATGTCTTCTTTTAGGTCATAATTTGCGGTTTGGTTTTGTTTCCTCCCAGGCGAAATGGTCCAGAATTGCAACCACGGCGAGAAAATCATTTCGACATAAAATGTGGGAAACGGGAACTTTTATAGGGGTAGTGGTTGTGTCTCCTAACAACATCTACTGTTTACAAAAGTGTACCTAAAGTAGACAATGATTGGCAACCCTCGTCGAAAATTATGTAGGGCAAGTAATAATTAACTATATCCTCGAGAAAAGAATGTAATAAAGTTATGCATTTTAAAACATTAAGCCATACGAGTATTTTGTAAATGAGGTAAATGTATAAGCATAGCAATGAAATTAATTTCTAACGTATGCAAATTAGAAATTTGAATACTAAAATACAAATATTATCATAACTAAATTTTTCTGAAATTACACAAGTTGCACTGACAAATGTGACGAATACAAGCTAAGTAACTTGATTTTAGAAAAATGTACCTTAGTTAATTCTGCTCTAACATTTTCCTGTATCCCTCTTCCTATCTTCCGCCATCTAATTATTGTCTTGAATCATCGGTATAATTTTAAAGCAGCAGCAAATCGATTCCTCTATTCAATCGGCACAAGAAACGTTTGTACAGTATCCATAAGAAGTTTGTGTAGATGAGCTGGACAAGCGGAGGCAGCAGTTTACCAGTTTGGGCGGTCTGATATACTGTTTCCTCAAATTTCCAGCTTTATCATTTTCTACTTTTACTTTCCATTTTATAACTTTTCGCTGCCTGCTTCTGCATCAAATATTGGCAAAAGGTTTTTGCGGTTTTCCTCTGCTAGTGCTCCGCGCTGAATTTAATGTGTGTGTATACACAATGCTGCAGATATTTAATTAGTCTCTTAGTATTATGGCGAATGTTATAAACATTTTCTGGATTATCTGCGTGTAGAGTTACCCGACGTTCTTTAATGAGGACAAGGGAGAAACCTGAGCCAGGCAACTCATCTCAATCGAGAGTCTGGGATACTCCACACCACCTAACGGCGTGTTTCACCCTGTACCGTTGCAGCTCAATTTAGCATGTTTTAGTTTTGATTTTTTTAGTAGCGTTTAACGCCCGTTTTCCTACTTACGGCACCACAGGCGCTGACACTGGCGATACGTGAAATAAAAGGATATTTTGGAAGGAAACATTCAAGATCTACGTTTGACAGTTATGAGAACTATCCCGGCGGATTTTGAACCCTTAAACCTTCCGAACACGTTAACGCGGAGCCATCTCGCTCGGTGTTCAATATAGAATACAACAGGTAAGGTCCAATGGCATCGGCGAAGTGATTACTCTACAACATTGCTCATTTCTGTACATAATTAAGGTATAATGCTGCATATGTTTATTATGTGCAGCCTGATTTGGATTAAGTAACTCATTTACGATTTACAATCATTAAAAAAAACTAGCGTATTAACCGTAGACGTGGAAGTACTGCCTTAACTGCCAGTCTAAGGGCAGCACAGTCGTACCTTACGCCGTTTTTGCGCTGCTTTTGTGGGAGCTGTCCCTCACAAGCTTTATTAACTTCTCCAACTGTAGCGTTATTGCTAAAGTTTTGCAGACTTTAAGAGTATGTGTGGTTCCAGTAGAAGGAACGTTTAAAAATGAATTTGTTACACACAAAACGTGCCCACGCATTTGCGTTTCCTTCCTTCAAAGTGTGGAAACTGGGAGATCTTCTGATGTTGTGGGCTACTTGTTTGCTTTTACTTGGACATGACTTTGGATTTCACTATTCACACAGAAATTATCCGCCTTTATGTGCATTTTATACTTGTATTAACTTGCGTCGTTTACGTTTGAAGGTAAATGTGCTGAATTTGAATGTTACTATAGGACGTGCATGCGCAACGCTTCGCCACCTTCAGCGCCCGGTGTTCGCAGAAAGGAGAGAACGAGACGAGAAGTGTGTGGTCTCAGAAACCAGGTCCATGCGACCGACTTTAACTCACGCTAATCTCTACATTAGAAATTTCTTCGAGAATCCACAAAAAATTTAATTTCTTATTCTTATCTTTTCCTCGTCTTTGTTATTCTGTTTGACGTTTTAACTAGAGCCGATCATCGGACGAGCTTATGTCATTAATCAGTACCATTCCTGCCTTCGAACACAAATGAGCTCGCGTATACGACCGAGTTGGGTGTGCCAGAACTCGAACGGTGCCTCGCTCTCAGTCCGTTCCATTTAATACACCTGTCCTAACGCCGGAGAAGGGCTAATCTGTGGGCTCAGGCCTTGTTGCCGCACCCTGAGTTTGCGTGATATGGATTCAAGTGGCACAAGTGAAAATGCATTTCTTAATTAAATGCAGTTTATAGTTACAACATATGTAAAACCGGAAGAGGCGATAAACGAAAGCGCCCCGGGATTGTTGTCAAAAAACGAAATAATAATAATAATAATAATAATAATAATAATAATAATAATAATAATATAATCGTTGAAGTATTCTTAAATATACTTTTAAAAACATTCTCTTTGGTTTTATTTTTATGCTATTTCAGTTTTCGTACAATGTAATTATAACATTAAGGTGTTCTAAAGTATCAGTAGTTTTCCGTTAGAGATGTTTGTCATTACCAAGATTATTTACCAGCTTTGTTAATTTGTATCACGTTGAAAAAAAACGTAATGTTAGGTACAAACATTGTATATAGCATTAAAGAAAGTAACGTAACAACTTTTGAGTCAATTAAGCTTAATTTGCGTTAAAGTTTGGCAGTAGCATAATTTACTCTAATGACATTGTGCAATATCTGGAGTTTAAAGAACAATCATTATTTCATTTATTGTCTTCCACATAATTTGTATGTGTATTCAACAAAAAGTTTATGACATAATTATTGAGTTTGTTTTCTCAAAGAATTCTGGAAATTGCGTCTAAAACTTGTGATATTAATTTGGAACCATTTTAATACACTATATTTGCTTAGACGTAAACACAGAATAGAACGTGGCAAATGAAAATTGTGAAACCTAATGTAATAAAAAAAGTTTTGAACTTAACGGTAGGTACAGGCACTGTCGAAGAAGCAGTAACATGGCATATGCTATTCTGATACATTAGCCTTAACACACTGAAGCAATACGCGTGACAATAACGTTACGATATACACACCGAGACGGCATATGAACATATCTCGGTTTACTCGTTGCTGCTATTCAAACACGTTCAGCTCGAAGAATCGAGCGAGCCATATTACGTACCATATGAAACGCATGTCCTTGTCAGCTCAAACGTGAAAAAAAGCTAATGTTACCACTTATGGGGACTTTCAACAAAGTACCACAAAGCTATCCAAAGCATATATTTTGCATTGTTTGAAAATCTTTTCCGATATGGTCCACTGATATATGGAAACTGTAGTAGACTTAGTGAGATTTAAAATCCACGAAAAGGTCACAAGAACTCCACTACATTTTAATCCGTGGAATTGTTTGCAGTATCTTGGTTATGATACTGCTTGAACTCCACTAGGCTTTGTTATGTGGAACCATTTGCAGTATCTTGTTTACAAAACACTAGCGGAGGTAACCTTACCGATTGAGCTCCACCAGATTTTGTTGTATGGCGGAACACGAAATGTCTTATTTACGAAACAAAGACCGAGAAAAGCTTATTTCGTCGACCTCCACTAGATCTTCTTCTGAGGAGCCGCATGCAGTATATTTTTTACGAAACACAGGTCAAGCTGCTCCAAATGATTGACCTCCAACGGATTCTAATCTGCAGAGCCGTATGCTGTATCTTGTTTAAGAAATACAGACCTAGGTAACCTTACTGCTTGGCCTCCACTAGGCTTTGTTCTGTGGCACCGCAACAAGTATCTTTGTTTACGAATCACAGGCAGAGATAATCTTACTACTTGACCTCCACTAGACTTTGTTCTATGGCGCCGCAACCAGTATATTTGTTTACGAATCAAAGGCAGAAGTAACCTTACTACTTGACCTCCACTAGACATTGTTCTATGGCGCCGGATCCAGTATCTTTGTTTACGAAACAAAAGCAGCGGTAACCTTACTACTTGACCTCCACTAGACTTTGTTCTGTGGCGCCGCAACCAGTATCTTTGTTTACGAATCAAAGGCAGAGGTAACCTTACTACTTGACCTCCACTAGACATTGTTCTGTGGCGCCGCATCCAGTATCTTTGTTTGCGAAACACACGCAGAGGTAATCATACTGCTTGACCTCACTAGACTTTGTTCTGTGGCGCCGCATCCAGTATCTTTGTTTACGAAACACACGCAGAGGTAATCTTACTGCTTGACCTCTACTAGACTTTGTTCTGTGGCCCAGCATCCAGTACCTTTGTTTACGAAACACAGGCAGGGGTAATCTTACAACTTGACCTCCACTAGACTTTGTTCTGTGGCGCCGCAACCAGTATCTTTGTTTACGAATCAAAGGCAGAGGTAACCTTACTACTTGACCTAGACTAGTCATTGTTCTGTGGCGCCGCATCCAGTATCTTTGTTTACGAATCAAAGGCAGAGGTAACCTTACTACTTGACCTCCACTAGACTTTGTTCTGTGGCGCCGCAACCAGTATCTTTGTTTACGAATCACAGGCAGAGATAATCTTACTACTTGACCTCCACTAGACTTTGTTCTATGGCGCCGCAACCAGTATATTTGTTTACGAATCAAAGGCAGAAGTAACCTTACTACTTGACCTCCACTAGACATTGTTCTATGGCGCCGGATCCAGTATCTTTGTTTACGAAACAAAAGCAGCGGTAACCTTACTACTTGACCTCCACTAGACTTTGTTCTGTGGCGCCGCAACCAGTATCTTTGTTTACGAATCAAAGGCAGAGGTAACCTTACTACTTGACCTCCACTAGACATTGTTCTGTGGCGCCGCATCCAGTATCTTTGTTTACGAAACACACGCAGAGGTAATCATACTGCTTGACCTCACTAGACTTTGTTCTGTGGCGCCGCATCCAGTATCTTTGTTTACGAAACACACGCAGAGGTAATCTTACTGCTTGACCTCTACTAGACTTTGTTCTGTGGCCCAGCATCCAGTACCTTTGTTTACGAAACACAGGCAGGGGTAATCTTACAACTTGACCTCCACTAGACTTTGTTCTGTGGCGCCGCAACCAGTATCTTTGTTTACGAATCAAAGGCAGAGGTAACCTTACTACTTGACCTAGACTAGACATTGTTCTGTGGCGCCGCATCCAGTATCTTTGTTTACGAATCAAAGGCAGAGGTAACCTTACTACTTGACCTCCACTAGACTTTGTTCTGTGGCGCCGCAACCAGTATCTTTGTTTACGAATCACAGGCAGAGATAATCTTACTACTTGACCTCCACTAGACTTTGTTCTGTGGCGCCGCAACCAGTATCCTTGTTTACGAATCAAAGGCAGAAGTAACCTTACTACTTGACCTCCACTAGACATTGTTCTGTTGCGCCGCATCCAGTATCTTTGTTTACGAAACACAGGCAGATGTAATCTTACTGCTTGACCTCACTAGACCTTGTTCTGTGGCGCCGCATCCAGTATCTTTGTTTACGAAATACAGGCAGAGGTAATCTTACAGCTTGACCTCTACTAGACTTTGTTCTGGGGCCCCGCATGCAGTAACTTTGTTTACGAAACACAGGCAGAGGTAATCTTACTGCTTGAGCTCTACTACACTTTTCTCTGTGGCGCCGCATCCACTATCTTTGTTTACGAAACATAGGCAGAGGTAATCTTAATGCTTGACCTCTACTAGACTTAATTCTGTGGCGCCGCATTCAGTATCTTTGTTTACGAAACACAGGCACGGTAATCTTACTGCTTGACCGCCCCTAGAATTTGTTCTGTTGCGCCGCATCCAGTATCTTTGTTTACGAAACACAGGCAGATGTAATCTTACTGCTTGACCCCACTAGACCTTGTTCTGTGGCGCCGCACCCAGTATCTTTGTTTACGAAACACAAACAGAGGTAATCTTACAGCTTGACCTCTACCAGACATTGATCTGTGGCGCCGCATCCAGTATATTTGTTTACGAAACACAGGCAGAGGTCATCTTACTGCTTGACCTCTACTACACTTTGTTCTGTGGCGCCGCATCCAGTATCTTTGTTTACGAAACAAAGGCAGAGGTAATCTTAATGCATGACCTCTACTAGACTCTCTTCTGTGGGGCCGGATCCAGTATCTTTGTTTACGAAACACAGGCCGAGGTAACCTTACTGCTTGACCTCTACTAGACTTTGTTCTGTGGGGACGCATCCAGTATCTCTGTTTACGAAAAACAGGCCGGGGTAATCTAAACGCTTGACCTCCAATAGGCTTTGTTCTGTGGGGCCGCATTCAGTAGCTTTATTTACGAAAAACAGGTGGAAGAAACCTTACTGCTTGACCTCTTCTAACCATTGTTCTTTCGGGCCGCATCATGTATTTTTGTTCACGAAACACAGGCCGGGGTAACCTATCTGCTTGACCTCCACTATACGTTGTTCTGTGGGGCCGCATCCAGTACCTCTCTTTACGAAACACAGATAGACGTAACCTTACTGCTTGACCTCTACCAGACTTTGTTCTGTGTGGCCGTATCCAGTATCATTGTTTAATAATCACAGTCCGAAGTAACCTAACTGCTTCACCTCCACTGTACTCTGTTCTGTGGGTCCACATCCAGTACCTCTATTTACGTAAAACACATTGAGGTAACCGTACTGCTGGACTTCAAATAGACTTTGTTCTGTGGGGCCGCATCCAGTATCTGTGTTTACGAAACACCGGCCTAGGCAACCTTACTGCTTGAACTCTACTAGCCTTTGTTCTGTGGGGCCGCGTCCAGTATCTTTGTTTACGATTTACAGGCCGAAGTAACCTAACTGCTTGACCTCTACTAGACATTGTTCTGTGGGGCCGTATCCGGTATCTTTAATTACGAAACACGGGCCGAAGTAACCTTACTGCTTGACCACTACTAGAGGTTTTTCTGTGGGGCCGCATCCAGTACCTGTATTTACGAAACACAGATAGAGGTAACCTTACTGCTTGTTCTCTACTAGACTTTGTTCTGTGGGGCCGCATCCAGTACCTCTATTTACGAAACACAGGTAGAGGTAACCTAACTGCTTGACCTCCACTATGCTGTTCTATGGGGCGGCAATAAGTACCTCTATTTACAAAGCACAGGTAGAGGTAACCTTACTGCTTGTCCTCCACTAGACTCTGTTCTGTGGGGCCGCATCCATTACCTCTATTTACGTACAACAGGTAAGGTTAACCTTACTGCTTGACCTCTACTAGACTTTGCTCAGTGGTGCCGTATCGAGTATCTCTAATAACGAAACACAGGTAGAGGTAACCTTACTGCTTGACCTCTATTAGACTTTGTTCTGTGGGGCCGCATCCAGAATTTTTTTACGAAACAAAGGCCGATGTAAACTAACTGCTTGACCTCCACTATACTTTGTTCTGTGGGGCCGTATTCAGTACCTCTATTTACGAAACACAGGTAGGCGTAACCTTACTGCTTGACCTCTACTAGACTTTGTTCTGTTTGGCCGCATCCAGTATCTCTGTTTACGAATCATAGGCCGAAAAAACCTTACATATAGAACTCTACTAGGCTATGTTCTGTGGAGCCGCATCCAGCATCTTTGTTTACGAAACACAGGCCGAGGTAATCTTAGGGCTTGACATCTACTAGACTTTCTTCTGTGGGGCCGCATCCAGTATCTTTGTTTACGAAACACAGGACGAGGTAGCCTAACTGCTTTACCGCCACCAGACTTTGTTCTGTGGGGCCGCATCCAGTACCTCTATTTACGAAACACAGATAGACGTAACCTTACTGCTTGATCTCCACTAGACCATGTTCTGTGGGGCCGTATCATGTATCATTGTTTACAAATCACAGGCCGAGGTAACCTAACTGCTTGACCTCCACTAGACTCTGTTCAGTGGGGCCGCATCCAGTACCTCTATTTACGAAACACACGTTGAGGTAACCTTACTGCTGAACTCCTACTAGACTTTGTTCTGTGGGGCCGCATCCAGTATCTTTGTTTACGAAACACCGGCCGTGGTAACCCTACTGCTTGACCTCTAGTAGACTTTGTTCTGTGAGGACGCATCCAGTATCTTTGTTTGCGAAACACAGGCCGAGGAAACCTTACTGCTTGACTTCTACTAGACTTTGTTCTTTGGGGCCGCATCCAGTATCTTTGTTTGCGAAACACAGGCCGAGTTAATCTTACTGCTTGAACTCTACTGGACATTTTTCTGTGGGGACGCATCCAGTATCTTTGTTTTTGAATCACATGGCGAGGTAAACTAACTGCTTGACCTCCACTGGACTTCATTCTGTGGCACCGCATCCAGTAGCTTTGTTTACGAAACACAGGCAGAGATAATCTTACTGCTTGACCTCCACTAGACCTTGTTCTGTGGCGCCGCATACAGTATGTTTGTTTACGAAACACAGGCAGGGGTAATGTTACTGCTTGACATCCACTAGACTTTGTTCTGTGGTGCCTATTCCAGTATCTCTGTTTACGAAACACAGGCAGAGATAATCTTACTGCTTGACCTCCACTAGACCTTGTTCTGTGGCGCCGCATCCAGTATGTGTGTTTACGAAACACAGGCAGAGGTAATCTTAATGCTTGACCTCCACTAGAATGTGTTGTGCGGATAAATCCAGTATCTTTGTTTACGAAACGCAGGCAGAGGTAATCTTACTGCTTGATCTCCACTAGACTCTGTTCTGTGGGACCACATTCAGTACCTCTATTTACGTAAAACACATTGAGGTAACCGTACTGCTGGACTTCTAATAGACTTTGTTTTGTGTGGCCTCATCCAGTATCTGTGTTTACGAAACACCGGCCGAGGTAACCTTACTGCTTGAACTCTACTAGACGTTGTTCTGTGGGGCCGCATCCAGTATCTTTGTTTACGAATTACAGGCCGAAGTAACCTAACTGTTTGACCTCCACTAGACTTTGTTCTGTGGGGCCGTATCCGGTATCTTTAATTACGAAGCACGGGCCGAAGTAACCTTACTGCTTGACCTCTACTAGACTTTATTCTGTGGGGCCACATACAGTACCTCTAATAACGAAAAACAGGTAGAGGTAGCCTTACTGGTTGATGTCTTCTAGACTTTGTTCTTTGGGGCCGCATCCAGTATCTCTATTTACGAAACACAGGTAGACGTAACCTTACTGCTTGATCTTTACTAGACCTTCTGTGGGGCCGTATCAAGTATCTTTGTTTACGAATCACAGGCCGAGGTAACCTAACTGCTTGACCTCAACTAGAATCTGTTCAGTGGGGCCGCATCCAGTACCTCTATTTACGAAACACACGTTGAGGTAACCTTACTGCTGAACTCCTACTAGACTTTGTTCTGTGGGGCCGCATCCAGTATCTTTGTTTACGAAACACCGGCCGTGGTAACCCTACTGCTTGACCTCTAGTAGACTTTGTTCTGTGAGGACGCATCCAGTATCTTTGTTTGCGAAACACAGGCCGAGGTAACCTTACTGCTTTACTTCTACTAGACTTTGTTCTTTGGGGCCGCATCCAGTATCTTTGTTTGCAAAACACAGGCCGAGTTAATCTTACTTCTTGAACTCTACTGGACATTTTTCTGTGGGGACGCATCCAGTATCTTTGTTTTTGAATCACATGGCGAGGTAAACTAACTGCTTGACCTCCACTGGACTTCATTCTGTGGCACCGCATCCAGTATCTTTGTTTACGAAACACAGGCAGAGATAATCTTACTGCTTGACCTCCACTAGACCTTGTTCTGTGGCGCCGCATACAGTATGTTTGTTTACGAAACACAGGCAGGGGTAATGTTACTGCTTGACATCTACTAGACTTTGTTCTGTGGTGCCTATTCCAGTATCTCTGTTTACGAAACACAGGCAGAGATAATCTTACTGCTTGACCTCCACTAGACCTTGTTCTGTGGCGCCGCATCCAGTATGTGTGTTTACCAAGCACAGGCAGAGGTAATCTTAATGCTTGACCTCCACTAGAATGTGTTGTGCGGCAACATCCAGTATCGTTGTTTACGAAACGCAGGCAGAGGTAATCTTACTGCTTGATCTCCACTAGACTCTGTTCTGTGGGGCCGCATCCAGTACCTCTATTTACGAAACACAGGTAGATGTAACCAAACTGCTTCACCTCCACTAGACCCTGTTCTGTTGGGCAGCATCCAGTACCTCTTTTTACGAAACACAGGTAGAGGTAACCTAACTGCTTTACCTCCACTAGACTCTGTACTGTGGAGCCGCATCCAGTATCTTAGTTTACGAAACACAGGCCGAGTTAATCTTACTGTTTGACCTCTACTAGACTTTGTTCTGTGGGGACGCATCCCGTACCTCCATTTACGAAACACAAGTAGAGGTAACCTTACTTCTTGACCTCTAGTAGACTTTGTTCTGTGAGGACGCATCTAGTATCTTTGTTAACGAAACAGCGGCCGTGGTAACCTTACTGCTTGACCTCTAGTAGACTTTGTTCTTTGGTGCCGCATCCAGGATCTTTGTTTGCGAAACACAGGCCGAGTTAATCTTACTCCTTGATCTCTACTAGACTTTGTTCTGTGGGGACGCATCCAGTATCTTTGTTTACGATTCACAGGCCGAGGTAAACTAACTGCTTGACCTCCACTAGACTTTAGTCTGTGGCGTCGAATCCATATCTCTTTTTACGAAACACAGGCAGAGATAATCTTACTGCTCGACCTCCACTAGACTTTTTTCTGTGGCGCTGCATCCAGTATGTTTGTTTACGAAACACAGGCAGACGTAATGTTACTGCTTGACATCTACATGACTTTGTTCTGTGGTGCCGCTTCCAGTATCTCTGTTTACGAAACACAGGCAGAGATAATCTTACTGCTTGTCCTCCACAAGACTTTGTTGTGTGGGGCCGCATCCAGTATGTTTGTTTACGAAACACAGGCAGAGTTAATGTTCCTGCTTGGCATCTACTAGACTTTGTTCTGTGGTGCCGCTTCCAGTATCTCTAATTACGAAACACAGGCAGAGATAATCTTACTGCTTGACCTCCACAAGACTTTGTTCTGTGGCGCCGCATCCAGTATGTTTGTTTAGGAAACACCGGCAGAGGTAATCTTACTGGTTGATCTCCGCTAGACTCTGTTCTGTGGGGCCGCATCCAGTACCTCTATTTACGAAACACAGGTAGATGTAACCTAACTGCTTTACCTCCACTAGACTCTGTTCTGTGGGCCCGCATCCAGTATCTTTGTTTACGAAACAAAAATAGAGGTGAACTAACTGATTGACCTCCACTACACTTTGTTCTGTGGGGCCGCATCCAGTACCCCTATTTACGTAACACACGTTGAGGTAACCTTACTGCTGGACTTCTGCTAGACTTTGTTCTTTGGAGCCGCATCCAGTATCTTAGTTTACGAAACACCGGCCGAGGTAACCTTACTGCTTGACCTCTACTAGACTTTGTTCTGTGGGGAGGCATCCAGTATCTCTGTTGGGAAACACAGGCCGAGGTAACCTTACTGCTTGACCTCTACTAGACTTTGTTCTGTGGGGACGCATCCAATATCTTTGTTTGCGAAACACAAGCCGAGGTAATCTTATTGCTTGACCTCTATTAGACTTTGTTCTTCGAGGACGAATCCAGTATCTTTGTTTGGGAAACACAGGTCGAGGTAATCTAATTGCTTGACCTCCACTAGAATTTGTTCTGTGGGGCCGGATCCAGTACCCCTATTTACGAAACACAGGTAGAGGTAACCTAAATGATGACCTCCACAAGACTGTTATGTGGGGCCGCATCCAATATCTTTGTGTACCAAACACAGGCAGAGGTAATCTTACTGGTTGATCTCCACTAGACTCTGTTCTGTGGGGCCGCATCCAGTACCTCTATTTACGAAACACAGGTAGATGTAACCTAACTGCTTTACCTCCACTAGACCCCGTTCTGTGGGGCCGTATCCAGTATCTTTGTTTACGAAACACAGGTAGAGGTAACCTAACTGCTTTACCTCTACTAGATTCTGTTCTGTGGGGACGCATCCAGTATCTTTGTTTACGAAACACAGGAAGAGGTAACCTAAGTGATTGACCTCCATTACACCTTGTTCTTTGCGGCCGCTTCCAGTACCTCTATTTACGAAACACAGGTAGAGTTAACCTTACTGCTTGACTTCTACTAGACTTTGTTCTCCGGGGCCGGATCTAGTATCTTTGTTTACGAAACACAGGCCGAGGTAACCTAATTGATTGACCTCCACTACACCTTGATCTTTGGGGCCGCTTCCAGTACCTCTATTTACGAAACACAGGTAAAGGTAACCTTACTGCTTGACCTCTACTAGATATTGTTGTGTGGGGCGCATCTAGTATCTTTGTGTACAAAATAAATCGAGGTAACCTTACTGTTTTACCTCTACTAGACTCTGTTCGGTGGGGCCGCATCCAGTATCTTTGTTTAGGAAACACAGGAAGAGGTAACCTAACTGATTGACCTCCACTATACCTTGTTCTTTGGGGCCGCTTGCAGTACCTCTATTTACGAAACAAAGGTAGAGGTAACCTTACTGCTTGACCTCTAATAGACTCTGTTCTGTGGGGCCGCATCCAGTATCTTTGTTTACGAAACACAGGAAGAGGTAACCTAACTGATTGACCTCCACTACACCTTATTATTTGGGGCCGCTTTCAGTACCTCTATTTACGAAACACAGGTAGAGGTAACCTTACTGCTTGACCTCTACTAGACATTGTTCTGTGGGGCGCATCTAGTATCTTTGTTTACAAAATTAGTCGAGGTAACCTTACTGCTTGACCTCTACTAGATTTTGTTCCGTGGGGACGCATCCAGTATCTCTGTTTACGTAACACAGGCCGAGGTAACCAAACAGCTTGACCTCCATTAGACTTTGTCCTGTGGGGCCGCATTCAGTACCTCTATTTACGAAAACAAGGTACTGCTTGACCTCTTCTAGATATTGTTCTGTGGGGCAGCATCGTGTATTTTTGTTTACGAAACACACGCCGGGGTAGCCTATCTGCTTGACCTCTACTAGACTTTGTTCTGTGGGGCCGCATCCAGTACCTCTCTTTACGAAATACGGGTAGAGGTAACCTTACTGCTTGACTTCTACTAGACATTGTTCTGTGGGGCCGTATCCTGTATCTTTAATTACGAAACACAGGCCGAGGTAATCTTACTGCTTGACCTCTATTAGACTTTTTTCTGTCGGGCCGCATACAGTACCTCTAATAACGAAACACAGGTAGAGGTAGCCTTACTGCTTGATCTCTTGTAGACTTTGTTCTGTGGGGCCGCATCCAGTATCTTTGTTTGCGAAACACAGGCCGAAGTAATCTTATTGCTTGACCTCTATTAGACTTTGTTCTGTGGGGACGCATCCAGTATCATCGTTTGGGTAACACAGGTCGAGGTAATCTAACTTCTTGACCTCCACTAGACTCTGCTTTGTGGGGCCGCTTCCAGTAGCTCTATTTACGAAACACACGTACAGATAACCCTACTGCTTGACCTTTACTAGACTTTGATCTGTGGGGCCGCATCCTATCTTTGATTACGAAACACAGGCCGACGTAACCTTACTGCTTGACCTCTACTAGACTTTGTTCTGTGGGGCCGCATCCAATACCTCTATTTACGAAACAGAGGTAGAGTTAACCTTACTGCTTAACCTCTACTAGACTTTGTTCTGTGGGGCCGCATCCAGTACCTCTAATAACGAAACGCAGGTAGAGGTGACCTTACTGCTTGACCTCTACTAGACTTTGTTCTGTGGGGCCGCATCCAGTATATATGTTTACAAAACACAGGCCCAGGTAAACTAACTGCTTGACCTCCACTAGGCTTTGTTTTGTGGGGCCGCATCCGGTACCTCTATTTACGAAACACAGGTAGACGTAACCTTACTGCTTGACCTCTACTAGACTTTGTTCTATGGGGCCACATCCAGTGTCTTTGTTTACGAATCATAGGCCGAGGTAACCTTACTGATAGAACTCTACTATACTATGTTCTGTGGGGCCACTTCCAGTATCTTTGTTTACGAAACACAGGCCGAACTAACCTAACTGATTGGCCTCCAACAGACTTTGTTCTGTTGGGCCGCAATCAGTACCTTTATTTACGGAACACAGGTAGACGTAACCTTACTGCTTGACCTCTACTAGACTTTGTTCTGTGGGGACGCATCCAGCATCTGTGTTTACGAAACACAGGCCGAGGTAACCTAACAGCTTGACCTCCACTAGGCTTTGTTCTGTGGGGCCGCATTCGGTACCTCTAATAACGAAACACAGGTAGAGGTAATCTTACTGCTTGACCTCTACTAGAAATTGTTCTGTGGCGCCGCATCCAGTATCTTTGTTTACGAAGCATAACAGGGGTAATCTTACAACTTGACCTCCACTAAACTTTGTTCTGTGGCGCCGCAACCAGTATCTTTGTTTACGAATCAAAGGCAGAGGTGACCTTACTACTTGACCTCCACTAGACATTGTTCTGTGGCGCCGCATCCAGTATCTTTGTTTGCGAATCAAAGGCAGAGGTAACCTTACTACTTGACCTCCACTAGACCTTGTTCTGCGGCGCCGCAACCAGTATCTTTGTTTACGAATCACAGGCAGAGATAATCTTACTACTTGACCTCCACTAGACTTTGTTCTGTGGCGCCGCAACCAGTATCTTTGTTTACGAATCAAAGGCAGAAGTAACCTTACTACTTGATCTCCACTAGACATTGTTCTATGGCGCCGGATCCAGTATCTTTGTTTACGAATCAAAGGCAGCGGTAACTTTACTACTTGACCTCCACTAGACTTTGATCTGTGGCGCCGCAACCAGTATCTTTGTTTACGAATCAAAGGCAGAGGTAACCTTACTACTTGATCTCCACTAGACATTGTTCTATGGCGCCGGATCCAGTATCTTTGTTTACGAATCAAAGGCAGCGGTAACTTTACTACTTGACCTCCACTAGACTTCGTTCTGTGGCGCCGCAACCAGTATCTTTGTTTACGAAACACACGCAGAGGTAATCTTACTGCTTGACCTCACTAGACTTTGTTCTGTAACGCCGCATCCAGTATCTTTGTTTACGAAACACAGGCAAGGGTAATCTTACTGCTTGACCTCCCCTAGAATTTGTTCTGTGCGCCGCATCCAGTATCTTTGTTTACGAAACACAGGCAGATGTAATCTTACTGCTTGACCTCACTAGACCTAGTTCTGTGGCGCCGCATCCAGTATCTTTGTTTACGAAATACAGGCAGAGGTAATCTTACAGCTTGACCTCTACTAGACTTTGTTCTGTGGCCCCGCATGCAGTATCTTTGTTTACGAAACAGAGGCAGAGGTAATCTTACTGCTTGACCTCTACTACACTTTTTTCTTTGGCGCCGCATCCACTATCTTTGTTTACGAAACACAGGCAGAGGTAATCTTAATGCTTGACCTCTACTAGACTTAGTTCTGTGGCGTCGCATCCAGTATCTTTGTTTACGAAACACAGGCACGGTAATCTTACTGCTTGACCTCCCCTAGAACTTGTTCTGTTGCGCCGCATCCAGTATCTTTGTTTACGAAACACAGACAGATGTAATCTTACTGCTTGACCCCACTAGACCTTGTTCTGTGGCGCCGCATCCAGTATCTTTGTTTACGAAATACAGGCAGAGGTAATCTTACAGCTTTACCTCTACTAGACATTGTTCTGTGGCGCCGCATCCAGTATCTTTGTTTACGAAACACAGGCAGAGGTAATCTTACTGCTTGACCTCTACTACACTTTGTTCTGTGGCGCCGCATCCAGTATCCTTGTTTACGAAACACAGGCAGAGGTAATCTTAATGCTTAACCTCTACTAGACTCTCTTCTGTGGGGCCGGATCCAGTATCTTTGTTTACGAAACACAGGCCGAGGTAACCTTACTGCTTGACCTCTACTAGACTTTGTTCTGTGGGGACGCATCCAGTATCTCTGTTTACGAAACACAGGCCGTGGTAATCTAAACGCTTGACCTCCAATAGGCTTTGTTCTGTGGGGCCGCATTCAGTACCTCTATTTACGAAAAACAAGTGGAAGTAACCTTACTGCTTGACCTCTTCTAACCATCGTTCTTTCGGGCCGCATCATGTATTTTTGTTCACGAAACACAGGCCGGGGTAACCTATCTGCTTGACCTCCACTAGACGTTGTTCTGTGGGGCCGCATCCAGTACCTCTCTTTACGAAACACAGATAGACGTAACCTTACTGCTTGACCTCTACTAGACTTTGTTCTGTGTGGCCGTATCCAGTATCATTGTTTACAAATCACAGGCCGAAGTAACCTAGCTGCTTCACCTCCACTGTACTCTGTTCTGTGGGTCCACATCCAGTACCTCTATTTACGTAAAACACATTGAGGTAATCCTACTGCTGGACTTCAAATTGACTTTGTTCTGTGGGGCCGGATCCAGTATCTGTGTTTACGAAACACCGGCCTAGGCAACCTTACTGCTTGAACTCTACTAGCCTTTGTTCTGTGGGGCCGCGTCCAGTATCTTTGTTTACGATTTACAGGCCGAAGTAACCTAACTGCTTGACCTCTACTAGACTTTGTTCTGTGGGGCCGTATCCGGTATCTCTAATTACGAAACACGGGCCGAAGTAACCTTACTGCTTGACCACTACTAGACGTTTTTCTGTGGGGCCGCATCCAGTACCTGTATTTACGAAACACAGATAGAGGTAACCTTACTGCTTGATCTCTACTAAACTTTGTTCTGTGAGGCCGCATCCAGTACCTCTATTTACGAAACACAGGTAGAGGTAACCTAACTGCTTGACCTCCACTATGCTGTTCTATGGGGCGGCAATAAGTACCTCTATTTAATAAGCACAGGTAGAGGTAACCTTACTGCTTGTCCTCCACTAGACTCTGTTCTGTGGGGCCGCATCCATTACCTCTATTTACGAACAACAGGTAAGGTTCACCTTACTGCTTGACCTCTATTAGACTTTGTTCTGTGGGGCCGCATCCAGAATTTTTTTTTACGAAACAAAGGCCGATGTAAACTAACTGCTTGACCTCCACTAGACTTTGTTCTGTGGGGCCGTATTCAGTACCTCTATTTACGAAACACAGGTAGGCGTAACCTTACTGCTTGACCTCTACTAGACTTTGTTCTGTTTGGCCGCATCCAGTATCTCTGTTTACGAATCATAGGCCGAAAAAACCTTACATATAGAACTCTACTAGGCTATGTTCTGTGGGGCCGCATCCAGTATCTTTGTTTACGAAACACAGGCCGAGGTAATCTTAGGGCTTGACATCTACTAGACTTTCTTCTGTGGGGCCGCATCCAGTATCTGTGTTTACGAAACACAGGACGAGGTAGCCTAACTGCTTTACCGCCACCAGATTTTGTTCTGTGGGGCCGCATCCAGTACCTCTATTTACGAAACACAGATAGACGTAACCTTACTGCTTGACCTCTACTAGACTTTGTTCTGTGGGGCCGTATCAAGTATCATTGTTTACAAATCACAGGCCGAGGTAACCTAACTGCTTCACTTCCACTAGACTCTGTTCTGTGGGACCACATCCAGTACCTCTATTTACGTAAAACACATTGAGGTAACCGTACTGCTGGACTTCTAATAGACTTTGTTTTGTGTGGCCGCATCCAGTATCTGTGTTTACGAAGCACAGCTAGATGTAATCTTACTGCTTGATCTTTACTAGACCTTCTTCTGTGGGACCGTATCCAGTATCGTTGTTTACGAATCACAGGCCGAGGTAACCTAACTGCTTGAGCTCAACTAGAATCTGTTCAGTGGGGCCGCATCCAGTACCTCTATTTACGAAACACACGTTGAGGTAACCTTACTGCTGAACTCCTACTAGACTTTGTTCTGTGGGGCCGCATCCAGTATCTTTGTTTACGAAACACCGGCCGTGGTAACCCTACTGCTTGACCTCTAGTAGACTTTGTTCTGTGAGGACGCATCCAGTATCTTTGTTTGCGAAACACAGGCCGAGGTAACCTTACTGCTTGACTTCTACTAGACTTTGTTCTTTGGGGCCGCATCTAGTATCTTTGTTTGCGAAACACAGGCCGAGTTAATCTTACTGCTTGAACTCTACTGGACTTTTTTCTGTGGGCACGCATCCAGTATCTTTGTTTTTGAATCACATGGCGAGGTAAACTAACTGCTTGACCTCCACTAGAATTTATTCTGTGGCACCGCATCCAGTATCTTTGTTTACGAAACACAGGCAGAGATAATCTTACTGCTTGACCTCCACTAGACCTTGTTCTGTGGCGCCGCATACAGTATGTTTGTTTACGAAACACAGGCAGGGGTAATGTTACTGCTTGACATCTACTAGACCTTGTTCTGTGGTGCCTATTCCAGTATCTCTGTTTACGAAACACAGGCAGAGATAATCTTACTGCTTGACCTCCACTAGACTTTGTCCTGTGGCGCCGCATCCAGTATGTTTGTTTACGAAACACAGGCAGAGGTAATCTTAATGCTTGACCTCCACTAGAATGTGTTGTGCGGCGACATCCAGTATCTTTGTTTACGAAACGCAGGCAGAGGTAATCTTACTGCTTGATCTCCACTAGACTCTGTTCAGTGGGGCCGCATCCAGTACCTCTATTTACGAAACACAGGTAGATGTAACCAAACTGCTTGACCTCCACTAGACCCTGTTCTGTTGGGCAGCATCCAGTACCTCTGTTTACGAAACACAGGTAGAGGTAATCTAACTGCTTTACCTCCACTAGACTCTGTTCTGTGGGGCCGCATCCAGTATCTAAGTTTACGAAACACAGGCCGAGTTAATCTTACTGCTTGACCTCTACTAGACTTTGTTCTGTGGGGACGCATCCAGTACCTCTACTTACGAAACACAAGTAGAGGTAACCTTACTTCTTGACCTCTAGTAGACTTTGTTCTGTGAGGACGCATCCAGTATCTTTGTTTACGAAACAGTGGCCGTGGTAACCTTACTGCTTGACCTCTAGTAGACTTTGTTCTTTGGGGCCGCATCCAGGATCTTTGTTTGCGAAACACAGGCCGAGTTAATCTTACTGCTTGATCTCTACTAGACTTTGTTCTGTGGGGACGCATCCAGTATCTTTGTTTACGAATCAC
Source organism: Deroplatys truncata (assembly GCA_030765065.1). NCBI lineage: Eukaryota > Metazoa > Arthropoda > Insecta > Mantodea > Mantidae > Deroplatys > Deroplatys truncata. The sequence continues at coordinate 700,222,485 of CM060990.1, forward strand.
AGGCCGAGGTAAACTAACTGCTTGAACTCCACTAGAATTTAGTCAGTGGCGTAGAATCCATATATCTTTTTACGAAACACAGGCAGAGATAATCTTACTGCTCGACCTCCACTAGACTTTTTTCTGTGGCGCTGCATCCAGTATGTTTGTTTACGAAACACAGGCAGACGTAATGTTACTGCTTGACATCTACATGACTTTGTTCTGTGGTGCCGCTTCCAGTATCTCTGTTTACGAAACACAGGCAGAGATAATCTTATTGCTTGTCCTCCACAAGACTTTGTTCTGTGGGGCCGCATCCAGTATGTTTGTTTACGAAACACAGGCAGAGTTAATGTTCCTGCTTGGCATCTACTAGACTTTGTTCTGTGGTGCCGCTTCCAGTATCTCTGTTTACGAAACACAGGCAGAGATAACCTTACTGCTTGACCTCCACAAGACTTTGTTCTGTGGCGCCGCATCCAGTATGTTTGTTTAGGAAACACCGGCAGAAGTAATCTTACTGGTTGATCTCCACTAGACTCTGTTCTGTGGGGCCGCATCCAGTACCTCTATTTACGAAACACAGGTAGATGTAACCTAACTGCTTTACCTCCACTAGACTCTGTTGTGTGGGCCCGCATCCAGTATCTTTGCTTACGAAACAAAAATAGAGGTGAACTAACTGATTGACCTCCACTACACTTTGTTCTGTGGGGCCGCATCCAGTACTTCTATTTACGTAACACACGTTGAGGTAACCTTACTGCTGGACATCTACTAGACTTTGTTCTTTGGGGCCGCATCCAGTATCTTAGTTTACGAAACACCGGCCGAGGTAACCTTACTGTTTGACCTCTACTAGACTTTGTTCTGTGGGGAGGCATCCAGTATCTCTATTGGGAAACACAGGCCGAGGTAACCTTACTGATTGACCTCTACTAGACTTTGTTCTGTGGTGCCGTATCCAGTATCTTTGTTTGCGAAACACAGGCCGAGGTAATCTTATTGCTTGACCTCTATTAGACTTTGTTCTGTGGGGACGCATCCAGTATCATCGTTTGGGAAACACAGGCCGAGGTAATCTAACTTCTTGACCTCCACTAGACTCTGTTTTGTGGGGCCGCATCCAGTAGCTCTATTTACGAAACACACGTTAAGATAACCTTACTGCTTGACCTCTACTAGACTTTGATCTGTGGGGCCGCATCCAATACCTCTATTTACGAAACACAGGTAGAGTTAACCTTACTGCTTAACCTCTACTAGACTTTGTTCTGTAGGGCCGCATCCAGTACCTCTAATAATGAAACGCAGGTAAAGGTGACCTTACTGTTTGATCTCTACTAGACTTTGTTCTGTGGGGACGCATCCAATATCTATGTTTGCGAAACACAAGCCGAGGTAATCTTATTGCTTGACCTCTATTAGACTTTGTTCTTTGGGGACGAATCAAGTATCTTTGTTTGGGAAACACAGGCCGAGGGAATCTAATTGTTTGACCTCCACTAGACTTTGTTCTGTGGGGCCGGATCCAGTACCTCTATTTACGAAACACAGGTAGAGGTAACCTAATTGCTTTACCTCCACTAGACCCCGTTCTGTGGGGCCGCATCCAGTATCTTTGTTTACAAAACACAGGTAGAGGTAACCTAACTGCTTTACCTCTACTAGACTCTGTTCTGTGGGGCCGCATCCAGTATCTTTGTTTACGAAACACATGAAGAGGTAACCTAACTGATTGACCTCCATTACACCTTGTTCTTTGCGGCCGCTTCCAGTACCTCTATTCACGAAACACAGGTAGAGTTAACCTTACTGCTTGACCTCTACTAGACTTTGTTCTCCGGGGCCGGATCCAGTATCTTTGTTTACGAAACACAGGCCGAGGTAACCTAACTGATTGACCTCCACTACACCTTGATCTTTGGGGCCGCTTCCAGTACCTCTATTTACGAAACACAGGTAGAGGTAACCTTACTGCTTGACCTCTACTAGATATTGTTCTGTGGGGCGCATCTAGTATCTTTGTGTACAAAATAAATTGAGGTAACCTTACTGCTTTACCTCTACAAGACCCTGTTCTGTGGGGCCGCATCCAGTATCTTTGTTTACGAAACACAGGAAGAGGTAACCTAACTGATTGACCTCCACTATACCTTGTTCTGTGGGGCCGTTTCTAGTATCTCTATTTACGAAACAAAGGTAGAGGTAACCTTACTGCTTGACCTCTACTAGACTCTGATCTGTGGGGCCGCATCCAGTATCTTTGTTTACGAAACGCAGGAATAGGTAACCTAACTGATTGACTCCACTACACCTTGTTAATTGGGGCCGCTTTCAGTACCTCTATTTACGAAACACAGGTAGAGGTAACCTTACTGCTTGACCTCTACTAGACATTGTTCTGTGGGGACGCATCTAGTATCTTTGTTTACAAAATTAGTCGAGGTAACCTTACTGCTTGACCTCTACTAGATTTTGTTCCGTGGGGACGCATCCAGTATCTCTGTTTACGTAACACACGCCGAGGTAACCAAACAGCTTGACCTCCATTAGACTTTGTTCTGTGGGGCCGCTTTCAGTACCTCTATTTACGAAAAACAGGTACTGCTTGACCTCTTCTAGACATTGTTCTGTGGGGCAGCATCGTGTATTTTTGTTTACGAAACACACGCCGGGGTAGCCTATCTGCTTGACCTCCACTAGACTTTGTTCTGTGGGGCCGCATCCAGTACCTCTCTTTACGAAATACAGGTAGAGGTAACCTTACTGCTTGAATTCTACTAGACATAGTTCTGTGGGGCCGTATCCAGTATCTTTAATTACGAAACACAGGCCGAGGTAATCTTACTGCTTGACCCCTATTAGACTTTATTCTGTCGGGCCGCATACAGTACCTCTAATAACGAAACACAGGTAGAGGTAGCCTTACTGCTTGATCTCTTGTAGACTTTGTTCTGTGGGGCCGCATCCAGTATCTTTGTTTGCGAAACACAGGCCGAGGTAATCTTATTGCTTGACCTCTATTAGACTTTGTTCTGTGGGGACGCATCCATTATCATCGTTTGGAAAACACAGGCCGAGGTAATCTAACTTCTTGACCTCCACTAGACTCTGTTTTGTGGGGCCGCATCCAGTAGCTCTATTTACGAAACACACGTACAGATAACCTTACTGCTTGACCTCTACTAGACTTTGATCTGTGGGGCCGCATCCAATACCTCTATTTACGAAACACAGGTAGAGTTAACCTTACTGCTTAACCTCTACTAGACTTTGTTCTGTGGGGCCGCATCCAGTACCTCTAATAATGAAACGCAGGTAAAGGTGACCTTACTGTTTGACCTCTACTAGACTTTGTTCTGTGGGGACGCATCCAATATCTTTGTTTGCGAAACACAAGCCGAGGTAATCTTATTGCTTGATCTCTATTAGACTTTGTTCTGTGGGGACGAATCAAGTATCTTTGTTTGGGAAACACAGGCCGATGTAATCTAATTGTTTGACCTCCACTAGACTTTGTTCTGTGGGGCCGAATCCAGTACCTCTATTTACGAAACACAGGTAGAGGTAACCTAAATGTTGACCTCCACAAGACTGTTATGTGGGGCCGCATCCAATATCTTTGTGTACCAAACACAGGCAGAGGTAATCTTACTGCTTGATCTCCACTAGACTCTCTTCTGTGGGGCCGCATCCAGTACCTCTATTTACGAAACACAGGTAGATGTAACCTAGCTGCTTTACCTCCACTAGACCCCGTTCTGTGGGGCCGCATCCAGTATCTTTGCTTACAAAACACAGGTAGAGGTAACCTAACTGCTTTACCTCTACTAGACTCTGTTCTGTGGGGCCGCATCCAGTATCTTTCTTTACGAAACACAGGAAGAGGTAACCTAACTGATTGACCTCCATTACACCTTGTTCTTTGCGGCCCCTTCCAGTACCTCTATTTGCGAAACACAGGTAGAGTTAACCTTACTGCTTGACGTCTACTAGACTTTGTTCTCCGGGGCCGGATCCAGTATCTTTGTTTACGAAACACAGGCCGAGGTAACCTAACTGATTGACCTCCACTACAGCTTGATCTTTGGGGCCGCTTCCAGTATCTCTATTTACGAAACACAGGTAGAGGTAACCTTACTGCTTGACCTCTACTAGATATTGTTCTGTGGGGCGCATCTAGTATCTTTGTGTACAAAATAAATTGAGGTAACCTTACTGCTTTACCTCTACTAGACTCTGTTCTGTGGGGCCGCATCCAGTATTTTTGTTTACGAAACACAGGAAGAGGTAACCTAACTGATTGACCTCTACTATACCTTGTTCTTTGGGGCCGCATCCAGTACCTCTATTTACGAAACAAAGGTAGAGGTAACCTTACTGCTTGACCTCTACTAGACTCTGTTCTGTGGGGCCGCATCCAGTATCTTTGTTTACGAAACACAGGAAGAGGTAACCTAACTGATTGACCTCCACTACACCTTGTTATTTGGGGCCGCTTTCAGTACCTCTATTTACGAAACACAGGTAGAGGTAACCTTACTGCTTGACCTCTACTAGACATTGTTCTGTAGGGACGCATCTAGTATCTTTGTTTACAAAATTAGTCGAGGTAACCTTACTGCTTGACCTCTACTAGATTTTGTTCCGTGGGGACGCATCTAGTATCTCTGTTCACGTAACACAGGCCGAGGTAACCAAACAGCTTGACCTCCATTAGACTTTGTTCTGAGGGGCCGCATCCAGTACCTCTCTTTACGAAATGCAGGTAGAGGTAACCTTACTGCTTGACTACTACTAGACATAGTTCTGTGGGGCCGTATCCAGTATCTTTAATTACGAAACACAGGCCGGGGTAATCTTACTGCTTGACCTCTACTAGACTCTGTTCTGTGGGGCCGCATCCAGTATCTATGTTTACGAAACACAGGAAGAGGTAACCTAACTGATTGACCTCCACTACACCTTGTTATTTGGGGCCGCTTTCAGTACCTCTATTTACGAAACACACGTAGAGGTAACCTTACTGCTTGACCTCTACTAGACATTGTTCTGTAGGGACGCATCTAGTATCTTTGTTTACAAAATTAGTCGAGGTAACCTTACTGCTTGACCTCTACTAGATTTTGTTCCGTGGGGACGCATCTAGTATCTCTGTTCACGTAACACAGGCCGAGGTAACCAAACAGCTTGACCTCCATTAGACTTTGTTCTGTGGGGCCGCATCCAGTACCTCTCTTTACGAAATACAGGTAGAGGTAACCTTACTGCTTGAATTCTACTAGACATAGTTCTGTGGGGCCGTATCCAGTATCTTTAATTACGAAACACAGGCCGGGGTAATCTTACTGCTTGACCTCTATTAGACTCTATTCTGTCGGGCCGCATACAGTACCTCTAATAACGAAACACAGGTAGAGGTAGCCTTACTGCTTGATCTCTTGTAGACTTTGTTCTGTGGGGCCGCATCCAGTATCTTTGTTTTCGAAACACAGGCCGAGGTAATCTTATTGCTTGACCTCTATTAGACTTTGTTCTGTGGGGACGCATCCAGTATCATCGTTTGGGAAACACAGGCCGAGGTAATCTAACTTCTTGACCTCCACTAGACTCTGCTTTGTGGGGCCGCATCCAGTAGCTCTATTTACGAAACACACGTACAGATAACCTTACTGCTTGACCTCTACTAGACTTTGATCTGTGGGGCCGCATCCAGTTTCTTTGATTACGAAACACAGGCCGACGTAACCTTACTGCTTAACCTCTACTAGACTTTGTTCTGTGGGGCCGCATCCAGTACCTCTAATAATGAAACGCAGGTAGAGGTGACCTTACTGCTTGACCTCTACTAGACTTTGTTCTGTGTGGCCGCATCCAGTATATTTGTTTACAAAACACAGGCCGAGGTAAACTAACTGCTTGACCTCCACTAGGCTTTGTTTTGTGGGGCCGCATCCGGTACCTCTATTTACGAAACACAGGTAGACGTAACCTTACTGCTTGACCTCTACTAGACTTTGTTCTATGGGGCCACATCCAGTGTCTTTGTGTACGAATCATAGGCCGAGGTAACCTTACTGATAGAACTCTACTATACTATGTTCTGTGGGGCCGCTTCCAGTATCTTTGTTTACGAAACACAGGCCGAAGTAACCTAACTGCTTGGCCTCCACCAGACTTTGTTCTGTTGGGCCGCATTCAGTACCTTTATTTACGGAACACAGGTAGACGTAACCTTACTGCTTGACCTCTACTAGACTTTGTTCTGTGGGGACGCATCCAGCATCTGTGTTTACGAAACACAGGCCGAGGTAACCTAACAGCTTGTCCTCCACTAGGCTTTGTTCTGTGGGGCCGCATTCGGTACCTCTAATAACGAAACACAGGTAGAGGTAACCTTACTGCTTGACCTCTACTGGACTTTGTTCTGTGGGGCCGCATCCAGTATGTTTGTTTACGAAACACAGGCCAAGGTAAACTAACTGCTTGACCTCCACTAGGCTTTGTTCTGTGGGGCCGCATCCGGTACCTCTATTTACGAAACACAGGTAGACGTAACCTTACTGCTTGACCTCTACTAGACTTTGTTCTTTGGGGCCGCATCCAGTACCTCTATTTACGAAACACAGGTACAGGTAACCGTACTGCTTGACATTTAATAGACTTTGTTCTGGGGATCCGCATCCAGTACCTTTTTTTTACGAATCACAGGCCGAGTTAAACTTACTGATATTGTTTCAATAGAATTTGTTATATAGAGCCACATGCAGTATCCTGTTTACGTAACACAGTTAGAGGTAACCTTACTGCTTGCCATCCACTAGACGTTGTTATATAGAGCCACATACAATATGTTGTTGACGAAACACAGGCGGAGGTAACCTTACTGATTGAGCTCCACTAGATTATGTTATATAGAGCCACATCCAGTATCTTTTTTTACGAAACACAGGCGGAGGTAACGTTACTGATTGAGCTCCACTAAAATTTGTTATATAGAGCCACATACAGTATCTTGTTTATGAAACACAGGCGGGGGTAACCTTACTGATTGAGCTCCACTAGATTTTGTTATATATAGCCACATTCAGTATCTTGTTTACGGAACAATCACCGAGGTAACGTATCAGTTTATCCTCCCCTGGGCTTTGTGCAATTGGGCCGCATGCAATATGTTTTTTCGAAACACAGGCCAAGGTAAATTTACTGCTTTACCTGCACTAGACCTTATGCTCTGGAACAACATGCAGTATTTTTGTTTACGAAACACAGACCCAGATAACCTCACTTCTTGACTTCTACTACACTATATTCTGTGTAGCCATATGCGCTATCTTTTTTACGAAACGCGGGTGGAGGTTACCTGTCTGTTTGACCTTCAGTAGACAATGTTCTCTGCTTTATCTTTGTTTACGAAACACAGGCCGTGGTGAACTTACTGCCTGTTCTCCAATAGACTTTGTTCTGTGGAGGCGCATGCAGTAACCTGTTTACGAAACACAGGCCGAGGTAACCTTACTCACTGATATACATACTGAGGCTTTCACGGCGGGTGTCATAACTAGTAAATGAATTACAACTATCCGGGCTTGTAGGCCGTGGTCCAGAAGGCATCGTGGATACCGACGTTTCACCAAGTACAGCGCTTGGCATCTTCAGGGTGAAGTGATTCAGTGTCTGCAGTGGTCGTAGTCTGAACGACTAATGCTTGAGGTAACCTTAATGCTTGATCTCCACTAGACTTTGTTCTTTGAAGCCGCATGCAATATCTTGTTTACGAAGGACATGCCGATGTATCTTGTTTAAGAAAAACAGACGGAGGTACTCTTACTACTTGACCTTCACTAGACTTATGTTCTGTAGAGTCGAATACAGTATCCTGTTTAAGCAATATAGCCCGAGGTAATCTTACTGCTTGTCCTTCACTAGACTATGTTCTGTGGAGCCGCATGCAGTTTCTTTGTTTACGAAACACAGGCAGAGGTACTACCCTGCAAAGCGAACAAGCGTACCGGAAAAATTTTGTAACAGCAGCGACGTTTACGTCATTCATACGTCGAAGAAGGCTTGTCAGTTCCAGTACACTCACAGCAGGTGCAATGGTTGCAATATTGCCATAATGAATACGAATGTTTATTTATTGCCAGGCGCGAGGGATGTTACATAATGTCATAAGACTATTGTAACTGAGAAGACTAAAAGAATTGCTGATGCTTATTGGAAAAATGATGAATTATTGGAACAAGAACCTGAGAGGTTGACCGCTTCTATAGAAATAGAAATCGACATAGAATATTAGAAAGGTAATTTGCAGTAGCAATTAACGGACACCGCTGATAAAATGTTTGACATTACGCTCTTGCTGCTTGAGAAAATAAATCTTCTTAGGAATTATTGCAGGTGTGTAGATTGATTGTACCGAGGAAAATTAGTTTTACATCATGCATTCCGTATAGCTACGGAAGCTGTTACCTATTTAATAAACAAAAGTGTAGTGACTAGTTTATTTGATTTTTTCTTCTTGAAATTGCAGAAGAGAATATTTAGTTCAGTTTAGGACATTAAAAAATTACCTAGATACCTATGTAATGCGTGTAACATCGCTAAAGTTATTTTTCCCTATTATGTATTTGTGCAATTACAGTTGTGTATTAATTGTTAATCGTGTAACCTTTCACACCAAGATATACGCAGCTCCAGAGCGCTCGAATTCCTTTATAGTACCTACTGTACGCTGACTGACTTGTATTTCGCTGTTATAGTAAAATATAACAAGCGAGTGAAGCACTCTGACAATCAAGGTCAATACATCTGATCCCTTTGCAATGTAGTACCCTATCCGCTTGGCCTCCACTAAGCTTTGTTCTGTGGTGCCGTAAGCACTATTTTGTTTACGAGACACAGGCGGCGGATACCTTACTGCTTGACCTCTACTATACATTGTTCTGTGGAGCCGCATGCTGTTTCTTGTTTACGAAACACAGGCCGAGATAACCCTACTACTTGATCTCCACTAGACTTTGTTCTGCAGAGTCACAAACAGTGTCTTTCTTTACGAAACATAGGCTGAGGAGAACCTATTGCTTTGCCTTCACTAGACTTTCTTCTTTCGAGACGCATGTAGTATGTTGTTTACGAAAGACAGGGGAGATAACCCTACTACTTGATCTCCACTAGACTTTGTTCTCCAGAGTCACAAACAGTGTCTTTCTTTACGAAACATAGGCTGAGGAGAACCTATTGCTTTGCCTTCACTAGACTTTCTTCTTTCGAGACGCATGTAGTATGTTGTTTACGAAAGACAGGGGAGATAACTTTACTGCTTGACCTCCAATAGCTTTTGTTCTGTGGAGCCGCTGGCAGTATCTTGTTTACGAAACATAGGCCCAGGTAACCTTACTGGTTGACCTCCACTAGACTTCGTTTTGTGGAGTCACATGCACTATTTTTGTTTACGAAACATAGGCCGAGGTAAACCTACTGCTTTACGTACACTATACTTTATTCTTTCGAGGTGCATGTAGTATCTTGTTTACGAAACACAAGCCGAGGTAATCTTACTGCTTGAGTTCTATTAGACTTCGTTCTGTGCTGCCGCATCCAGTATCTTTGTTTCCGAAACCTGAAAGTAACCTGACTGCTTGAGCTCTACTAGACTTTGCTCTATGAAGCCGAAGGCATTGTCATTTTTACGAAGCAAATGCCGAGGTATCTTGTTTAATAATCACAGACCGAGGTGATCTTACTGCTTGACCTCCACTAACCTTTATTCTAAGGAGCCGCATGCGGTTTCCGGTTTATGAACACAGACCGAGGTAATCCTACTACTTGACCTTCGCTAGACTTTGTGCTATGGAGCCGTATACAGTATCCAGTTTAAGAACACAGATCGTGGTAATCCTACTACTTCCCTTTGCTAGACGTTGTTCTGTATAGCCGCATGCAGTATCTTTGTAACATTACTGCTTGATCTCCACCAGAGTTTGTTTTGCGCTGCCGCATGCAATATCTTTGTTTACGAAACACATTTGGACGTGAACTGACTGATTGACCTTCACTAGACTTTGTTCTGTGCAGCCGCATGAATTATCTTTCGTTACGAAACACAGGCCGAGTTAACCTTACTGCTTGGCCTCCACTAAACCTTGTTCTGTGCATCCTCATGCAATATCACTGATTGCAAAACACAGGGCGAGATAACATTACTGCTTAACCTAAACTTGACTTTTTTCTGCGGAGCTGCATGCAGTATCCTTGTTTACGAAAAACTGTCCAATGTAACCTTACTGCTTGACCTCCATTTGGCTCTGTTCTATGGAACCGCATGTAATATGTTGTTTATGATACACAGGTGAAGGTCATGTTTCTACCTGGCCTCTACCAGACTTTGTTCTGTGAAGCCGCATGCAGTATCTTGTTTTCGAAGGACATGCCGAAGTATCTTGTTAAAGATACACAGACCGAGGTGATCGTACTGCTTGACCTCCACTAGACTTTATTCCATGAAGGCGCTTGGAGGATCCTGTCTAAGAACATAGACCTAGGTAATCTTACTACTTGACCTTCACTGGACTTTGAACTGTGGAGCCACATACAGGATCCTGTCTAAGCAATACAGCTCGAGGCAATCTTACTACTTGGACTTCACTAGACTTTGTTCACGAAACACAGGCAGATGTACTACCCTGCAAAGCGAATAAGCGTACCGGAAAATATGTGCAACCGCAGGGATGCTTACATGATTAACACGTCGAAGAAGGCTTGTCAGTTCCAGTACACTCACTGCAGACACAATGGTTGCAATCAGGTCATAGTGAAGACAAATGTCTATTCATTGCCAGGCGCGAGAGATGTTACATAATGTCATAACAATTTTGCAACTGAGAAGACTAAAAAACTGTTGATGCTTATTGGGAAAAGGATGAATTATTTGAAAAAGAATTTGTGAGGTTGACAACTTCTATAGTAATAGAAAGCGACATAGTAAAATAGTAAGGTATTTTTCAGTAGCAATTAACGGAAACTGCTGATGAAATGTATGACATTATGCTCTTGCTACTTGAGAAAATCATCTTAGAAATTACTCCAGGTGTGCAGAGTGATTGCACTCAAGAAAATTAGTTATATACCATGTATAACCTATAGTTACATAAGCGGTTACCTATTTAATAAAAACGTGTAGTGACTAGATTATTTGATTTTTTTTCTGTTACGGAGATATGCAAAAGATAATATTTACTTTACTTTACCACAGTAAATAATTACCTAGATACATACGTAATGCGTGTACCATCATTAAGGTTATTGTTTCCTTTTATGTATATGTGTAATTACAATTGTGTATAAATTGATAATCGTGTAATGTTTCATACAAACATATATGCAAATACAGAGCGCTCCTATTGTGTTCTATTAGTTACTGTACTCTGAGTGAGTTGTATTTCGCTGTTATAGTAAAAGATAACAAGCGAATACAGCGTTCTGACGATCAACATCAATACGGTTGATCCCTTTGCCATGTAGTAACCTTACAGCTTAGCTTCCACAAGGCTTTGTTCTGTGGAGTCGCATGCAATATTTTGTTTACGAAACACAGGCCGAGGTATCTTGTTTAGGAAACACAGGCCAAGGTAACCTTACCGCTTGACCTCCACTAGACTTTGTTCTGTGTAGTCGCATACAGCATCTTGTTTACGAAATATAGGCCGAGGTAACCTTTCTGCTTGACTTCCACTAGAATTTGTTCTGTGGAGTTGGATACAGTATCCTGTTTACGAAATATAGGCCGAGGTAACCTTACTGCTTGTCCTCCACTAGAATTTGTTCTGTGGAGTTGGATACAGTATCCTGTTTACGAAATATAGGCCGAGGTAACCTTACTGCTTGTCCTCCTCTAGAATTTGTTCTGTGGAGTCACAAGCAGTATCTTTGTTTACGAAACACATGCCGAGGTACCCTTTCTGTTTGACCTCTACTAGACTTTGTTCTGTGGAGTCACAAGTAGTGTCCTTGTTTACGAAACACATGCCGAGGTACCCTTTCTGTTTGACCTCTACTAGACTTTTTTCTGTGGAGTCACAAGTAGTGTCTTGGTTTACGAAACACATGCCGAGGTAACCTTACTGCTTGACCTCTACTGGACTTTGTTCTGTGGAGTCACAAGCAGTATCTTTGTTTACGAAACACATGCCGAGGTACCCTTTCTGTTTGACCTCTACTAGACTTTTTTCTGTGGAGTCACAGTGTCTTTGTTTACGAAACACAGGCCGAGGTAACCTTAGTGCTTGACCTCTACTAGAATTTATTCTTTGGAGCCTCATGTAGTATCTTTGTTTACGAAGGCCCTTTCAAGAAAGAGGAAGATGTGTTCTTCCTCCTCAGTCAGTAGAGCACCTGCGTGCTGTGCGATGGGTCCCGACTTCGATTTCCGGTTGCGGGTTGGGTATTTTTCTCTAGTCAAGATTATTCGAAATCCTCCCCCCATATTCTGGAAGTATGAATGAGGGTGTGAATGTGTGTGTGCTCTAATGTGCAAAAACCTAAATAAATCTAGAAATCCAACGACAAATGTGTAGGAGTTAACACCATTGCCAGCAGGGGGATAATTTCCAAAGATAGAAGCTCGCCGACCAATGTAGTTAAGGGCAGGATATATATATATATATAAAGAAGAATAAAAGAAAAGAATATGATAATTCCGATAACAGATTCTAGTATTTATTGAGCGAGTGTACCAGAACGTAACTACTAGGTACAATCTAGTTGAATTTGAAGTGAACCATAATGCCATAATTTAAAGAAGAGAAAAAAAGGATTGTTAAGTTTAAGTAGGAATACTTGCTAAAATAATGAAAATTACACATCTGTCTAGTTTCGTATTTTTTCTTTGACTACGATCATCGTTACAAAACTGGAAAGTGTCTTCCTTAGTTGTGAAATTATCCTAATAGCAATTATTAAAACAGTTGCCACACTTTCAAATGAAATAAGCACAAAATTATTGACTTGAATGGTTATATATGTAGCACAGAAACTACATATCCCACTGAATCCCCTCATCGAGTCCTAGAAGCTTGAGATTGGAGTTACCGTACACTCTGTATGTGACGCGGTAAGTTGATGTGCAATGTTGTTTAAAAGGAGCACTGGAAATGCTAGCTGAAGTGCATTCGTATAGGTGCTGAAGTACACTTATTTCAGGGGTATTCCAATATGAAGCATCCTATGGTCATAAATGAAAGTTGAATTGTTTACATACTTTTGTTCACCTTGTTAAAGCCCGCAACAATTAAAGGAAGACCATTTGTAGCTCCATAACCCAAGATGAATGTAAGAAATTTCCTCAAATGAAACATTCTTCGCGTCTTCTTGTTTAATATTAATATTAAAACGAAGATTAATTTCGAGGTTCTACATTGGAATCCTAGGCTGTGGCTGAGTTGCATGCGATTTGCATTGCACGACCTTCCAACTTTGTGTTACAAATAACACAAAAACAACGCAGATTGCTTCTTCCTCGTTCTCGGTTTACCCTTCCCGTTTTTGAGGACATACAAGTCACTGCCTGAGGACAGAAGCCTCTCGGTGATCAGACAGACTTTTGGATCGGATAGAAGAACCACGATCGGTGATCAGCCCGGAGCCTGGCACATGTGAGCGAGGAAAGAGAAGATATGAAATGAAGGTAGTAGTTAAAATATGTCCATTCAAGAACAAAGAAAAATGCCACCGATTAATAAGGATGTAAGCCAATTAACTTTGTAATGTGATATCCGTTTGTTCTGTGCCGCTGTCCACACCCCCCTCTTTATTGCCTGACTTGAATGCCGCCCGGGAGATAAGCACAATGGGCTATTGTCCTTTGTGGCCTGGTCTGAATGCCGGTCGGGCACAGGAGTAGAACAATGGGCTATTGTCTTTGCACGAGGACAATGTGGAATTCTTCTCGTCGCTAATGGAGGTGGCTCCTTGTGCGCTACTGATACCGGCACACGGAGATCGTCGAACAATGGACTATTGTTTTCGTTGCGTGCCGCCACCACCGCCCGGCAAATCCATGGAGGTGATAATTATGTCAATCAATCCGGTAATGTTCGTCCATGCATAACATCATCAAACGTTATTGAAAAAAATCAAGGTTTCCCAGCATCATGCCTCTAAAGGGGTGGACGCAGGCTCTCGATCGAAGTAACCCGCCGCATGTATTTTTATTGATTAATGTAATTAAACGCTGCTTGTAGATGAATACAATTATTCCAATTAAGTATCTTTGATTGATTAATGTAAATAAGTGTATATGAATTGACTCGCGCACCTGGTTGCCATCGTGTATGTGTGTGTTAAGGTGATTATTACGTGTATATAATTATTAAGACTAATAACACTTGTTAAATTCTGCTTTTGAGGGAAATTTTTTGGGGTGAAAAAGAATATTACATCACTTAGGTGAATTAAAAAAATTAATGACTGAAAGGACGGAGTTGCCGTAAACAGCTAACACGAAACGTTAACGAGTGATTATTTCACGGAAAACCCGAGCACGCCGTCCATCTCTTGCTAGTGATGTCGCGCTTATGATGTACTCTCGGATCTACAACCAAGAGTTGACCAGCTCATCCCTACCCCAACACTCGCTCCTAACTCCCACGCCTTCCCTTTCCCTGCCTGTCACTGCGTTCCGTGAGCTCTAGCGAACAGCGGCGGATGTTCCCTCTTCCGGCCTGTGAGGAAGAAGGCAGAAGCTTGCCATCTTGGGGGTTTAACACACGGAGGGCGGCCATGTTGGCTCATTATTATCCCGCGGAAATAACTAGCATAAATCATTTGAAAGGGTGATAAGGAACTTCGCGATTCAAGATTTTTTTTCAAAGCTTGTTTACACGTAGAGTGGGCTCTGAAAAATAAATAAATACGGATAAATATTATACTTAAACAATACATACGTTATTCTTAAATAAATAATGAAATATGGAGAGTACCCTAAACAAAACATTCCCTCTGTTGCTCTTTTAATTAGCACTGGTTAAAGAGCGATCATAAATAAAAACTCTAATTCTTTATTCCCGTAACAAATATGAAATGTCTCCTGTAACAGACCCATGAATGGTTAGATATGCAATGTCTAAAGCGGTATTGAATAGCTGCGGGAAATCAAACTTTGAACTCAAGCTAAAAAAATATATGGACTTTCAAAACATGCATTCCTTTCTTAGTAAATATATAAGTATCGCGAAAAGGTGTAAATAACATAGGGAGAGGACTTCTAAACATCTACCCTTCGAAAGATGTGTTGACTACTCCAACAGAGAGATGCAACTATTACGAAGACTTCAAATATAAATTTGATATTCGTTTTAATATCTTTTTTCTAAAGACGCACACCAGTGGTCTTCGAGTAATTCGACAATGAATTAAGTTGTACACCCCTTGCAAAAATATGTTGTACACCCTTTAAAGAGGGTAAACCATGGGGCACTCGGGTTTTTCCAGTTTGGGTCCATAGGCACTTCAAACTTAATGGATGGGATTCCATGAGTAGATCGTCCATATACTTGGGATTGCTTCAAATATAACCCTTTGAGTAGGTTTTTAGCAATACATGTACTCCAAAGGATTGCCCAGACTTATACACGCGAGTGGAATTTCGCTATAGACACCGGGGAATTCCTAAGTCTAAAAATTACACGATCCCTACATTGCTCCAGGAAAATTAAATCAAGAGAAGCAATACTTTCTTTTCATTACTAGTACTAAAATTATTGTTAAACAATACGTTATTTATAAAAAATAAATAATGAAATATCGACCATCCTAAACAGACTGATGTTTCAGCCACCATGTCTAAAAATTATGTGATCCCGCATCGCCCCAGGGCAGTAATAAATAAATAGCGGGCTTCTCTGAGGGGTAGCGGGTTTACTTCACATTCGAGAGGTCGCGAGTTCGAGTCTCGGTTAGGAGAGTTCCGGGGCAAGGGCAAACCCTCCAATTAAGCGTCTTTATAAGCGCAGGTGTAATATTTTCCTGGGGTTATGGTGTATAGATCCTGTATATAGAACACTGTACTTAAACATCCGTAACTTTGGCAATTATTTCTATGTATTATTTAGTTCTTCGGGCGGCAATCAAGTTTATTATTATTGTCATCGTGAAGAAAGCTTATTTGTTTATTCCATTTAAACAGACCATTGTTTCAGTCTCCATACCTAAAAATTACACAATCCCTACATCGCTCCAAGGTAATAAGGTATAAATAGCGAGTTTCTCTGAGAGGTAGCGTGTGTATTTCACATTCGAAAGGTCCCGAGTTGAAATCTCGGTTGGGTGAGTTACCGGGTAAGACAAACTTTCCCATTAAGCGTCTTTATAAACGCAGGTGTATATTGCGTGATTTTTAAAATGATTTCTCATTCGCCTGAAAAGCTCGTTCTTATCGGAGAAAACCTCCTGATATAGATGATGCTGTAAATCTTCTAACTTGTTTAGTCGCATTTTATTTATATACCTGCCAAATACAAGAATTGTCTGTATGATACTGATAATAAACTGATTTTTATGGAATGTTACACAAAGAAATATGATTCGGAGACGGTGACAAGTAGAGTATGCTATTTAGAATTAAATTGGGAGAAAGAATTTAACTTAAGCATCCCTTCATTTTTAGGAATATTCTCTTAGCCTTCCCTATAGTCGCTAAGGGCCTGGGAGACCCCTGGCATTATATAAATGTTATAATTTTCGAATGAACGCACCTATGCAATTGCCTGACATCTAACATTACACCTTGCGCGATTATTTGCTGCAGCGATAACCTTATCTGTTTATTTGTTTGGCTGGAAGAATGACTAATCAGCAGTTACGTGTCGCACAGGTCAACCAGGCCCCTCGCGCCTGCTCTCGTTTCATATTACTGACAGACTTGTTTCTCATTAGCTGTTGTGCAATATTGCTTTGCTATTGCAAGGTGCTGTTACTGCTTCGTCATGAATACGAGTAAAAGGTACGATCTACAAAATCCGATTGATTTGGAAGAAGCACATCACCTACTTTGCGATGATGATGCCTTGCCCGTGGATGACAACTTATATGAATCAAATGATTCTGACTCAGAAGATAAACTCGAAACGAGATCTTTAGATTCAGAAACTGACCATGAAGATGAAGAGGAAGACGATGAAAGCAGCTTTTGTGATAACATGTATTTTATAGGTAACATCATATGCTTATCATAGTAATTCTTCTTATTATTGTTGACAATACATTCTGTTGTTATTTACAGGAAGAGATGGAACAAAATGAAAAAAAAACATTGGAAAATAACGCAGACAAGGGCTCACAATATTTTGACCAAACTTCCTGGTGTGGTAGGAGCTGCCAAAAATGCGAAAACGGAAATAGATTGTTGGAATCTTTTTGTTACCGAAGATATAGTTGATTTAATTGTTGAAAGCTCAAATACTTACATTAGCAGTGTGCAGCACAAATTTGATCGTGAAAGAGACAGCAGACCTACAGATGCAATAGAAATAAAAACTTTCCTAGGCTGATTGTACTTGGCAGGAATTTTTCGTGGTGGACGCCAGAATATTCACGATTTTTGGAGAAACGATGGTCTTGGAATTCGTCTATTCTGAATGGCTATGTCTGAAAAACGATTCAGTTTTCTAATACGCTGTATTCGCTGTATGACAAAAGCTGAAGACTGGAGCGACGAAGATTGGATAAATTGGCTGCTGTTAGAGAAATGTTTACCTTGTTTCTGAACAACTGTCAGAACCATTATTCTCTTGGACAAAATGTCACTGCCGACGAACAGTTGCTGGCATTTCGTGGTCGATGTGGTTTTAGACAATATATACCATCCAAGCCAAACAAGTATAGCATAAAGATATTCTGTTTGAGTGATGCAAAGCTGTTTTATACAACTAACATGGAGAATTATTGTGGACAGCAGCCGGACGGACCATATTTACAAACTAACTCGGCAGAAGCTGTAGTGCTGAGACTAACTGAACCAATCTCTGGCACTGGACGAAACGTTACTGCAAATAATTGGTTTACCAGTGTTCGCTGGTGAATAAATTGCTCAAAAGACAACTTTCTTTCGTCGGTACAGTGCGAAAGAACAAAAAAGAATTACCCACTAATTTCACTTCTCCAAAAAAATGGCAGTCAGTACGAAAGCGTATTTGGCTTCACAAAAAATGAAACGCTTGTTTCATATGTTCCAAAAAAGGGTAAAACAGTAGTTTTGCTCTCAAGTCTACATGTTTCATCCACACAGTTATCAGAAGGTGCTGAGAAAAAGCCTGAAATAATCCTGCATTACAACGACACTAAATCTGGAGTTGATATAATAGATAAATTGTGTGCTACATACAATGTAGCCAGAACAACGAGAAGGTGACCCTCGGTAATTTTTTACCATATCTTGAACATTGCAGGTATTAATTCTAGAGTTATCTTCTTAGGAAACCAGAATTAATATTCCACAAGGCAGGAGTATTTGAAAGCACTATCTTTAGTTTTACTGTTACAGCTACAAAGGAAAGCAACAGCATCAGATCTACCAGGTGATTTGAAAGGCCTTTTGACAGAATATAAACCTGAAGAATCCGGCGTAGATGTATTGTCAAATACACCGCTATGCACATTGAAAAGGAAACGATGTGAACCCTGCAACAAAGACAAAATGAACTGCAAAACTAAATATGCATGTGTGAAATTCAACAACCTCCTGTGTTTGAGCAAACATGCTAAAATTATTTGCGATAGTTGCTAGTCGGGGAAAACACGGGAGAGGTAGTAGATGATTCTGAGTAACTGAACATTTGAAATTACAAGTTGTATGTATACCTTGAAATGGCAATGTATTTCTTTATACTTACTGGAATACAATTTATAACGTATATGTACTCATATTTTAGCTTGTATTATTTATGTTTTAAGATAATACTTACTAATGAGAACCTTGTACGCTTAACCTAAATAAAGGTAAAAACAGAAAAAAGGAAAATAAAAGAAAGAAAACAAAAATACAAGCAACAACAAAAATGGCCCCGCGCGACTAACGGCGTTCTACCAAAGCGCGCGCCTGACGGAGGGTTAAGTATATATTCAATAAGGTGATCCAGAACTTGATGTGGAGTTGTCTTTTGTGTAGGAACGTGCTTCATAGATTAATCTTGAACAAAGAAGATCCATAATTAGGACCATCTGTAATCAAGATAGTGCTCTAAAACGACTACGCAACTAAGGACATTTGCATGTATCCCACTAACTAATCGATCGGAATGGTTCAGGTGGTAACGTCTGTTGCCAGCATTCGGAGGTTGTGAGTTCAATTTCCAGCAGCTGACACTCCTGACCCTCAAGGTTTTTCGGGGTTTTCCCTGGACGCTAGGCGAATGCTTCGAAAGTTCATTATAGCCGCGAATTTTTACTTCATTCCGTTTCACTTGCATTCTCATTTTACTACACCTTTCATCTCGTCGGCTCTGACCGGTAATATTTAATACTGAACACAGGGACTCGTGAGAAACAAATGCTTTATGAATAAAAAACGTAGATGTATATTGCATGTAGCTAAAAGGATAGGAATGGCGCAGTGTTTAAAACAGACATGTTTACACCATCGAGGTAAAATATAGGGAACGCCCTCAAAATATGCATTTCCGAGAGGATAAGATGTATATCCTGCATATAAAGTGCTATCCTTAAGCAGTCGTAGAAGAAAAGGGAAGCTCCTTAACTGCTGATGCCCTTAGCGTCCGTTTCTATATTGGCCGTGACAGACTGATAACTTTGCTCAGAGGCCTCTTTATCAGGCTTGAGGTTCTTTTACGTGCCGTAAATCTACAACATGGGACCACCGGCTTTACTTCCCATCCGAAGGAAGCCATGCTAAAAATTGTTGCGCCCGAAAAAATCCATCGCCCTCTGCCGGGTTTGAACCCGCGACCTCGGGAACTAGAGGCTAGTATGGTAACCACTACACCACGGAGGACGACACACAACGAAGGTCATTTGTGTGTAACACACTAACTAATCCATTGGAATGCCTCAGGTGGTAACGTCTGTAACTTGCATTCGAGATCGAGAGTTCAATCCCAGCAACCTACACCCCCTGACCCGTGAGGTTTTTTTTCGATATTTTCCGTTCGCTAGGCGAATACTGTGAAGGTTCGTTCCACCTCTGAATTTTCCCTCCCACCGTTTCACCTCCATCCTCATTTTACTTTATTTTTCATCCGCTTGGTTGTTTTAGGGATGAAAGTGTCGGAGGGGGAAGTCTCGACATACGCACAGAAGGGAAAAGGATGCTCTCTGTAGCTTTCATCCACGAAATGAGGGCGGTCTCCGAATCCTGCACCTCTCAGGAGATGTGTAATTCTGCAGTCCTCGAGAGGAGCCACAGATTGCTTCAACTACCACCAGGGAATTTTTTAATCCGTGAAAGGTAGGGCCCTGCCTTCTATCCTGTAGATGTTCCCTGTCTCCACACACCTCGTCCCTCCCACCTGTGAAATTAAATACCCCAGCAATGTCTGGATAATGTATTTTATATAGTAGTTCTTGTTAACTGTCGCCGAAATTCATTAATGCCATTATCATGTCTGTCATGCTATAACTTTAAATGCTTCCTGCAGCTCACTTATAATTTTCAAGTCTATTCGGATTTTCAGGCGTAGAAAGCACTGAATTATCACCATACGGAAACGTCAAATTAGTGAACATACGACTTCCACTATATTCCGATTCCTATGTTCACTATGTTCTAAAGAGCATCCTTTCCCCTGCTCGCAGCCACAATTTTCTGATTACGTCTGCTGATTACGTTTACTGGTTACCTGGTTACGTTTACTGGTTACACGGTGTTACGCTGTGGTACGTGGTTACGTTACGTGATGTTACGTGTTTACGACAGTCCAGGAGACATGACAGTCAAAGGGCAGGGTCCCTACCCTTTAAAGATGTGAACTTGGACCCCTATTTTGTCGAACCTCACGTCTACTGTCTCTGTGAACAACCGTTGTCCGGATGACGAATGTTTCCAGAGAGCATCCTTTTTCTCTGCCTGCAGCCTCCATCTTCTGGTTACGTGGCAGTATAACGTGACATTACGCAGTTAGGACGGTCCAGAAAGCATGACAGGCAAAGGGCTCGGTCCCTAGCTCTTAAAGATTTGAACCTGGACTGTGTTCCAACAACCCCACGTCTACGAGTCCTGAGACCGATCACTGTCTGCATGTAGAATGTTTCCAGAGAGCATCCTTTTTACCTTCTGTGTATATGACTAGGCTCCCCTACATCACCCTCATTCGAGATACATACATAGGTGCGTGTCATTCATTCGCTTTTAATTCCTTTGAGCATTAGCATTCACATGTTCATTTAATTTCTTTTAGAGTTTCAGCCTGAGCTATTATGGGAGAAAATCGATGCAAACGACTTATGAGAAACTCAACATTTCACCCTTTACACTTGGAGGAAGACGAGTCGTTAAATGCTGTATATGTGAACGGATTTTAAAGAATCGTTCTTTTTCAAGACTTTAGGTGCATAGAGAGAAATGTTATACTGAATCGTCTCTCAGTCCTACACTTGAGTTTCCTGCGGGCTAGGAATCAGAATACAGCGGAAGTCGTGTGTTTACTAGTTTGACGTTTTTATATGGCGAGAACTCAGAAATATCTACCCTCGATCTCTGACCTGCATTTAGGCTCCTGCGTGTGAGGAATCGGAATATAGTGGAAATCGTGTGTTTACTAATTTGAAGTTTCCGTATGGTGATAATTCAGTGCTTTCTACTCTTGAAAATCCGAATAGACTGGAAAATTATACGTGAGCTGCAGGAAGCATTTAAAGTTATAGCATGACAGACATGATAATGGCATTAATGAATTTCGGCGAAAGTTAACAAGAACTACTATATAAAATACATTATCCAGACATTGCTGGGGTATTTAATTTCACAGGTGGGAGGGACGAGACAGGGAAGACAAGGAACATCTACAGGATAGAGGGCAGGGCCCATACCTTTCACGGATTAACAAATTCCCTGTTGGTTGTTGAAGCAATCTGTGGCTCCTCTCGATGACCGCAGAATTACACATCTCCTGAGAGGTGCAGGATTGGGAGACCGCCCTCATTCCGTGGATGAAAGCTACAGAGAGCATCCTTTTCCCTGCTGAGCGTATGTCGAGACTTCCCCCTCCGACACTTTCAACCCTGAAACAACCAAGGGGATGAAAAATAAAGTAAAATGAGGATGGAGGTGAAACGGTGGGAGGGAAAATACAGAGGTGGAACGAACCTTCACAGTATTCGCCTAGCGACCGAAAAATATCGAAGAAACCTCACGGGTCAGGGGGTGTAGGTTGCTGGGATTGAACTTTTGATCTCGAATGTAAGTCACTGACGTTACCACCTGAGGCATTCCAATGGATTAGTTAGTGTGTTACACACAAATGACCTTCGTTGTGTGTCATCCTCCGTGGTGTAGTGGTTACCATACTAGCCTCTAGTTCCCGAGGTCGCGGGTTCAAACCCGGCAGAGGGCGATGGATTTTTTCGGGCGCAACAATTTTTAGCATGGCTTCCTTCGGATGGGAAGTAAAGCCGGTGGTCCCATGTCGTAGATTTACGGCACGTAAAAGAACCTCAAGCCTGATAAAGAGGCCTCTGAGCAAAGTTACCTGTCTTTCACGCCCAATATAGAATGGGACGCTAACGACAACAACAGTTAAGGAGCTTCCCTTTTCTTCTACGACCGCTTAAGGATAGCACTTTATATGCAGGATATATACATCTTATCCTCTCGGAAATGCATATTTTGAGGGCGTTCCCTATATTTTACCTCGATGGTGTAAACATGTCTGTTTTAAACACTGCGTCATTCCTATCCTTTTAGCTACATGCAATATACATCTACGTTTTTTTATTCATAAAGCATTTGTTTCGCATGAGTCCCGGTGTTCAGTATTAAATATTACCGGTCAGAGCCAAGGAGAAGAAAGGTGTAGTAAAATGAGAATGTAGGTGAAACGGAATGGAGTAAAAATTCGCGGCTTTAATGAACCTTCGCAGCATTCGCCTATCGTCCAGGGAAAACCCCGAAAACCTTCCAGGGTCAGGAGTGTCAGCTGCTGGGAATTGAACTCTCAACCTCCGAATGCTGGCCACAGAGTTACCACCTGAACCATTTCGATCGATTAGTTAGTGCGTTACATGTAAATGACCTTAGTTGCGTAGTCGTCTTAGAGCACTATCTTGATTAAAGATGGTCCTAGTTATGGATCTTCTTTGTTCAAGATTAAACTATGAAGCACGTTCCTACACAAAAGACAACTCCACATCAAGTTCTGGATCACCTTATTGAATATATATTAAGAGAATGTCCTAGAAATGAAGGAATGCTTAAGTTGAATACTTTCTCCCATTTTACTCTTATCAGTGTCTCCGAATCCTATTTATTTGTTTAACACTTCACTAAAATCAGTTTCTTATCGGTATCATTCAGACAATTCTTGTATTTGGCAGGTATATAAATAAAATTCGACTAATCAAATTAGAAGATTTACAGCATCATCTATATGAGGAGGTTTTCTCCGATAAGAACGGGCTTTTCAGGCGAATGAGAAATCATTTTAAAAAATACACAATATACACCTGCGCTTATAAAGACGCTTAATGGGAAGGTTTACCTTACCCGGTAACTCACCTAACCGTGATTTCAACTCGGGACCTCTCGAATGTGAAGTAGACACGCTACCTCTCGGAGAAACTCGGTATTTATATCTTATTACCTTGGAGCGATGTAGGGATCGTGTAATGTTTAGGTATGGAGACTGAAACAATAGTCTGTTTAAATGGAGTAAACAACTAAGCTTTCTTCAGGATGACAATAATAGTAATAATAATAATAACAATAAGCGTGATAGCCGCCCTGAAGAACTAAATAATAC
Organism: Deroplatys truncata; assembly: GCA_030765065.1. Lineage (NCBI taxonomy): Eukaryota > Metazoa > Arthropoda > Insecta > Mantodea > Mantidae > Deroplatys > Deroplatys truncata. The sequence continues at coordinate 700,246,436 of CM060990.1, forward strand.
ATGGAAATAATTGCGAAAGTTACGAATGTTTAAGTACAGTGTTCTATAAAAAGGATCTATACACCATAACCCCAGGAAATATATTACACCTGCGCTTATAAAGACGCTTAATGGAAGGGTTTGCCCTTGACCGTTAACTCACCTAACCGAGATTCGAACTCGCGACCTCTCGAATGTGAAGTAGACCCGCTACCCCTCAGAGAAGCCTGCTATTTATTTATTATCACCTTGGAGTGATGCGGGATCATATCATTTTTAGACATGGTGGCTGAAACATCAGTCTGTTTAGGATGGTTCATATTTCATGATTTATTTATTTATAAATAACGTATTGTTTAACAATAATTTTAGTGCCAGTAATGAAAAGAAAGTATTGCTTCTCTTGATATAATTTTTCCTGAGGCTATTGCTTGAATGCATGTATTGCTATAAACACACTCAAGTGTAAAATTTGAAGCATTCCCAGGTATACGCATACTGTTAGGATCCCGTCCATTAAGCTGGAAACTGCAGAAGGTCCCAAACTGGGAAAAGCAGAGCGTACCATGGTTTACCCTCTTCAGGGATGTACAGCATATTTTGCAGGGATGTGTAAACCGCTATATAAGTCGTTGGCGTCTCTGGCATAACGTATCAGTGAATTGGTAATTATATTACTGCAGCATTGTACTAGAGCAAAGGAGAGAGAGACAGAGAGAGAGAGCTGCTTGCGCTGGTTGGGTGTGGTACTTTACCGTCAATGACTGTTTTAAAGTCCCTGACTATGCCTGTGCTTCCGTGAGCGGACGGGTTACTTTATCGACAACGACTGCTTTAAAGTTTAACAGAAAGAAAAGACAATTTACATGCCTTAAACTTGGTACTTTATCGACAACGATTGTTTTAAAGTCCCTGTTTATGCGTGTGCTTGCGCGCGTGGGTGGGGGTACTTTATCGACAATAACAATTTTAAAGCCCCTGCCTATGCGCGTGCTTGCGTGGTGAGCAGGGTACTTTATCGACAAGGACTGTTTTAAAGTCATGTCCATGTTATTTTACTTATTGAAGACTGAATGCATGAAGACATTCGGTATTTTACCTCGAGTGTCTTTTTATATTTCTTTTGAGTTATATTTATGAGCGATCTTTAACTAGCGTTTATTAAAATAGCAAAAATGGGAATGTCTTGTTTAGGGTACTTTCCATATTTCATTATTTATTTATTTATAACGCACTGCATGCATTATTTACCAATAATTTTAGTGCCAATAATGAAAAGAAGGTATTGTTTCTCTTAATTTAATTTTCCTGGAGCAATGTAGGGATCGTGTAATTTGTAGACTTAGAAATTCCCCGGTGTCTAAAGGGAAAATCCACTCGCGCGCATTAGTCTGGGCAATTCTTTTGAAGACATGTATTGCTAAAAACCCACTCAAAGTGTAATATTTGAAGCAATACCAGGTATATGGACGATGTTATACCTACTCAGGAATCCCATCCATTAAGTTGTAAAGTGCACATGGGCCCAAACTGGAAAAACCCGAGCGCCCCATGGTTTACCCTCTTCAAAGGGTGTACATGTTTTTGCAAGGGGTGTAAACTGAATAACTCATTGTCGAATTTCCCGAAGACAACTGGTGTGCATCTTCGGAAAAAAGATTTTAAAACGAATATCAAATTTATATTTGAAATCTTCATAATGGTTCGATCTCTCTGCTGGAGTACTCAATATATCCTTTGAAGGGTGGATGTTTAGAAGTCCTCTTCATATGTTACTTACGCCTTTTCACGATACTTATATATTTACTCAGAAAGGAATGCATGTTTTGAAAGTCCATGTATTTTTTAGCTTGAGTTCAGAGTTTTATTTCCCCCTGGTATTCAATACCGCTTTTGACATTGCATATCTAAATAATCACGGGTCTGTTACAGCAGACATTTCATATTTGTTACGGGAATAAAAAGATGGAGTTTTTATTTATGATGGCTCTTTAACAGGTGTTAATTAAAAGAGCAACAGAGGGAATGTTTTGTTTAGGGTACTCTCCATATTTCATTTTTATTTCTTTCATTATTTATTTATTTATGAAGAAAGCATGTAGTATTTAACTATAATGTTAATTCGTATTTATTTATTTTTCAGAGCCCACTCTACGACGGATCTATAAGGACCACCTAACGTTCCTTCAGAAGGCAACAGATCCTTTAGGCATTGCATATCTAAACAATCACGGGTCCCTTACAGGAGACTTTTCATATTTGTTACAGAAATAAAAAATAGGGTTTTTATTTATGAACACTCTTTAACCGGTGTTAATTAAAAGAGCAACAGAGGAAATGCTTTGTTTAGGGTACTCTCCATATTTCATTATTTATTTAGGAATAACGAATGTATTATTTGACTATAATGTTAATCTGTATTTATTTATTCTTCAGAGCCCACCCTACGTGTAAACAAGCCTTAGGAAAAAATATTGAATCGCGAAGTTCCTTATCACCCTTTCAAGTGATTTACGCTAATTATTTCCCCGGGATAATAATGAGCCAATATGGCCGCCTCCGTGTGTTAAACCCTCAAGATGGCGAACTTTCGCCTTCTTCCTCGCAAGCCGGTAGAGTGAACCTCCGCCGTTGTCCGCTAGAGTGTACGGAACGCAGTGACAGGCAGGGAAAGAGAAGGAGTGGGAGTTAGGAGCGAGTGTTCGGGTAGGGATGAGCTGGTCTACCCTTGGTTGTAGATCCGAGAGTACATCACAAGCGCGACAGCGCCAGAAAGATATGGACCGCGCGATCTGTTTTTCCGTGAAAGAATCACTGGTTAACGTCTCGTGTTAGCTATTTGCGGCAACTCCGTCCTTTCAGTCATTAATTTTAATTCACCTAAATGATGTAATATTCTTATTGACCCCATAAAAGCAGAATTAAACAAGTGTTATTAGTCGTATTAATTATACACGCGAATAATCACCTTAACACACACATATATGATTGCAACCAGGTGCGCGAGTCAATTCATATACATTTATTCACATAAATCAATCAAAAATACTTAATGGGAATAATTGTATTCATCCATCGACAAGCAGTGTTTAATTAATTAATCAATCAAAATACATGCGGCGGGGTACTTCGATCGAGGGTCAGCGTCCACCCATTTAGAGGCATGATGCCGGGACGATAGCAGTATAACTCCTTGATTTTTTTAAATAACGATAAATGATGTTATGCATGGACGAACATTACCTGATTGATTGACACAATTATCTCCTCCATCGATTTGCGGGGTGGTGGTGGCGGCGCACGACTAAAACAATAGCCCATTCTTCGACGATCTCCGGCTGCCGGTATCAGTAGCGCACAAAGAGCCACCTCCATTAGCGACGAGAAGTATACCACATTGTCCTCGTGCAAGGACAATAGCCCATTTTTCTACTCTTGTACCCGGCCGGCATTCAGACCAGGCCACAAAGGACAATAGCCCATGGTTCTGCTCTCCCGGGCGGCATTCAGGTCAGGTCACAAAGGAGAATAGCCCATTGTTCTAATCCTCTACCGCGCGGCATTCAGGTCGGGCCACAAAGAGGGGGCGTGGCACAGAACAATGGGATATCACATTACAACGTTAATTGGCTTACACCCTTATCAAATGATGGCATCTTTCCTTTGTACTTGAATGAATATATTTGTACTACTGACGGTGAAATTAATGGTGATGATGGAACATTGGTCGAGTGAATGGCGGGGGGAACTGTAGAACTCGGTGAAAACCCGCCCAGACGCCGCTTCGTCCACCACGAATCCCATACATGGTTACCTGGGATCGAACACGGGCCGCCTTGGTGTGAGGCCACGGCACCACCCATGAAGTATACATTATTTTTCTTCTTTCTCTGTTTACCATCCTCGTATGTAGGACTTACAAGCGGGTGCCTGGGGTCAGAATCCTGTCGAGGAGCAGACACTATGGCTCAGACAGAATATCCAGGATGGATAATCAACCTAGTATGAGAACGAGGAAATAGATGATATGCAATGATGGCGAAATGGATAAAAGGAAAGGTGATGATGGAGCAGTTGGTGGAATGAATGGCGGGTGAAACCGGAGAACCCGGAGAAAACCCGCCCAGACGTTGCTTTGTCAACCACAAATCCCACATGCAGGGCCCCTGGAATCAATCCCGGGCCACCTTGGTAATAAGCGAGCGGTCTAAACACTCGGCCACGGCCCATGGAGAATAGAACAAAATAAAATTATAACAGAATTGCTGTACCTCTAACTGGTGTCTAGATGTTATTCCACCCTGGAGAGAGTAAAAGACCTACATTTTAGCATCAATCTACTATGAATAACAAATGCATGTATTACTTTTTATCTTGTTTCGTGCCCGTGAATTTCCAAATCCGCAACTGAACCTTCAGAAGATAATCTAATTTAAATTATAGTCGAATGAGAAGCGTTTCAAACTAACCAGAACCAGAGTAATTGGGCTTATAAGTGCGAAAATGTTACAATTGTATTTTTAAATCAGATTCTGTGGCAAATGAAGTTCATTTGCACTATGGAAGTCCATGGACATAAATAACAGAAACGCCTATGTTACAAAGCATTTGCAAAAATGGATTCTCTGTTCAACAGGAAACCCACTTCCATTCCCTCTGAGCCAATAATTTATTCAAGAGTAAAACTCGGACTGAAGATGAAGACAGGAAATATAGACAGCAAATTACATACAGATAAGTATTTATTCTCCTACCGAGAGAGGTGGTTATGTGGTAACGTGGGAGTCTCTCATTCGGGAGGTCTCGGCTTTTCTTCCCGTCGAACGCCCACTCTGACCTTGGGTTTTTCGTGGTTTTTCTGGTCGGCAGGATAATACTGAGGTGATTTCTTCTATCACGATTCCCTTTCAACCATTTCCCTTTCATTCTGTTCACTTGTCATATTTCAGGTGTTTCTAGGTTTTTTGGCTTATGGCGCTGCCGGACAGATGGCGCGGATGCATGCCCAATGAGAAGAACACTCCCCATGGACACTAGAGGGCTGCTTGGTCGATGGGTGGTTCACCGCCCTTTCTAGGCAGCTCCAGCTGTGGGATGGGTATGCGAGCCTGGAACCGTTAAGGACCTCTGTGGTCTGTCTACCTGCGACCTGTAGCCTCCTGCGGTTCCTTCACTGCATCCCTTCCTCGTGGTGGTGGTAGTCACTGCAGGTCGCAGTGTGCGAGGTTGTATATCCCGTTTACTCTCCTGAGCAATGAATGTGCAAGTAGGGATTTGATGTGAGTTTCCTATGTTGCCTAACCCGACTTTAGCCTCGCTTTTGTTTGTGTTCCTCTGCTCTCAGCTTTTTAGAGGAGAAGAGAGGGTAAGCTCATTAAAAATATGCGATGCGAATCCCAGCACTGATGGTATTCCAACGCAAAAAGCAAAATGAGGGCATAAAAAAGAAAAACAGTCGCACATACAGTCCTCTCCTGGATGTAATAAATGACCCCATTTCTGAGAAACTCAGTAAAAAGAGAAACCATAGATTTTCAGGCTATCGGTCCCCGAGTGTGGGATACACTTCGTAATTGGCTGCAAGAGAAAGGGCGAATATAGGTAAGCAAGAATGTAGAGGTAATTGGAACAGCAGCGCAAGTAATAACGAGAAATAGGGAAAAAGTAATGTAAAGAGCGCAATATCGGTCTCAAAAGAAGAAAAATAACAGGCAGTTTAATAATAGCAGGTAAACTTAAGATAATGCGGACAGTTTATTTAAACAACAGCCTTAGACCATGTAATTATAAACATTTGCCTTTCCTACCAACGAAGCCAAGAACATGTTCCCGAAGATTTAAGGATTGCATTAATACCAGGGATCGTTATTGTCGACAAGGGGCTATTGTCACACTGATGTTGCAGATTGAGCTGCAATGTTTTAGTGAAAATACATCGAACACAAGGGTACCGTGCCTCGGATTTCTACCCCATGGGATCTCTATTCGTCGGCAAAAATATAAAGCTTTAAGATGTAACGGCTGACTTGAGGTCTGTCTTCCGCTGGTACTGTTCCAGTCTCGCCAGTAAATGTATGCAAGGTTGCCACGTCGTATATCTCAAGAATCGGAATACTGAACTCCAAACTGACACGTGAAATGCGAAATTCACATGACTTAAAATATAACATTATACATGTTTAAACAGTTTTCATTTGTGAACGTAGGCACAGTTTGAGCATAAAAGACTAATTTACAAATGCTTCTCACATTGCTCCATACTTTAAAAGATTGTTATTTGAAATGTGGTTTATATCAGAAACAAATTTAGGCGCATTTTTATACTACGTCCTTATTAAGAAATGGAATATTATTAAATTGACGTAAACATATATACACCTCAGACATTCCAGCAATTGAATAATGCATAATTAATAAACGTATTCCTCAATTAGTGTTTCGGGAGAAATAATACACACCACGATGCATGGAGAGATAGAACTAATGGAAAGAAAATACTGTATTCCTTCGTCACTGTATCAACACGACCGCGGATGGGACGGAATACGAAACTTTGCCCTGCACCGAGGCTACAAGTATCTATTAAGATAGCTTACAATCAAGATTTCATGTAACGAAGAGAACATCGCCGAAGTTGCGTTTCATTTGTTTTCTCAGTGATGGGTGCCTCCAAGAAAAAGTTGAAGACATAAAAATTCCAGTTTTGTAAAGTCCGTCGTTTAATAATTTTAAAAACTGATATACGCAAGGAATTAGGTATTATTAGTGAAGCACCCTAATTTGTAAATAACCTTTTTTCTAGTCAAACTTGGGCCTATGGAAGAGAAAGCGGAGACACAAGAATTTTTATTTTTGATCTACTTACCTAAAAAAATCCCAGGGCGATCTGTAACATCTATGTGACAATGGCCCAACAGATTTATCAAGTTTTGAATAGCGTATGTGTCTGAGAAGACTTTGCTTAGAGCACGGAGACGTGGACAACGGAGTGAATGCAAACCTCCGTCTCATCTCGTTCTACCAAACCTCCATCTTATCTGTTTCTACAAATCTTCTTATCTTGGTTAACGGTGTACGCTTTTCCCTTGTTCGTGGAACGCGATTAGAACTTACGTTTGGACTAAGGAGAACAAAATCACTAAAAATTCCTGTCTTAACATCTGAAAGCTTAATAGATAATCATAATTAGTTATGTACCTTCATTAAATCATATTCTCTGTGGTTTGCCAGAAAATTAGTGATTGCAAACGTTTTAATCTAGTTAATATATTACGAAATGGTTACCTTCATGTGTCCTTATTGGAGTTAAACCGATTAAAGAGTAGGTTTTAAAATGAAACAAGGGCATTTATTTGGACGGCTTTGATGTTTTATAAAGCTGTAAATACGAGCATAAATTAGAAGTATAGTCTTATGCGAAATTAAGGCAAGCAACAATTTTTATGCTAATAAGACATGCACTGATCCTGAAAATGAGTTTAAGATCAATAATCTTAATATTTGAAATGATGTGAAACAGAAAGATGTTTTAATTGCTGAGCTGTGGTTTAAAATTTAACTCTTGAAAGACAAAAGAAGGCTAAAGGGAAAAAAATGAATGTTTCAGTAATAGCAGTGCCCAGTGGCGATGTTGTCTCAACTCACGTAAACAACGAGGATGGTGGTATAGGTCTCGCCAGGGATATTGGCATATGACCTTCAGCGCTAGCCCAGTCAGCCAGCCCTCTGATGTTTCAATACCTCCCTTGCAAGTAGCACGTGGTTCCTTCTGTCCAGTTGTGGTCCAGTTCCTTCCACCGTATACAACTCCCGTCTCAACTTGCACCATTCTTCGAGCTGCAGCCCCGTATGTGTCATACATCTATACGGTAAATGACTCGCATCGTAGCTCTCCATTAAAATTTTCACATGCCAAAATCCGTGGCGCGACCTGTATTTACAAAACGGTTGGGTGCCTACTGTTAATGATGGAAGGAAACGCCTGGACGAAGGCCATACCTAATTTGACGACAAATAAAACCGTGTTTAGTGATCAGTTTTTATTGCCGGACTTGAACCAGAAACAACATCTACCGACGTAATGAATCACATCAGATTTTAATGTACCTGCTGTAAGTTATTAAAATGAAAAGTAAATGGTATGCATATGCATCATTTTACATTGAAGCAGAGGAAGATCAATTTCACTCTTATTTTCTTAACGAAAATTGGTAGAAGAAAGTATGATCAGCGAAACAAATACATGTTGCGGAGAAGAAAAGAAAAATTGAAGCTGGACCATCTAACCGCGTTTCGAAATCTGGTCTAAGTCTATTGTACTGGAACGTTCAAGCCCGGTGAATAAACTTGATGAAATTGGTTCTCTTATTGATATTACTAATGCCGACGTAATATGTCTTACTGAGCATTGGATCTCGAATAATAAATTGGGTATAATTAAAATACCTGGTTATTGTCGTCAGCATGGTGGTTCAGCTATTTATACACTAAGTTGGCTTACTTTTGTAGCTTAATTATTCAGAGTACTTTGGAGATTGGTAATGCATACATTAAAAATCTAAATTTACTTTGTGTTGTCTTATGCAGGATCCCGGTTGATTGCAGTTATTCTGCTAATTTATTTTCAAATAATATTTCTGATTTTTTCATCATTGTCTTCACGGTGGAGCCGTATATAAATATTATCTTAGCTGCTCTTTTAATAACAATGGTAGTACTACAGAACTGAATAATATCTTTACCTGTTTTGTTAACAGTTAACAGTGTATAATGTATTGTTCATCAAGCTGTACGATTTAGTAAAAATGGGTCAAATGGTACCTGTATCGACAATGTGGTTGCCAATATTCTTTATTATAACTGCTCTTACAATATCTCCACTGTCACCAATTAATACTGCTAAAAGTATGTTAGATTGATTAATGACTTTAGTGTAGTACATTTTATATAGCTATCTGTGGCGCAATATTGATTGGTTATGTCTATAATATAAGTAATGCCAATGAGGTGGATTGCTTTTTATCTATGTTTCTGGACGTTATTGATATTGGTTTTCTTTTTAAAATAGGCCAAATAGGAAGCTTGTTATACCGCTGAGCTCTGCATGCATTTTTATGACATTTACCGAGCGAGGTGGCGCCGCAGTGCGACCTGACCGAACTTTTCCTCCGTCGCTAGGCGAATGTTGGCTTGGATAACTTGATACGCGAGTTTTCCTATCACTACGGTTCATTTCTTTCTTCTCATCGTCCATCCTGGATATGCATAACTCTGGAGTTTGCTTCCGTTAGGGTGTAAGAGGAGGGTAATCCGTTGAAGAAGAAGAAGAAGAAGAAGAAGAAGAAGTTTTCATTCTGAAACGAAGTATTCTTATGAAATGAATGTGTACATTTTAAATACTGAAGTAGACGAAATTATCAACATATGCTAACAATGGTTGTTTTAGACGAATGATGGTAAGTCTAGTTATTCCATTCAGCTCACTCGTTTAAATGTTGAGCAGATTTATTCAACAGTTCCTGCTGTTATGTTTACGGAATTACTTCCAACACTTTAAAATTCACTGCTACTTATATTAATTGTGAACCTTTGTGCCATGGGTTTAATTTCTGCTTGATCTCTTACACATATCCCGATGCATAAAGTACACCGAAGTTACAGCAGTGCATAAGAAATTAGACAAATTGGATTATAGTGATTATCGTCATATTAGCAATATCCCAGCCTTATCTAAGACAGTTGGAAATTTAATTAATGGCCAAGGTACCTTCTACTTTGAAAGCAATAATTTATTTTCAAATAAACTGTTTGGCTTTAGGAATAAAAATAGTGCTGCTGATGTGTAAAGTCTTTCGTTAAATTATGCATTGAATGCCTTGCAAGTAAAAAAGGTTGTTGTTTTGAATAGATTCTACGTTTTAACCAAAGCTTAATACAGCTTTTCACGGCATCTCCTCAACCATGCGGATGAGCGAGTTTATACTACTTCTATATAACCTCACTGTAACCCGATACACTGTTTAGCCCTCTCCGTCTCAGAAACTGTTTAACATATAAAAGTGTTGTAACATTGAATAAGAAATGTTTATAATCTAATTACTCTCGATATTACCATGAATACCTGTGACACTATCTGAATTACCTGTTAAAATGACTCAAATACCTTTGATACAACCTGAATCACCTGCAATTACTATAATAGCTGTGTCTTCTTCTGGAGAAGACTGGACATTACACATGCATCAACATTAATATCCCTAACACCTGTCGTCGCTTTCCCTACCTCTCAAATATAAACGCATTTCCGCTTCCTTCAACTCTCTCCTAGCATAGGATCTCTCTCCGTTTTTCCCCGTCTCTCTCCTACGTAAGCGCATACTGTACCTTTCATCCCCTCCTAGCCTAATACCTTTCCTCAGTTTGTTATCTCTCTCATATAAAACACATTCTACCTTTAACCCTGTCTAGCCTAGAATCTCTATACGTTTTCCCTACCTCTCCCGTATAAGACATACTCTATCCTAAACCGCTGTCTAGCCTAGCATCTCTCCCCGTAATCCCTATCTTTTCCATATAAACGCATACTCTACTCCTCAACGCCTGTCTACCTAATACTTCTCCTCGTGCTCCCTATCTCTCCCATATAAACATATCTCCCTCTCCTTCAACTCTCTCCATAATAGGATCTCTCTCCGTTTTCCCGTCTCTCCATATAAATGCATACTCTACCATTCAAACCCTCTTAGTCTAATACATCTCCTCAATTTGCTATCTCTCCCATATAAAAACCATATTCTACTCTTCAAGTCCTGTCTAGTCTAACACCTCCCCTCGTATTCCCTATATCTCCTGTATATAAGCCCATATTCCTCCTGCTTCAATATCTGTCTAGCCTATCATCTGCTCACGTTTTCCCTATCTTTCCCATATAAACGTATGCTCTACTCAACATCTGACTAGCCCAGCTTTTTTCCTCGTATTCCCTATCTCTCTCATATAAAGCGTTTTATCCTCCTTCCTCCCGTCTAGCCTAGCATCTGCCCTCGTTTTCCCTATCCTTTCCCATATAAACGCAAAAACGTGGCCCAGGACCCCCCTATATATCCGACTTATATGTTTTGTAGGTATCCAAATGGAAGGGTTTGTGTACCATACACCTACTATATTTTTCAAGTCATCCTAAATGTAAATTACAATATGTGAAAACAGGAAGTGTGGCACATAATAATAATAATAATAATAATAATAATAATAATAATAATAATAATAATCTATGCCCGCCCGGTTACCATTTAGATGATAACCAGCGATACAGGTCATATACTTTCCAAAAGTTATGTTAATAATAAAATAAACTTACAGATTGTAGCTAGCGTAAAATTAAATTAATAATGAAGCCTATTTTTTTTAAGAATTTTATTATTAAAATAACAACACATTTTATATAATAATACAGGTCAACAGTGATTTTGCTGTCTTAGATAGTCAGGTCTTTTCATAGTAATTTTCATGTCCTGATTCCAAAACTGAAGTCCATAAATTCCTATCTTCCATTTTTATTTATTTTTGTATCTTTTATGTGATCACGAAGCATTAGAGTACTGAAACAATGCCATCTATTGGAATAAAGCTACTAAAAGGAAAAGTTGATTGTTTTATGGCAGATGGCAGCACATTCTAAGTTGCTTACACAATTTTGTATTGAGAATTCATCTGTTGCAGGGTTAATAGTTGTTGCAAAAGCAAGAAATTAGCATTTAAATAATGCCATTTTGTTATCTTTATTATACGTAACTCAGTACTTCATAATGGAAAATAGGTGTTATGTAAATAATCGAAATTCATTTTGTTATATTTGTGGTAGTTTTATTGTGAAGAAGCAGGAAAGAAAAACTCATTTGTAAGAAAAGCGTACAAGGCTTACTTCAGAATTGAAATAGGAGATCAATCCAGGTGTTGGGCTCCTCATAATGTGTGCAGTGTTTGTGATGAAGACTTACGAAATTGGACAAAGGGGAAGTACCAATGGTGTGGCCTGAGCCTCACAATCACAGCACTGACTGTTACTTATGTACATGCAATGTGAAGGGTTTTAATGCAAAGAACAACACAGGAATTGTATACCCAAACCTGCCATCTGCTATGAGACCAGTGGCCCATGGTCCTGATAGTTGTATACCTAAGCCACCTACAGACAGCAGATGCACGCAGTAACAGTGATTCGCCATCATCACTTGTGTCCGAGGAGTTCGTTGCTGAAACATCAAATGCGCCAAACCATTATCACGAGCCAAGCTAAATGATTGTAAGGGATTCAAATCTTACCAAGGATGCAATTGAGGTGTTAGGTTCCGGACTACAGGAAGACGACTTACTTGCATTGTAGAGGTAGTGAGAAACAAGGGGAGAGGTTCCATCAGGATATTCGACAAATGGAGAAGAGATACCAAGGACGATGAAATTCGTCAATGATTGCAGAGTACTGCGGGATGCTGTGTAGGGATTCCACGGTAACGCACAAGAGAAAATCCAAGAGACAAACGTTCGATACCAAACTAACAAGATTTTATTGGTTTTTTGTTTATAAAATGAATTTAAACGTGATATTTGGAAATAAAAAACTCGCAAATTCATTTGTAGCTCTTATACAACTTATGAGTATATACATTTTTCGAAGAAAATATGTAAATACTTCATTTTTTATTTGTAAGAAAACCTGATGTGATGGATAAAAACGGAAGTTATTTTTGAAATCAGCAGTACTGAAATATTAAGAATCGCCTTTCAAATGTAAAACAGCTCACAACAAATTTTATTTGTAGACCTGTGTAATTGTTATACCTCAGTTTAGGAGTGAGATACAGACCCATCAGAATCTGTACGCTCGCTGTCATCTGTTTCGGCGGAAGGGAACACACTGGACTGTGGCAACAAATGCAGCACTTCAATTGAAGTTGTTGCAGATATACTCTTTCTTAGTTTTCCAATCGTGCTAATATAAGGGTCTGAAGAAATTAGAAGTCTGTGGAAAAGATCAGTGTTTGTATCTTTTCTTGCAGTTTTACTCTTAAAAATCTCTCTGAAACATCTTCAGACTTTATTCCTCGCCTCTACAGCTTCCTTAGAGAAAGATGACTAACAGGCAATTTCCACTATCCTATTTCTCTCCAAGTACCAAGAGCTTATGTAGGGTTACAGGCATATAGTACCATTTGTATTTGCTTAGGCATAATGCCCTTTTCTCTGCGCATATTTACCGAATGCCGTTTTATCAATGGCATAACCATAGGAAAGTGTTTCAATACTACGCGCAAATGATGTATTAGAGTTACATTTATTCCCGTTATGTCTGCGGAAATATAACCTCCCCTAAAAATCTTCTGGCAGTGTTTCCATCATTTATGTTGTCAGTGCCTTACTTTGGCATGTTAACTAACAGTTTTGTTTCCTTCCTGAACTGACCTTGAATGCTTTACTTTCCTTTTTCAATATTTTTTATCCTCGTTATTTCTTATTTGCCATTTTTTTCAATCCAGTCTGTATGCTATATGTAGAAGGCATTCGAAACATCGAATCCAAGCATACAGCGGTCATAATCCAAACTTAGACATACCTGAGTTGACTTCTGGTTTTGTAGAATCCGGAATGTTATTCATCTGTTTCGTAGATGTGCCACATATATAACGTCTCTGGGATGACTGGTACGAGAACAAGGCACTGCAAACTTTTCCCTCCACCATAGTAAAAAGTAGTTCGTGTTCAACATGTATCTTCATGTCTTCATTAGGACTGTTGTCTGCAAACGCTTCTCTTCTGCAAGGATATTTTTCACCTCCTCCCCGATTAAATCTGGCGTTGCTTTATGAACATGTAACTTTATTGGTCGGCAATAACGAACAATGAAGGCCCTGCATTGTGCCAAACAATAACCTGTTTTTATTGTTAGGGTCTGTAGCCAAAAGCTGGAGTGGCACAAGTGAAACGCTAAACAAAGAATCGTTATTTCCTGTTGGATCTTCTGAATACCTCTGTTTATAGCGGCTTTGTTCTGAACTACTTCACATCCCCACTTTGTTCGGAGCTTATATTCACGTTCCTGATTTGATACTCGCATCAACACATTCTGTTGCGCATTAAAAATTATTATCACTGTGTGATCCAGAATTGCTTGCAATTTCACTTCTGCAGATGAATCTGTAACTCGAATATCACGGGGGTAACACTCTTCCATGGCTTTTCGCACCAAATAATATGAAGGCTATAAATTACTGTTATATGCTTTAGCATTTTCCCTTAAATATTTGTACTGGTTGGAGGACAACTGTAAGTCAATCATCATAGCGAGAGCCTGATCAGGTGATATTGTAGGTCTCTGCTGCTCAAACATTTTTCTCGCTCTCTTCAGTTTTGTCGCCCGTTGAGGAGAGGCAGTGAAAGTTCTCCCACCAAGCATCCTTTTCTTTCCAGAGGCTCGAAAAATCATATGAGTAGCAGTAACTATTTCTTCTTGTGATTTTTCCTCAAGAAGACACTTAGCTTTCCTCCTCTTAGATCTCAGGCTTGATTCACCAAAATGCTTTATTGGGCGTCCTCGTGTGCTGCTGCTGGCATTTTCAGCCTCATGTTGTTCAGTTCTATATGGTAATGGTTTATAAATCTGTTCATCAAAATTAATATTCTGGTCCAACCATTGAGCATTATATTTCAAGATGCTATTCTTATTTCTGCTGTATTTTATCCAACGAAATCTAACTTTTGTATTTATAAAGTTTAAGAGTTTCTTAACTGATTTATAGACATCATCAGGGATATGCTGAAAGCCAAGTTGTTTTCTTACTTGTTTGAAAATGTCCTCGTTCCAATTATCTGCTTCGTTTTTGCTCCACAGCACGAAAAGAGCTCTCCGCGTTAAGGAGCATGTGTCTGAAAAAATAAATAGTTATTCTGTACGCGCCTATTTGCAGCAACAAATCGTGCCATCTTATTTACAAAACCATGGAGAATACCACGACCAAATTTAAACGCATAACTTCTGGGTACTACTATTTAAAACTGAACACAAATTTAAATTATAAGGCAATACACTTGTATTGTGTTCCTGTCTTTTCAGACATATATTCTAACTAGTAACGCTTTTATATTTAATAGGATATATTGCTAATTTGAAAATGCACATCTTAATTTAATTAATCTACACTGTAGCTATAACAAATCTTTCACTTGCTTTCTCACTCACTGACTCAGATCGAAACACTATTATACGGTCCAAATCTCTTGGCGTTTGAGGCGTGTCCACTAAAACGGTACTAGCGAATAGTAGCAGTTCGGCGTTGCCTCATACGGACAGTACACCTCGCCGCTGTCAAAACTCTAATTCAAATATCATGTGCGGGCATGCCTATTTCATATTTCAGAAAAGCAACCAGTAGTTAGGATAAAAGGCGACGTTTTCCTGAGCAAATGCAAAAAAAGAATCTTATTTTACACCCAATGGTTCGCCATTATTTTATAGTTTTCTTTCGTGATGTTTAAACACAGACTTTTAGTCATAGTTATGCTTGTAATAGTAATAAATCGATTGCTGTCGTAGATATTTTATATATTGTTATATATAGACATACGTATTACTTAATAATGTGCAATTCTCTATGTCCTAAATAAATTTAGAAATAGTTATTCCACGAGGTTTTCTAATACAGCCACAAACTCGTCATGGAAATCCTTTCGAAGCCCTCTGACGCAGCTCAATAAAACCATATATGACTTTTTTAATAAATAACGTCAAGTATGGGTTTGTTTAACAGAATAATACCATTGGAAAACCAATGATTAAGTGCGTTTTAGTGGTTATTATGCTTACTTCTGCATAATGTGGAATCCTAGAACCAAGCACGTATCCGTTACATGAGAAGAGCATGTTGTGCTTTTTACAACATTCAACACCTCGTTACTTTGAATGCACTACCCAATAAATAAATAAATACATAAATAAATAATAATCATCATCATAAGCCAACTGAGAACTTTAAGCAAAGAATCAGCAACTGCTATCACATACTCGAGGAAGCATCAACAATGGAATTCATTGCATCATTGACGCGATAACTTAAGGTTAAAATAAACACTGATAAAGCAAAAACACTGCAGGTGTACTTTTTACAGCACGCTTGTGACTCAATTGTGAATTCATCTGCGGTGTACTCAGTTCTTTAGTGATAGGCTTTGTCCAAAACTTAACTCTTTCATAAA
This sequence comes from Deroplatys truncata, assembly GCA_030765065.1. NCBI lineage: Eukaryota > Metazoa > Arthropoda > Insecta > Mantodea > Mantidae > Deroplatys > Deroplatys truncata. Next base: position 700,262,663 of record CM060990.1, read on the forward strand.
AATGTCTCAGTAGGAACAAAAAGCAGGTTCTGGCGCAAGGGAAGATGCCGACAAGCGATAAGCTTCTTTGTTCTACGCCGACAAGCCCGCCAGTTCCCTTTGAGGCCTTACATGCCGCCAGGTCTCGTGTCGTTAGGCCCCGCCCCCTCTCGCTTTGTGCGCTTACCTAATGCCGACAGTGTCTGTGCCGACAGGTCCTACGCCCTCCCCCTTGCGTTCTACTGTGGCGTCCTGACTTGAGGAATTTGTTTTCTCGAGGCCTGCCGCCCCTCGGTAAATTAATTAGGTAATGTTCGTCAAACATTTTTTTATGACTACTAATGCCTACACATTGCAGTTCTTTAGTGATAGGGTTTGTCCAAAACTTAACTCTTTCATAAACATGTCTCAGTAGAAACAAAAAGCCGGTTCTGGCGCAAAGGAAGATGCCGACAAGTGATAAGCTTCTTTGTTCTACGCCGACAAACCGGCCGGTTCCCTTTGAGGCCTTACATGCCGCCAGGTCTCGTGTCGTTAGGCACCGCCCCCTCTCGCTTTGTGCGCTTACATAATGCCGACAGTGTCTGTGCCGACAGGTCCTACCCCCTCCCCCCATGCGTTCTACTGTGGCGTCCTGACTTGAAGAATTTGTTTTCTCGAGGCCTGCCGCCCCTCGGCAAATTAATTAGGTAATGTTCGTCAAACATTTTTTAAGACTACTAATGCCTGCACATTGCATCCTCGAGCAATTAAGTTTTTCGAATAATGAATTGTATATGAATTGACTCGAGCGTGAGTGTTAGCGTGTATAAGTAGCCCGCTCGCGGGAACAGTCTGTCATGTAATGAAAACACTGCAACCTTCTTCTATCTGAGGAAAGCGGTTGTCCATTAGCTGACAATGTTAGACGCTTTCACCACATTAATAGACTTTTAAGTTTGCATTCCGGATCTGTTTACATACATTAGCGAACAACAGCCGGACATGTAATGAAAAACTCGCAACGTACTTCTGCCTGGTGGTAACGGTGACCTCCATTAGCTGACAACGTTAGACGCTTTCACCACATTAGCGAACAATGTCAGTAATTGTTTTCCTAAGTGCTCTGCACAACTCTCACCACTTCAGCTTTCAGCGGGGGAAATGATGTAAAAAGCAGTAACTTCTCCAATGAGTTCCAAGTTGACCCGGATGGCTGGGTTCGAATCCTAGGAGTGATTACAAATTCAGCTTCTAATAACTCAGAGACTAATTACGATAAAGACGTCAAATAAAGTTTATTACATTAATGTCATTAGGTAGTTTCTTGTGAATGTATATTTGGGTACATGGTGTCCAGGGTTCGAATACCGATAAAATGTAATTTAATTATAAATTTAATAACTCCTAAACTAATTAAGATAAACACGCCAAATAAACTTTATTGCGTTTATGTTATTAGGTAGTATCTTGTGGATGTATACTTGGGTACCTGGTGTTCTGGGTTCAATCCTTAATTTTTTAAATCGTCATTATCTCAGAAACTAAGAGAGGTAGAGGAGTTGACCAAAGCATGATTGATAGCTCCTATGATGGGTAATTAATACTGTATATAATTTTCAATCAGTCTTTCTTATTTCGAAGCCCGATCTTTTAATCACTTACTTATTTTCTTCTCTATACTCTAGAATATATCACTTAGATTGATACTGTAACTGCATACACCACCTTTAAACATATCAAACTGATATTGTAAATAATTTTGTTTCTGGTGTCCAGAGTTCGAATACCGATAAAATGTAATTTAATTATAAATTTAATAACTCCTAAACTAATTAAGACAAAGACACCAAATAAACATTATTGTGTTTATGTTATTAGGTAGTATCTTGTGGATGTGTAATTAGATACCTGACGTTCTGGGTTCGATCCTAATTTTTAAATCACCATTATCTCGTAAACTAAGAAAGCTAGAGGGATGGACCAAAGCATGATTGATATCCCCTATGATGGGTAATTAATACTGTATATAATTTTCAATCAGTTGTCCTTATTTCGAATCCTGTTCTTTCAATCACTTACTTATTTTTTCTCTATACTCTAGAATATATCACTTAGATTGATACCGTAACTGCATACACCACCTTTAAACATATCAAACTAATATTGTAAACAATTTTGTTTCTGGTGTCCTGGGTTCGAATACCGATAAAATGTAATTTAATTATAAATTTAATAACTCCTAAACTAATTAAGATAAAGACACCAAATAAACTTTATTGCGTTTATTTTATTAGGTAGTATCTTGTGGATGTGTAATTAGATACCTGACGTTCTGGGTTCGATCATAATTTTTAAATCACCATTATCTCAGAAACTAAGAAAGCTAGAGGAGTGGACCAAAGCATGACTGATAAGTTCTATACTGGGTGATTAATGCTGTATATAATTGCCAATCAGTTGTGCTTGATTCGATTCCCCATCTTTTAATGACTTCCTTAATTTTCCTCTGTACACTAGTATATATCACTTAGATCGATGATGTACTTTGTTTAACATGTTGAGCTAATATCATAAATTATTTTGTTCCTGGTGTTCTGGGTTCGAATGCCGATTCAATGAAATTTATTTACAAATTTAATAACGCGTAATCTAATTTAGATAGAAATGTCAAGGTAAACGCAAACAGAGTATCTAGTCCTTAAATATCGTTATCATGACAAATATTACTTTAAAGTACTCAGATCGAATCCCGAAGGGATGATTTCATATATCGTCAAGCCTAGGGATCATATCAGGTTCCAATAAAGATTAAATGCTTGATGCTGATGTGGGGGAGCTAAAATACATTTATTAAAAGTATTACCCGGTTCGATTTAGAAGCTTAGAATCTGTGTAACTATGGAAAAATTGCTTTTCTCGTGATTGTAGTGAAATGTAATGGGCTTTCTGTGAGAAGGTGGAAAGGAAGAATTGAAAAGGGAATGAAAACATGAGATAATGTAGTATATACATACATTTAACTAAATAAGGAGGAAAATCTTCTCGTTACCTTTTAAGCTTTTACTTTAAGTATTGTGATAATACAGCTGGAATTAACCTTGGTACAATAGGTGGTGGTGGTGGTGGTGGTGGTTGTAGGCTTTGAATTTGAAATATATGTATGAATGAGCGTGTGAGAATGCTTCTCTTGCTGGTGTGACAGCATAAGCAGGTAGTTATGAGACGAGTTTAAACGTGTTTGATGCTGTCAGACATCCTGTCTCTAGGTGTGACGTCATAAACATCCTGCTTCTGGGCGTGAGGTTATATGGCTGAGATTAATACACGTTGAGTGATCATATACAGCTGGTTATGGAGCGAGTTTATGATTGATCTAAAAGGTTCGTGCTCCCTCTATAAATATGTTATATGGGAAAGGATGCTCTCCTGAAACATTAGGTCTCTAGACAGAAATTGTTCACAGAGACGGAGACGTCAGGATGGATGGGTGCATCTTATATATGAGAGAGGTAGGGGAATATGAGGAGAAGTGCTAGGCTAGTCAGGGTTTGAGGTGTGGAATATGCGTTTATATGGGAAAGATAGGGGAAACGTGTACAGGTAATAGGCTAGACAGATGCTGAAGGACTGGAATATAGGCTTATACGGGGAAGAGATAGCGAAATACGAGGAGAGGTGCTAGTCTAGACTGATGCTGAAGGAGGAGAGGATACGCTTTATACGGAAGAGATAGGGATAACGAGGAGAGGTACTAGAAGGGTAGAATATAGCGTTTTTATATAGGAGAGCTAGCAAACCGAGGAGAGGTATTAGGCGGGAAGGCTTGAATGACAGAGTATGCGTTTATATGGAGAGACGAGGAAAACGAAGGTAGGTGCTAGGTTGAGAGAGTCTTCAAGGAGGAAAATGCATTTATATGAGAGCGTTAGGGAATACGATGAGAGGTGCTAGTCTAGAGAGAGTTCAGGAGTAGAGTATACGTTTTATATGGGAGAAATATGGAAAACGGGAGAGATACAAGGGTAGACAGTGGTTGAAGGAGTAGGAATGTAGGTTTATACGGTAATATAGAGAGTAATTCAGTTATAAAACTTCTCTCATCCAGCATTACAACACTTTTATATACTTATTTTCTAAACCTTACAAACTCTATATATGTTAAACAGTAGTGCGCGAGACGGAGAGGGACAAACTGTATATCGGTTTACAGTGAAGTATACGTCCTAACCTATTCCCACCTTGTTTGTTCTGGATCTTCTCATTCCTATCATCATCTGACTTAACCACGTAACAAGACGTAACACAACGTAACATTACAACATGACAAGACGTCATACTGAGTAACATAACCACGCATAATCACGTGAAATCTCGTAACCAGAAACGTTACATTCTTCGAGTGTAGGAGAGAGTCGATTCGGTATAACATGTTGCTCTATGAAGCTTAAATCTTGACAAAGAACGATTCTTAAAAATCCGCCATATACAGCATCTAATAACGCGTTTTCCTCCATGTGTAATGTATGAAAAATTGAGTTTCTCATTCCTTAGTTGCACAGATTTTCTCCGGCAGTAGCTCATGCTAAAACTAAAAGAAATTAAATGAATACGTGAATGCTAACGCTCGAAGGAATTAAAAGCGAATGAATGAATTCATAACACGCAAGTATGTATATATCCAGGATGAGAACGACGGAGGGAATTGCGATCAATGCATAGCAGGGGGAAAGGATACTCTCTTGAAACATTAGTCATCTAGACAACTATTGTTCACGGAGCCCGTAGACGTCAGGTTGAATGGCACAGACCTCAGGTTCAAATCTTTAAGGGTACGGACCCCCGCCTTTTGCCTGTCATGTATACTAAACCATCCTAACAGCGTAACATTACGTTACAACGACACGTAACCAGAACATGGCGAGTGCGAGCATGGAAAAAAGGATGCTCTCTGGGAACATTCGTGAAAAGGGATCCTCTCTGGAAACACTAGTCATCCGCACAACGGATTGTCCCTAACATTTCCAGATTTCGAACCGTTCAACATCGTGACGCGCTACGCTCATCTACATTTCGACGAAATTTTACCTCCTGAATTAAAGTTTGGTGCTCTGTATAGAACTGCACAACTTGCATTACGCTGTGTGTCCCTAGCGTTTCCAGCTCCTGAATCGTTCCAGCTAGTGGACTACCTCTACCATCTTCATGTCAACGATCTGTTACTCTGAATTAAAGTTTGGTGATCTGTATAGACCTGTACAACATGCATTACGCTATGTAACAGACTCATCACGCTATGTAACAACATGATCACGCTATGTAACAAACTGATCACGCTATGTAATAACCTGATCACGCTATGTAACAACCCGATCACGCTATGTAACAACATGATCACGATATGTAACAACATGATCACGCTATGTAACAACATGATCACGCTATGTAACAACCTGATCACTTAATGTAACAAGCTGATCACGCTATGCAACAACATGAATACGCTATGTAACAACCTGATCACGCTATGTAACAACCTGATCACTTAATGTAACAACCCGATCACGCTATGTTACAACATGATCACGCTATGTAACAACCTGATCACGCTATGTAACAACATGATCACGGTATGTAACAACCTGATCACGCTATGTAACAACATGATCACGCTATGTAACAACATAATCACGCTATGTAACAACATGATCACGCTATGTAACAACCTGATCACGCTATGTAACAACATGATCACGCTATGTAACAACCTGATCACGCTTTGTAACAACATGATCACGCTAAAAAACAACCTGATCACGCTATGTAACAACATGATCACGCTATGTAACAAGCTGATCACGCTATGTAACAACATGATCACGCTATGTAACAACCTGATCACGCTATGTAACAACATGATCACGGTATGTAACAACCTGATCACGCTATGTAACAACCAGATCACGCTATGTAACAACCTGATTACGCTATGTAAGAACATGATCACGCTATGTAACAACCTGATCACGCTATGTAACAACATGATCACGCTATGTAACAACCTGATCACGCTATGTAACGACATGATCACGCTATGTAACAAGCTGATCACGCTATGTAACAACATGATCACGCTATGTAACAACCTGATCACGCTATGTAACAACATGATCACGCTATGTAACAACCTGATCACGCTTTGTAGCAACATGATCACGCTATAAAACAACCTGATCACGCTATGTAACAACATGATCACGCTATGTAACAACATGATCACGCTATGTAACAACATGATCACGCTATGTGACAAGCTGATCACGCTATGTAACAACATGATTACGCTATGTAACAACATGATCACGCTATTTAACAACCTGATCGCGCTATGTAACAGCCTCATCACCCATTGTAACAGCCTCATCACTTTGTGTAACAGACTGATCACGCTATGTAAGAACCTGATCACACTATGTAACAACCTGAGCACGCTATGTAACAACATGATCACGCTATGTAACAACCTGATCACGCTATGTAACAGCATGATCACGCTATGTAACAACCTTATCACGCTATGAACAACATGATCACGCTATGTAACATGATCACGCTATGTAACATGATCACGCTATGTAACAACCTGATCACGCTATGTAACAACATGATTACGCTATGTAACAACATGATCACGCTATGTAACAACCTGATCACGCTATGTAACAACATGATCACGCTATGTAACAACATGATCACGCTATGTAACCACCTGATCACGCTATGTAACAACATGAATACGCTATGTAACAACCTGATCACGCTATGTAACAACATGATCACGCTATTTAATAACCTGATCACGTTATGTAACAACATGATCACGCTATGTAACAACCTGATCACGCTATGTAACAACATGATCACGCTATGTAACAACCTCATCACGCTATGTAACAACATGATCACGCTATGTAACAACATGATCACGCTATGTAACAACCTCATCACTCTATCTAACAACATGATCACGCTATGTAACAACATGATCACGCTATGTAACAACCTCATCACGCTATGTAACAACCTGATCACGCTATGTAACAATCTGATCACGCTAACCAAACTTTAATTCAGAGTAACATATCGTTGACATGAAGATGGTAGAGGTAGTCCACTAGCTGGAACGATTGAGGAGCTGGAAACGCTAGGGACACACAGCGTAATGCAAGTTGTGCAGTTCTATACAGAGCACCAAACTTTAATTCAGGAGGTAAAATTTCGTCGAAATGTAGATGACCGTAGCGCGTCACGATGTTGAACGGTTCGAAATCTGGAAATGTTAGGGACAATCCGTTGTGCGGATGACTAGTGTTTCCAGCGAGGATCCCTTTTCACGAATGTTCCCAGAGAGCATCCTTTTTTCCATGCTCGCACTCGCCATGTTCTGGTTACGTGTCGTTGTAACGTAATGTTACGCTGTTAGGATGGTTTAGTATACATGACAGGCAAAAGGCGGGGGTCCGTACCCTTAAAGATTTGAACCTGAGGTCTGTGCCATTCAACCTGACGTCTACGGGCTCCGTGAACAATAGTTGTCTACATGACTAATGTTTCAAGAGAGTATCCTTTCCCCCTGCTATGCATTGATCGCAATTCCCTCCGTCGTTCTCATCCTGGATATATACATAGTTGCGTGTTATGAATTCATTCGCTTTTAATTCCTTCGAGCGTTAGCATTCACGTATTCATTTAATTTCTTTTAGTTTTAGCATGAGCTACTGCCGGAGAAAATCTGTGCAACTAACGAATGAGAAACTCAATTTTTCATACATTACACATGGAGGAAAACGCGTTATTAGATGCTGTATATGGCGGATTTTTAAGAATCGTTCTTTGTCAAGATTTAAGCTTCATAGAGCAACATGTTATACCGAATCGACTCTCTCTCCTACACTCGAAGAATGTAACGTTTCTGGTTACGAGATGTCACGTAATGTTGCGTGGTTATGTTACTTAGTATGACGTCTTGTCATGTTGCTATGTTACGTTGTGTTGCGTCTTGTTACGTGGTTACGTCAGATGATGATAGGAATGAGAAGATCCAGAACAAACAAGGTGGGAATAGGTTAGGACGTATACTTCACTGTAAACCGATATACAGTTTGTCCCTCTCCGTCTCGCGCACTACTGTTTAACATATATAAAGTTTGTAAGGTTTAGAAAATAAGTATATAAAAGTGTTGTAATGCTGGATGAGAAAATTTTATAATCGAATTACTCTCTATATTACCGTATAAACCTGCATTCCTACTCCTTCAACCACTGTCTACCCTTTTATCTCTCCCGTTTTCCGAATTTCTCCCATATAAAACGTATACTCTACTCGTCAACTCCATCTAGACTAGTACCTCTCATCGTATTCCCTAACGCTCTCATATAAATGCATTTTCCTCCTTGAAGACTCTCTCAACTTAGCACCTACCTTCGATTTCCTCGTCTCTCCATATAAACGCATACTCTGTCATTCAAGCCTTCCCGCCTAATACCTCTCCTCGGTTTGCTAGCTCTCCTATATAAAAACGCTATATTCTACCCTTCTAGTACCTCTCCTCGTATTCCCTATCTCTTCAGTATAAAGCGTATCCTCTCCTCCTTCAGCATCAGTCTAGACTAGCACCTCTCCTCGTATTTCGCTATCTCTTCCCCGTATAAGCCTATATTCCAGTCCTTCAGCATCTGTCTAGCCTATTACCTGTACACGTTTCCCCTATCTTTCCCATATAAACGCATATTCCACACCTCAAACCCTGACTAGCCTAGCACTTCTCCTCATATTCCCCTACCTCTCTCATATATAAGATGCACCCATCCATCCTGACGTCTCCGTCTCTGTGAAAAATTTCTGTCTAGAGACCTAATGTCTCAGGAGAGCATCCTTTCCCCTATAACATATTTATAGAGGGAGCACGAACCTTTTAGATCAATCATAAACTCGCTCCATAACCAGCTGTATATGATCACTCAACGTGTATTAATCTCAGCCATATAACCTCACGCCCAGAAGCAGGATGTTTATGACGTCACACCTAGAGACAGGATGTCTGACAGCATCAAACACGTTTAAACTCGTCTCATAACTACCTGCTTATGCTGTCACACCAGCAAGGGAAGCATTCTCACACGCTCATTCAGACATATATTTCAAATTCAAAGCCTACAACCACCACCACCACCACCTATTGTACCAAGGTTAATTCCAGCTGTATTATCACAATACTTAAAGTAAAAGCTTAAAAGGTAACGAGAAGATTTTCCTCCTTATTTAGTTAAATGTATGTATATACTACATTATCTCATGTTTTCATTCCCTTTTCAATTCTTCCTTTCCACCTTCTCACAGAAAGCCCATTACATTTCACTACAATCACGAGAAAAGCAATTTTTCCATAGTTACACAGATTCTAAGCTTCTAAATCGAACCGGGTAATACTTTTAATAAATGTATTTTAGCTCCCCCACATCAGCATCAAGCATTTAATCTTTATTGGAACCTGATATGATCCCTAGGCTTGACGATATATGAAATCATCCCTTCGGGATTCGATCTGAGTACTTTAAAGTAATATTTGTCATGATAACGATATTTAAGGACTAGATACTCTGTTTGCGTTTACCTTGACATTTCTATCTAAATTAGATTACGCGTTATTAAATTTGTAAATAAATTTCATTGAATCGGCATTCGAACCCAGAACACCAGGAACAAAATAATTTATGATATTAGCTCAACATGTTAAACAAAGTACATCATCGATCTAAGTGATATATACTAGTGTACAGAGGAAAATTAAGGAAGTCATTAAAAGATGGGGAATCGAATCAAGCACAACTGATTGGCAATTATATACAGCATTAATCACCCAGTATAGAACTTATCAGTCATGCTTTGGTCCACTCCTCTAGCTTTCTTAGTTTCTGAGAAAATGGTGATTTAAAAATTATGATCGAACCCAGAACGTCAGGTATCTAATTACACATCCACAAGATACTACCTAATAAAATAAACGCAATAAAGTTTATTTGGCGTCTTTATCGTAATTAGTTTAGGAGTTATTAAATTTATAATTAAATTACATTTCATCGGTATTCAACACTGGACACCAGAAACAAAATTATTTACAATATTGGTTTGATATGTTTAAAGGTGCTGTATGCAGTTACAGCATCAATCTAAGTGATATATTCTAGAGTATAGAGAAAAATAAGTAAGTGATTGAAAGATCGGGATTCGAAGTAAGGACAACTGCTTGAAAATTATATACAGTATCAATTGCCCATCATAGGAGCTATCAATCATGCTCTGGTCAACTCCTCTACCTCTCTTAGTTTCTGAGATAATGACGATTTAAAAATTAGGATCGAACCCTGAGCGTCAGGTATCTAATTACACATCCACAAGATACTACCTAATAACATAAACGCAATAAAGTTTATTTGGCGTCTTTATCTTAATTAGTTTAGGAGTTATTAAATTTATAATTAAATTACATTTTATCGGTATTCGAACCCTGTACACCAGAAACAAAGTTATTTACAATATTAGTTTGATATGTTTAAAGGTGCTGTATGCAGTTACAGCATCAATCTAAGTGATATATTCTAGAGTATAGAGAAAAATAAGTAAGTGATTGAAAGATCGGGATTCGAAGTAAGGACAACTGATTGAAAATTATATACAGTATTAATTGCCCATCATAGGAGCTATCAATCATGCTTTGGTCAACTCCTCTACCTCTCTTAGTTTCTGAGATAATGACGATTTAAAAAATTAAGGATTGAACTAAGAACACGAAGTACCCAAGTATACATCCACAAGATACTACCTAATACTATAAACGCAATAAAAATTATTAGGCGTCTTTATCTTAATTAGTTTAGGAGTTATTAAATTTATAATTAAATTACATTTTATCGGTATTCGAACCCTGGACACCAGAAACAAAATTATTTACAATATTAGTTTGATATGTTTAAAGGTGCTGTATGCAGTTACAGCATCAATCTAAGTGATATATTCTAGAGTATAGAGAAAAATAAGTAAGTGATTGAAAGATCGGGATTCGAAATAAGGACAACTGATTGAAAATTATATACAGTGTTAATTCCACATCATAGGAGCTATCAATCATGCTTTGGTCAACTCCGCCACCTCTCTTAGTTTCTGAGATAATGACGATTTAAAAAATTAAGGATTGAACCCAGAACACCAGGTATCTAATTACACATCCACAAGATACTACCTAATAATATAAACGCAATAAAGTTTATCTGGCGTCTTTATCTTAATTAGTTTAGGAGTTATTAAATTTATAATTAAATTAGATTTTATCGGTATTCGAACCCTGGACACCAGAAAGAAAATTATTTACAATATTAGTTTGATATGTTTAAAGGTGCTGTATGCAGTTACAGCATCAATCTAAGTGATATATTCTAGAGTATAGAGAAAAATAAGTAAGTAATTGAAAGATCGGGATTCGAAATAATGACAACTGATTGAAAATTATATACAGTATTAATTACCCATTATAGGAGCTATCAATCATGCTTTGGTCCACTCCTCTACCTCTCTTAGTTTCTGAGATAACGACGATTTAAAAAATTAAGGATTGAACCCAGAACACCAGGTACCCAAATATACATCCACAAGATACTAACTAATAACATAAACGCAATAAAGTTTATTTGGCGTCTTTATCTTAATTAGTTTAGGAGTTATTAAATTTATAATTAAATTACATTTTATCGGTATTCGAACCCTGGACACCATGTACCCAAATATACATTCACAAGAAACTACCTAATGGCATTAATGTAATAAACTTTATTTGACGTCTTTATCGTAATTAGTCTCTGAGTTATTAGAAGCTGAATTTGTAATCACTCCTAGGATTCGACCCCAGCCATCCCGGTCAACTTGGAACTCATTGGAGAAGCTGCTGCTTTTTATATCATTTCCCCCGCTAAAAGCTGAAGTGGTGAGAGTTGTGCAGAGCACTTAGGAAAACAATTACTGACATTGCTCGCTAATGTGGTGAAAGCGTCTAACGTTGTCAGCTAATGGAGGTCACCGTTACCACCAGGCAGAAGTACGTTGCGAGTTTTTCATTACATGTCCGGCTGTTGTTCGCTAATGTATGTAAACAGATCCGGAATGCAAACTTAAAAGTCTATTAATGTGGTGAAAGCGTCTAACATTGTCAGCTAATGGACAACCGCTTTCCTCAGATAGAAGAAGGTTGCAGTGTTTTCATTACATGACAGACTGTTCCCGTGAGCGGGCTACTTATACACGCTAACACTCACGCTCGAGTCAATTCATATACAATTCATTATTCAAAAAACTTAATTGCTCGAGGATGCAATGTGCAGGCATTAGTAGTCATAAAAAATTGTTTGACGAACATTACCTAATTAATTTGCCGAGGGGCGGCAGGCCTCGAGAAAACAAATCCCTCAAGTCAGGATGCCACAGTAGAACGCATGGGGGGAGGGGGTAGGACCTGTCGGCACAGACACTGTCGGCATTAGGTAAGCGCACAAAGCGAGGGGGGCGGGGCCTAACGACACGAGACCTGGCGGCATGTAAGGCCTCAAAGGGAACCGGCGGGCTTGTCGGCGTAGAACAAAGAAGCTTATCGCTTGTCGGCATCTTCCTTTGCGCCAGAACCGGCTTTTTGTTCCTACTTGTGTCCTAGTAAGCCCAGTAGTACCAGTGGATATAGAAGTAAAGTTAGGGCTGTCTACAGTGTGTATAGTTTCTTTAAAAAGTACGTCAACGAAGAAAAACGCAAAAATCTTAACCTCACGAAATGTCAAGAACTTACGGATGAGGCGTGCCTATTAAGTACATCAAATGTTTTACGTGTGTGTAGGGAAGCCGAGAAAGCATACACGCGTACCTAAGAGAATGGCAAACCTGGACGATCAAAAAGATGTACGGCGCAGTGTTTTTGAATTCCATGATAAAGGGGATGTCGAGGACGATGAGGACATGCCGTTAGCTGTGCTAGTTGAATAACAAAGGACGCATAGAAAGGTATGTGTTTTATTTCTCTATTTGTGTACTACATTTTCATTATCGTGTTTCTTCTTGTTTTCTTGTAGTGCTTTAATGAACATTGCGATAGCATTTATAACAAACGCGTAACGTTCTGACAAAGCTAAGTGAAGTTTGGCAACCGCGCGGCCATTCCGTGTTGGTTATCACGAAACGTCAAGAGATTTGGACCGCACAGTAACCATTCGCTCTCCAATTCGGATTATCGCATCATACGGTGCTGCAAGATAAGCACCTAGCTGTTTACAGCTGGCCAGGAATTAACATTTATCTACACTTGTATAACAAACTTTAGTTTTATCAACACGATACTTCATGAGCTAAACAGTAATCAAAGAGTTCGAAAAATGATTTTTGGCCGTCTAGACTGTCGAAATTATAGTGTGGTCAGCACCAAGTTTCCTCCAGGCAGATTGTTGGTTTTCGTGACCTAAGACCGCTATATCGCAGCTCCTTAAATGCATCACGATGCTGAGTGGACACCGCTCCCATTACATTTGCAATCCCATGGGTGGGCTCGAACCCACGCGCATCCTTACTACTTTCCGAATTGGCTTAATCACTCTGCACTTGTATCCCCGGTTACAGAGTTTTGCTGAAAATATCCAGACAGAAATTGAATATCGGTCAGTTGTTCAAAGAACGGCATGTGCATTTTATTCCTTTAACGTTCTACATTTACGGTATCTGCAAAATGTACTGAAAATACACATCCTCAGCTCAAAATACCCCAATTTTCTCGACATGCAGTGGGGTTTCCTGTGCAAAATGGGGTTTCTCTTAGCTCCAATACCCATTAATCCGAATTAAAACATTGCCGAGAAGATTGTTACATTTGGATCGATGACCCCGTTATTAACATTCCTCATATTCTAGTTCCACACATGTAACCGACTCTGGTAGCAATTCGTTGACAACAGCCATCTTGTACGGTTTCAGTTTTAAGGGTTTAGTAGCTTGCCACATTGAGTTAATTGAAACTGCGGCTTCCTGCGAAAGTCGCCGCAAAGATTTCTAGCCGCTCTCCAACTTCAGTAAACAGCGCTTTACTCTTCGCCTCTTATCATTTTTCTTAAATTTGTTTATGAGCTTATGCAGTTTCTCCGCTTAGAGGATGCGCAGCTAGGAATTCCATTAAAGCAGGCCTTCTAACTTCCCTGCAAGCTGTAATCGCATTCGAATCATATATTAAAATCCTATACTGCAATATCTACTTATCTGGTGACAATATTATAACAAAAAATCTAAAACATTCTTAACAAGTAGACATTAAAATCACTTCCAAACTCGACACAAGCTTCGGTGAGGCTGAGGAAGGATCAAACGTAAGGCACGAGCGCAAGGTGCGTGGCGGATGTTTTTGGCGGCCAAATCGTAAGTGAAAATCATTACACTTACAACACTGTGATTGGCGGATAGCCCTATATGATATGTTAGGGTCGGTCTGGTTTAACACATTTTTTCTGTTTTCCTACTTATTTTATATGGCGCGAGCAATTCTTCTGCCCTTACAATCACCGAGTTACAGGAAGACACTACCGCCAATAATCTGTTAAAGCGCTTTCACTTTAAATACAAAGGAGTTGCAAACAAAACCGTGTAACAAGCGAGCTGGTGGGCGTTCAGATCGTAACATTTGTGGTACTATAGTGATCATTTTCTAAACGCAATGACCTATCAAACTTTAAAGCAAAATTTGTATACTCATATTAGCCATTTTAAGTATTTGGGCAGTTTAATCAGTGTCTTTAAACACGGGTGGAACAGTAGATAGGTAGAGCTGCCATTTGTCTACTCTTAGTCTTATGTGTTAGAGGTTTGGGATGCAAAATTTTGGAATAAGACACACAAAATGTTTAAAGCTGCAGAATGTACCGTATTCGCATGTCATCTGGAGCAGTTTACTGTCGCCCATACTTAGTTCCCGTCATTTCTCCATGTGCTCGGCGGAGTGATACATTAAGGTTTGTTTCGTGGTGTAGATTTTACCTCTAGCTCCCGAGGTCGCGGGTTCAAACTCGGCGGAGGGCGATGAATTTTTTCGGGCGTAAAAATGCTTAGTATGGCTTCCTTCGAAAGGGAAGTAAAGCCGGTGGTCCCGTGTCGTAGATTTATGCAAGTAAAAGAACCTCAAGCCTGATAGAGGTCTCTGAGTAAAATTTCCGATCTTTCACGCCCAATGTAGAATGGGACGCTAAGGACCACAGCAGTTAAAGAGCGTCCATAAATAAAATTCAATTTAATTTTTTTATTAAGGTTTGTTTACTTCTACTTTGAACTTAGAGTGAAACAGGTACACGTGCTAATGCTGGAGGCATCTATAGTAAATTGTGGCTTCCGCGATTCCCAGATTTAAATGTTTGCTGTTATTATCTCCTAGCATTATCAAAGTTAGCAGCGCAACAGTGAATCCAACTTAAGCCAAATGGAAATACAATACGAAGCCGTTCGTGGTGCGACAATATTTTGAGGCCGTACCCTATGCCTCAAATGTTGATGCTGCTATCTCGAAGTTGCATCCATTTATATAACAGTTAATGTTACCTGCTTTGTTGATGAGTTCAACGAATTCGTCATCTCCCTGCTCGTGCTGCGTTGTCTAGTCTGCCAGCTGCTACAGTAGTATAGCTATGCGTTCTTTGTCTCAGGTATGCGTGAGTGTAATGTGAAAGGATAACACCAAATTAGTTAGCTCATAAATTTTAATGTTGAGTAAAATATTCTGTTGAAGAGAATCGCCGACTGTTGAATTAAATTAATTTTAGAATAATAATGATGCGAATCGTCAGTTGCCTTAAGTCGAAGAAATGTTATTCGGAAAGGTCCCTCGCAATAGCCGCTAAATCTTTCTAACCTCCCTACGCGCTACACAACTAAAAATGAAACTAAATACCACACGAATAATCACAAGCGTCGTCATACGAGTAAGTCAGATTAAGTAAGCACGCCCTTTTCTAAAGGACTCGCTAATGTCCTTTTTCTCCGAATAAATCTTTCAACTCAGGCTTATTACATTATGTATTGATTTAATATACAGAAATTAATTATAGAAATTATTCATCCATCGTACTATCATTTCTTTATTTATTTGTATCCACCTGTCAATAATTACGGTACCAAAATGACCCGTTACATTTGTTTCTTATTTGCAATAATAAAAGAATGTACACGTTTGCCCGAATAAATTTTTAACTTTTAATTTATCTGATCCCATTTCGGCAACTCTTGCAATTTTCTTACACATTTTACAAATTTCTCCTTGTTTGCAACTCACTATTACATGCAAATATTTCAAGAAAGATTGATAACTTTTATTTTCACAAATTAAATACAATACATCTTATGCTAAATTGTCTACATTATTTTGCATTTTTATTCTCTCTTCTTTTGAACTTATACAAATTTCCAAAAGTCTTTGCTTTGGTATTTTATTGAAGCACTGGTTTTAATGTTTGTTATGTTCCCTTTACTTCACTTTCACTATGTTCTGCTTAAGACTAATTTTTACAATTTTGTACTTATTCTCTAATTACAACTTTCAGAGTGTTGTCTTCTACGTCATACATATTTATTATAATCATCTATAAATAAAATTGCACCCACAAATTCAATTATCAAAAGGAGAAACACCTGACTGATCCTGTATGGATGAAGGAGTTGCTTATCCCAACGTCCCATTAGGTTTTCACTTTTGGCATCTTTTACCTCATACGTATATTTTCCAACTTAAGACACAATTACTGCAGGACCCTTGTATATTAGTTCCATTATTTTATTTCTCCCTTTTAATACATTCGATAACTTATCTTTTACTAAACTAAATCACCTATTTCAGGTTCCCACTTTTGCTTTCTTTGTTTTCTTTTGGATTTTCGTTTCTCTGCCTTTTTCTTTAGCCTTTCAAATGCAATCGTAACCCTATCTTCTTCACTTAGCTGAATTTTATTTTCATTTACATTCTTAGATACATTTTGAAATATTTGTTCTGGTTCCTTTTCGAACATGAGTTTTATAAGTGCAAATCCTGTTGTGACAATTATTTCTAATTTTCTCTATCGGAGAACAATATCTAACCCAATGTTTAGGATTCTTGTGAATCAGATACCTATATTCCTCAATACACGTTCTGTTGAGCTACCAGATGAGCAACGATACAGTTTTATACCATTATTTTTCAGTGTTTGAGTAAGGGATGTACTTGTGTGAACTGTGGCATTGTCATACTCCACGGTCTAGTGGTACCATGCTAGCTTCTAGTTTCCGAGGTCGCGGATGACAATGGATTTTTTCGGCCGTTAAAATCCTTAGCATGGCTTCCTTCGGTAGGGAAGTAAAGCCGGTGGTCCCGTGTCATAGATTTACGGCACGCAAAAAACCTCAAGCCTAATAGAGAGGCCGTTAAAATCCTTAGCATGGTTTCCTTCGGTAGGGAAGTAAAACCGGTGGTCCCGTGTCATAGATCTACGGCACGCAAAAATCCTTAGCATGGTTTCCTTCGGTAGGGAAGTAAAGCCGGTGGTCCCGTGTCATAGATCTACGGCACGCAAAAATCCTTAGCATGGTTTCCTTCGGTAGGGAAGTAAAGCCGGTGGTCCCGTGTCGTAGATCTATGGCACGCAAAAATCCTTAGCATGGTTTCCTTCGGTAGGGAAGTAAAGCCGGTGGTCCCGTGTCATAGATCTACGGCACGCAAAAATCCTTAGCATGGTTTCCTTCGGTAGGGAAATAAAGCCGGTGGTCCCGTGTCATAGATCTACGGCACGCAAAACAACCTCAAGCCTAATAGAGAGGCCGTTAAAATCCTTAGCATGGTTTCCTTCGGTAGGGAAGTAAAACCGGTGGTCCCGTGTCATAGATCTACGGCACGCAAAAATCCTTAGCATGGTTTCCTTCGGTAGGGAAGTAAAGCCGGTGGTCCCGTGTCATAGATCTACGGCACGCAAAAATCCTTAGCATGGTTTCCTTCGGTAGGGAAGTAAAGCCGGTGGTCCCGTGTCGTAGATCTATGGCACGCAAAAATCCTTAGCATGGTTTCCTTCGGTAGGGAAGTAAAGCCGGTGGTCCCGTGTCATAGATCTACGGCACGCAAAAATCCTTAGCATGGTTTCCTTCGGTAGGGAAATAAAGCCGGTGGTCCCGTGTCATAGATCTACGGCACGCAAAACAACCTCAAGCCTAATAGAGAGGCCGTTAAAATCCTTAGCATGGTTTCCTTCGGTAGGGAAGTAAAGCCGGTGGTCCCGTGTCATAGATTTACGGCACGCAAAAATCCTTGGCATGGTTTCCTTCGGTAGGGAAGTAAAGCCGGTGGTCCCGTGTCATAGATTTACGGCACGCAAAAATCCTTGGCATGGTTTCCTTCGGTAGGGAAGTAAAGCCGGTGGTCCCGTGTCATAGATCTACGGCACGCAAAACAACCTCAAGCCTAATAGAGAGGCCGCTAAAATCCTTAGCATGGTTTCCTTCGGTAGGGAAGTAAAGCCGGTGGTCCCGTGTCGTAGATTTACGGCACGTAAAAATCCTTGGCACGGTTTCTTTCGGTAGGGAAGTAAAGCCGGTGGTCCCGTGTCGTAGATTTACGGCACGCAAAAATCCTTGGCATGGTTTCCTTCGGTAGGGAAGTAAAGCCGGTGGTCCCGTGTCATAGATCTACGGCACGCAAAAGAACCTCAAGCCTAATAGAGAGGCCTCTGAGCAAAATTTCCGGTCTTTCACGCCCAATGTAGAATGAGGCGCTAAGAACCATAGCAGAATGTTTTTCCATTTGGCCATAGTTAGGCCCATAATCTTCCCCACACATGTTGTAATGATACATTTTCAACAATTTACTGTACACATCATACATTACAAAAATATATCTGCATCCGAATTGACCTATTGGGAGTTCCCCATGTCATCGACCGCGAGCAAAGCATTTTTCTTATCCCTCATTGTCATATCTTATATTGAAAGGTGTTGCTTTCTGACACAAATCACAAGTCGAGCAAATTTTGCTAACTTTCCGTGCTAAGTGCTTGATATGAAATTTTCTCTCAATACTAAAGTTAGTCTATCTTTCTTGTGTGTGATAGTGCCTTATGATATGCAATTATTAACTGCTCTGCCAAAACGGGGAACCAGAACTTTCCATTCTTGTTCCTCCCTGCCATTAAATTTCTATAATTTACCTTCGTGTGTTCCGTTCGTTTCTTTGAGGTTTTCTGTTATTTCTGGTGCTTTTTCCGTCAGTTTACTAATTTCATGATTTTCCTTTCGTAGTTGTTCTATTTTCAAAAATGCCTTGAAAAATTGTTTTCCCGCCAATGTGTCTATATACAGAATTGTTACATCAAGTCTATTGCTCCCCTAATGTGTCGGTATTGGATAGTTAGTTTTCATGCGAGACAATAAAAATATTCTGAGCTCCTCATATTTGTCTTATTTCTACATTATGGATGTGATTTCAGGAATATGTCCTAATATTCTTGTGCTGGTCAGCTTGCATGAATTCATGAAGGTTAAACTTACATGATCGGTGTAAATTGTTATGGGATTATAAAATCTCGATTGATAGGTCAATATATCCCTAAGAATCTCCTCAACCGTTTAATATTCTTGGGCGGTGGAATTTTATTAATGCTTTCTACTCGCTTTGGATTTGGTCTTATTCCCTCATTAGAAATAACATCCTAAAAACTCTGTTGCTTTACCAAGAAAACGGTTTTGCTTGGCCTGATCGTCAAGTTTGTTTCCTTTAATTTCTACACTACATATTCTATATCTTTAAATTATGATTAACGTTTGTTGAAAATACCACAAAATTGTGGATGTATTGAGCTGCGAATCCCTTTATGGTTTCACCAAAAATTCTGTATCGTGCCCTTAATAATGCACTGCCACTGGAATTCACCCCAAAAGCGCCCATTTTAAATTTATACAAAATTCCTGAATGGTGAAGTCGGTGTATTTTCTCAAATCTTCTCTTAGTGGTGTTATCCAAAATGAAGCCATTAAGTCTAACGTTAAGAAAAAATTTTCTTTGTGTAATTTATTTAGCATAACCTCCACGCTTTCAATATGTCTGGTATACAATATTTGTTCAATTTTCTGGCATCTACTGTAACCCGATTCTTTCCGTTTGATTTCTTAACCATTCAATTTGGGTTCCCAAAATGTGAATTTAAAATTTTAGTTATTCCCTTTCTAGCAGTTCGAATTTCATTATCTGCTTCTCAAATGGCAAAAGAAGTTGCTCGTGCTTTATGTATATATGGTTCAATAGGCGTCATTTCAGAGGAATGTGTGTAACTTATACATTTTTTTGGCTGTTTAGAGAATACTTCTTGATTTCACATCAAAATTCTAAATAATTCCTCCCTCTGTTCTTCATCTAAGTAATTTGCCTATTTACTTTTACCTTAAATAAATTGTCTAGATCTTCATGGTTTTCTGTATCATGGTACCCATTCGCTTACTGATAATCAAAAATTTTCAAAGGGATATTCTCGAAAATCTCCTCGTATACAGTTATCAATTACTTTAATGCTTTCATCATACTCTTATTTCTCCTCATTTTGAAAATCAGATCCTACTAAATTTACTTCTCCTAGCTCCATAGTTCCTATTTTAATATATTCCACAAAGAAAGCATCTCCCTTTATTTCGTCCTCCTTTCTATCCCTTGTCACTTGTTCTGACATGCCATTCTCAGTGAACGGTACTGCAATGGCCTCCTTCCCTGTGTCTAATTTCACAAATTTATTTTCAAAGCTGATTATGCTACCCCATGGATATAGATAATCACATCCAATTGTAACATCTGCAACTAATCTTGGTACTACAAGAAACAAAATTTCCAAAGCAAGTCCATTCACTTCTACACAGAACATCATTTGAAATTTCACTTTGTTTCTTCTTGCCAACTGCCAATGAACAAAATATTACACTTCCGGTGACTATACCACCTTTTATCAATTGCTCATAAAACGTCTGTGAACAGACTGTACTGTTTGCACTGGTATCTATTACTGCATTGCAATCTCTCCCATTTTTATCCACGGCGATCCGATACCTTCTCGTTTTCTTCGTGCCTATTTAAAATGTCTGTATCTTTCTTAATCATCAATGTTTGCCATCTGGAAACCGATATTTTTATTCTTATTCCCAGCCTTTACTGAAGGTGTGTGTGACTGGGAGCAGCGTTTCCCTGTACTCTGCTATCTGCACCCGTTCCTGCTAAACTACTATTTGCATTTCTAATTTCACTCATCTAATTCTGGCCATTTTCTACTATTTTTCCTGTCATTTCAACTGCTTCTCCCTATCTTTTTTCTATTGGTCAATTTCTCCCATTTCCATTTCTATACTCTTGTCTAGGCGATCTAGGTCGAAATTCGTAATTATTTTTATGTCTCCAATATTCGTTACTTGAGTTATGTCCACCTCTAAACTTTTGAATTCCTCCTTTAGGTTTATCAAATCTTCCCATATTCATATATTTAATCTGAACATATCTACCTCTATTGTACGAATTTCTATTTTGATTCCTACCAAAACGATTTCTGTTTTCCCACTGTGCTGTTTCTGATCTAGGACCTGGAGCTGTATATCTACTCCTAACGTCATTTTGATCTCCGTTTCTCTGAAACTGTGCCCCTTGTCCGAAGAAATCTCAACCTTTCATTGCATTTCTAGTTTGATTTTTGTTTGTTACTCTCGAGTGCTATCAGCAAATCAATCATTTCTGGCACGTTACTTGGCTTTGCTATTACTAGATAGTGCTGAATAGTTTCTGAAAAATGTGTCGTGATAATATTTATGAGGTCTTTATCACTTATTGTTGAATCTAACATTCTAGATTTCCTAGTACATTTCATAAAACAATTAATCACTGAATAGTGGGTTCGCTGGTTATATTTTTCATTGTCCAACTCTAATCTAATGCTTGCTTGGAATTAATTGTTTTTCCTCACAAGCCGTGTGTTGGGCAAGATAGAATCAGACGACTGAAAAATCCAATGCCAAGGCCGGGATTTGAACCACGCACCTGCCGTCCTCCATTCGATTGCACTAACCACTGGGCTACCATGGCAACATGCGAACGTTGCATTTTTCAGTCGTCTGATTCTACCTTTCTAACCTTGTCCAACACACGACTTTGTTGAAGAACGATTAATTCCATTAATTGACCTAACAGTGGTTGAAACTATGAAGCCCGGGACTTAAAGTACTTACAACATTGTGTGTCGCCATTGGAGTATGCCATCTCAATACAATTTGAGATCTCACTATGGTTTACCGGGAAAATGCCAATCAGTTGGAGAATTTAATGTTGTGCTGGCATGTTGCCATGGTAGCTCAGTGGTTAGAGCAACCGGACAGAGACCAAGAGATCCGTGGTTCAAATTCCGGCTATTACATTGAATTGTTCAGTCGTCTGATTCTGCTTGCCTATTTGCTCCCCAGTGTGTACTCGTGAACATATTTGTAAAGGCTCTGAAGCCATCTGAAGCATTCCCATTAAAACATTTCCTGTAACTCTCGAATCAAAGATTCGGATCCTCTGAGACTTCATTTTCAGTTTCGTTTAAGATATGATGAGGCCAGCACATGATATTGTTATAATCTCTATTACTAGCTTCATTACTACATTTGGCAACAGATGCTGGTTCACTTACATTACTACGATTGCAATTCGGTACATTTATACCTAATCTTAAAATTTCTAATACACATATTATTTCTGTTACTTATATTGCCTCATCCTTAACCTTATCTGTGATCTCTTTAAAGTTTCTAATCTATCTCCTACTTTCCCTTAATTCTTTTCCAACTATGACCCTAGCCTGTTGCATTTCTTTGTTTCCTATTTCGCTTTTTGTTTCAATTTTTTGCTGCTTCCTCCATTATTTTCCTATATTCTAAGCTATGATTTCTCACCGACCTGTTTACAAATTTTCTTTTCAAATGTTTCTATTTCTTGGTTAATTTCTTTCCTAACATTTTCTGTTACTCCCATAACATATTCTCTGTCTTCTTTTATTTCACTTCTAACATTGTCTATTTCCCCTATAATTTCATCCCCGAATGGCTCTAATGCATGCTGTTGATGATCCAGCTTTTTTGCTAATTCCTGTCGAGTATTTTCAAATACCTGATTATTACTCTCCATCTTTTTTTTTTATTATTTCTTTCCTAGCCCTTGTTGACTATTCTCTAACCTCTATTGAGTATTGTCTAATTTCTTTCCTAGCCCTTATTAAACATTTTCTAACCTGTATTGAGTATTCTCTAATTTCTTTCCCAGCCCTTGTTGAATATTTTCTAACCTGTATTGAGTATTCTCTAATTCCTTTCCTAGCCCTTGTTGAATATTTTCTAACCTCTATTGAGTATTCTCTAATTTCTTTCCTAGCCCTTGTTGAATATTTTCTAACCTCTATTGAGTATTCTCTAATTTCTTTCCTAGCCCTTGTTGAATATTTTCTAACCTCTATTGAGTATTGTCTAATTTCTTTCCTAGCCCTTGTTGAATATTTTCTAACCTCTATTGAGTATTGTCTAACTTCTTTCCTAGCTCTTGTTGACTATTTTCTTACCTATATTGAGTATTCTCTAATTTCTTTCCTAGCCCTTGTTGAATATTTTCTAACCTCCATTGAGTATTGTCTAATTTCTTTCCTAGCCCTTGTTGAATATTTTCTAACCTCTATTGAGTATTGTCTAATTTCTTTCCTAGCTCTTGTTGACTATTTTCTTACCTCTATTGAGTATTCTCTAATTTCTTTGCTAGCCCTTGTTGAATATTTTCTAACCTCTATTGAGTATTGTCTAATTTCTTTCCTAGCCCTTGTTGAATATTTTCTAACCTCTATTGAGTATTGTCTAATTTCTTTCCTAGCTCTTGTTGACTATTTTCTTACCTATATTGAGTATTCTCTAATTCCAGTTCTAGCTCTTGTTGACTATTTTCTTACCTATATTGAGTATTGTCTAATTTCTTTCCTAGCCCTTGTTGAATATTTTCTAACCTCTATTGAGTATTGTCTAACTTCTTTCCTAGCTCTTGTTGACTATTTTCTTACCTATATTGAGTATTCTCTAATTTCTTTCCTAGCCCTTGTTGAATATTTTCTAACCTCCATTGAGTATTGTCTAATTTCTTTCCTAGCCCTTGTTGAATATTTTCTAACCTCTATTGAGTATTGTCTAATTTCTTTCCTAGCTCTTGTTGACTATTTTCTTACCTCTATTGAGTATTCTCTAATTTATTTGCTAGCCCTTGTTGAATATTTTCTAACCTCTATTGAGTATTGTCTAATTTCTTTCCTAGCCCTTGTTGAATATTTTCTAACCTCTATTGAGTATTGTCTAATTTCTTTCCTAGCTCTTGTTGACTATTTTCTTACCTATATTGAGTATTCTCTAATTCCAGTTCTAGCTCTTGTTGACTATTTTCTTACCTATATTGAGTATTCTCTAATTTCTTTCCTAGCCCTTGTTGAATATTTTCTAACCTCTATTGAGTATTGTCTAACTTCTTTCCTAGCTCTTGTTGACTATTTTCTTACCTATATTGAGTATTCTCTAATTTCTTTCCTAGCCCTTGTTGAATATTTTCTAACCTCCATTGAGTATTGTCTAATTTCTTTCCTAGCCCTTGTTGAATATTTTCTAACCTCTATTGAGTATTGTCTAATTTCTTTCCTAGCTCTTGTTGACTATTTTCTTACCTCTATTGAGTATTCTCTAATTTCTTTCCTAGCCCTTGTTGAATATTTTCTAACCTCTATTGAGTATTGTCTAATTTCTTTCCTAGCCCTTGTTGAATATTTTCTAACCTCTATTGAGTATTGTCTAATTTCTTTCCTAGCTCTTGTTGACTATTTTCTTACCTATATTGAGTATTCTCTAATTCCAGTTCTAGCTCTTGTTGACTATTTTCTTACCTATATTGAGTATTGTCTAATTTCTTTCCTAGCTCTTGTTGACTATTTTCTAAACCCTATTGAGTTATTTCTAACTTCTTCCCTAGCTCTTCCCCCATATTTTTAAACATTTTCATCACTGCCATTAAATCACTTCCTCCCATCCTGAATTCTTTACTCATTCTCCTTGTATTCTATCGTTTCCTGTTTTGAACTGTTCTGCATATTTTGGCCATTTTCTTCCATTTCTATTCCATACAATTTCTTGTCCAGTACTACTTTCTCCTTCCTGAAGTTCCACTACTCCACTAAATTATTTTGGCTTAATATTCTTCCACTTCTTACCCACATCTACATTAGTCGATTCTAATAAATATTGCTCAACAAGCACCTTGTTTGCTACTGTTGTTGCTTCCTTGATGGCCTCGCCCAAGTATTGCCTGAGCTATCGCTGTTGTACAGTGGGCTCCAAATGTATTCCGATGGGCCAAGGGGTGTAGAGGAAGAGGAGGAAAAAATTCCTATCGACTAGTCATGCCTGGCTATAGCCAGCGTACCGGCATCGTCTCAAAGGTCACGTTTACTTCTGTGTATGCATTCAGCGACCTGACTCTAAGAAGGAAGAAGACGAAACCAAATACTTTTCGCTTTACTAGAACTATTCAAGCGAAATAAATTAACATATTCTTTGCATAATATGTTGTTTAAAAATCAAATATTGTACTCTTTATACAGGTGCTACACAAGTTTAAGATTCAGTCATTTTCTTGAGAAACAAGGTTCGCATAATGTATATCTTTTGTTTAACGTTTGTTGCTAGTAATAAATAATAATATTAATAATAATAGTTTCATAATTATCACCAATAGAACGTTCTACGCGTACTCCGAGAGTATTTATTACCTTGAATATATGTTTAGTTTTGCTTTTTAATTGTCAGAGATATCGATCACAATGTTTAGCGCTAAGTGTATAGTTCCATACAGTTGGCACATTCAGTTCTGATAATATCCAAGTAATGTTTTAAAAACATGGCAGAAAAAGTAATATTCATCTCAAACTGTTGAAACAGTTTGGGAACAATTAAGTACAACATTAAATTTTCTTCAAAATGAAATATATTTTGCGTTTGTTACTGAAAAACGAATAAAGATTGTTTTATTTGAAACATAATTCTCCTTACATGCACACTCACAAGAGAAAAGAAGAAAAACCGTGCCAGTTGTATAGTGGACGTAGAGGTAGGTATTGTATGCAAAATGTTAATAGATACGAGGAAACAACGTTTAGCGCAAAATATGCAGTTTCTATAAAGCTGTTTTATTCGGTTAGGATAACATATAACCTAAATTTTCAAAATAGTGACCCGAAGTGTTAATGCTGATAGGTTGATGCGCTTTTGTTGCAATTGGTTCATTTGAAAGCACTCTATTCTGAAAACTAAATTGTTTTCAAGTTACAAATCTGAAGATCCCCCCCCCCAAAAGGCTTTGTATTGCGATTCACGTTCTGAATTCTTAAAATGCTTCTCTTCTCTGGTCTAGAATGCAATGTGTAACGGAGGGGACTCGACCCCGATCAAGTGAATGAGGATATTGTGCTTGTGACCCTCGAGGGTGCACTCCCGGGAGGGAGGGACGAGGTGAGAGACACCGAGCGGCCGGAACCAGGATTGACGGCACAGCAATGACAAAGATCCTAAAATTTCCAGATTGAGACGCCCTGACAGTTGGGCAGGCAAACCGGGAACCCCACCTCAAACAGAGAGTCCAACGCCCCCAAGAAGCGGTCCTTATACCCTGGCAACCAGCCGAAGACCGAGAGACGGATAAGCTTCCACAGAGAGAATCCTTTTTCTGTGCCACGCCGCACCGGAATATCATCGCCGACACTTCCAACCCTGAAACAGACCTAACGGAGTTAAGGATGAATTAAATGAGGAATGGAACGATATTCGGGGGCTGAGGGAAATCATATCAGCATTCGCCTGACGACCCGGGAAAACTCTCAAAAAAAAACCCGCGGGTCGGATTGGGTGGTAGCCGGGAAGCGAACTAGGGATCTGTCGAATGCGAGTCGCAAGCGTTACCGCGGCGCCACCTGGACGTAAACGGGAAGATCCGTAGTTCAAATTTCGGCTATGACATTGAATTTTTCAATCTGATTTTATCTTTCCAACCTTGTGCTACACACGGCTTGAGTGAAAGAGTCTTCTTGTTAATTGATATGTAACTGCAATTGCAAACTTCGTTGTAAGTATAAGAAGAATGCAGTAGCTCAAAGGATAGTCAGATCTTTATGTGGTGTCTTTGAAACTCCACGCTCTTTGCATTACCACGAGAATTATGATTAGGAAGAATTATATTTAAATATAGATTAAATTATTATTTTAAATTGAACAAACTAACGTGTTGCATTCACATAACTTTCTCTTCTCTCCACTCTACAAATTATGTTTTCTAAATCTCATTCTTCTGTCTACTTCCTATAATCCAGATAAACTTGCAAATCTGTGTGGTGTGGGGATCTGCCTCACATTCAAGCGGTCCCGAGTTAGAATCTCGGTTAAAGTGAAATACCTGGGTAAAGTTTTTTCCAGGGTTTCCTCTTTTTGAGATGAATGTTAGATTCTAATTTCTAGGGACCTCGGGCCCATTTGAGCATCATTTTAACAATTTCGTTCATTCACCGTCCGTAATGGCCTACCCAGTTAAAGGGCTTTAATTAAATACCAAAAGAAAAAGTTCACATTTACACGTTTCGTGGTAGTATATGTAGATAAAGCGATAGTCACATTTTCAAAACGCATGTCACTACGTGATGCTTTGGAATCCCATGCTGTTGTATGACCGCGACAAAAACAAAACGAATACAGACTTCTCAGTTACAAAAAGTATTCAAACCAATAACAAAAAATGTCTGGGAATTAGTTAATCTCATAAAATATATGTATAACAGACTGCGTGCTTTAACGGGGTCTCCATTTCTTGTGTAGCAAAACTTTGTCCAATTTTTTAGAGCTTACCAATTATACAAAAGTTATTCAGAATGAAGAAGGCTTTAGAGGCTCTTCTCAGCAGTTCAAAATATATACTTCGTTTGTCATGAAAATATTTTAAACAGTGAGTATTTTAATCAAAATCATTAGAGCCATTTTTAAGAAAATAAATTTCGAAAATTTTTCCATTAAAGGGTTGTTCAGGATGGGGGAGATTTTCTTGAAACTCCTTGTCACATCTTTGAAAGATGCTGAACTTAAATATCAAGTTTGGATTTATGTTGTTCACAGAGACGCAGGCATATGGAGCTTTTGCCCTAAAAATGATGTGTTGCATTCGCATGACTTTCCCTACTCACTCTTCTTACAAAGCTTATTTTGCACCTGTGTCATGTTAATACCTATAGACCTTCATCACCTATTTTCACAATTCGGTGTAGGTATAACCAGAACATATTAAGTTAAAGCGATAGCCAAATCCCTCAAAGCTGATCGCCACGTGATAACTTTGGATTGGTTGGCTACGGAGGGGACTTGGCATTGATCCAGATAGTGGATATTGTGCCTACGCCCCACAAGAGGACGTCTCCGGGAGGCAGGATGAGGCGAGACAAGACACCGGGCGTCCGGAACCAGGAAAAACGGCACAGGAATGGCAGGGTCCCTAATTTTTCCGATAGAGACTCCCTGTCAGACGGACAGGCAGACTGGGGACTCCACCCAGCACAGGGGGTGTCCAACGCCCCTCAAGGAAGTTAGGATACTCCCGACAGCCAGCCGAAAGCTAAAGGACGGAGAAAGTCACAAAAAGCATCCTTTTCCCCTGCCACACTGCACCAAAACACCATCGCCGACACTTCCAACCCTGAAAGCGACCAACAAATGAAAGATGAAGGGAAATTAGAATGGAGATGAAATGGAGGTCCTGAAATTCGGGGATGTGAAAATCCTTCCCAGCACTCGTCTGGTGACCCGGGAAAACCCCCGAAAAAACCTAGGGGTCAGGAAGGTCGACCAGAGGAATCCAACCCACGACCTCCCGAATGTGATAGCTTTGAAATTCTGTTCCCTTTGTATGAACACGAGAAGGAAAGAAAGAAAGAAAGGAAGGAAAAACAAAAGCTATTTGCAGTTGAGAGAAGTATAAAGTATTTGAAAATTCAAACTAATAACAAAGAAACTTTCAGAATAGGTAAAATATAAAAGTTATTTGACATAAACTAAAAATGTTATTTGATATAAATTTTGTGCTTTAACAAGTTCTACAGTTGTCGTGTGGTACGATTTGGTCTCTCTCTCTCTCTCTCTCTCTCTCTCTCTCTCTCTCTCTCTCTCTCTCTCTTACGAATTACTAATTATCAAAAGTCATTGACAATAAAGACTAATTTACAGACTATTCCTAGAAAATAAAAGATATACATTCTATTTATCATGAAAATAGCTTAAACATATGTATTTTAATCAAAATCCTTAGAAACATTTTTGAAAGAATAAAAAATTTCGAAAAATGTCCAATGTAAAGGCTAGTTTGGAGTGGAGGATTTTCTTTAAAATCTCAGTGTCGCATTCTTGGGAGAAGTTGAACTTAAACACCAAGTTCGGTTTTTAACCAACCTTTTGCTTTAGAGTTATGCTATTCGTGGATACACACTCTCACACACACACTTGGACCACTTTCTAAAAATAAATTAATTGGATTCAGGGGTCACAAACGTGATTTCTGGTGAAATTACGACATTGAGTTTTCAGATGGAACACAATACTTTCTCTACTTAATGTAGCTACGTAGTAGAGAAAGTAAAAATGCTTACTTTGGATTCAGGAGTCTCAAAACGCGTATTTCCGTTGAATCTCGTTATTCAATTTTTGGGTGGAATGCAATACTTTCTCTACTTACTGTAACTACGTAGTAGAGAAAGTAAAAATGCTTTGTTTGGATTCAGGGGGTCTCAAAACGTGTATATCCGGTGAATCTCATTCAATTTTTGGGTGGAACACAATACTTGCTCTACTTGCTGTAACTACGTAGTAGAGAAAGTAAAAACGCTTTGTTTGGTTTCAGGGAGTCTGAAAACGAGTATTTCCGTTCCGAGTATTAATATCGTTATTCAATTTTGGGTGGAATTCAATACGTGCTCTACTTACTGTAACTACGTAGTAGAGAAAGTAAAAATGCTTTCTTTGGATTCAGGGAGTCTCAAAACGAGTATTTCCGGTGAATATTGTTGAATGTTTGGGTGGAATACAATACTTTCTCTACCTCGTGTAACTACGTAGTACAGAAATTAAAAATGCTTTCTTTGGATCAGGGGTCTCAAAACGTGTATTTCCGGCGAATCTCTTTATTGAATTTTTGCGTGGAATACAATGCTTTCTCTACCTCCTGTGGCTATATTGTAGAGAAGGTAATAATGCTTTCTTTAGATTCAGGGTGTCTCAAAGCGTGTATTTCTGGTGAATCTCTTTATTGAATTTTTGGATGAAATACAATACTTTCTCTACTTCTGTATACGTAGTAGAGAAAGTGAAAATGCTTTCTTTGGATTCGGGGAGTCTCAAAGCGTGCATTTCCGTTAAATTCCGTTATTAAATTTTTGGGTGGAATACAATACTTCCTCTGCTTACTGTAAGTGCGTAGTAGGGAAAGTAAAAAATGCTGTCTTTGTATTCAATGGGGCTCAAAACGTGTTTCCGGTGAATCTTGTTATTGAATTTTTGGGTGGAATACAATACCTCCTCTGCTTACTGTAAGTGCGTAGTAGGGAAAGTAAAAATGCTTTCTTTCTTTGTTGTAATGTTATTGCTGTTTTCTTTTCACGGTTATTACATCCTTACAGCCGAGTCTAAGGGAAATGTGTTGGAATGATATTTTGTTTAGCCTGTTACATCCCTTAACCTTCCTTGTACAGCGGGTATGAGCTAAGATACCTGGAATAACCTCTCGATAAGCACCCCGCATGCCCCGCTGCCGGTGCAGCGGAATACATTTGGAGCCGTCTGTACGAGATTGTCTTCCTTCCTTCCTTCCTTCCTTCCTTCTCGAGCGGTTGCTTACTGCATTTGAGCTCCAGTGTGGCTTCCTCAGCTTTTAATGGTCCTGAACTCGAAGTCCCGCAATGGTCGGTGCGACAATATTTGAGGCCGTACCCTATGCCTCAGTGTTGATGCTGCTATTTCGAAGTTGCATCCATTTAGGTAACGTTTAATGTTACCTGATTTGTTGTTCAGTTCAACGAAGTCGTCATCTCCCTCAAAACCGGCGGAGGGCCTAAAAATCCTTAGCATGGCTTCCTTCGGAACGGAAGTAAAGCCGGTAGTCCCGTGTCGTAGATTTACGACACGTAAAACAGCCTCGTGGCAGTTAAACACACCTCTGAGCAAAATTTCCGGTCTTTCCTGGCCAATATAGAATGGGACGCTAAGGACCACGTCAGTTAAGGAGCGTCCATAAATAAATGAAACTCAATCTTATCTCCCTGCTCGTTCTGCGTTGTCTAGTCTGCCAGCTGCTACGCTGGTATAGCTATGAGTTTTTAACTCAGGGTATGCGTGAGTGTAATGTGAAAGTATAACAACAGTTTATTTGACTGATAAATTTTAATGTTGACTAAAATATTCTGTTGAAGGGAGTCGCCAACTATTGAATTCAATAATTAAATTATTTCTAGATTAATCCTAATGCGATGCGCCAATTGCAGAAATGTTACTCGGAAGATCCCCCGCAATAGTCCCTGGCCGCTACACGACTTGGAATTAAACTAATACCACACGAGTAAGTCACGTGATTTTGCAAGTAAGCGCGCCCTTTTCTTAATTTAAGTCCGCCTACCTATCACTACCCCTACCAACGTCCCTACGTATGCGGTCCAATCGTAAAGTTCTACCCATGGGTATCTGAAGCTGTTGCTATGCGAAGCCTCGTTCGAATCTAAGAATTTCATTCCCTTTCTTAAGCTACAGAATTCCTGTCACGCGACTGTTCAAACCTACTGAACTGAACTCTAACTGCATTGCAAGAAGCTTTATGCAAATGCTTTCGCTATTCCGCTGTTACTAATGACCTTCCTTAACATGGCTCGCTAATGACCTTTTTCTCCGGACAAATCCTTCAACTCGGGCTTATTAAATTATACATAGATTTAACATATAAGAAAATTATTAACTATTGTTTCTCTATCTTACTACCATTTCTTTATTTAATTATGTTATCTTTGTGTCAATAATTACGGTATCAAGTATTGATTGAAAAATCTCCCCTCCCACAGAAGGAACTGCATGTGGCTCAGTCTACTTGATTTGCCTTCGCTCGATAGACCGCCCATTGATGCAGTAATTTGTATCACAAATTACTTAAATGTAAATAATGATTGTAATATGAATATGCATTTTTATGTGACATTGATTTGAGAAGTTTATTGATTGTAATTATTGTTGAAAAGAAGTTTATACCGCCTTACTGAAACTGACAATAATAGCGTGCAATAATGCAGCGAGGGAGTGAGGTGTTTATCATTATTGGAAACGAGGAAGTTACGTAATATTGGCGCGTTTTTCCTTGAGAATCTTCTGGAACGTTTCCCTAGAGCATATGTATTCATAATTTTCATTGGATATTAAAATAGACGCTAATGTTGGCGCGTTTTATTAGCCAATTGCAGCTCAGTTATAATCTTAGGCATATCTGGGTGTAGGAGTATAAAAAGCTAAGTCAGAGGTAGATCGCCCTCAGTTCGTCAAAATTCTTTATACATTACACGTCGCCTCAGTTCATCGAAAATATTTGTAAAGTACACGTCGCTCAGTTCATCAAAATTCTTTGTACACTACACGTCGCATTCCCGTCAGTTCGTCGAAAGTATTTGTACGGCACACTTCGGATATCAATTTGCAGGTTACGCGTAACAGAGTTATGAAAAATCTCAAGTGTTATAAAGTTAATTATACAAAAAGTTGAAGTACGCGAATTAAGAATTATCAGTAATGAAGTTATTATAACAGTTTCAGTTTGGCGAGTGTTAAGATCAATGTGTAAATGTGATAGTTAACGTGTTCGACAATAAAAGTGTAAAACAAATTTCTTCATCAGTGTTATATTTGGATAAAAGATTCCTTTCCGTTTACACAACCTGTATAAAGAGAAGTGCTTGACCAAAGATAATAGCTAGCCGGAGGACAAAGAACCAAAATTAAATAAAATAACTAGCATTTTTTTAAACAAAAAACTAATACTGCCGCAAATTGCTAACACCAGATGGAGCTAACAAGCCTAACAAATGAATCACGTCACAAGATGGCTTCAACGCGTGAAGTAAAAACAAATACACAAACATTATAAGTAATACACTCGCAAATTGGCTACCACAACGTGGGGCTACAATAATGTTAAATATAACATTATAATAATACCACCGCACCATGTACTTCTTGGGATTCTTTTGAAATGTTTCTTTCATATTTAATATTAAAATGTGTTCAATGTCTGCTTGTAAGCATTCGACTTCAGAACTGTTTCTTTTGCTTTTGCAAAAAATAAACATAGCAGCCCAAGATCATTAATCGCATATTTACAGTAATCCAGCACTATCAATTTAAATAATACAAAAATAACTTAAGCGCATTATTTGATAATTCCATTCTGAAATGTCGAAAGGAAACACTGAACTGGCATATAAAGACATGCGTTTGCTTAATCCAGGGTAAAGTATTATGTGCTGTCAAAACCAAAATTGCCTTGCCATTGTTTCAGCAGGATTAAAAAAGGTGGGTTTTATTTATGGACGCTCTCTAACTGTTGTGGCCCTTAGCGTCCCATTCTATATTGGGCGTGAAAGACCGGTAATTTTGTTCAGAGGCCTCTTTATCAGGCTTGAGGCTCTTTTACGTGCCGTAAATCTACGATACGGGACCACCGGCTTTACTTCCCTTCCGAAAGAAGCCATGCTAAGGATTGTTACGCCCGGAAAAATTCATCGCCCTCCACCGGGTTTGAACCCGCGACCTCGAGAATTAGAGGCTAACATGGTAACCACAACACCACGGAGAACGACATTTTAGCAGGATGGCACGTTGCCTCATTTCATTAGGGGAATGTAGCGCGTGTTACACCATCCCCAATCTTTGAACGCTATCACTATTGCAAATGAAAGACAATGCAGCGAAGATCAGGGTAATAAATTTAATTGCTTTTCCCCTGGGTCCTACTAACTGGTCTGGAGAAAACCCCATTAGGCATGGGATAATTGGGGGTTGGTCACGGAGTTTGCGAAAGATGAGAGGGTGATGGATGTTTGCAGATGGATTCCGGCAAGATGGAACTTTGGGACGATGTAATATCGACTTAAAGTGAAGTGCATTTCTGGTTTGTATCTCATTCATAAGCTGCATCTTGCAGCAAAACCAGCACTCGGCCAGTTTACTTGAGGTTCTAATGTCTCATAGCACTGTATCCTAGAATATAACAGATGTTAATGTCTTTCGAGCAGCACTTATACTTTGAGAAGGAGTTAAGGTAGATACTAACAAAATCGAGTAGTGTGCCTGTGTGATGCGTTGTGCCTTTATCTTAATAAAAGCCCGCAAGTATTTGTTTGTATTTGTAAGCTACATAAATAAACTATTAATTTGACTTACTCTTGTAGGTACCTACAGTCAGCTTCTCAGCTTGTGTCAGATGTAGTATTAAAACCTTTACACATTCTCCAGCTCCTGCGTTTTACATTCATTTTGATAGGCTTTTAATTAAGAGGTTGAGTGGTGTGTTTCAAAATAATGGAATGAAATTTTGATTTTATACGATTTTACTAATGGTCAACAACGGATTCTTCAAGCTTCTTTATCCACCCCACCATTCCAATTGCTCAGGGATCATTACTGGTTTGCTTTAGCCTTTGAGGACCACAAGCATATGTTATAAGAAATGTGGGTAATCTCAAAGTTTCCAGAAGGTTTCCTTGATATTACAGAACAGCGAATCCTTTTGTTTATATTTTCACGTTTCTAAATTGTGGGCATGTAGCTTTCGCCGAACTCCAAAGCACATAATCTACACAAGTTCCTAAGGTTACATTGGGATCCTTATAAACACAGAACTATTTAGATTTGCCCAGAAGGAACTGTTTCGGCTTTCAAGCTGCAGATTACAAAACTTCTCAGAAACACAATCAAGCACAAGAACAACACGTTAACCAAACCGTCCGCGGTAGGTGTGGAACGCGGCACTTCCGCAACGAAAATCCCTAACTCATATTCAGGATGAACAAGACTTGCTACGCACGTGCTTTCTATCCCATACATTTTACAAGCTCGGAACTGAGAACCGAGCAGAATTTTGAGGTATACTCTTGTCTGGCACTTTTAATTTTTGTGACCATCAACTATCCAGTCTGTTCGCCTGTTACACAGTGACGATACAGAAAGTAAAGCAATTGTCTTTGTAGATTGGTTTACCTATGCAGCTATTCGTTTTTACATATACCAAGGGTGGAGAAAACTGGATTCGCGAGTCATTTGGACCACAGTGTCTGTCTCTCCTTCCCTGGCGGCCGAACGTTTGTTTTCTAAGTGCTACTTGTTGCTATACTGCGGCGTTCTCGTTATCCCTGATAAACACAAACCCGTGAGAAACAGCCATTCCTTCTCATTGGATTACTCCACTATTTTCATCCACATCCTGGCATCTGTTAACATGAAATCGTAGAAAAAGGTTGCCGTCCTGAGTTCAGGGTACCTATCGGGCATTTGCCAGCTATGAGGATTGAGGACACCCTAGTTAGGGAGGACGATCCTGGAAGAATTTGATCCCTGGACTTTCCGTTCACGAGTCCATGCCTTAACGTCCTCGGCCATCTGTGTCGATGTATTCCAGATTTCATTTGTATTATTACGTAAAAACTCTTGGAAAAATACTAAGGATTTCTAAATTTTTACTTTTACAGTAAGGGATATAATAAGCGGTCATAGGAATTCTTAAGCAGTTGGCTTCAAATTATCTACAATACAAGTTATGTCAATATAAATAATGCAAACAACAGCGGCGAAGAGCCAGTGCCGGGCAGGTAAACACGGTCTGGTGAGTGCATTCTGCAAACGTCAACAGACTGTAACCTGCGACGTCAGTCCGTAAAGTCCAGTGAGAGTTCAACTTCATTTCCTTTCGTCCTGGCTTTAATGCTCAGAAATTCGCATGCCTGATAAATAATAAGTATTACCACAGGTGGTAAAAGTTGAAGCATCCATCAAGGCACTCACATGTGACTGCATTATTTACCCAAAAATCATGTTATAAACATATCTATATAGATAACAACTGTAACCTGCTGACCATCACATAATTTCTATAATCTGAGAACTGTTTGCAAATAACAGTGCATAAACTCCATCAAAGGTGAGTTGAATACAATATGAATACTTCAAAACAAAACAAAACTAAAAGTATGACTTGCTTAGGAAATGTAATAATAATAATAATAATAATAATAATAATAATAATAATAATAATAATAATAAGTTAATAATGAGGAGAAGAGGACGAACTAAAATCCTTATGGGGTGACTTTGACTCAAATTTCTTTTTAAGGAATGACATTTTGAACAAAAATAGCAAAAGTATCCAAAACTAGACTTTTCCTTATTAAGCTTTAGAACAATACTTGTGTTGAAACGAGCGATGAGCAGGGATTTAAATGTCTACAGCAGCGAAGCCCAACCTCTCTTATGAGCTAATGATGTCACCTGTCACTTCCCCTACCTCCTTCGTTTTGTGTTATAAAACATTTCCCCTTCATTCACTCTGACGGCGATCGCAATGGCACGTACTAGGGTAACCGAACAGAGTTTATGACTATCATGAACACACGTCATAGCTCCGCGAACAATGCGTGGAGGTAAGTCCGCCCTCCCCTTTTTCGCTTAAGGTTGGACATCACTGCTCTACAGTATCTTGTTTTGCGTTATTCTTTTATATGCATTTTTCAAAGCCTAAATTGTTTCCTGCGGATCAGTTGTGTTCTAATTTTACACAAAATATTTGTCTTATCTTCTCAAATATGCTTACAAAGCTAGTTATTACTCATTTAATGCTATAAGTTTGCACAAAATCAAACTTAATTATAGAACACAAAAATTTTTGTTTCAAAGATCCAAAAATAAACTAAAAATAGTATCCAATAGGTAAATACATGATCTAAAACCAACAACTAGTCCTGTTATTATTTTAATACACATAATGGGTCTTATACAAGACCCTTTATGTCAGAAAAGTGAGAGGGACTTTGAGACCTCACAGCACATACTGTTTGAATGCGAAGCCTTCGCTGTGCATAGGTATGTGTCCTCAGGGTCCTTCTTTTTGGAACTTGAGGAGATAAGAAGGGCAGTTATCAAGGACATGGTCCGTTTCATACGGACAATCGAACTTGAATAATGCCTACAATATGAGGCGCAAAGGGGCTCCAGAGCCTGCGTTTTAATCATCACCTATTATTTTAAGCTTAAAAATAAGGTAAAAATACATTTATTCCTCTACTTCAGTTTTCATGTCGCGAGACGTCTTTAAAGTTTTACCAATATTTTAAACAAAGTATTTTAATATATTCGTATCTTGTTAGGTATTCATCAAACTGAAATGTTGCACATAAATTATCTCTGTCATAAGAAACAGAAGTACCCGTTTTAAAATTAATAACCTGAAAACTCAAAGAGGTGGTTAAATTGAGTCTCAGGATCTCCTTAAATTCCCTACCCATTTGAAAATATTACAAAATTATCTCAACTCAATGAGTCTGTGACCTGACGTAAGAACCTTATTTGTGTAGTAATAGGTAGGACATTGAAAAATTAAATTTGGCACAAAGTAACCCCACGGGGTTAAATGTTTCCTCTCTTAGAGCATTAAATTTGTGATCCGAATAATGATACAATAAGGAAGTGAATAACACTCATCACAGAATGTGTGTTACTATAAGAGAAGACAGATGAAAGATACTCCAAGATAATTTCACAAAGCTTTGGCTACCCTACCTAATGTGAATGGGAGATTTCAGTGCTTGGGAAAGAGGGTAAATGGTAGTACAAGAAATTAGGGATACCTGCTGTCAGCTATTGAAGTGCCGAAGAAAACAAAGAACATCAACTGCTCTGTAGGAGGAACAGATGGTGAATCCGAACAGTCTTTAGGGATCAGTCCTGGATAGATAGCTAGAGAAAAGAAGTAGAAGAAGATGAATGCGTCGTTTCTGGATTTAACTGTCCATTTTATATTTAAAGCTGATGTTTGCAATTTATTTATGGGTGGTGTTAATATTCTCATTAATAACTGATACCGTTCTGTGTTAACACATTACGAGTATAAACTTGCGAGAAACACCAAACAGACCAAATGTTTTTTCCAAATGTGAGCGAGAACTTTTGAAAGAAAAAGAAAGTTGAAAAGTTTTTAAGTAGTCACATGAGATGGGAGGTTGTGCAAATTATAGCAGAATTTTATAGCACCAAACAGATATATTCGCACATAACTTAGAAGCAGGGAATGTTCACTGTACGAATGGCAATTCTCGCCATAAACTGTCACTTCATTTGGTTAATGCGTGCATTTCCGTGATCATTTTTATGTGCCCTGAAATATACGAAACAACAAATAATTGTCTTGATAAGAAGGCAATGGCAGTTTGGGAGTGGATAATCAGTTTTTACTGCTTGTTTCGCCAATTATTCCGAACATTGCTTTATGTACAGAAACGCAACCACTGTTAAGCAAAGATTTTTGTGAATGCATTAATGCGGGGAGAAAAATGGTATGATAAATTCTACACATGATACATTTTACAAGCAGCTTTACAAATACTAATAATAATAAAATAAACGGGCAAGTTATAGAGGGTTCAAGATAAGCTGTTTGCAACAATTACAGAAAGTGTGATTTTCAATGTGTGTTTTCAGCTGCCGCATTCTTTTAAGGTATTGATTTATATTTATATTGATTAAAAGTTAAAAATACAAGGAACTCTTTTTGAATGTAGATATGGAACACAGCTTACCACTCTCCCAACCCTACACCTAGTGACAGGGTCCCTTCTTAAGACTATTCAAATTAGAATTACACTCGGCTTGTAGTTTGGTATAAAGAACCTAAGCAAATCCACCAGAATATTTAAATGTTTCATTCATATTTGTTTTGAGCGCAGTTTTCGTTACAGATACTGTTCTATGTCGACAACTTATTAGTGTTTACAGATTCCTGCGAAATTATTTATTTTGGATACAACATGCCCTTTTGTATTTATGAGTTTCCATAGCTATATAAACATTTTGGATAAGGTAACATCATCTTAAGTCCTTTTTGCGCCTACTACCGGAGTATTGAATGGCACAGCGCCTAACAGTCCAAGAAATATAATTATAAACAAGGGACGTTGTGGGCGTTTTTCATTAAAAATTCAATTCTAATGACCCTCAATATAAATCTCCCATGCATTCCTATGTAAACAATCCATTAGATAAAAAACTATATAAATGTCTGATTTAAAAAATAAAAGCAGAGCTCGCCATTAGTATATATTGTGCAACAGGACAGAGTATTGCTGTCCGGGACCCTTTCAGTTAGCAGTACAAGTATTACAATGCGCATTTGAACAATGGCGAGCTAAATCAAGTTAGCAACAATTTCTAAACTCTGTACTGCACGATGAGCGCAGTGCGAAGTACGTACGCCACTCTGCTTGAATAATCTTATTATTTTGGTTAACAGCCTCTTTGAGGTTTCTTTTGCCTTCCCGGATTTTCGTTACAGCGGGCTGAATCTCGATATCTTACCGTTCTAATTCCGTAACAGGTCGCTCCATATCCGCTGACGTCATCCATGTAAACTTGGTTTCTCGGTCGAATTTGTTGCGCGATGAAAGATGATCTGTGTTCAGATTTGGGACCTTGACGTGTCGGATCGAGTCTAAACCGCAGACATATCGACAAACAAATGAAATTGCACTCAAATCGCTACTGAATAAACAATCACCGGAACACCGACAGGACTATTTTTGTCAACATGGTGCGGTTTTTATGCAATTACCTGACAAACTTAACCACGGTTTATTGATGTTCAAATGGAACATCGGGGAAATGAAAGCAACAGTGATGATTTCGACAGGATGCACGAAACATGGATAGCATTTCTCTCAAAGTATTTCTTTTTTGAACAAGGTGCACACATGGTATTTTGAATTTAAACACTCGCCTGGTAGAAAACCTTTTGTAGTATTTTTTTAGGAAAACAATGGCAGAGGAAAAAATTGGGATACATAGGAGAAGGGAACAGTGGCGGGATTGGGTAAGAAGAGGAACAACAAGCGTGCAAAAGTTTATTCTTTGATAATGTTGTCCGTGGCCCGCAATAGGAACCCCCTTATGGTTGCTAAATTTTCGATCTGCCGGCAGCGCTGATGTTAATAATTCATGGTTACGGTCATGGCCAAGGCCCTGTACTTGCTCATGTGGAGTGTCTCTGTGTCACAGTCAATGTTTTTAATTCAAGCTCGGACCTGGTAGAAACGCCATGAAATGTTCTAAAAGCTTGGAAGACGACGGGTTGCCATCGATGCCCACACAGAACTTAGTTGTAGGCCTTAATCACGATAAATATTATTTTCTTCGGATGACATGGCTAGGGCTTGTTTAACACTATTTTGGCGTTGCTGAAATTGGTGCTGCCTTTTTCAATACAAAGTTTAGCCGGTTTAAATGAGCCGCATGCTTCTTTGGTGTCATGTAACGTGTAGCCGATGTGTGCTGTGGAATGTAATAGGCGCCGGGTATCCTTACAGCTGAATTGTCTTTTACTAGGCTGACGTAGTTTTTAATTTTAGACGATGGCTTGTAGATGGTTTTGATGTCGTATTTGTAGAGCAGTCACATTAAATCCAAGTTGCTTCATGGCCAAGAAAATTATGTGAACCAATGTAATTATAGTTTCACACCATAAATATAGAGGTCCGGACTTCCATTTCCATCAGTTTATCCTGAAGACAAAGATGATGAACACCTTTGAAACGTAGATTTCAAACCACCTGGCTAGAAGCCTGAGAAAATTTAGAGTTAAGTCATGATTACTTTATTTTTACTTCCAGCTCATTATACTTAACAATGTTCTTTGGATGTATCATTAAGAATGAAAATATTGGACAGAAATTTTAAAGATAATCAGTTTAGAAAACGACGGTCGAGTACATTTATACTTATCTTGGTACATAAAGATTAAGTCACTCCAATTTCTTGTAGGTGATTATGGAAATATATCTAAGCATCGAGGAAACATGTGTTCATAAATCGGTTTCTCTGGTCGGCAATTTCATCTTCCCCGTTTTACAAAATGGTACGGGAAAGAAAATTGCTTTCCTAAGATGGCTATTATTGCGGTTCATAGTACCATTTTCCTCGTAGAAGGCCTCCCTTTGCCACCCTGCACTCTGCGCAGAGAGATACCGGTGGGAAAATTGTAAGATTTATGGGAGCCTGCGGGTGTCACTATTGCAGAAGAGGGAGAACTGGTCGGTCGCTATTTCCGCATGTTACGAGTTAATGCCCATCAGCCAGGACGCGTCGAGACGCCCGGAGGTATGGGGCACGCACCCTTCAACTATTAACGTGGACGACTATCCAAGCTATCGAGGGAGAGTCTTAATATTCTCTTTCGGAGGGTTCTAATACGGACCAACATGGCCCGGTAATTACTGAAAATAAGTTAACCAAATATAAAGTAATACTATTATGATATAAATAATGAAATATAATGAAGTAATCATAACCACGCAATAGCACTAATGAAAATACAAAACGGTTTATTTAATATAGTAACTCGTATAGGAAAAATCTTATATATAATATCGTAACCTGTGCTGGAGGAAGAAACCGCGCCGTACACCTGCTCCCCTCCTTGGGACAGACGGCATTGAAACCCAAAGACGAGAAAGCGATACCCAAGGTTTATGGACAAAGCGCTCGGAATTTTGCGATTCCTTTCAGTTTGAAGTGCGTGCCGTTTACGACAAGTAAGGGGATTATGATCATAAAACTACGTACGTGATACAGCTTAGATTCAACTAATTTTAACTAGTGCCATGGGAAAGAGAAGGCTAGGATCTCAACGAAAAGCCAAAGTCTTAGTCAATAAGTTCAAAGTAAGGAATATGAACTGGCGAATACAAAAACAGG
This sequence comes from Deroplatys truncata, assembly GCA_030765065.1. Taxonomy (NCBI): domain Eukaryota; kingdom Metazoa; phylum Arthropoda; class Insecta; order Mantodea; family Mantidae; genus Deroplatys; species Deroplatys truncata. The sequence goes on from CM060990.1 coordinate 700,304,844, forward strand.
AAGCAGTCACATGATTAAAAAGGGAGCAATGTAATCACCTGACATATGGGGAGTAGGGATAAAATCGAGCATGGCGAGATTTACAAATCGCAAGTAACTTCACCTCTCTGAATTCTGTATTCGCATAAGGAAGTACCGACTATGCACGCTACAAAAATGTTAGAGAATTTAGAATTCTCGCCGTCTCGGAAATGATCGCTATACTAGCCGTGAGCAAATTCATGGTGTCAGGAATAAATTCCTCAGATGTGCTTCATACTGGTTTTCTCATTGTCTTCCTTCGCTTGCAATCAAGGCAACTTCCCTATTTGAGCTGGTGTCCCAAAATTTTTCGCTGTAATTGCCAGGCGCAGGAATACTTAAGCACAATTCTTCCACACTCAAACCATTATGTCAATACAAAGAATGTAAACAACAGTGGCCATAATCACTGACGAACAGGTAAACTGTTAGCGCTGTCTGCAATTGCCAACAGGATGTACGAAGGATGGGGGGTTTGTAATCTGCGACGTCACTACGAAAAGTCCAGTAACAGTTCAACTACTTTTCCTTTCGTCCTGACTTTAATGCTTAGAAATTCCTATGCCTAGTAATTACATTTCCCGTGTATTTCGACGAGTACTTACTTGCAAATTGTACACAAATGCTTCATCACTCTCAGAAACGCTAGATACATTCAAATGCTTTTTTAAGACTCATTTACGAGATACTATATGCACGAAACGAACATGAAAGAATAACAATATAAAAAGCGATGGCGTACCCGTCCCTAAACTGGAAACACTGCTGATCCCTATGACGCATCTTTAGCAGCCCTAAGGCCAGCGAGGAATCGAACCCGTGCGCAGCGGATCGGTACAAGGAAAGGAAAACAAAAGATAGAAAGAAAAAATAAAGGAATAAAGAAAGGAAAAAAATGAAATAAGTAGTGTATCCTTTCGTTCGTCTTATTTAAGGTTGGATGCGTTCGTTTCAAAACATAATGCTATAAGGAATAAACCGAGAGAGGTGGCGCCGCGGTAACGTGTGCGATTCGCATCTAGGAGGACGCGGGTTCGATCCCCGGCGACTGTGACCCATGGGTTTTTTTGTGGTTTCCCCTGAGTCGGCAGGCGAATGCTGGTGTGGTCTCTTCTCTACCAGATCTCTTTCCAACATGCTGAATAGAAAGAGTACTCCCTCTGGACACCAGAGGGCTGCTTGTTTGGTGGGTCGTTCATCGCCATCTCTCGCAGCAGTGGGACGGGTTAGGGACTCCGCGCGTCTCTGTGGCTGTCTGTTTATGGCCTCTAGCCTCCTTCCTCCTGTGGGGGGGGTGGTAGCTGCAATAGATCTGTGCAGGTCGCAGTGCGTGAGGTGTGCCCCTCTGTTGAATAACCTATACCTGTAAGTATTAAAATAATATCGCAACGCTAACAACAGTTTTAAGGACTGAAAGGAGAAGCTGTTCTTCTTAAAAGAAATACAAGCTCACTATATGAGATATGATGATAGTTTACTGTTGAACATCGTGTTGCGGTTTGGGCCACTGTTTCACTGTGTAACAACCCACAAGATATGAATATCACCTGTCTTAAGGTTATTAACATTTTACTGCAGGAATTGTAATTTTGAAGTTACGCTCCACTTGTGACTAAAATCATTGACAACAAAAAACTAAGCGATGTTTTATATTAAAATTGATGTTGAGCCGAAATTCCAAAGATAAAGTGATTATGATTTCTCTTTAAATCCTCTTCATATAATGAATTTACGAGCCCTCGCAACTAAAAACGTTAGTGTGCGCACTTCATACCCGCGTAACACTAAGCTAAGAACTGTTGAGAATAGACGATGGACTGCCACAGATACGGTCTAGTTTAGAAGTGGGCAGGTGGTCATCAAGTGCAAACCGACTACAGAACCAGATCTTGTACCATCGTTTGCCAATTACGTTTCATTGCATTTGTTTCTTTGAATTATTCATTCTCCATCATTTTCTTAATAGAATTTTAAATACTTAATAAAACAGACATGTTTCTCCCGTACCTCTGCTAGGAATAATGACAAAAGAATCACAAGCAAACTTCCTAGTATTCCCTCAAAAGACTGCGAAAATAGTATTGCTATGCGTGCCAGAGGAAACAATAAACATACTAGCAAGAAACACCAATACAGCTTCTTTAAAATTACATCTTGGACACAGCGAGTGGCGGTAGCGTCTGGAGGTCCCGGGTGGATTCCCATTGAACCGGCTACCCTGTCCAACGGGTTTTTGTAGTTTTCCCAGGTCGGCGAGTGGATTATAACTACCACGAATTTTCCTGTCCATCATGTCCTCTTGTTTCGTTTCGTTCCATATTACAGCGTTAGATGCGGCGGACGATGGTGAGGGTGCAGGCGATGGATGTGCTTCAACGAAAGAATTATTTCTTCCCCGACTTATGCACCTGGGTTTGTTACAACGAAAATGCTTACACCCATCTTAGAAAAAGTATGTATAACGTGAGCCCAATATCAAAACATTTCTGTTATTAATTTATAGCGGTTTTTAGAACCATACTTCTTAAGTCTTTGGCCATATAACCATGTTTAGTGGTTTCAACTAGCTGGCACACACTCTCTTATGACGTTCTGTATCAAATAAATCGATCATACAGACACCTTTGTCGTCACATTATCTGTTTGTGCCAAAACAAGGACATTTCTCCAAATGCTAATGTATGACCTGGTAGCGAAATAGCGCTTTTATTACAGAAAGCCCAAAATCTACATGTTACTTGCCAAGTCATACTGAACGTTAGCATGCCTTTCTACGAATGCAGAGCAGGGCAGAGAGATCAGGCAGAAAATTATAGTGCATTCTCGTGCTATAGCAGCACGCCTTTGTTTTTGTCACTGCGTTGCACGCATAAGTAGCTGCGAATAGCAGGTTTGCAACACTTTCAAGTGTCAACAATTTTACTGCATCTCTCACTTCCTAAAGTAGGTATTACTGTGTTGTATTCAAAGAAAAAAACGCAATGTCGAGATTTCACCGGAAGTACACCTTCCGAGACCCACTAAAACAAAAAAAAAAGCGTTTTAGAACAAATCCGTGTGTACTTGTGTGTGCGTGTATGTATGCGTGCATGTGTACGCATATGTATGTGTATGCGAGTGTGTATGTATTTCTGTGCGTATTTGTGCGTGTGTGTACGCATATGGATGTGTGAGCCTGTTTGTGTGTGCATGAGTGTGAGTATATATTTGTGTGCTTGCGTGTACGCGTACGTATGTGCCTGTTTGTGTGTATGTACGTGCGAGTGTGTAGATGTATATATGTGCTTGTCTGATTGTGTGTATGTGTATACTGTGTATGCATTGATGTGCGTGTATGTGTGTATTATGTCTGCGTGAGTAGTATTAGTCCCGGATGAGCCAATTGTTTTAACGATAATCCTGCCGCTAGGGGCGCTGGTGTCGCTAGTGTCGGTGCGTGCGACGGCGGCGGCGGTAAGTTTGAAAAGCGCCCTGAGCGGTAGGATTATCGTTATTGCAATTGGTTCATCCGGGACGAGTTGAAAGAATTGAGGATTAGGGTAAGGTGAAGGAAGAAGAGGAAGTGACGTGGAGTGTTTTGCTTGGTTCGTTAATTTGGGTGGAAGATGAAGGAAGGAAGATGGAAGAGTATGGAGGTCGCGTGATGGAGAGGAGCTGGGTGGCGAGGTGTTGTCTGTGCGGAGGTCGGGACTGAAAGAGGGAAAATATGGGGGAGCGAGGGATAAAAAGTGTAACAGAAAGTGACGTGTGAAGTTGTGATTGGTGGGAATAAGAAGTGATGTTATTGGTGGAAAGGAGCAAATGAAAGTTGTTGATTGGTAAGAATAAGAGAGATTATGATTGGTGGAAAGAAAAAGGAGTGGGGTATGTTGGAGGTGATGGGAAAGGTAAGTTTTGCTAGCAACAAGATTTGCAAAAGCCTGTCGTGAACTGATCAGCAATTTTTTTTGAACGTTGGATGGTAGTTTTCTTGAGTGGATAGAGAGATGGGGCGATATGAGATGCGGTGGCGAAAATGGGAACTAAACAAGGTGGTTGAGACAAGAGGATTAAGGACGAGGAAATTTGGAGGTTAGTGGTGAACATGGCGGTCGCAAGAGATGGGGGTAAGGAGATGCGGTGGTGAGAATGGGAACTAAAAGAAGATGGCGGTAGCAAGAGCTTAGAAGAGTAGATTTTGAGGTTAAAATAGTGGGAACTAAAAATGGCGGAGGGTCTGCGACAAGGAGATGCGGTGAGAACTAAACAAGATGGCGGACGCAAGAGGTGGGTAAGGAGGTTTGAGGTTACAGTACCAAAACACGAAAGGATATATTCCTACGCCAAGCAGGTCCGAAAAATAATTATGCGTGTGGTACTTACCTGTTACCGGTGTGGATGCGTCACCAAAAGCGCGGCACGCGAGGCGGAAAAATAAAAGCAAACTGTTTTTGAAAATGCTTAACCAGCTTTAAGATCAACCAACATCACTACGCACTGATATACCTAGGTTTTTAAAGCGGTACAGACACCCTTTGCAGAGGCGTAATTTAACTATACCAAAAACCTGGTACTGGACCATCGTGATGGTCGCTAGCGTACGTAGGAGCAGGGTTCTCATAGCCGGTCGAAAGCGGTCAAAAACGTGTACGACGTAGGTGTTGACAGTAGCTGCTGTCGAGTCAACCGTCGAGGTGTGAATAAACAAGATCTGTTCTCGCCGGCAATTTGGTTCGGAGATGTGAGCAGCGGCGAGGTGTTGTCTGTGCGGAGGTCGGGACTGAAAGAGGGAAAAGATGGGGAGCGAGGGATAAAAAGTGTAACAGAAAGTGACGTGTGAAGTTGTGATTGGTGGGAATAAGAAGTGATTTTATTGGTGGAAAGGAGCAAATGAAAGTTGTTGATTGGTAAGAATAAGAGAGGTTATGATTGGTGGAAAGAAAAAGGAGTGGGGTATGTTGGAGGTGATGGGAAAGGTAAGTTTTGCTAGCAACAAGATTTGCAAAAGCCTGTCGTGAACTGATCAGCAATTTTTTGAACGTTGGATGGTAGTTTTCTTGAGTGGATAGAGAGATGGGGCGATATGAGATGCGGTGGCGAAAATGGGAACTAAACAAGGTGGTTGAGACAAGAGGTTTAAGGACGAGGAAATTTGGAGGTTAGTGGTGAACATGGCGGTCGCAAGAGGTGGGGGCAAAGAGACGCGGTGGTGAGAATGGGAACTAAAAGAAGATGGCGGTAGCAAGAGGTTAGAAGAGTAGATTTTGAGGTTAAAATAGCGGGAACTAAAAATGGCGGAGGGTCTGCGACAAGGAGATGCGGTGAGAACTAAACAAGATGGCGGACGCAAGAGGAGGGTAAGGAGATTAAGTGTAACAGAAAGTGACGTGTGAAGTTGTGATTGGTGGGAATAAGAAGTGATGTTATTGGTGGAAAGGAGCAAATGAAGGTTGTTGATTGGTAAGAATAAGAGAGATTATGATTGGTGGAAAGAAAAAGGAGTGGGGTATTTTGGAGGTGATGGGAAAGGTAAGTTTTGCTAGCAACAGGATTTGCAAAAGCCTGTCGTGAACTGATCAGCAATTTTTTGAACGTTGGATGGTAGTTTTCTTGAGTGGATAGAGAGATGTGGCGATATGAGATGCGGTGGCGAAAATGGGAACTAAACAAGGTAGTTGAGACAAGAGGTTTAAGGACGAGGAAATTTGGAGGTTAGTGGTGAACATGGCGGTCGCAAGAGGTGGGGGGTAAGGAGACGCGGTGGTGAGAATGGGAACTAAAAGAAGATGGCGGTAGCAAGAGGTTAGAAGAGTAGATTTTGAGGTTAAAATAGCGGGAACTAAAAATGGCGGAGGGTCTGCGACAAGGAGATGCGGTGAGAACTAAACAAGATGGCGGACGCAAGAGGAGGGTAAGGAGATTTGAGGTTACAGTACCAAAACACGAAAGGATATATTCCTACGCCAAGCAGGTCCGAAAAATAATTATGCGTGTGGTACTTACCTGTTACCGGTGTGGATGCGTCACCAAAAGCGCGGCACGCGAGGCGGAAAAATAAAAGCAAACTGTTTTTGAAAATGCTTAACCAGCTTTAAGATCAACCAACATCACTACGCACTGATATACCTAGGTTTTTAAACGGTACAGACACCCTTTGCAGAGGCGTAATTTAACTATACCAAAACCTGGTACTGGACCATCGTGATGGTCGCTAGCGTACGTAGGAGCATGGTTCTCATAGCCGGTCGAAAGCGGTCAAAAACGTGTACGACGTAGGTGTTCACAGTAGCTGCTGTCGAGTCAACCGTCGAGGTGTGAATAAACGAGATCTGTTCTCGCCGGCAATTTGGTTCGGAGATGTGAGCAGCGGCGAGGTGTTGTCTGTGCGGAGGTCGGGACTGAAAGAGGGAAAAGATGGGGAGCGAGGGATAAAAAGTATAACAGAAAGTGACGTGTGAAGTTGTGATTGGTGGGAATAAGAAGTGATTTTATTGGTGGAAAGGAGCAAATGAAAGTTGTTGATTGGTAAGAATAAGAGAGATTATGATTGGTGGGAAAGAAAAAGGTGTGGGAGTGGGGTATGTTGGAGGTGATGGGAAAGGTAAGTTTTGCTAGCAACAGGATTTGCAAAAGCCTGTCGAGAACTGATCAGCAATTTTTGAACGTTGGATGGTAGTTTTCTTGAGTGGATAGAGAGATGGTGCGATATGAGATGCGGTGGCGAAAATGGGAACTAAACAAGATGGTTGAGACAAGAGGTTTAAGGACGAGGAAATTTGGAGGTTAGTGGTGAACATGGCGGTCGCAAGAGGTGGGGGCAAAGAGACGCGGTGGTGAGAATGGGAACTAAAAGAAGATGGCGGTAGCAAGAGCTTAGAAGAGCAGATTTTGAGGTTAAAATAGTGGGAACTAAAAATGGCGGAGGGTTGGCGACAAGGAGATGCGGTGAGAACTAAACAAGATGGCGGACGCAAGAGGAGGGTAAGGAGATTTGAGGTTAAGATTTTTAGGTTAAAACAGGGCGTAAGCATGGGAACGAAATCCAAGATGGCGAAGGCATTGGTGTGGACGAGGAGATGTGAGGTGCGGTGGCGAAAATGGGAACTAAACAAGATGACGAAGACAAAAAGTGTAAGGACGAGGAGATTTCGAGGTTAGTGGTGAACATGGCGGTCGCAAGAGGTGGTGGGCAAGGAGACTTGAGGTTAAGATTTTTAGGTTAAAACAGGACGTAAGAAGGGGAACTAAATCCAAGATGGCGGAGGCAAGGGTGGGACGAGGAGATGTGAGGCGCGGTGGTAAAAATGGGAACTAAATAAGATAGCGGAGGCATGAAGTTGAGGTTAAAAATTGAGGTAAACGTGGAGAGCTTAAACCAAGATGGCGGTGGCGTGGTGGTGAAAATGGGAACTAAACAAGATGGCGGAGGCAAGAAGTGGAGGGACGAAGAGGTTTGAGGTTATGGTCAACATGCGAAAGATGTCGAACGCAACAGATGGTGACGAGGAGATAGAATTGAGGATTAGGGAAAGATGAAGGAAAACAGGAAGTGACGTGGAGTGTTTTGATTGGTAAAAATAAGACGAAATGTGATTGGTGCGTTAATTCGGGTGGAAGATGAAGGAAGGAAGATAAAAGAGTATGGAGGACACGTGATGGAGTGGAGCGGAGCGGCGAGGTGTTGTCTGTGCGGAGGTTGGGACTGAAAGAGGGAAAAGATGGCGAACGAGGGATAAAAAGTATAACAGAAAGTGACGTGTGAAGTTGTGATTGGTGGGAATAAGAAGTGATGTTATTGGTGGAAAGGAACAACTGAAAGTTGTTGATTGGTAAGAATAAGAGAGATTGTGATTGGTGGAAAGTAAAAGGTGTGGGAGTGGGGTATGTTGGAGGTGATGGGGAAGGTAAGTTTTGCTACCAACAAGATTTGCAAAAGCCTCTCCAGAACTCATCAGCAATTTCAGCAGACGATGTGCGTGGCGATAGGCCCGCTGCGATGAAAGAGCTGCAAACTGCGCGATAACTTGAAAAATATTGCCCGCCGTGACGCATTGCGCGCGCGCGTTTACCGTAAACCGTTACAGTTGCCATACTTATATTATCCGTCTTTCTTTTTTCTTTTTCTTTTTTTTACGTTTGTTTTTTAAAAAAAATAATTAGTTTTTTGGGGGTTTTCTCTGGTTGGTAGACGAATGCAAGCTCTTTCTGCTTTTTCACAGGTTTCCCTGGTTGGTAGGCGTTTGCTGTAGTGGTTGACGAAGCCCTTTCTAATTTTCGAGGTTTTTTCAGGTTTTTCGTGGTTGTCGCTGCCCGGTAGGCAAATGATGAAGTTTTTGCTTGTTGTTTTTTTTAAAAATAACTAGTTTTTGGGGGTTTTCTTCGGATGGTAAACGAATGCAAGCTCTTTCTGCTCTTTCATAGGTTTTCCCTGGTTGGTAGGCGTTTTCTGTACTGGTTGACGAAGGCGTTTCTAATTTTCGAGGTTTTCTCAGGTTTTTTAGCGGTTGTCCCTGCCCGGTAGGCAAATGATGAAGTTTTACCTTGTCGGCGCACGGATACTAGGCACATACTCGCGCGCACACACACACCCGTTGCAGCTGCCATACTTATATTATTCGTCTTTTCTTTTTTTAAAAAAAATAACTAGTTTTTTGGAGGTTTTCTGCGGTTGGTAAACGAATGCAAGTGCTTTCTGCTTTTTCATAGGTTTTCCCTGGTTGGTAGGCGTTTTCTGTAGTGGTTGACGAAGCCGTTTCTAATTTTCGAGGTTTTTTCAGGTTTTTTTTAGTGGTTGTCCCTGGCCGGTAGGCAGATGATAAAGTTTTTCTATAATGTCGTCGTTTTGGCTTGTGGCGCACGGATCCTAGGCACATACTCGCACACACACACACCCGTTGCAGCTGCCATACTTATATTATTCGTCTTTTCTTTTTTTTAAAAAAATAACTAGTTTTTTTTGGAGGTTTTCTGCGGTTGGGAAACGAATGCAAGTGCTTTCTGCTTTTTCATAGGTTTTCCCTGGTTGGTAGGCGTTTTCTGTAGTGGTTGACGAAGCCGTTTCTAATTTTCGAGGTTTTCTCAGGGTTTTTAGTGGTTGACCCTGTCCGGTAGGCAGATGATAAAGTTTTTCTATAATGTCGTCGTTTTGGCTTGTGGCGCACGGATACTAGGCACATACTCGCACACACACACACAGACACACACACGGACATGTTTCCAAAAATGTTTTTTTTAGCATTCAGGAGGTCTCAAAACGTGTATTTCCAGTGAAATCTCGGTTTCGAATTTTTGGGTGGAATGCAATACTTCCCCTACTTACTATACGTAGTAGAGAAAGTAAAAAGTATAAGTATTGGAAAATTTAAGGGAATAGCAAGCAATATCTCGAAAACGGTTCACTCGACAAAAGAAATGTATATGACATAAGGTGTGTATTTTAACGCCATCTACATTTTTGTGTAGTAAAATTTTGTCTATATCATGACATCTTAAACATATGATATTTTCATCAAAATCGTCATAGCCATTTTTGAGAAAATTAAAAAAGTGTACTATCTTGTTTTCATGGGTTTTCCGGGTCGGTAAGCGTTAGAATACTCTTAGAGCTTTTTTCAGGTTTTTTCGCGTTTTCCCTGTCCGGTAGGCAGATGATAAAGTTTTTCTATAATGTCATCGTTTTGGCTTGTGGCGCACGGACACTAGGCACATACTCGCACACACACACACACAAACACACACACACACAGACACACACACGGACATGTTTCCAAAAATGCTTTTTTTTAGGATTCAGGAGGTCTCAAAACGTGTATTTCCAGTGAAATCTCGGTATCGAATTTTTGTTCACCCACTGAAACACATAAAAAAAATCTGATGTGTAACACTCACATGACTTTCTGAACTCTTGAACAAAGTATTTTTACAAACGCTTATTCCCCATCTAGTTCATGTTAATCGAGATAAACATTTGCAAACTGTATTTTATTGCTAATTTGCTTGTAGATGTAGGGGAAAATATATTTACAAGGGGAATATAGAAAAACAGTAGCCTTTAAGCACATACATATCTCTTAATAGCTGGTTGCTATGTGCAGCACCATTCTTTTTGCCACAGATTAATACTCTTTGCATATCAAAGACAAAAAAAAATGAATAACGAATTTTCACTTGAGAAAATAAGTATTGCAAAATTTAATGAAATAACAAGCAATATCTCGAAAACGGTTCACTCAACAACAAAAATGTATGACATAAGTTGTGTATTTTAACGCGATCTACATTTTTTGTGTAGTAAAATTTTGTCTATCTCTTACGGTTTATCAGTTATGAAAAAGTCGTTCACAATGAAGAATACTTTTGGAGACATTCCCAGAAAATTCGAGATATACATTTCATTTCTCACGACATTATCTTAAACATATGATATTTTTCATCAAAATCGTTAGAGCCATTTGTTTTTAATACAAAGAGAACGGGATTTCACAAGTGAAACAGTACTGTGATAACGATACCAACAAACTAATTATTATTCACCCACTGAAACACATAAAAAAAATCTGATGTGTAACACTCACATGACTTTCTCAACTCTTGTACAAAGTATTTTTACAAACGCTTATTCCCCATCTAGTTCATGTTAATCGAGATAAACATTTGCAAACTCTATTTTTAATTGCTAATTTTCTTGTAGATGTAGGAAAACATATTTACAAGGGGAATATAGAAAAACAGTAGCCTTTAAGCACATATCTCTTAATAGCTGGTTGCTATGTGCAGTACCATTCTTTTTGCCACAGATTAATACTCTTTGCATATCAAAGACAAAAAAAAATGAATAACGAATTCCCATTTGGGAAAATAAGTATTGCAAAATTTAATGAAATAACAAGCAATATCTCGAAAACGGTTCACTCAACAACAAAAATGTATATGACATAAGTTGTGTATTTTAACGCGATCTACATTTTTTGTGTAGTAAAATTTTGTCTATCTCTTACGGTTTATCAGTTATGAAAAAGTCGTTCACAATGAAGAATACTTTTGGAGACATTCCCAGAAAATTCGAGATATACATTTCATTTCTCACGACATTATCTTAAACATATGATATTTTTCATCAAAATCGTTAGAGCCATTTGTTTTTAATACAAAGAGAACGGGATTTCACAAGTGAAACAGTACTGTGATAACGATACCAACAAACTAATTATTATTCACCCACTGAAACACATAAAAAAAATCTGATGTGTAACACTCACATGACTTTCTCAACTCTTGTACAAAGTATTTTTACAAACGCTTATTCCCCATCTAGTTCATGTTAATCGAGATATGCACCGATCGCTCTTTCCCTGCAAAGTGCTGCGGCTATTTTGTTTTTATTTTAAAACTATTTTTCGTCAAATAGAACGATTTTGTAGAAAAACCCACTATCGCTTGCGTTTCACACTACGGGCTTTTGCTGTTGGTACCGGATTTTTATAAGCTCGGTTATCGCAACCGTTGTTTCATCATGCGTGTCGAGTTAAATGCCTCGTTTCGCTAAAAAATTGTCAAGAGTCGCCACTGCACAATTCCCACCGCCGACATAAAGGTTGCATTTATTTTATTGCTGACGAATTTCCGCTTCTCAGGCCTTTCACTGTCATCAGCACACGGTACTTTTGCGTGTAGCGCTATATGCGAACGAGCTGAGCTGAGTTATTCCTGATGTTATTAGTGCAATATTAAAACTATGAGTATCGTGTGTAGTGTTTTATTTTGTGCCAGTGCATACGTGTTATGTAAAATGTATGAATTAAATACAATCAGCAGATACTTGCTTTCTAAGGAGTAACACCAACTGTTGAATATAAATTCTCAAAGTGCTACGTTCGTACGACCTCTACCCTCTATGTCTTATAGGTGAGTACGAAAGTATGTAGATCGCGTTAAAATACACAACTTATGTCATATACATTTTTATTGTTGAGTGAACCGTTTTCGAGATATTGCTTGTTATTTCCTTAAATTTTCCAATACTTATTTTCTCAAATGGGAATTCGTTATTCATTTTTTTTGTCTTTGATATGCAAAGAGTATTAATCTGTGGCAAAAAGAATGGTACTGCACATAGCAACCAGCTATTAAGAGATATGTATGTGCTTAAAGGCTACTGTTTTTCTATTTCCCCTTGTAAATATATTTTCCTACATCTACAAGAAAATTAGCAATTAAAAATAGAGTTTGCAAATGTTTATCTCGATTAACATGAACTAGATGGGGAATAAGCGTTTGTAAAAATACTTTGTACAAGAGTTGAGAAAGTCATGTGAGTGTTACACATCAGATTTTTTTTTATGTGTTTCAGTGGGTGAATAATAATTAGTTTGTTGGTATCGTTATCACAGTACTGTTTCACTTGTGAAATCCCGTTCTCTTTGTATTAAAAACAAATGGCTCTAACGATTTTGATGAAAAATATCATATGTTTAAGATAATGTCGTGAGAAATGAAATGTATATCTCGAATTTTCTGGGAATGTCTCCAAAAGTATTCTTCATTGTGAACGACTTTTTCATAACTGATAAACCGTAAGAGATAGACAAAATTTTACTACACAAAAAATGTAGATCGCGTTAAAATACACAACTTATGTCATATACATTTTTGTTGTTGAGTGAACCGTTTTCGAGATATTGCTTGTTATTTCATTAAATTTTGCAATACTTATTTTCCCAAATGGGAATTCGTTATTCATTTTTTTTTGTCTTTGATATGCAAAGAGTATTAATCTGTGGCAAAAAGAATGGTGCTGCACATAGCAACCAGCTATTAAGAGATATGTATGTGCTTAAAGGCTACTGTTTTTCTATATTCCCCTTGTAAATATATTTTCCCCTACATCTACAAGCAAATTAGCAATAAAATAGAGTTTGCAAATGTTTATCTCGATTAACATGAACTAGATGGGGAATAAGCGTTTGTAAAAATACTTTGTTCAAGAGTTCAGAAAGTCATGTGAGTGTTACACATCAGATTTTTTTTTATGTGTTTCAGTGGGTGAACAAAAATTCGATACCGAGATTTCACTGGAAATACACGTTTTGAGACCTCCTGAATCCTAAAAAAAAGCATTTTTGGAAACATGTCCGTGTGTGTGTCTGTGTGTGTGTGTGTTTGTGTGTGTGTGTGTGAGTATGTGCCTAGTGTCCGTGCGCCACAAGCCAAAACGATGACATTATAGAAAAACTTTATCATCTGCCTACCGGACAGGGAAAACGCGAAAAAACCTGAAAAAAGCTCTAAGAGTATTCTAACGCTTACCGACCCGGAAAACCCATGAAAACGAGATAGTACACTTTTTTAATTTTCTCAAAAATGGCTATGACGATTTTGATGAAAATATCATATGTTTAAGATGTCATGATATAGACAAAATTTTACTACACAAAAATGTAGATGGCGTTAAAATACACACCTTATGTCATATACATTTCTTTTGTCGAGTGAACCGTTTTCGAGATATTGCTTGCTATTTCCTTAAATTTTCCAATACTTATACTTTTTACTTTCTCTACTACGTATAGTAAGTAGGGGAAGTATTGCATTCCACCCAAAAATTCGAAACCGAGATTTCACTGGAAATACACGTTTTGAGACCTCCTGAATGCTAAAAAAAACATTTTTGGAAACATGTCCGTGTGTGTGTCTGTGTGTGTGTGTGCGAGTATGTGCCTAGTATCCGTGCGCCACAAGCCAAAACGACGACATTATAGAAAAACTTTATCATCTGCCTACCGGACAGGGTCAACCACTAAAAACCCTGAGAAAACCTCGAAAATTAGAAACGGCTTCGTCAACCACTACAGAAAACGCCTACCAACCAGGGAAAACCTATGAAAAAGCAGAAAGCACTTGCATTCGTTTCCCAACCGCAGAAAACCTCCAAAAAAAACTAGTTATTTTTTTAAAAAAAAGAAAAGACGAATAATATAAGTATGGCAGCTGCAACGGGTGTGTGTGTGTGCGAGTATGTGCCTAGGATCCGTGCGCCACAAGCCAAAACGACGACATTATAGAAAAACTTTATCATCTGCCTACCGGCCAGGGACAACCACTAAAAAAAACCTGAAAAAACCTCGAAAATTAGAAACGGCTTCGTCAACCACTACAGAAAACGCCTACCAACCAGGGAAAACCTATGAAAAAGCAGAAAGCACTTGCATTCGTTTACCAACCGCAGAAAACCTCCAAAAAACTAGTTATTTTTTTTAAAAAAAGAAAAGACGAATAATATAAGTATGGCAGCTGCAACGGGTGTGTGTGTGCGCGCGAGTATGTGCCTAGTATCCGTGCGCCGACAAGGTAAAACTTCATCATTTGCCTACCGGGCAGGGACAACCGCTAAAAAACCTGAGAAAACCTCGAAAATTAGAAACGCCTTCGTCAACCAGTACAGAAAACGCCTACCAACCAGGGAAAACCTATGAAAGAGCAGAAAGAGCTTGCATTCGTTTACCATCCGCAGAAAACCCCCAAAAACTAGTTATTTTTAAAAAAAACAACAAGCAAAAACTTCATCATTTGCCTACCGGGCAGCGACAACCACGAAAAACCTGAAAAAACCTCGAAAATTAGAAAGGGCTTCGTCAACCACTACAACAAACGCCTACCAACCAGGGAAACCTGTGAAAAAGCAGAAAGAGCTTGCATTCGTCTACCAACCAGAGAAAACCCCCAAAAAACTAATTATTTTTTTTAAAAAACAAACGTAAAAAAAAGAAAAAGAAAAAAGAAAGACGGATAATATAAGTATGGCAACTGTAACGGTTTACGGTAAACGCGCGCGCGCAATGCGTCACGGCGGGCAATATTTTTCAAGTTATCGCGCAGTTTGCAGCTCTTTCATCGCAGCGGGCCTATCGCCACGCACATCGTCTGCTGAAATTGCTGATGAGTTCTGGAGAGGCTTTTGCAAATCTTGTTGGTAGCAAAACTTACCTTCCCCATCACCTCCAACATACCCCACTCCCACACCTTTTTCTTTCCACCAATCACAATCTCTCTTATTCTTACCAATCAACAACTTTCAGTTGTTCCTTTCCACCAATAACATCACTTCTTATTCCCACCAATCACAACTTCACACGTCACTTTCTGTTATACTTTTTATCCCTCGTTCGCCATCTTTTCCCTCTTTCAGTCCCAACCTCCGCACAGACAACACCTCGCCGCTCCGCTCCACTCCATCACGTGTCCTCCATACTCTTTTATCTTCCTTCCTTCATCTTCCACCCGAATTAACGCACCAATCACATTTCGTCTTATTTTTACCAATCAAAACACTCCACGTCACTTCCTGTTTTCCTTCATCTTTCCCTAATCCTCAATTCTATCTCCTCGTCACCATCTGTTGCGTTCGACATCTTTCGCATGTTGACCATAACCTCAAACCTCTTCGTCCCTCCACTTCTTGCCTCCGCCATCTTGTTTAGTTCCCATTTTCACCACCACGCCACCGCCATCTTGGTTTAAGCTCTCCACGTTTACCTCAATTTTTAACCTCAACTTCATGCCTCCGCTATCTTATTTAGTTCCCATTTTTACCACCGCGCCTCACATCTCCTCGTCCCACCCTTGCCTCCGCCATCTTGGATTTAGTTCCCCTTCTTACGTCCTGTTTTAACCTAAAAATCTTAACCTCAAGTCTCCTTGCCCACCACCTCTTGCGACCGCCATGTTCACCACTAACCTCGAAATCTCCTCGTCCTTACACTTTTTGTCTTCGTCATCTTGTTTAGTTCCCATTTTCGCCACCGCACCTCACATCTCCTCGTCCACACCAATGCCTTCGCCATCTTGGATTTCGTTCCCATGCTTACGCCCTGTTTTAACCTAAAAATCTTAACCTCAAATCTCCTTACCCTCCTCTTGCGTCCGCCATCTTGTTTAGTTCTCACCGCATCTCCTTGTCGCCAACCCTCCGCCATTTTTAGTTCCCACTATTTTAACCTCAAAATCTGCTCTTCTAAGCTCTTGCTACCGCCATCTTCTTTTAGTTCCCATTCTCACCACCGCGTCTCTTTGCCCCCACCTCTTGCGACCGCCATGTTCACCACTAACCTCCAAATTTCCTCGTCCTTAAACCTCTTGTCTCAACCATCTTGTTTAGTTCCCATTTTCGCCACCGCATCTCATATCGCACCATCTCTCTATCCACTCAAGAAAACTACCATCCAACGTTCAAAAATTGCTGATCAGTTCTCGACAGGCTTTTGCAAATCCTGTTGCTAGCAAAACTTACCTTTCCCATCACCTCCAACATACCCCACTCCCACACCTTTTTCTTTCCCACCAATCATAATCTCTCTTATTCTTACCAATCAACAACTTTCATTTGCTCCTTTCCACCAATAAAATCACTTCTTATTCCCACCAATCACAACTTCACACGTCACTTTCTGTTATACTTTTTATCCCTCGCTCCCCATCTTTTCCCTCTTTCAGTCCCGACCTCCGCACAGACAACACCTCGCCGCTGCTCACATCTCCGAACCAAATTGCCGGCGAGAACAGATCTCGTTTATTCACACCTCGACGGTTGACTCGACAGCAGCTACTGTGAACACCTACGTCGTACACGTTTTTGACCGCTTTCGACCGGCTATGAGAACCCTGCTCCTACGTACGCTAGCGACCATCACGATGGTCCAGTACCAGGTTTTGGTATAGTTAAATTACGCCTCTGCAAAGGGTGTCTGTACCGTTTAAAAACCTAGGTATATCAGTGCGTAGTGATGTTGGTTGATCTTAAAGCTGGTTAAGCATTTTCAAAAACAGTTTGCTTTTATTTTTCCGCCTCGCGTGCCGCGCTTTTGGTGACGCATCCACACCGGTAACAGGTAAGTACCACACGCATAATTATTTTTCGGACCTGCTTGGCGTAGGAATATATCCTTTCGTGTTTTGGTACTGTAACCTCAAATCTCCTTACCCTCCTCTTGCGTCCGCCATCTTGTTTAGTTCTCACCGCATCTCCTTGTCGCAGACCCTCCGCCATTTTTAGTTCCCGCTATTTTAACCTCAAAATCTACTCTTCTAACCTCTTGCTACCGCCATCTTCTTTTAGTTCCCATTCTCACCACCGCGTCTCCTTACCCCCCACCTCTTGCGACCGCCATGTTCACCACTAACCTCCAAATTTCCTCGTCCTTAAACCTCTTGTCTCAACTACCTTGTTTAGTTCCCATTTTCGCCACCGCATCTCATATCGCCACATCTCTCTATCCACTCAAGAAAACTACCATCCAACGTTCAAAAAATTGCTGATCAGTTCACGACAGGCTTTTGCAAATCCTGTTGCTAGCAAAACTTACCTTTCCCATCACCTCCAACATACCCCACTCGTTTTTCTTTCCACCAATCATAATCTCTCTTATTCTTACCAATCAACAACCTTCATTTGCTCCTTTCCACCAATAACATCACTTCTTATTCCCACCAATCACAACTTCACACGTCACTTTCTGTTACACTTAATCTCCTTACCCTCCTCTTGCGTCCGCCATCTTGTTTAGTTCTCACCGCATCTCCTTGTCGCAGACCCTCCGCCATTTTTAGTTCCCGCTATTTTAACCTCAAAATCTACTCTTCTAACCTCTTGCTACCGCCATCTTCTTTTAGTTCCCATTCTCACCACCGCGTCTCCTTACCCCCACCTCTTGCGACCGCCATGTTCACCACTAACCTCCAAATTTCCTCGTCCTTAAACCTCTTGTCTCAACCACCTTGTTTAGTTCCCATTTTCGCCACCGCATCTCATATCGCCCCATCTCTCTATCCACTCAAGAAAACTACCATCCAACGTTCAAAAAATTGCTGATCAGTTCACGACAGGCTTTTGCAAATCTTGTTGCTAGCAAAACTTACCTTTCCCATCACCTCCAACATACCCCACTCCTTTTTCTTTCCACCAATCATAACCTCTCTTATTCTTACCAATCAACAACTTTCATTTGCTCCTTTCCACCAATAAAATCACTTCTTATTCCCACCAATCACAACTTCACACGTCACTTTCTGTTACACTTTTTATCCCTCGCTCCCCATCTTTTCCCTCTTTCAGTCCCGACCTCCGCACAGACAACACCTCGCCGCTGCTCACATCTCCGAACCAAATTGCCGGCGAGAACAGATCTTGTTTATTCACACCTCGACGGTTGACTCGACAGCAGCTACTGTCAACACCTACGTCGTACACGTTTTTGACCGCTTTCGACCGGCTATGAGAACCCTGCTCCTACGTACGCTAGCGACCATCACGATGGTCCAGTACCAGGTTTTTGGTATAGTTAAATTACGCCTCTGCAAAGGGTGTCTGTACCGCTTTAAAAACCTAGGTATATCAGTGCGTAGTGATGTTGGTTGATCTTAAAGCTGGTTAAGCATTTTCAAAAACAGTTTGCTTTTATTTTTCCGCCTCGCGTGCCGCGCTTTTGGTGACGCATCCACACCGGTAACAGGTAAGTACCACACGCATACTTATTTTTCGGACCTGCTTGGCGTAGGAACATATCCTTTCGTGTTTTGGTACTGTAACCTCAAACCTCCTTACCCACCTCTTGTGTCCGCCATCTTGTTTAGTTCTCACCGCATCTCCTTGTCGCAGACCCTCCGCCATTTTTAGTTCCCACTATTTTAACCTCAAAATCTACTCTTCTAAGCTCTTGCTACCGCCATCTTCTTTTAGTTCCCATTCTCACCACCGCATCTCCTTACCCCCATCTCTTGCGACCGCCATGTTCACCACTAACCTCCAAATTTCCTCGTCCTTAATCCTCTTGTCTCAACCACCTTGTTTAGTTCCCATTTTCGCCACCGCATCTCATATCGCCCCATCTCTCTATCCACTCAAGAAAACTACCATCCAACGTTCAAAAAAAATTGCTGATCAGTTCACGACAGGCTTTTGCAAATCTTGTTGCTAGCAAAACTTACCTTTCCCATCACCTCCAACATACCCCACTCCTTTTTCTTTCCACCAATCATAATCTCTCTTATTCTTACCAATCAACAACTTTCATTTGCTCCTTTCCAACAATAACATCACTTCTTATTCCCACCAATCACAACTTCACACGTCACTTTCTGTTACACTTTTTATCCCTCGCTCCCCCATATTTTCCCTCTTTCAGTCCCGACCTCCGCACAGACAACACCTCGCCACCCAGCTCCTCTCCATCACGCGACCTCCATACTCTTCCATCTTCCTTCCTTCATCTTCCACCCAAATTAACGAACCAATCAAAACACTCCACGTCACTTCCTCTTCTTCCTTCACCTTACCCTAATCCTCAATTCTTTCAACTCGTCCCGGATGAACCAATTGCAATAACGATAATCCTACCGCTCAGGGCGCTTTTCAAACTTACCGCCGCCGCCGTCGCACGCACCGACACTAGCGACACCAGCGCCCCTAGCGGTAGGATTATCGTTAAAACAATTGGCTCATCCGGGACTAATACTACTTGCGTGTGTATATGTGTGGGCGTATACGCATGTGCATGTGTGTGTGTATGTAGCTGCATGTGTGTATGTGTGTGCATGTTTGTGCGTGCATGTGTGTGTACGTGTATATGTGTGCGTGTGTATGTATTTGTGTCCCCGCGTGTTTGCGTATGTATGTGTGCGCTTGTTTGTGCGAGTGTGTATGTGTGTGCGTAAGTGTTCCGTGTGTGCGCGTATACATGTGCGTGCGTGTTTTGTGAGTGTTTGTGTGTATGTGTGTATATGTGTGCATATATGTAGATGTGTGCATGTGTGCGCTTATGTATGTATGTATGCATGTATGTGCGTGTGCGCTTTCGCGTGTGTGTGCCTATTCGAGCGTGTGTGTGTGTGCGTGTTTACACTATGTATGTATGTATGTATGTATGTATGTATATGTGTGTTTGTGCGTGCGTGTATGCATGTGTGTGCATGTATGTATGTGTGTCTGCATGCATTAATATGTGTGCGCGCGTGTGCGTGTGTGTGTTTGTGTGTGCGCTTTTGAATATATGTGCGTGTGTGTGTTTCTGTTTGCGCGCTCGTTAGTTGAGCGCGTGTATGTATGTGTGTGCGCGAATGCGCGGATGTCTTTGCCCGTGGGTACACGAGTGTGTGCGTGAGCGTGTGTATTTTTGGGCGTGTGTGTATGTCTGTGTTTTGTATGTATGCATATGTGGTGTGTGGGCGCGTGTGTGTGTGTAAGAGTGTGTGACCGTGTGTGTATGGACCAGCATAACACAAAATGAAGAGTGAAATAAACTTCAGTAGCATATTATAAAGAGAGCTGGGCCACTTTTGCGTTTATATGGGAAAAGATAGGGAAAACGAGGGTAGATGCGACGGTTCAAGGAGGAAAATGCGTTTATATGGGGAAGATAGGGAAAACATGGACAGTTGATAGGCTAGGCAGCTGCTGAAGGATGGGGAATATGGGCTTATACGGGAGAGATATGGAATACAGGAGAAGTGCTAGACTAGACAGGGCTTGAAGGGTAGAATATGGCTTTTATATGGGAGAGATAGCAAACCGAGGTGAGATATTAGCCTAGGAGGGTTTGAATGATAAGACTATGCGTTTATATGGGAGAGATAGGGAATACGAGGGCCAATGCTAGGCTAAACAGGGGCTGAAATAGGGAATGCGCTTTATAAGAGAGAGGTAGGGAATACGAGGAGAAATGCTAAGCTAGACAGAGTTTTAGGAGTGGAGTATGCGTTTATATGGGAAAGATAGAGAAAACGTGGACAGATGCTGAAGGAGGGAAAATATGAGATTATACGGGAGAGATACGGAATACGAGGAGAGGTGCTAGACTAGACCGGGGTTGAAGGGTATAATATGGCTTATATATGGGAGAGATAGCAAACCGAGGAGAAGCATTAAGCTAAGAGGGTTTGAATAGTAGAGTATGCGTTCATATAGAGAGACGAGGAAACGAGGGTAGATGCTAGGTTGAAAGAGTCTTCAAGGAGGAAAATGCATTTATATGGGAGAGATAGGGGAAACGAGGAGAGATCCAAGGTAGAGCAGGGGCTGAAGGAGAGGGAATACCCTTTATATGATAGCGGTAGAGAATACGTGGAGAGGTAGTAGGCTAGACAGTGGTTGAGGAGTAGGATATACGTTTATGTGGGGAAGATATGGAAAACGGAGAGCGATTCTATGCTAAAAGAGAGTTGAAAGATGGTGTAATGCACTTTATATGAGAGGTAGGGAATACGAGGAGAGGTGCTAGTCTACACAGAGGTTGAGGAATAGAGTATGCGTTTCTATGGGAAATATAGGGGGAGCGACTACATATGTTAGGCTAGACAGTGACTGAAGGAGGGGGAATACAGGTTTATACCGGTGAGATAGGAAACCAAGGAGAGATGCTGAAGGAGGGGAATACGCTTTATATGTGAGGGATAAGGAATACGAGGGAAGGTGCTAAGCTAGACAGAGGTTGAGGAGTAGAGTATAGTTTATACGGGAAAGATATAGGGAATATGAGGAGAAGCGCTAGGCTAGATAGAGGTTAATGAGTAGAGTATGCGTTTATATAGATAACATAGGGAAAGCATGGAGAGATGGTAGGCTAGCGGGCTAGGAAACTAGAAAAGACATTTATATGAGACAGGTAAGGGATACGCCGAGAGGTAATAGGCTAGACAGATGCTGAAGGAGGGGGAAATATGGGCTTATACGGAAGAGATAGGGAATACAAAGGGAGGTGCTAGGCTAGACAGAGTTAAAGGTAGAATGTGTTTTATATGAGCGAGATAACAAACCGAGTAGAGGTATTAGGTTACGAGGGTTTAAATGGTAGAGTATGCGTTTATATGGAGAGACAGCGAAAATGATGGGAGTAGCTAGGTTGGAGAAGCGTTCAAGGAGGAAAATGTGTTTATATGGGGGAGATAGGGAAAAAACGGAGAGAGATTCTATGCTAGGAGTGAGTCGAAGGAGGGCAATGCGCTTTATATAAGAGAGGCATGGAATACGAGGAGAGGTGTTAATCTGGACAGAGGATAAAGGTAGAATGCGTTTATACGGGGAAGATAGGGAATACGAGGAGAAGTTCTAGGCTATACAGAGGTTTAGGAATAGAGTATGCGTTAATATAGGAAAATATAGGGAAAACGAGGAGAGTGGCTAGGGAGGTTAGTGTTGATGTATGTGTAATGTTCGTACATGCATAACATCATTTAGCCTTATTGACTTCGAGATTTAAACGCTAACAAAGGCTATATTGCGTTCTAAAGTCTTATATTCCCGACATCACGACGCTAAAGGGCTGGACGCAGGCCGCTGATTGAAGTACCCCATCATTACGCGCGCGCCCACGCAAACCTTTTTTCTAAAACTTAACTAGGCGATTATTACGAATGCATAATTATTACGACTAATAACACTCGTTTCGCATGATTCGGGTAGTAGACAGGTATTTAAGTCATTTTAATAGGCAATTTAGATAACGTCACAGGTATTCATGGTAATATAGAGAGTAATTAGATTATAACATTTCTTATCCAATGTTACAACAATTTTATATACATTTTTTCTAAATCTTGCAAACTTTTTATATGTTAAACAGCGTCTGAGACGAAGAGGGCTAAACAGTGTATAGGGTTACAGTGAGGGTATATAGAAGTAGCATAAACTAGCTCATCCGCATTGTTGAGGAGATATAATGTTTTAGTCGGCTTTATTGTTTTATATGGTTACATTTTTTCTCTAAATTTAGCAGCTTTATCAGTTAATCATTGCTTCATTAGATAAGGATTGTAAGGGTAGACTCCTCCCCCCTTTATCTAGGCTTTTGACTAGCACTAGGATTTGCTCCTAACGGCAGGATTAATGCCTCCCCTTACATCTTCTACTTCTTTCTTCACCAGGTGTCTGCCAGGTGCATGCACTGCGCATAGGTAAACTTCCATTTTTTAAGATTACAGACTCGCTGAGAAAATATTCATCTTGAGATCCAGGTTACATTCTTTTAGGCAAATCAAAAGGAGTCAATGCCGTTTTATTCACTTGCACGGTGGTAACAGCATGCTCACGGGATAGAATCATATTCATGGGCGTTCTGATGATTTCACGGGTTTTAAGACAATCTGTATATCGGTCTAATGTAATGTACTGCTTAACAGCAGAACGTTTTATACATTTAATCTTTTTTCTCATCGAGCCTTGAATATCTAAGGTGTACATCTT
Source organism: Deroplatys truncata (assembly GCA_030765065.1). Taxonomy (NCBI): domain Eukaryota; kingdom Metazoa; phylum Arthropoda; class Insecta; order Mantodea; family Mantidae; genus Deroplatys; species Deroplatys truncata. The sequence continues at coordinate 700,328,071 of CM060990.1, forward strand.
AGGTCGTAGTCCAACAAAGCGTAGAATTATTTTGCTATTGGCTCCATCTTTAAATTTTCCAAACACCTTTTTATTCTGATAGGAGTAACATATATGGTTAACAAGGTAATCAGCGTATCCAGATGTTGGAGAAAACGTAACTTATTCTGCTACACATATTCAGTTGTCAAACGATAAATGAATGAATCAGTGTCCATATCCATAAGCTTCAGGTTTTCAGCCCCATAATATGGCAACAGCACATGATAATGATAGTGATACATTAATGTCTTGGAGATGTCCAACACACTCATACCGATGTATATAGGCTTGTTGAATACGATCTGACGAGAAGCCATATGTACAGCAGCTGGATTAGCAGCATATATTGTCCTATCGATAATCGTAAGCTTGGCAATCAACTTTTCCAGTGTCTTCTCGTTTATAACCAGTCGTATATCCATACGATTACGCGGGTTCTCCAAAGTTTTTCCAAACATGGCGTTGTTAAAGAGTTTGCAGAGGTCCTTCTCGAAATCATTTGCAGCCTCTTGTAGCCTATTGTTAAATTTCACATAAGGTTTTAACCACTGTGACTGTCGGAATTGTAGCACACGATGGATTTTTGTTAGCCGTAGTCCATGATTAAGAGCTTGCTTCAAAGTCATATGATGTACTACATATTTATTTCGAGGTCCAAATGGGGTATCAGTTTCTTTGTAGATGACTCCTTAGGCTTCATACACCCAGGCAGGAAAGGTGGATCGTTGAGTAAATCCCGAAGTTCTGCAGGAGACTCGATGTCGACTTCCAATATGTATCCATGAGGATCATCTTCTTGTAGTCTTTCTAAGTCGATTTCTTCAGGTGACACCCAATCAAATCCACCATAAGGGAGGGCGTGACACATTGCCCAACCATATTGGTTATTGGCTTCCTCATATGTAATAAATTGCGTTGGTCTCGACAGACCATACTTATCCACGTAGGCGTTGTTTGCTTCGGCATACCGTGGAAAAGTTGACATAAACCTCCTCTGATGCCGGATTCCACCATGAGTAATTGATCATAATCTTGTAACAATTCCAGCTGAATTCCAGTATATAGCAACATGGCATTTCATACAAGTCCTGGAGAGGTAAAATAATGAGCAGGGTCGACTTTGGTGTTTTGAGGGTTTGATCTCTAAATGTCTAAAAGACATCAGCTAGAAGAAGTACATCTGAGTTTAAGTAGAGGTCGCTGTACTCACCCAGGTTTCTTACATTAAACACTTCCCATACATTTCTAGCATGACTGAAGTCAGTACTGTGCTTTCTTCTTCGTTTTCCATATCTTCCCCACATAAACGTATACCCTACACCTCAACTACTGTATAGCCTACTACTTACCCGCGTATTCCCCACCTCTATCATATAAAGGGTATTCCCCCTCCTTCAGCCCCTGCTCTACTTCGGATCACTTCCTCGTTTTCCCTATCTCTCCCATATAGACGCATTTTCCTCCTTGAAGGCTCTCTCAACCCAGCATCTACTCTCGATTTCCTCGTCTCTCCATATAAGCGCATACTCTACTATTCAAACCCTCCTAGCCTAATACCTCTCCTCGGTTTGCTATCTCTCCCATATAAAAGCCATATTCTACCCTTCAAGCCCTGTAGTCTAGCACCTCTCCTCGTATTCCATTTCTCTCCCGTATAAGCCCATATTCTCCATCCTTCAGCATCTGCATAGCTTATCATCTGTCCATGTTTTCCCTATCTTCCCCATATAAACGCATTTTGCTCCTTGAACCGTCGTATCTACCCTCGTTTTCCCTATCTTTTCCCATATAAACGCAAAAAGTGTCCCAGCTCTCTTTATAATATACTACTATATTAAAATTTCATATTTGAATCATTGTTTAAGCCTGCCAGGTCCCCACCCTAAACCACCCCTTACATGGTAGAATGTTGTTATTTTTCACTTTCTCAAAACTGTCTCTTTTCGATTTTGATTGAAATATTGTATTTTAAAGATATCGCCGTGAGAAATATATATATATATATATATACCTAGAATTTGCTATCAATAAATAACCTTTGAAGTCCTTTTCATTGAACGTAGTTTTATAACCGGTAGGCTATAAGAAGTGACTGCAGCTGAAGATTTATGTGAAATAACTTTTGTACTATTAGAGGTTTTCAAAATATTAGATGTTATATGTAATTTTTTCCAGGTTGAGCAGTCAAATGCCACTTATAAAACATCTTGCGTGATTCTTTTCTCCGTATGGGTATATTATTATAACAACTGTATTACGATTTGCAAAAAGAAGTTAGCTTTCATTTTAAGCATGCAACCAAGCCCATGGGGCTTAATTTGAAATTATTTCCACTCAAAAGTCTATTCTGAGCAACATAAAGCGTTATATATAAGCAATAAATGTGAAGTTGTAATGCGTAGAGAGACACCTGTCAATACCATACTTCCGATTCTTCAATTCAATGTCTTTGTCTAGAAGTGTCAACAATGATGAAAGAAAGTATGCAGTTACTGCACAGGTGAGCTCAGAAACATAAACATTTAAGCTGCCTGATACTCAATATAGGTATAGACATTAAATGTTTCATCCAGTTAACTTGACCAGATTAGATATATCAGCGTCAGAGGCATTGACATCACAGCGACTAATGGTATCTCACAACCGGAGAATACCCCTCCTAACTCAACAGTTCTAGTTGTAACAATAAGTGAATACCTCTCTTATGTCAACCGGTTTAGTTGTAACAACTGAAGAATAATTCCAACAACCGGTGACTACCTCTCCTAAGTCAACCGATCTAGATGTAACAATCGATGAATTATTTTCCTAATTCAACAGATCCAGATCTAACATCTGCTGAATATCTCTTCTAAGTCCACAGATCAAGTTGTAACACCGGAGAATACCTCTCCTAAGCCAACATGTCTGGTTGTGACATCAGGTGAATACCTCTCCTTAGACAACAGGTTTAGCTGTAACAACTGAGGAATACCCCTTCCAAGCCAACCAGTCTAAATGTAACAACCGGTAAATACTTCTTCTGAGTCAAGATGTCTAAATGTAACAACCTCTGAATACTTCTCCTAAGTCAAGCTGTCTAATAATAACAACCGGTGAATACTTCTCCTAAGTGAACAGATCAAGATGTAACAACCCGCGAATACCTCTTCTAAGTCAACAAGTCTAGTTGTATCAACCAGGGAATAGCTCTCCGAAGTCAACAGGTATAGTTGCAAAACCGTTGAATAGCTCTCCTAAGTCAACAGGTCTAGCTGTAACAACCGGCTAGTAGGTCTTCTAAGTTAAAATGTTTACTTGTAACAACTGACGAATAACTCTACAAATTCAACAGGTCTAGTAGTAACAACCGGTGATAAGCTCTCCTAACTCAAAGGCTCTCACTGTAACAACCGCTGAATACCTCTCCTTAGTCAAACCGTATAGCTGTAACAACCGGTGATAGACCTCCTAAGTCAAACGTTTTTACTGTAACAACCGGTGGATACCTCTCCCTACTCAACAGGTCAGGCTGTAATAACCGGTTACCAGATTCAGATTAACAACAGGTGAGTAACTCTCCTAGGTCAAAAGGTCTAGCTGTAACAACAGGTGAATACCAGTAGGTAAATATAGAGAAATCGAGCAGTTTTTTGGGCATATATGGGAAAGGATAGGGAAAACGAGGCTAGATGATACGGTTCAAGGAGGAAAATGGGTTTATATGGGAGAGATAGGGAATACGACGACCGATACTATGCTAGAGAGGGTTGAAGGAGGGAAATACGTTTATATGGAAGAAATAGTAGAGAGGTAGTAGGCTAGACAGAGGTCGAGGAGTAGAGTATGGTTTATATGAAAGGTATAGGAAAACGAGGAGGGGTGTTAGGCTAGACAGAGTTGAAGGGTAGAGTATGTCTTTTATATGAGAGAGGTTGGGAACAGGAGGAGGGGTGTTAGGCTAGACAGAGGTTGAGGAGTAGAGTATGGTTTATATGAGAGATATAGGAAAACGAGGAGAGGTGTTAGGCTAGGAGGGTTTAAGTATGCGTTTATAAGGAGAGACGAGAAAACGGAGAGAGATAGTATGTTAGGATACACAGGTGTTTAAAGCTAGAATGTGTTTTATATAGGCTAGACAGGAAACCAAAGAGATACTCAGCTAGACAGGGGACAGGAGAGGAATGCGCTTTATGAGAGGTAGGGGATACGGGGAGTGGTGTTAGGCTAGGCAGAAGGTTGAGAGTAGAGTATGCGTTTATATGTATGAGAAGTATAGGAACAGGAAGAGGGGTGCTAGGCTAGACAGAGTTTGAGGAGCAGAGTATAGTTTATATGAGAGGGATAGGAAAACGAGGGGAGGTGTTAGGCTAGACAGAGGTTGAAAATAGAGTATGGATTATATGAGAGGTATAGGAAAACGAGGAGAGGAGTTAAGACTAGACAGAGGTCGAGGAGCAGAGTATGGTTTATATGAGAGTCATAGGTAAACGAGAGAGGTGTTAGGCTAGACAGAGCTAGAGGAGTAGAGTATGGTTTATATGAGAGGTATAGGAACAGGAGGAGAGGTGTTAAGCTAGACAGATACTAAAGGAGTAGCAATATGGGTTTATATACAGGAGAGATAGGGAATAGGAGGTGCTAGACTTGAAAGCGACTTTAGACGTGAACTTAGTGGAAAACTGTTTCATGTCAATGTTAGAACGCTAATTCTAGACATGCCCATCACGTAACCTATTCAGGGAAAAGGTGACTCGTTCAGGGGAAAAAGGTGACTGCTCAGGGAAAAAGGTGACCCACAAAGGGAAAAAGTTGACCAGCAAAGGGAAAAACGTGACCAGAAAAGGGAAAAAGGTGACCAGTAAAGGGAAAATGTGACCAGCAAAGGGAAAAAGGTGACCGCCAAAGGGAAAAAGGTGAGCCATAAAGGGAAAGAGGTGACCTGCAACGGGAAAAGCTAACCCACTAACACTAACAGGTAAGTAATTCAGCTAGTATTGCAAGAGGCTGACTGGATCATAGCAGTGTATGATTTCACAGGTAATTCAGCTAGTATCGTATGTATATAGGCTAATTCATCTAGTAACACAGGATAGATTCCAGATGCTAACTGCATCATGGCTCTGCATGATTTCACAGGTAATTCAGCTAGTATCGTAGGTATTTAGGCTAATTCAGCTAGTATCACAAGAGGATAGATTCTAGGGTTGGGTATAGCTTAGTGTCGTATTTCACAGGTAATTCAGAGAGTATCGTAGGTATTTAGGTTAATTCAAGTATCACAGACGTTTAGAGTAATTCAGCTAGCATTACAGGAGGGTAGGTTCCAGGGGTTGGTTATAACATAGCTTCGTATTTCACAGATAGTTCAGGTAATATCGTAAGTATTTGAGGTAATCGACATAGCTTCACAGATATTATTGATAATTTCGATCAGAGATTTGTATCACAGCTATTTAAGGTAAATGCAGGTGATTCAGGTTGTATCAATGGTATTTGAGTCATTTTAACAGGTAATTCATCTAGTATCATTGGTATTTAAGGCAAACCAGATAGTATCACAGGTGCTCGTGCTAATTTAGAACAGGAATTCGTATCTGAGCTAGTTAAGGTAATTTCACATGATTCGGGTAGTATCACAGGTATTTAAGTCATTTTAACAGGTAATTCAACTAGTATCACAGGTACTCATGGTAATATAGAGAGTAATTAGATTATAAACATTTCTCATCCAACGTTACAACAATTTATATACTTTTTTCTAAATCTTACAAACTTATTATATGTTAAACAGTTATTGTACGATGCGGAGAGGGATAAACTGCATATTGGTTTACAAATTGAAAAGCTTTGCGTCAATATACCTTTATTTTAGTTCGCTGTAGGTGTCTCTCCCCTTTTATCTAGGCTTGAGACAAGCACTAGGATTGCTCCTAATGGCAGGGTTACCACCTTCCCTTCCATCTTCTTCTTTCTTCATCGGGCGTCTGCTAGTTACATACACAGCACACGGATGAACTTCATTTTTAAGATTGTAGACTCACGAGAAAATCTTCATCTCCGACTTACATTCTCTTAAGCACTGTTTGTAATACTGTAATGTCCATACGCATAGGTAGTTATTCCATCCTCAGCAATAATTCTTTTATCATCAAAGGGATTCAATGCAATTTTATTCACTTGCACTGTGGTAACAGCATGCTTTCGTGATAGGATTAGATTCATGGGCGTTCTGATGATTTCACAGGTTTTAAGACAGTCTGTATAGCTGTCAAACGAAATGTACTGCTTAATAGCGCTACGTTTTATACCTTTAATCTTTTTTATCATTGAGCCTTGAATATCTAAGGCATACATCTTAGGACGTAGTCCAACAAAGCGTAGGATGATTTTGCTATTAGGCTCATCTTTAAATTTTCCCAATACCTTCTTGTTCTGAGTAGTGTGGCATATATGATTTACAGGGTAATCAGCTGTATCGAGATGCTCAAGAAAACGTAGCTTGTCATGGTACACATCTTCAGTTGTAACACGATGAATGAACGAATCAGTGTCCATATACATAAGCTTAAGGTTTTCAGCTCCATAATAAGGCAACAACACGTCTTAAAGATAGTTATACATTAATGTCTTGGAGATGTCCAACACACTCATTCCAATGTATATAGGCTTGTTGAATACAATCTGACGAGAGGCCATATGTACAGCAGCTAGATTAGCAGCATATATCGTCCTGTCGATAAACGTAGGGTTGGCGATCAGCTTCTCTAGAGTTTTTTCATTGGTCACCAGTCGTATATCCATACGGTTACGCAGGTTCTCCATAGTTTTTCCAAACATGGCGTTGTTAAAGAGCTTGTAGAGATCCTACTCGAAATCATTTGCAGCTTGCTGTCGTAGCCTTTTGTTAAATTCCACATAAGGTTTCAACCACCGAGACTGTCGGAATTGTAGCACACGATGGATTTTTGTTAGTCGTAGTCCATGACTAAGAGCTTGCTTCAAAGTCATGTAATGCACCACAAACTTCTTTCGAGGTCCAAGATGGGGTATCAGTTTCTTTGCAGATGCTTCCAATGGTTTCATACACTCAGGCAGGAAAGGTAGATCGTTGTGTAGATCGTGAAGTTCAGCAGGATACTCGATGTCGACTTCTAATATGCACCCATGAGGATCATCTTCTTGTAGTGTTTCTAAGTTGATTTCTTCAGGTGACACCCACTGAAATCCACCAAAAGGAAGGGCGTGACACATTGCCCACCGATATTGGTTATTTGCGTCCTCGTATGTGATAAATTGGGTTTGTCTCGACGGATCAAACTTATCCATATACGTGTTATTAGCCTCAGCATACCGATGGGAAACTTGGCATAAACCTCCTCTTATACCTGATTCCACCATGAATAGTTGATTATAATCTTGTAACAGCTCCAGCTTAATTCCAGTATACAGTAACACGGCGTCCCATGTAAGTCCTGGAGAGGTAAAATAATGGACAGGATCAACTTTATGTGTTTTAAGGGTTTGCTCTCTGAACGTCTCAAAGACATCGGCTAGGAGTAGTACATCTGAGGTTACGTAGAGATCGCTGTACTCTCCCAGGTTTCTCACAATAAACAGCTCCCATACATTTCTAGCATGATCGTAGTCAGTATCAGTAATTTCTTCTTGATTTAATCTATTGTAGAAGGAGTCCTTAGGAGGCTAAGCAGGTCTCGTTCAGGGCATCCCATGACGTAACAAAATCATATGGAAATACATCCTTACGGGTCATCAACTTCAATTTGTCTTCTCCAAAGTACTTTAGTGTTTCAGGATATGAGGTTAGATTTTTTACCAACTTATCCAAGCTTGTACTGAGGAATCGGAAGCTGTCCACAAATCGAAGCTTTATATCTCCTACATACTTGGTGAATGAGATATAGCTTTCTTCAGAGTTAGGAATTACCTCCACACGTTCACTTGTACAACCCAGCTCCTTGACAATGAAATGAGAGTCATATCCGCTAAGGTTATGCATGAGGACTGGTATATATTAGGTGTTTTACAGGCTAAATTGCATTCATTATGAAGACTTCCACGATATTCACCGCTGATGTGATCATGGTCGCGTACGTTGTAGTTTTCTCCTGTAAAGCCTTTTCCACACAAGTAGCATACCGTAGAAGACTCAAAATCCTTTTGCTGTTGATCCGTAAGTTTCAGAGGCTTAGCAGATTTGTATATGTCATCAATCATTTTTGCAAGTGATGTCAGGTACAGCATAAACTTCTGAGCAGCATCAGCACCACGATATACATGAGGTTGCTTAGGAAGACCAGTTTCAATATGTTCAACACTGGATGATGGCTTCACATAAACACAGAAGCTCATTGGTGTGTGCTCTTGATAAGGGGTTGTATAGGAAGTTTCAGGATTGTGTATACACGTATGGCATGGAGTGAGAATACTCTCAAAATCAGCATAGATGACATAAGGTACCTTCAGCATCCTCTCAACATTTTTAAACTGAACAATTGATTTCTCCTTGGTAGGCATATTTACCCTTGCAACACCATGTTGATTATAGATGGACACATGTTCTTGTAGTTTTTCCTGTCCACCTCGTCCGCTCTGGTCATCTAAATGTGTAAAGCAGCGCTTACAAGTATAAACCCGCTCATTATGGCTAGTTTTCTGACGTCGAACGAGTTTCTCAAAATTCTTTATATACACGTAGTGATGTTTTCCACTGCTGTCATTCAATAGTAGCAGGTCGCGATGTTCAGGTAGTTCAATATCAGCAACCTTTATCGGATACACTTCGTGCTTCTCATCCAGCCCGAAAACGTTAATAGACATATTGTTAAGCTTCTCAAATTTAGGTATTTGAGAAAGTGGAGTAGGGTAGGAAACACAGCTGAAGTCATACTTGTCTTGAAGTTGTTTGTATTTGTTCACACGCTGTGCATTCTTCCCTATGAATTTAGCTAATATACAGTACATGAAACATTTCTCGTCGGTAAAGTTCTGAATGTTTATACACGCTTCTTTAACTCCGACAGATGACGGTAGTGGTATGTAGCTACTTCCTCGTAACGGGTTGTACTTGTTGATACGATGTCGAACTCCTTCCACAGCAAGCAAAGCCCAGCTGCTGCCCTTAAGCTGAGACTCCTCCATTTCAGTCACCAATTTCTTGAATTTCACTTCCATCGTTGACTCCAGATCAGTTTCCAGGAAAACAGCTTGATTCCGTGTTTTAAATGTTTTGTCACAGGTTTCTCCAATACTGTTAACAAATCGACACTCAACCAGCAGATTAATTTTAACACTCTTGTGAATACCACGCTCTTTATGCACAGCCTGGATTATGCGTTGTTTTGCTTCATGCAGATACATATTTAGGTCCTTAGCTGATTCGCATCGTATAAAATACGATTTCAATCGTCCTTCGAATGAAGTTTCGTATTTTTTCATATCACAGTCCTCCATTGTTGACAGTAACTGATGTTTAGTTGGCTCCAATCTTCTTTTCTTCTGAGGGATGCTTATTTCACATATATCTTCGTGTCGCTGCCCCTTATAACCATCTTTGAAGGTTACATTACAATGTTTACATTTGAAGAGCTTTCCTCAGCTCATCTCGTGTCTTCTCTTGTGATAACCTCGGAGGAACTTCTTCCCACATTTTCCGCATGCATATCCAGTAGCGCTTGGAATAATATCCTTATACGCTGAGTTATTCATCTTTATTCTTGATGTAATAACGTTTTAATCACTGATCAATGAAATTTAGACCTCTTCACCTTGATACCACTTTAGAAAGCTGATTATTCTTGGAGAGAACACGATGTTAACACCTCAAGACTAATTAGCACAATGAAGTCCAATGCCCTAGATCACCATATTTATAGAGGGAGCACGAACCTTTTAGATCAATCATAAACTCGTTCCATAACCAGCTGTATATGATCGCTCAACGTGTATTAACCCTCCAGCCATATAACCTCAAGTCCAGAGACAGGATGTTTATGACGTCACACCCAGAGACAGGATATCTGGCAGCATCAAACACGTTTAAACTCGTCTCATAACTACCTGCTTATGCTGTCACACCAGCAAGAGAAGTATTCCCACACGCTCATTCAGACATATATTTCAAATCCAAGGCTACCACTACCACCACCACCACCACCACCGCCTATTGTACCAAGGTTAATTCAAGCTGTATTATCACAATACTTAAAAGTAAAAGCTTAAAAGGAAACCTAGAAGATTTTCCCCCTTATTTACTTAATTATTTCATGTTTTCATTCCCTTTTAAATTCTTCCTTTCCATCTTCCCACAGAAAGACCATTACATTTCACTGCAATCACGAGAAAAGCAAACGCTCATTCAGGCATATATTTCAAATTCAAAGCCTACCACCACCACCATCACCTATTGTACCAAGGTTAATTCCAGCTGTATTATCACAATTCTTAAAGTAAAAGCTTAAAAGGTAACGTAGAAGATTTTCCCCCTTATTTACTTAATTATTTCATGTTTTTATTCCCTTTTCAATTCTTCCTTTCCATCTTCTCACAGAAAGACCATTACACTTCACTACAATCATGAGAAAAGCAATTTTTCCAGAGTCACACAGATTCTAAGCTTCTAAATCGAACCCGGTAATACTTTTAATAAATGTATTTTAGCTCCCCAATATCAGCATCTACCATTTAATCTTTACTCGAACCTGATATGATCCATAGGCTTGAAGATATATGAAATCACCCCTTCGGGATTCGATCTGAGTACTTTAAAGTAATATTTGTCATGATAACGATATTTAAGGACTAGATACTCTGTTTGCGTTTACCTTGACATGTCTATCTAAATTAAATTACGAGTTATTAAATTTGCAAGTAAATTTCATTGAATCGGTATTCGAACCCAGAACACCAGGAACAAAATTATGTATAATATTAGTTTGACGTGTTAATCAAAGCTATATGCAGTTACATCATCGATCGAAGTGATATATTCCAGTGTACAGAGGAAAATTAAGGAAGTCAATAAAAGATGGGGAATCGAACCAAGCATAACTGATTGACAATTATATACAGCATTAATCACACAGTACAGACCCTATCAAACATGCTTTGGTGCACTCCTCTACCTCACTTAGTTCCCGAGATAATGAAAATTTAAAAATTAAGGATCGAACCCAGGACGTCAGGTATCTATTTACACATCTACAAGATACTACCTAATAACATAAACGCAATAAGGTTTATTTGACGTTTTTATCTTAATTAGTTAAGGAGTTATTAAATTTATAATTAAATTACATTTTATCGGTATTCGAACCCAGAACAACAGAAACAAAATAATTTATAATATTAGTCTGACATGTTAAACAAAGCTGTATGCAGTTACATCATCGATCTAAGTGATATATTCTAGTGTACAGAGGAAAACTAAGGAAGTCATTAAAAGATGGGGAATCCAAACAAGCACAACTGATTGACAATTATATACAGCATTAATCAGCCAGTACAAAACCTATCAATCATGCTTTGGTCCACTCCTCTACCTTGCTTAGTTCCCGAGATAATGGAGATTTAAAAATTAAGGATCGAACCCAGGACGTCAGGTAGCTAATTACACATCTACAAGATACTACCTAATAACATAAACGCAATAAGGTTTATTTGACGTTTTTATCTTAATCAGTTAAGGAGTTATTAAATTTATAATTAAATTACATTTTATAGGTATTTGAACCCAGAACAACAGAAACAAACTTATTTACAATATTAGTTTGACATGTTTAAAGGAGCTGTATGCAGTTACATCATCGATCTAAGTGATATATTCTAGTGTACAGAGGAAAATTAAGGAAGTCATTAAAAGATGGGGAATCGAACTAAGCACAACTGATTGGCAATTATATACAGCATTATTTGTCCATCATAAGAGCTGTCAATTATGCTTTAGTCCACTGCTATACCTCGCATAGTTCCCGAGATAATAAAGATTTAAAAATTAAGGATCGAACCCAGGAGGACAGGTATATAGTTACACATCCACAAGAAACTACCTAATAACATAAATGCAATGAAGTTTATTTGACGTCTTTATCTTAATTAGTTTAGGAGTTATTAAATTTATAATTAAATTACATTTTACTGGTATTCGAACCCAGAACACTAGAAACAAAATTATTTACAATATTAGTTTGATATGTTAAAAAGAGCTGTATGCAGTTACAGCATCAATCTAAGTGATATATTCTAGTGTACAGAGAAAAATTAAGGAAGTCATTAAAAAATCGGGATTCGAACTTTGTTGGACTACGTCCTAAGATGTATGCCTTAGATATTCAAGGCTCAATGATAAAAAAGATTAAAGGTATAAAACGTAGCGCTATTAAGCAGTACATTTCGTTTGACAGCTATACAGACTGTCTTAAAACCTGTGAAATCATCAGAACGCCCATGAATCTAATCCTATCACGAAAGCATGCTGTTACCACAGTGCAAGTGAATAAAATTGCATTGAATCCCTTTGATGATAAAAGAATTATTGCTGAGGATGGAATAACTACCTATGCGTATGGACATTACAGTATTACAAACAGTGCTTAAGAGAATGTAAGTCGGAGATGAAGATTTTCTCGTGAGTCTACAATCTTAAAAATGAAGTTTATCCGTGTGCTGTGTATGTAACTAGTAGACGCCTGATGAAGAAAGAAGAAGATGGAAGGGAAGGTGGTAACCCTGCCATTAGGAGCAATCCTAGTGCTAGTCTCAAGCCTAGATAAAAGGGGAGAGACACCTATAGCGAACTAAAATAAAGGTATATTGACGCAAAGCTTTTCAATTTGTAAACCAATATGCAGTTTATCCCTCTCCGCATCGTACAATAACTGTTTAACATATAATAAGTTTGTAAGATTTAGAAAAAAGTATATAAATTGTTGTAACGTTGGATGAGAAATGTTTATAATCTAATTACTCTCTATATTACCATGAGTACCTGTGATAATAGTTGAATTACCTGTTAAAATGACTTAAATACCTGTGATACTACCCGAATCATGTGAAATTACCTTAACTAGCTCAGATACGAATTCCTGTTCTAAATTAGCACGAGCACCTGTGATACTATCTGGTTTGCCCTAAATATCAATGATACTAGATGAATTACCTGTTAAAATGGCTCAAATAACATTGATACAACCTGAATCACCTGCATTTACCTTAAATAGCTGTGATACAAATCTCTGATCGAAATTATTACGAGCATCTGTTAAACTATGCTGATTACCCAAATACTTACGATATTACCTGAACTATCTGTAAAATACGAAACTACGTTATAACCAACCCCTGGAACCTACCCTCCTGTAATGCTTGCTTAATTACTCTAAACACCTATGTTACTTGAATTATCCTAAATACCTACGATACCCTCTGAATTACCTGTAAAATGACTTAAATACCTGTGATACTAGCTGAATTAGCCTAAATACCTACGATACTAGCTGAATTACCTGTGAAATCATGCATAGCTATGATGCAGTTAGCCTCTGGAATCTAGCCTCCTGTGATACTAGCTGAATTAGCTTAAATGCTCGCAATACTAGCTGAATTGCCTGTGAAAATGACTTAAATACCTGTGATACTACCCGAATCATGTGAAATAACCTTAACTAGCTCTGATACGAATTCCTGCTCTAAATTTTCACGAGCACCTGTGATACTATCTGGTTTGCCTTAAATACCAATGATACTAGATGAATTACCTGTTAAAATGACTCAAATACCATTGATACAACCTGAATCACCTGCATTTACCTTAAATAGCTGTGATACAAATCTCTGATCGAAATTATCAATAATATCTGTGAAGCTATGTCGATTACCTCAAATACTTACGATATTACCTGAACTATCTGTGAAATACGAAGCTATGTTATAACCAACCCCTGGAACCTACCCTCCTGTAATGCTAGCTGAATTACTCTAAACGTCTGTGATGCTTGAATTAACCTAAATACCTACGATACTCTCTGAATTACCTGTGAAATACGACACTAAGCTATACCCAACCCTAGAATCTATCCTCTTGTGATACTAGCTGAATTAGCCTAAATACCTACGATACTAGCTGAATTACCTGTGAAATCATGCAGAGCCATGATGCAGTTAGCATCTGGAATCTATCCTGTGTTACTAGATGAATTAGCCTATATACATACGATACTAGCTGAATTACCTGTGAAATCATACACTGCTATGATCCAGTCAGCCTCTTGCAATACTAGCTGAATTACTTACCTGTTAGTGTTAGTGGGTTAGCTTTTCCCGTTGCAGGTCACCTCTTTCCCTTTATGGCTCACCTTTTTCCCTTTGGCGGTCACCTTTTTCCCTTTGCTGGTCACATTTTCCCTTTACTGGTCACCTTTTTCCCGTTGCAGGTCACCTTTTTCCCTGAGCAGTCACCTTTTTCCCCTGAACGAGTCACCTTTTCCCTGAATAGGTTACGTGATGGGCATGTCTAGAATTAGCGTTCTAACATTGACATGAAACAGTTTTCCACTAAGTTCACGTCTAAAGTCGCTTTCAAGTCTAGCACCTCCTATTCCCTATCTCTCCTGTATATAAACCCATATTGCTACTCCTTTAGTATCTGTCTAGCCTAACACCTCTCCTCCTGTTCCTATACCTCTCATATAAACCATACTCTACTCCTCTAGCTCTGTCTAGCCTAACACCTCTCTCGTTTACCTATGACTCTCATATAAACCATACTCTGCTCCTCGACCTCTGTCTAGTCTAACTCCTCTCCTCGTTTTCCTATACCTCTCATATAAACCATACTCTATTTTCAACCTCTGTGTAGCCGATCACCTCCCCTCGTTTTCCTATCCCTCTCATATAAACTATACTCTACTCCTCAAACTCTGTCTAGCCTAGCACCCCTCTTCCTGTTCCTATACTTCTCATACATATAAACGTATACTCTACTCTCAACCTCTGTCTAGCCTAACACCACTCCCCGTATCCCCTACCTCTCATAAAGCGCATTCCTCTCCTGTCCCCTGTCTAGCTGAGTATCTCTTTGGTTTCCTATCTAGCCTATATAAAACACATTCTAGCTTTAAACACCTGTGTATCCTAACATACTATCTCTCTCCGTTTTCTCGTCTCTCCTTATAAACGCATACTTAAACCCTCCTAGCCTAACACCTCTCCTCGTTTTCCTATATCTCTCATATAAACCATACTCTACTCCTCAACCTCTGTCTAGCCTAACACCCCTCCTCCTGTTCCCAACCTCTCTCATATAAAAGACATACTCTACCCTTCAACTCTGTCTAGCCTAACACCCCTCCTCGTTTTCATATACCTTTCATATAAACCATACTCTAC
Source organism: Deroplatys truncata (assembly GCA_030765065.1). Classification (NCBI taxonomy): domain Eukaryota; kingdom Metazoa; phylum Arthropoda; class Insecta; order Mantodea; family Mantidae; genus Deroplatys; species Deroplatys truncata. Next base: position 700,343,476 of record CM060990.1, read on the forward strand.
TCCGCGATTTCTGTCTAGCCTAACACCTCTCTACTATTTCTTCCATATAAACGCATTTCCCTCCTTCAACCCTCTCTAGCATAGTATCGGTCGTCGTATTCCCTATCTCTCCCATATAAACCCATTTTCCTCCTTGAACCGTATCATCTAGCCTCGTTTTCCCTATCCTTTCCCATATATGCCCAAAAACTGTGCTCGATCTCTCTATATTTACCTACTAATACCCCTCCTTAGTCAACAGGTCTAGTTGCAAGAACCGCTGTATACCTCCCCTTAGTCCACAGGTTCAACTGTAACAACGGATGAATCCTGCTTCTTAATCAACAGGTCTAGCGGTAACAACCAGTGAATACCTCTCCTTAATCAACAGGTCCAGTTCTAAAAACCGGGGAATATCTCTCCTTAATCAACCGTTCTAGCCATAACAAGCGGTGAATACCTCTCTTTAATAAACAGGACTAACTGTAGCAAGCGCCGAGTACCGCTCCTTAGTAAACAGTTTTAGTTTTAACATCCCGTGAATAATTCTCCTAAGTCAATAGGTCTGGTTGTAAAAATTAGTGACTACCTCTCCTAAGCGAAGACGTCTAGCTACAACAACGTTGAATAGCTCTCCCAGTTAAAAACTTGTAGTTGTAACAACCAATGAAAATCTCTCCGAAAACAGGAGGTCTAGCTGTAATAAACGGTGAATAGCTCTCCGAAGTCAAAAAATGTAGCTGTAAGAACCGGTGATTACCTCTCCTTAGTCGACAGGACTAGCTGTAACATCCGCTGTATAACTAAGTCAAAAGGTCTAGCCGCGACAACCGCTGAGTACCTCACGTAGTCAATACGTTTAGCAGCAACAACTGGTGATTACCTCTCCTTAATCAACAGGTCTATTTGTAACAACCCGTGAATACCTCGCCTTGATCAACAGCTCTAGCTGTAAAAGGGGGTGAATACCTCTCCTTAGTCAACAGCTCTAGCTGTAACAACCCGTGAATACCTTTTCTAAGTCAACAAGCCTAATTGCAACAACCGGTGAATACTTACAAGTGAACGGGTCTAGATGTGACGACGGTAAATACTTCTTCTAAGCCAGCGGATCTAGTTGTAACAACTGGAAATACCTCTCCTTGTTCAACAGGTCTAGCTGAAACAAGCGGTGATTACCTCTCCTTAGTGAGCAGCTCTAGCTGCAAGTACTCGTGAAACTTTCTCCTAAGTCAACATGTCAAGTTGTAACAACCAGTGAATTCCTCTTCAAAGCCAACAAGTTTAGCTATAACAACCGGTGAATAGCTCCTCTAAATCAAAATGCCGAAATGTAACAACCAGCGAATAGATCTCCGAAAACAAGAAGTTTAGCTGTAACAACCGGTGAATAGCTCTCCTAAAACAAAAGGTCTAGCTGTAATAACCAGTAAAGCCTCTCCTTAGTCAACAGGTCTAGGTGTAGCAAACGGTGAATACCTCTCCTAAGTCAAATAGTGTAGCTATAACAACCGCTGAATACCTCTCTTTGATCGATACGTCTAGCTGTAACAACCGCTGTATAACTGTACTAAGTAAAAAGGTCCCGCTCTGACTATTGATGAATACCTTTCTTCAAACAACAAGTCTAGCGACAACAAACGGTGAATACCGCTCCTTAATCAACAGGTTTAACTGTAACATTCGGTGAAACCTTCTCCTTAGTCAACACTTCTAGTTGTAACAACCCCGAAATTCCTTTCCTAATTCAGCAGGTCTGGTTGTAAAGACGGTGACCACTTCGCCTAAACCAACAGGTCTAGTTGTAACCTCAGGTGAATATCCCTCCTTAGTCAACAGGTTAGTTGTAACAACCCGCGAATACTTTTCCTAAGTCAAAAGGTCTAGTTGTAGCATCAGGTGAATACCTCGCATTAGTCAACAGGTCTAGCTGTAACAAGGGTGAATACCTCTCCTAAATCAAACGGTGTAGCTGTAACAACCGTTGAATACCTCTCTTTAGTCGAAAGGTCTAGCTGTAACAACCGGTTTATAACTCTACTAATTTAAAAGGTACCGCTGTGACAACTGGTGAATACATTTTGTAAATCAACGGGTCTAGCGGTAACAAAAGGTGAATACCTCTCCTTAACCGACTGGTGTATTTATAATAACGGGTGAATACCTCTCCTAAATCAACAGGTTTAGCTGTAAGCATCGGCGAATAGCTCCACTAAGTCGAACGGTTTAGTTGTAACGAGTGAATAGGTTTACGGAGTCAACAGTTGTAATTGTAACAAACCGGTGAATAACTCTCCTAAGACAAAAGTTAGTACTGTAACAACCGGTGGATACCTCTCATTTGCCAACAGGTCGAGCTGTAACAACCGGTGAATACACCTCCTAAGTCAAAAAGTCTAGCTGTAAACCCGGTGATTACCTCTCCTTAATCAACAGATCTAGCTGTAACTTCCGCTGAATACCTCTCCTTAATCAAAGGTCTAGCGGTAACAACCGGTGAATACCTCTCCTTAAGCAACAGGTGTAGCAGAAATAGCCGGTGATTACCTCTCCTTAATCAACAGATCTAGCTGTAACTTCCGTTGAATACCTCTTCTTAATCAAAGGTCTAGCGGCAACAAACGGTGAACACCTCTCCTGATTCAACAGGTCCAGTTGTAAGAGCCGGTGAATATCTCTCCTACGTTAGCAGATCTAGCTGTAACAACCGGTGAATAATTCTAAATCAACAGCTATAGATCTAACAAACCCAGAATACCTCTCCCAAGCCACTAGTTCTACTTGTAACAAGTGAATTTCTCTCCATAAGACAAGTCTAGTTGTAACATTAAGTGAATACCTCTCCTTATTCAACAGGTCTAGTTGTAACAACCGGTGAATACTTTTCCTAAGTCGACAGGTCTAGATATGATAAAGGTGAGTAGTTTTTCTAAGTCAACAGGTCTAGTTATAACCACAGCGGAATAGCTCTTCGAAGTCAACAATTATAGCTGTAACCACTGGTGATTAGCTCCCCTAAGTCAAAGGATATCTATTTATAAAAACCGTTGAATATCTCTCCTAAGTCAAATGCTCTTGCTGTAACAACCGGTGGATACGATATCTCTCCGTAGTCAACGGATATAGCTGTAACAACCGGGGAATATCTCTCCAAAGGCAAAAGGTCTAACTAAAAAAGCGGTGGATACCTCTACTTAGACAACAGGCCCTAGATGCAATAAGCGGTGAATAACTTCCCTCAGCTAAAAGGTCTGGATGTAACAACTGGTGTATTCAGCAGGTCTAGTTGTAACAACCGGTGAATACCTTTATTAACTCAACAGGTTTAGGTGTAACAACCGGTGAATACTTCTCCTTAATCAACAGGTCTAGATGTAAAAAGCGGTGAATACCTTTCCTTAATCAACATGTCTAGTTGTAACAAGCCATGAATACCTCTTTTCAGTCAACGTTTCTAGCTGTAACAACCGGCGAATAGCTCTCCTAGGTCAATAGGTCTAGCTGTAACAACCGGTGAATATCTTTCCTTAAGCACCAGTTATATCTTTAACAGCCGTTAAATTCTCTCCTTGAACAAAAGGTCTATCTGTAACAAGGGTGAAATCCTCTCCATAATTAACGGATCTAGATGTAAAAACGGTGAATACGTTTCCTAAGTCAACAGGTCTAGCTTTAACGTCCGGGGGATATCTCTCCTTAATCAAAATGTCTAGCTGTAAAAACTGGTGAATGCCTCTCCTTTGTCAACATATCTAGTTGTAAAAACCGGTGAATACCTCTTCTTAGTCAACAGGTCTAGTTGTAACAACTAGTGAATAGCGCTCCTAAGTGCGCTAGGTGCAACAAGTGGCGAATGGCTCTCATAAGTAAAATGTTCTAGTTGTAGAAACCGGTGTATAGCTCTCCAAAGCCAAAAGGTCTAGGTGCAACAGCCGGTGAATACTTCTCCTTAGTCAACAGGTATAGATGTGACATCGGATGACTATCTCTCCTAGGTCAACAGGTGTAGCCGTAACAACCGATGAGTATATCTCCTTATTCAACAGGTCTGGCTATTGCAGCCGGTATATAACTCTATAAGTCAAACGGTCTAGCTGTAACAAGCGGTGAATAGCAAAACTAAGTCAAGTCTAGTGTAACAACAGGCGAATAGGTCCCCTTAGTCAACAAGTCTAGTGTAACAACAGGCGAATATCTCTCCTTAATTAACAAATTTACCTGTAACAAGCGGTAAATCACTATCCTTAATCAATAAGGCTATCTTTATCAAGCGGTGATTACCTATCCTATGTCAACAGTGTAACAAAGCGGTGAATAGCTCCTCTTAGTTTACAGATCTAGTGTAACAACAGGCAAATTCCTCTCCTTAGTGAACAGGTTTATCTATAAGAACTGGTGAATAGACCTCCTAAGCGAACACGTCTAGCTGTAAAAGTGGTGAATAGCTCTCCTAAGTCCACAACTCTAGTTTAACAACAGGCGAATAGCTTTCATTAATCAACTGGTCTGGCTGTAACAAGCGGTGAATAGTTCTCCTAAGTCAAGAAGCCTAATGTAACAACAAGAAATAGCTCCCCTTAGTTAACAGGTCTAGCTGTAACAAGTGGGGAATAGCTCGTTAAGTCAACATGACTTGTGTAACAACAGGCGAGTAGTTCAGCTTAGTCACCAGGTTTAGCTGTAACCAGCGGGGAATAGCTCTCCTAAGTCCACAACTCTAGTTTAATAACAGGCGAATAGCTCTCCTTAATCAACTGGTCTGGCTGTAGCAAGCGGTGAATAGCTCTCCTAAGTCAAGAAGCCTAATGTAACAACAAGAAATAGCTCTCCTTAGTTAACAGGTCTAGCTGTAACAACTGGTGAATGGCTCTCTTAAGTCAACATGCCCTGTGTAACAACAGGCGAATAGCTCTACTTAGACAACAGTTTTAGCTGTAACAAGCGGTGAATTGCTCTCCTTAGTCAATACGTCTAGTGTAACAACAGGCGAACACCTCTCCTTAGTCAACAAGTCTAGTGTAACAACAGGAAAATATCTCTCCTTAGTCAATACGGCTAGTGTAACAACAGGCAAATAGCTCTCCTTAATTAACAAATCTACCTGTAACAAGCGGTGAATAGCACTGCTTAATCAAAAGGCCTATTTTTAACAAGCGGTTATTTCCTATCCTATGTCACCAATTCTAGCTGTAACAAACGGTGAATGGCTCTCCTAAGTCAACATGCCTTGTGCAACAACAGGCGAATAGTTGATCTTAGTCAACATGTCTAGTGTAACAAGCGGTGAATGCCTCTCTTAAGTCAACATGCCTTGTGTAACAACAGGCGAATAGTTGATCTTAGTCAACAGGCTCAGCTGTAAAAAGCGGTGATGGGCTCTCAAAAGTCAACATGCCTAGTGTAAGAACAGGCGAATAGTTCTTCTTAGTCAACAGGTCTAGCTGTATCAAGTGGTGAATGGCTCTCCTAAGTCAACATGCCTAGTGTAACAACAGGAGAATAGTTGATCTTAGTGAACAGGTCTAGCTGTAACAAGCCGTGAATGGCTCTCTTAAGTCAACATGCCTTGTGTAACAACAGGCGAATAACTCTCCTTAGTCATCAGGTCTAGCTGTAACAAGCGGTGAATGCCTCTCTTAGTCAACATGCCTAGTGTAAGAACAGACGAATAGCTCTCCTTAGTCAACAGGTCTAGCTGTAACAAGCGGTGAATGGCTCTCTTAAGTCAACATGACTTGTGTAACAACAAGCAAATAGCTCTCCTTAGTCAACAAGTCTAGCTGTAACAAGCGGTGAATGGCTCTCTTAAGTCAACATGCCTTGTGTAACAACAAGCGAATAGTTCTCCTTAGTCAACAGGTCTAGCTGTAACAAAACGTGAATGGCTCTCTTACGTCAACATGCCTAGTGTAAGAATGGACGAATAGCTCTCCTTAGTCAACAGGTCTAGCTGTAACAAGCGGTGAATGGCTCTCTTAAGTCAACATGCCTTGAGTAACAACAAGCGAATAGCTCTCCTTAGTCAACGGGTCTAGCTGTAACGAGCGGTAAATGGCTCTCTTACGTCGTAATGCCGTGTGTAATAAAAGGCGATTAGCTCCCCTTAGTCAACAGGTCTAGTTGTAACGAGCAGTGAATGGCTCTCTTAAGTCAACATGCCTTGTGTAGCAACAGGCGAATAGTTGATCATATCCAAAAGGTCTAGCTGTAACAAGCGGTGAATGGCTCTCTTATGTCAAAATACCTAGTGTAACAACAGGCGAATAGCTCTCCTTAGTCAATAGGTCCAGCTGTAACAACCGGTGAAAGCCTCTCTTAGTCAACATGCCTTGTGTTACAACAGCCGAATAGCTCTCCTTAGTCAACAGGTCTAGCTGTAACAAAAGGTGAATGGCTCTCTTAAGTCAACATGCCTTGTGTAACAACAGGAGAATAGCTCTCCTTAGTCAACAGGTCTAGCTGTAACAAAAGGTGAATGGCTCTTTGAAGTCAACATGCCTGGTGTAAGAACAGGTGAATAGATTTTCTTAGTCAACAGGTCTAGCTGTAACGAGCGGTGAATGGCTCTCTTAAGTCAACATGCCTTGTGTAACAACAGGCGAATAGTTGATCAAAGTCATCAGGTCTAACTGTAACGAGCGGTGAATGGTTCTTTTAAGTCAACATGCCTTGTGTAACAAAAGGCGAATAGATCTTCTTAGTCAACAGAACTAGCTATAACGAGCTGTGAATGGCTCCCTTAAGTCAACATGCCTTGTGTAACAACAGGCGAATAGTTAATCATAGCCAACAGTTCTAGGTGTAAAGAGAGGTGAATCGCTCTCTTAAGTCAACATGCCTTGTGTAACAACAGGCGAATAGTTGATCATAGTCAACAGGTCTGGCTGCAACGAGTGGTGAATGGGTTCTGTTAAGTCAACATGTCTTGTGCAACAACAGGCGAATAGTTGATCAAAGTCATCAGGTCTAACTGTAACGTGCGGTGAATGGTTCTCTTAAGTCAACATGCCTTGTATAACAAAAGGCGAATAGATCTTCTTAGTCAACAGAACTAGCTGTAACGAGCCGTGAATGGCTCCCTTAAGTCAACATGCCTTGTGTAACAACAGGCGAATAGTAGATCATAGCCAACAGTTCTAGGTGTAAAGAGAGGTGAATCGCTCTCTTAAGTCAACATGCCTTGTGTAACAACAGGCGAAGAGGGGACCATAGTCAACAGGTCTAGCTGTAAAGAGAGGTGAATCGCTCTTTTAAGTCAACATGCCTTGTGTAACAACAGGCGAATAGTTGCTCACAGTCAACAGGTCTAGCTGTAAAGAGACGTGAATGGCTCTCTTAAGTCAACATGCCTTGTGTAACCACAGGCGAATAGTTGATTATAGTCAACAGGTCTAGCTGCAAAGAGCGGTGAATGGCTCTCTTAAGTCAACATGCCTTGAGTAACAACAGGCGAATAGCTCTCCTTAGTCAACAAGGCTAGTATAATAACAGGCGAATAGATATCTTAAGTCAGCAAGTCTAGTGTAAAAACTGGTGAATAGATAACTTAAGTCAGCAAGTCTAGTATAAAAAATTGTGGATAGCTATCTTAAGTCAACAAGTCTAGTATAACAACTGGTGTATAGCTTCCCTTAGTCAGCAAGTCTAGCGTAACAACTGGTGAATAGCTTGCATTAGTTAACAAGTCTAGTGTAAACACTGGTGAATAGCTATCTTGAATCAACAAGTCTAGTGTAACAACGGTTGACTAGCTTCCCTTAGTCAACAAGTCTAGTGTAACAGCTGGTGAATAGGTTCGATTATTTAGCATCTCTAGTGTAAATACTGAAGAATAGATATCTTAAGTCGACAACTCTAGTGTAACAACTGGTGAAATGCTATCTTAAATCAACAAGTCTATTGTAACAACTGGTAAATAGCTATCTTAAGTCAACAAGTCTAGTATAACAACTGGTGAATAGCTATCATAAGTCAACAAGTCTAGTATAACAACTGGTGAATAGCTATCTGAAGTCAACAAGTCTATTGTAACAACTGGTGAATAGCTATCTTAAGTCAACAGGTCTAGTGTAACAACTGGTGAATTGCTGTCTTAAGTCAAAAGTCTAGTGTAACAACTGGTGAATAGCTTTCATAAGTCAACAAGTCTAGTGTAAACTAGTGAATAGCTATCTTAAGTCTACAAGTCTAGTATAACAACTGGTGAATAGCTATCTTAAGTCAATAGGTCTAGTGTAACAACTAGTGAATACCTAACTTAAGACACAAGTCTAGTATAAAACCTGGTGAATTGCTATCTTAAGTGAACAAATCTAATGTAACAACTGGTGAATAGCTATCTTAAGTCAACAAGTCTAGTATAACAACTGGTAAATAGCTATCTTAAGTCAACAAATCTAGTGAAACAACTGTTGAATAGCTATCTTAAGTCAATAAGTCTAGTACAATAACCGGTGAGTTACTATGTTAGGTCAGCAAGTCTAGTATAACAAATGGCGAATAGTTATCCTAAGTCAGCAAGTCTGTGTAACAACTGGTAAATAGCTATTTAAGTCAACAAGCCTGCGTAACAACTAGTGAATAGCTATCCTAAGTCAAAAACTGTAGTATAACAAATTGTGGACAGCTATCTTAAGTCAACAAGGCTAGTATAACAAATTGTGGATAGCTATCTTAAGTCAACAAGTCTAGTATAACATCTGATGTATAGCTTCCCTTAGTCAGAAAGTCTGGTGTAACAACTGGTGAATAGCTTGCATTAGTCAACAAGTCTAGTGTAACAACTGGTGAATAGCTATCTTAAATCAACAAGTCTAGTGTAACAGCTGGTGAATAGGTTCCCTTAGTCAGCAAGTCTAGTGTAACAACCGGTGAATAGCTATCTTAAGCCAACAGGTCTAGTTTAACAACTAGTAAATAGCTATCTTAAGTCAACAAGTCTAGTATAACAAATGGTGAATAGTTATCTTAAGTCAACAGATCTAGTGTAACAACTGGTGAATAGCTATCTTAAGTAAGCAAGTCTAGTGAAAAAGGTGGTTGAATAGCTATCTTAATTCAGCAAGTCCAGTGTAACAACTGGTGAATAGCTATATTAAGTCAGCAAGTCTGTGTAACAACTGGTGAATAGCTATCTTAGGTCAACAGGTCTGTGTATCAACTGTTGAAAAGCTATATTAAGTCAACAAGTCTAGTATAACAACTGGTGAATAGCTATCTTAAGTCAACAAGTCTATTGTAAGAACTGGTGAATTGCTGTCTTAAGTCAACAAGTCTAGTGTAACAACTGGTGAATTGCTGTTTTAAGTCAACAAGTCTAGTATAACAACTGGTGAATAGCCATCTTAAGTCAACAAGTCTGGTGTAACAAGTGGTGAATAGCTATTTTATGTCAGCACGTCTAGTGTAACAACTGGTGAATAGCTATTTTAAGTCAACAAGCCTGTGTAACAAGTGGTGAATAGCTATTTTAAGTCAACAAGTCTGTGTAACAACTGGTGAATAGCTATCTTAAGTCAACAAGTCTGTGTAACAAGTGGTGAATAATTATTTTAAGTCAACAAGTCTATGTAACAACTGGTGAATTGCTATCTTAAGTCAACAAGTCTGTTGTAACAACTGGTGAATAGCTATCTTAAGTCAACAAGTCAACTGTAACAACTGGTGAATAGCAATCTTAAGTCAACAAGTCTGGTGTAACAAGTGGTGAATAGCTATTTTATGTCAGCACTTCTAGTGTAACAAATGGAGAATAGCTATCTTAAGTCAACAAGTCTAGTGTAACAACTGGTGAATTGCTGTCTTAAGTCAACAAGTCTATTGTAAGAAGTGGTGAATAGCCATCTTAAGTTAACAAGTCTAGTGTAACAACTGGTGAATTGCTGTCTTAATTCAACAAGTCTATTGAAAGAACTAGTGAATAGCCATCTTAAGTCAACAAGTCTAGTGTAACAACTGGTGAATTGCTGTCTTAAGTCAACAAGTATATTGTAAGAAGTGGTGAATAGCCATCTTAAGTTAACAAGTATAGTGTAACAACTGGTGAATTGCTGTCTTAATTCAACAAGTCTATTAAAAGAACTAGTGAATAGCCATCTTAAGTCAACAAGTCTAGTGTAACAACTGGTGAATTGCTGTCTTAAGTCAACAAGTCTATTGTAAGAACTGGTAAATAGCCATCTTAAATCAACAAGTCTAGTGTAACAACTGGTGAATTGCTGTCTTAAGTCAACAAGTCTAGTATAACAAATGGTGAATAGCTATCTTAAGTCAACAACTCTAGTTTAACAACTAGTGAGTAGCTATCTTAAGTAAACAAGTCTATTATAACAAATGGTGAATCGTTATCTTAAGTCAACAGGTCCAGTGTAAGAGTGGTTGAATAGCTATCTAAACTCAGCAAGTCCAGTGTAACAGCTGGTGAATAGCTATCTTAAGCCAAAAGGTCTAGTTTAACAGCTAGTGAATAGCTATCTTAAGTCAACAAGCGTAGTATCACAAATGTTGAATAGTTATCTTAAGTCAACAGGTCTAGTGTAACAACTGGTGAATAGCTATCTTAAGTAAGCAAGTCTAGTGTAACAAGTGGTTGAACAGCTATCTTAAGTCAGCAAGTCCAGTGTAACAACTGGTGATTAGCTATCTTAAGTCAGCAAGCCTAGCGTAACAACTGGTGAATAGCTATCTTAAGTCAGCAAGTCTGTGTAACAACTGGTGAATAGCTATCTTAAGTCAGCAAGTCTAGTGTAACAACTGGTGAATAGCTATCTTAAGTCATGAAGTCTGTGTAACAAGTGGTGAATAGCTATTTTATGTCAGCACTTGTAGTGTAACAACTGGTGAATTGCTATCTTAAGTCAACAAGTCTAACGTAACAACTGGTGAATAGATATTTTAAGTCAACAAGTCTATGTAACAAGTGGTGAATAGATATCTTATGTCAGCAAGTCAAGTGTAACAACTGGTGAATAGCTATTTTTAGTCAACAGAACTAGTTTAACAACTGGTGAATAGTTATTTTAAGTCAGCAAGTCAGTGTAATAAGTGGTGAATAGCTATCTTATGTCAGCAAGTGTAGTGTAACAACTGGAGAATACCTATCTTAAGTCAACAGGTCTAGTGTAACATCTGGTGAATAGCTATTTTAAGTCAGCAAGTCTGAGTAACAAGTGGTGAATAGCAATATTAAATCAAAAAGTCTGGTATAACAAGTGGTGAATTGATATCTTAAGTCAACAAGTCTGTGTATCAACTGTTGAGTAGTTATCTTAAGTTAACAAGTCCAGTATAACAAGTGCTGAATAGCTATTTTAAGTCAACAAGTGTGTGTAACAACTGGCGAAAAGCTATATTAAGTCAGCAAGTCTGTGTAACTACTGGTGAATAGCTATTTTAAGTCAAAAGGTCTAGTATAACACGTGGTGAAAAGCTATTTTAAGTCAAAAATTCTGTGTATTAACTGGTGAATAACTATCTTAAATCAAAAACTCTAGTATAACAAGCGGTGAATTGCTATCTTAAGTCAACAAGTCTGTGTATCAATTGTTGAATCGCTAAATTAAGTCCACAAGTCTAGTATAACAAGTGGTGAATAGCTATCTTAAGTCAACACGTCTGTGTAACAACTGGTGAATTGCTATCTTAAGTCAATAAGTCTGTGTAACAATTAGTGAATACCCATCTTAAGTCAGCAAGTCTAGTATAACAACTGGTGAATTGCCATCTTAAGTGAACAAGTCTAATGTAACAACTGGTGAATAGCTATCTTAAATCTACATGTCTAGTGTAACAACCGGTGAATAGCTATCTTATGTCAGCAAGTCTAATATAACAAATGCTGAATGGCTATCTAAGGTCAGCAAGTCTGTGTAACAACTGGTGAATAGATATCTTAAGTCAGCAAGTCTAGTGTAACAACTGGTGAATACCTATCCTTAGTCAACTACTCTAGTATAACAAATTGTGGATAGCTATCTTAAGTCAACAAGTCTAGTGTAAAAACTGGTGAATAGCTATCATAAGTCAAAAAGTCTAGTGTAACAACTAGTGAATAGCTATCTTAAGCAGCAAGTCTAGTGTAGCAACTAGTGAATACCTATCTTAAGTCTGCAATTCTAGTATAACAACTGGTGAATTGCTATCTTAAGTGAACAAGTCTAATGTAACAACTGGTGAATAGCCATCTTAAGTCAACAAGTCTAGTATAACAACTGGTGAATAGCTATCTTAAGTCAATAGGTCTAGTGTAACAACTAGTGAATACCTATCTTAAGCAGCAAGTCTAGTATAAAAACTGGTGAATTGCTATCTTAAGTGAACAAATCTAATGTAACAACTGGTGAATAGCTATCTTAAGTCAACAAGTCTAGTATAACAACTGGTGAATAGCTATCTTAAGTCAACAAGTCTAGTGTATCAACTGGTGAATAGCTATCTAAAGCCAAACAGGTCTAGTTTAACAACTAGTGAACAGCTATCTTAAGTCAACAAGTCTAGTATAACAAATGGTGAATAGTTATCTTAAGTCATCAGGTCCAGTGTAACAAGTGGTTGAATAGCTATCTTAAGTCAGCAAGCCCAGTGTAACAACTGGTGAATAGCTACCTTAAGCCAAAAGGTCTAGTTCAACAACTAGTGATTAGTTATCTTAAGTCAACAAGTCTTGTATAACAAATGGTGAATAATTATCTTAAGCCAACAGGTCTAGTGTAACAACTGGTGAATAGCTATCTTAAGTAAGCAAGTCTAGTATAACAAGTGGTTGAATAGCTATCTTAAGTCAGCAAGTCCAGTGTAACAACTGGTGAATAGCTATCTTAAGACAGCAAGCCTAGTGTAACAACTGGTGAATAGCTATCTTAAGTCAGCAAGTCTAAGTAACAACTGGTGAATAGCTATCTTAAGTGAACAAGTCTGTGTATCAACTGTTGAAAAGCTATCTTAAGTCAACAACTCTAGTATAACAAGTGGTGAATAGCTATCTTAAGTCAAGAAGTCTATTGTAAGAACTGGTGAATTGCTGTCTTAAGTCAACAAGTCTAGTGTAACAACTGGTGAATTGCTGTTCTAAGTCAACAAGTCTATTGTAAGAACTGGTGAATTGCTGTCTTAAGTCAACAAGTCTAGTATAACAACTGGTGAATAGCCATCTTAAGTCAACAAGTCTGGTGCAACAAGTGGTGAATAGCTATTTTATGTCAGCACGTCTAGTGTAACAACTGGTGAATAGCTATTTTAAGTCAGCATGTCTGTGTAACAAGTGGTGAATAGATATCTTCTGTAAGGAAGTCAAGTGTAACAACTGGTGAATAGATATCTTAAGTCAACAGGTCTAGTGTAACTACTGGTGAATATCTATTTTAAGTCAGCATGTCTGTGTAACAAGTGGTGAATAGCTTTCTTATGTCAGCAAGTGTAGTGTAACAACTGGAGAATAGCTATCTTAAGTCAACAGGTCTAGTGTAACAACTGTTGAGTAGCTATATTAAGTCAGCAAGTCTGAGTAACAAGTGGTGAATAGCAGTCTTAAATCAAAAACAAGTGGTGAATAGCTATCTTAAGTCAACAAGTCTAGTTTAACAACTAGTGAGTAGCTATCTTAAATCAACAAGTCTAGTATAACAAATGGTGAATAGTTATCTTAAGTCAACAGGTCCAGTGTAACAAGTGGTTGAATAGCTATCTTAAGTCAGCAAGTTTAGTATAACAACTGGTGAATAGCTATCTTAAGTCAATAGCCCTAGTATAACAACTAGTGAATACCTATCTTAAGCAGTAAGTCTAGTATAAAAACTGGTGAATAGCTATCTTAAGTGAACAAATCTAATGTAATCAATGGTGAATAGCTATCTTAAGTCAACAAGTCTAGTATAACAACTGGTGAATAGCTATCTTAAGTCAACAAGTCTTGTATAAAAACTGGTGAATAGCTATCTTAAGTGAACAAATCTAATGTAATCAATGGTGAATAGCTATCTTAAGTCAACAAGTCTAGTATAACAACTGGTGAATAGCTATCTTAAGTCAACAAGTCTAGTGTGAGAAGTGGTGAATAGCTATCTTAAGCCAAACAGGTCTAGTTCAACAACTAGCGAACAGCTATCTTAAGTCAACAAGTCTAGTATAACAAATGGTGAATAGTTATCTTAAGTCAGAAGGTCCAGTGTAACAAGTGGTTGAATAGCTATCTTAAGTCAGCAAGTCCAGTGTAACAACTGGTGAATAGCTATCTTAAGCCAACAGGTCTAGTTCAACTAGTGATTAGTTATCTTAAGCCAACAGGTCTAGTGTAACAACTGGTGAATAGCTATCTCAAGTAAGCAAGTCTAGTGTAACAAGTGGTTGAATAGCTATCTTAAGTCAGCAAGTCCAGTGTAACAACTGGTGAATAGCTATCTTAGGACAGCAACCCTAGTTTAACAACTGGTGAATAGCTATCTTGTCAGCAAGTCTGTGTAACAACTGGTGAATAGCTATCTTAAGTCAACAAGTCTGTGTATCAAGTGTTGAAAAGCTATCTTAAGTCTACAAGTCTAATATAACAAGTGATGAATAGCTATCTTAAGTCAACAAGTCTATTGTAAGAAATGGAAAATTGCTGTCTTAAGTCAACAAGTCTAGTGTAACAACTGGTGAATTGCTGTTTTAAGTCAACAAGTCTATTGTAAGAACTGGTGAATTGCTGTCTTAAGTCAACAAGTCTAGTATAACAACTGGTGAATAGCCATCTTAGGTCAACAAGTCTGGTGTAACAAGTGGTGAATAGCTATTTTATGTCAGCACGTCTAGTGTAACAACTGGTGAATAGCTACTTTAAATCAACAAGTCTAGTATAACAACTGGGGAATATCTATCTTAAGTCAATAGGTCTAGTGTAACAACTAGTGAATACCTATCTTAAGCAGCAAGTCTAGTGTAATAACTAGTGAATACCTAACTTAAGTCTGCAATTCTAGTATAACAACTGGTGAATTGCTATCTTAAGTGAACAAGTCTAATGTAACAAATGGTGAATAGGCATCTTAAGTCAACAAGTCTAGTATAACAACTGGTGAATAGCTATCTTAAGTCAATAGGTCTAGTGTAACAATTAATGAATACCTATATTAAGCAGCAGATTTGTATAAAAACTGGTGAATTGCTATCTTAAGTGAACAAATCTAATGTAACAACTAGTGAATAGCTATCTTAAGTCAACAAGTCTAGTATAACAAATGGTGAATAGTTATCTTAAGTCAGCAGGTCCAGTGTAACAACTGGTGAATAGCTATCTTATGCCAACAGGTCTAGTTTAACAACTAGTGATTAGTTATCTTAAATCAACAAGTCTAGTATAACAAATGGTGAATAATTATCTTGAGTCAACAGGTCTAATGTAACAACTGGTGAATAGCTATCTTAAGTAAGCAAATCTAGTGTAACAACTAGTGAATACCTATCTTAAGCAGCAAGTCTAGTGTAACAACTAGTGAATACCTATCTTAAGTCTGCAATTCTAGTATAACAACTGGCGAATTGCTATCTTAAGTGAACAAGTCTAATGTAACAACTGGTGAATAGCCATCTTAAGTCAATAAGTCTAGTATAACAACTGGTGAATAGCTATCTTAAGTCAATAGGTCTAGTGTAACAACTGGTGAATAGCCATCTTAAGTCAACATGTTTAGTATAACAACTGGTGAATAGCTATCCTAAGTCAATAGGTCTAGTGTAACAATTAGTGAATACCTATCTTAAGCAGCATGTCTAGTATAAAAACTGGTGAATTGCTATCTTAAGTGAACAAATCTAATGTAACAACTAGTGAATAGTTATCTTAAGTCAACAAGTCTAGTATAACAAATGGTGAATAGTTATCTTAAGTCAGCAGGTCCAGTGTAACAACTGGTGAATAGCTATCCTAAGCCAACAGGTCTAGTTTAACAACTAGTGATTAGTTATCTTAAATCAACAAGTCTAGTATAACAAATGGTGAATAATTATCAAAAGTCAACAGGTCTAGTGTAACAACTGGTGAATAGCTATCTTAAGTAAGCAAGTCTAGTGTAACAAGTGGTTCAATAGCTATCTTAAGTCAGCAAGTCCAGTGTAACAACTGGTGAATAGCTATCTTAATTCAGCAAGCCTAGTGTAAAACTGGTGAATATCTATCTTAATTCAGCAAGTCTGTGTAACAACCGGTGAATAGCTATCTTAAGTCAACAAGTCTGTGTATCAACTGTTGAAAAGCTATCTTAAGGCAATTGGTCTAGTATAACAAGTGGTGAATAGCTATCTTAAGTCAACAAGTCTATTGTAAGAACAGGTGAATTGCTATCTTAAGTCAATAAATCTGTGTAACAATTAGTGAATACCCATCTTAAGTCAGCAAGTCTAGTATAACAACTGGTGAATTGCTAACTTAAGTGAACAAGTCTAATGTAACAACTGGTGAATAGCTATGTTAAGTCAACAATTCTAGTATAACAACTGGTGAATAGCTATCTTAGGTCAGCAAGTATAATATAACAAATGCTGAATAGCTATCTAAGGTCAGCAAGTCTGTGTAACAACTGGTGAATAGATATCTTAAGTCAGCAAGTCTAGTGTAACAACTGGTGAATACCTATCCTTAGTCAACAACTCTTGTATAACAAATTGTGGATAGCTATCTTAAGTCAACAAGTCTAGTGTAAATACTAATGAATAGCTACTTTAAGTCAACAGGTCTAGCATAACAACTGGTGAATAGC